>CM060446.1:16602869-17239671 GCA_030545235.1 Helianthus tuberosus | reverse complement strand
CTTCAGTATACCGATCAACAGGCTTCTTCACTTTCACACCTTCATCAGTAGGACTATCCATCATAATTTCTCTTGGGCCTCTTAGAATGCTTCGCCAGATTTTTGCATCTTTGACCTTAACATGTTTTTCGAAACGCCATTTCCACTCAGGGAATTCATTTCCATCTAACAACCGGGGAACACGAGTGGTGGTTCCAATGATGGAATCCAATTCTTGATGCTTAGACATAGCAGCCAGGTCAACACTTTGATTATTTGTAGTCATGGTTACTCAATAACTTAATTAATTTGTTGATTAATTATTTAAGTTCAAGAGTCCAAAAGTCCAAAAGTCCAAAAATCCAAATGACGTTGCAGGAGTCGTTGCGAGTCGAGACAGGAGTCGAAACTGAATCAGTGAGCGTGTACAATTCTGAGTCGAGACAGTTATTGCGAGTGAACTGAATACTGAGTCGAGACCGAGATTGATATTGTGTCGAGACCCTGCAAAACAGATTTGTGAGATAAAAATAACTACGATTCCTGATTTTCAGCAGCTTCCAAAATTCAAAGATTTGAGATCTTTGAATTTTTATCCTCAACAATCCTCCGATAATTCAGCAAACACCTTTTTCACGAATCACAAACCAAAATCAGTATCTTTATGCCAAAGTTTGTGAAGAACAGTTTGAAGATGCAACTTCCGAAATCAGAATTACACCAACAAAACTGAAAATCTGTAGAACACACTTAGCAAAAACGATCAGTAACAAATAAATCTTTCTTGAATCCAAATGATATCAAAACCGAACCAAGAATTGGTTTCTTGGCTCTGATACCAATTGTAAAACCCGAGAGGATCTCTCAATGATATCACTGTTAACTTGTGTGAGTGCGGAATCCAAACACAAGTGAATTCAAGAAGAACGATAAACAATAAAGTAGAATAAGAACAATAATCAAACCAAAAGATTATCTTGCATTCACCTCAAAGTAGATGACTGATACAAGACCCCAATCGATCTCGAGTGGCCTACCAACTTCTTAACCAAGCGATCAACCTTCTAAAGATTACAAAGGTTTACTTATATACTACCTAAAGTGGACCAAGACCACCTAAGCCCACTCGAGATCTCAAACAAAACCCAATATACATAATCGACCCAAAACAACTAAGTTAAGCATTACAAGATCAACCCTAAACTTTAATATCTCTCAATGTATAAACCTCAAGGTTCCAACAAGAGTTCAACCGAGCTTATTTAGACGTCATGTTTTTGAGCCTATGCCTTTTAACATTCTTGGATCAAGCTTGAAGAATGACATATATCTAACAGGTTTAGTTGTTGTTTTTCTCTTTGCGTCTTCATGTCTATATATAACTATATTTTTTATGTAGATGTTGTGGGTGTTCTTCACGTGTGGGGTTATCTTGATATTGATTTGCGGTCTTCGCAATCATATAATCGGGAAGTACGACGAATTGTTTTATCCGATGAATTGTAAGTTTTTTAGATTGTTTTTATGGCGCGTTGTATCTTTTTTTTTTTTTTTTTTTTTTTTTTTTGCTTATTTTGGAATGGTTGTGTTTTTATTAAATATAGTGGTAATGATCTCAATGCTTCTATATGGGGCCAAGTTGCACTTAAGTATACTGATGAGGACATAAGGCGTCATGCCACTAACACAGTTGTTGTTGTATTAACATCTTGCAAGGTTCGATTGTTTTCAGGTATGTGTAATGTGATAGATGAAATATTTGTATGTATATTTTTAATATATATACTTAATTCATTGTTGTTTCTTTTTTTTTTTAGGTGCTCCTTGTGTGATGTCAACAGTTGTATCTCAATTATATATTAATTGGTCATCACCAGTTTGTGATGTCTTCAAGACAATGTATATTATTCCTTGTATTAAAGCTTATTTATGTTTCAAAGCATAGTATGTTGTAATGCAAGTTATTTTACGTCCTGTGAAGGTTACCGGTGCCTGTTTTATTCAAAGCTAACGCACCACAAAATGAAAACTTGCATGTTGTTAGTATTGCTGATGTTTATCAATCTATTCAGGCAGGAGTTAATAAGGTATTGGCTTTTAACCTATCTTCTATCTTTTGTTTTTGGTGCATCGTTTGTTACAATTCTTTTTCGTATCTAGAATACTTACTATGTTTTATTTACTAAAGTTGTAAATCAATTATTTCTAATAACGTTTAACTTGCTTTTGCAAATTTGTGTATTCAAGGTTCCAAAATATCATATCCTTACAGAAAATTCTCCATTTATTATGATTTAATAATTGTCAGTTGAAAAGTCTCCAAATTACATAAAAAAAGTATCATCAATTGTAGGGATGAGCATTTGGTACTTGGTACTGGTAATGTATCGGTCCTCTTCCGGTACCCTTCCGGTCGCGTTCTGGTAATGGCACCGAATATCATATAGCAATGTTTTTAATTTATACCATATATTTTTTCTTTGCAGGGTGATGCGCATGTGGTGTTATATATTTTTATATATATTTTTAGCCCTATTTACACGTTAGTCAAACTTTAAATTTATAAAACACGATATTTTACTAACACCAAACACACATATGGGCAAGTGCACCCATCGTGAGCGTAGTATAGTGTTGCTAAGATACCGAGGGCATCCAAGGACACAAGAGCTTTTAATACCGGTTTATCCTCAACGTCTAATCAAATCAAAAGTTTAGAAAAATGTTTTAAACTAGAAAATAAAAAAAAAAACTAAAAATGCTGAAAATAAAAATAAAAGTAAAAACAGATAGACAAGATGAATCACTTGGATCCGACTCGTGTTTAGTGTAACCTTTGATTACTTTCGCACTTTTGCACTTTTTAAGAGATTATCTTAGTTATTGTAGTAGGCCCCTCTTTTGAAGGTGAAGTTACCCTCAACCCAGTAGTTTGAGTCAGCAAGGATACAATCCTAAAGGGTTGGATTATTGAAAGATAATTAATTAAGTTATTAATGCATAATGTGGTAGGCCCCTCTTTTGAAGGTGACGTTACCCTCGGCTAAGTAGTCTGAGTCAGCAAGGATACAGTCCTAAGTAGCCGGGTTAAAGTTTTAATAGTAGCTTACATATGAGGGGATCAAAGAGTTTGGACCCCCGCCATCCAATACCGGTGGGTATTGAAGGAGGTCCTACTAAATTTGACCCAGGTCCTTGCAGGATCTATACACTGAACAAGGCAAGACTCTTACCAAACCATTCCCTTAACCCCCGACCTGGTAGCCAACATATCTCCATATAGACCGTGGAGATATGAATGGTGAAAATCTTTTATTTTATATAGACAGTAAAATAATGCCAAGACACCACCGACAAATGATAAGGAAGATTCACGTTCAACATAAGAAACTAGTTATTAAAGTCATTAATACATAACCAAATAAAAAGTGCGAAAAGATTAAAAATAAAAAGTATTACACTAGACACTTGTCTTCACCAAGTGATGTAAGAGACTTAGGCAAACATGGCCTTTGCTTGTCAAGAACTCTTACGATCAATCTTGGATCCCGAGACTACTCACACACTCTATGATGGATGATGGATGATGGTGGTGGATGATGGTGTTATGATGGTGGTGGTGGGTGGGTAAAGTGTGAGAGAGGTGGTTTGCCAAGGGATGGTTTGCAAATGAGCCAAGCACCCCTACTTATAGCCTGAACAGAAGCTCGGGCACGACCTCGTGTCCATTGGGCACGGCCCCGTGTCCATCCTCCTTCTCTTTCTTCATTAATTGCAGTTTGTCTGCATTAGTTGACCACACCCCCGTGTCCGCTGGGCACGACCCCGTGCGCAGAAGCGTATCTGTACTATCAAGATTTCCCCAGATTTTGTGAATCTTAGAGTTGACCACGGCCCCGTGTCCGCTGGGCACGCCCCAGTGGTGGGTGATAGAAGCTTCTACAACTTTGTCTTTTCTGCAGACACTTGGGCACGCCCCCGTGCTCACTGAGCACGGGGCGTGTTCAGCCTTCTGTCTTCTTGTTTTTGCTTGGGAAGATGCTGTCGGGGGGTCGGGCATGCCACTTTTATTCCTTTTCTTGTATTTATGTTAGATTTAGCTGCCTTTTTGCTTCTTTTGTTCATTTGAGCTCATTTAATCCTGAAAATACAAAAGGAAGACAAAAACATACTTTTCCAACATTAGTACTTAAAAAGGGTTAGTTTTATGCCACAATTGATGTAATTTATATGTTGCATTTTGCACACATCAAATACCCCCACACTTGAATCTTTGCTTGTCCTCAAGCAAAACTCTTTATAATGTGGCTTTACACTCCCAAATGGAATGGGTAGAAGAGAAGGTTTTTGGGCTTGTCATAGAGTGTCGGGATTTCCAAGATCCTTTATTAGGTTTTATTTTTATTTATTTACAATCATATTCGTCATGATTTATTTAAAACATTACATAAGATAAATTACTTATTAGGGCATAACATGCCTTTTTAAAATTCCATTTATATACAAGTTCACATACCTCACGGGGGATCACTCAACACTCGGCCGAAGATGTATTTTAGTGAATCACTGGAGAGCGGCGTGGAACTTACTCCTACCATAAGCTTGCCAAGCAATCAATACTCCTCCTTTTTAACTATACACCTTTGTAAATATCAAGAGGACTTTTGGGTGGTGAAGGGTTAGGCTTGGGTTAAGGGTAGGTGGTTGGGTTAGTGGTTAGTAAAAGGGCGAAAGGCGTAAAAAGCGTCGGTTTTCGTAAGAGTTTTTATTATTTTTTTTTGTAACCTTTTATTTTGATGAAGCACTTCTTCAAACAAAGTTATTTTTGATAAACTTGTTTGTTTATTTCTTTCTTGCTTCATCATCATCAAATTTTTTTTGAGAAAGTCATAAGAAAAACCGAGCTTGTTACTAAAACAAAGGGTTAAAAATAAAAAGGTTTTGGTGGGTAAAAGGGTGTTTGTATTGGGTTAAGAAATGAAAAGGTTTAGGCTCAAAGGGGTTAACTAGGGGATTTTGGGTAGGTGGTAAAAAAAAATAATGGTGTTGAAATAAAAAGGGTTAGTCCTAATGCCTCCATCATTTACTTACTCGGGTTTAAGTTGGTAAGGACCGGGAATGTATCGTCGTGGCAAGTTCTAGAGTTGTAAGAACCAAGCGGCTATTCACACAAGAAACGAAAAATGAGCATTTAGTTTAAAGATATGTATTTGTATGCTCAATAAAGGCTCAAAACTCACTTTTTGTGGGAATGGGTTTTTATGTGATCAAGTATATATAATCAAATTTTAACTAAACTTGTCATGTCGTTTCATAATTTTCTTATGTTGGTTCCTTTTATCACGACGCTATCGGTTGTAAATTTGTAAAAATATAACCTTTTTAGAACTTGAAATTCTCAAATTAAACCTAGACAAGTAAAAAAATGAATTTTTTTTTTGAAAAAAATTGGGATGATTAGCGGTTCCAATAGAGTTTTGTGTAAGGCTTGTAATTAGGACTTGCAAGATTCAAGGTTTTAGCATCCCCCCCCCCCACACGTAAATTACACATTGTCCTCAATGTGTCCCAAAAATAAGTATTTAGGTTGATTTGATGTGTAAAAAGGTGTGAAAAAGCAAAAAAATTATGTTACTGGGCGTCTGGACACGGCCCCGTGTTCAGATCGCCAGTAACAGATATTAGTAAAAAGAAACAGAAACCTGGGCACGGGGGCGTGTTCAGCGAGCACGCCCCGTGTCCAGTTACCTGAACTAGGCATTTTCTGCAGATGGTTGGGCAAGGGGCGTGTTGGCTGATCACGGCCCCGTGCTGAACTTGCTGTAATGAAGAAAAATTGTCGGGTGGCCTGTTTTTGTGCATGGGGTGCTAGTTCAAGTTTCCCTTGGTATCCTTCACCATCCCTAGTGTGTTTTTCCCATTACACATCATCCAAACACTAAATTAACTAAAACCATCATTCCATTAAACAGAGAGTATTACAAAATATTCTTAGAAAAACAAAGTAGAAAAATAAAAGTTAAAGGTCCTAAATTAGATAGGTCAAGTGATACATAAGATCGTCCTAAGGAGCTCTACTTTTACAATAGGAACCAAAATTCCGGAAATAGCTTTCCGGTATCTAAAAGCTTCGTAGAACTCCGAGCTGAGGGGTGTTCCCTAGATGTTGTTAAAGCCATTCTTCTATTTCTCGCGGGAGGAAAAAGGCGGCTTCATTTTCCTCAACATCTTGCGGAGGGGGAGTGACACAAACCGGAACTCCTTGTAGTATGTCGCGAGGTGGTTCCGGGTGTATGGTGTACCATTCGGCCGGTATGATGACTTCCGGTACCACATTCCATGCCCTTTGGGTGATAATTGGTACCAAAGGAGGAGAGGCGAGAATGTTCAACCTTTGGTGCAAAAGGTTTACCTCTCGAAGACATCCCTCTAGTCCCACCGTCAAATGATTAATACGGTCGACCAATGCTTCTTCCACACCCGTCATCTCATTAGTGGCCTCTCTTAAGGCGTAAACGTAGTTCACAAGAGAATCTTCAACCGTTGATGACCTCCTCCCTTGTCGGTTGTTCCTGGAGTGCGACGAAGATGTTCCGCTAGTTCTGCTCGCCATTCTGAGAAAACAGACCGAAAAAAGTTCAATTTTTTACGGAATAGTACCTCGGACACGGCCCCGTGTTCAGATGTCTGCAGATTTTTGGGACAAGGAATCTTTGAGTTTTAAATTATTTTCAAGGTTTTCAAAGCATTTTTAAGCAGAAATAACCTAAAACACTGTTGTAGAACTTATTTTTAACAAGATTCCTTGAACAAAAATCTATCAAACATCACCTTAAAGCTTGGAATCATGGTGATTTCAAGCTCTAATGGAGGTATTGAGTGAAAAATTGAAGAAGAAGGTAATGAACAAAAATGGAAAACACAAGATGATTGTTGAGAACCTTCCTTAGAATATACCTAGGATGGTATGTGTGAAGATCCCAGCAAATCTTTGTCTTTGGAGTGGTCCAAATAAGCAGGAATCTTGCTGCCTTTATAGAAAACGACAGCACGCTGCACACGGCCCCGTGTCGGCTGGACACAGCCCCGTGTGCAGACAGAATCCTGACACATTTTGTCCGTATTCTGACAAAAAGTCAGAAAGGAATCTTTTGGTGGACACGGGGGCGTGCTGACCTGGACACGGCCCCGTGTCTAGAGGTTGTTTATGAAGTTTCATCTATTTCTAAGGAACTTATCTGGATCGGGCGGTTCCTTACTGGATGGAACAACCCCAAAGTGCCTGAGATACCTTAATTGCTCTAGATTAAGACGAGAATGCAAGAGGTTGTCGGTGAGGGTGATTCCTATACTAAATGTAGGTGGATAAGTCCATCCCTTTCCCGGGCTCTCGTTAAAGAAGGTGTATGCCGAATCGCTCAGGTCAATGTATGCACCGAACAAAGTCGATGGAGAGTCCTTCACGGCACAATCGACACAGGGACGAATATCACCCAAGTATTCGCTAGAGTTAGAGGTAATATCGGGAAAAACGAAGTTGTTTTTATTCGAATGCGATCCCAACAATTCTTCTTGGGTATCGTCTTGAGATGAATTATTGATATCCATCTTAAGTTCTATTAACCAATTAAGAATTAGATCTTCCAATTGAAATAGTTCATCAAGAAGCATTTCTCCTAGAAGGTCCGGTTGAGAGCATTCGAGGGAGATATAGGGATTATTTTTACTTTCGCCCCTCTTAAGGCTACAGGAAAACAATGGGTCTATATAATGGGGCTTATAATTTAGAAAATAACATTCTAATTCTATATGAGGGCCACCACATATTTGACACCACGTACCATCAGAGTGCCGAAAGTAAAAAATATCAGTATCACTCATGTTTGTGTCAGAAATTACCAACCGTCGGGATCTTACGGTTCTGTTTTCAGTAACTGAAACTTGGGCATGGGGCGTGTTGAGTGGGCACGGCCCCGTGTTCAGCTTACTGTCTGACTTAAAACAGGATTGCCAGTTCCAAAGATTGGGCACGGGGCGTGTTCAGCGGGCACGACCCGTGCAGAGTTCTGCAGAAGTTGAAAAATCTAAGAAAATCTAAAAAAAAAACAGAAAAATTAGGAAAAATGATTAGGCCGTTGATTCCTAACTTTCTTAAAATGCTTGTGTCCCTGGCAACGGCGCCAAAAACTTGATGCGCGTGTGGTGTTAAAGATTTTTATATATATTTTTAGCCCTTTTTACACGTTAGTCAAGTTTTAAATTTATAAAATACGATATTTTACTAACACCAAACACACATATGGGCAAGTGCACCCATCGTGAGCGTAGTATAGTGTTGGTAAGATACCGAGGTCGTCCAAGGACACAAGAGCTTTTAATACCGGTTTATCCTCAACGTCTAATCAAATCAAAAGTTTAGAAAAATGTTTTAAACTAGAAAATAAAAAAAAAACTAAAAATGCTGAAAATAAAAATAAAAGTAAAAACAGATAGACAAGATGAATCACTTGGATCCGACTCGTGTTTAGTGTAACCTTTGATTACTTTCGCACTTTTGCACTTTTTAAGAGATTATCTTAGTTATTGTAGTAGGCCCCTCTTTTGAAGGGGACGTTACCCTCAACCCAGTAGTTTGAGTCAGCAAGGATACAATCCTAAAGGGTTGGATTATTGAAAGATAATTAATTAAGTTATTAATGCATAATGTGGTAGGCCCCTCTTTTGAAGGTAACGTTACCCTCGGCTAAGTAGTCTGAGTCAGCAGGGATACAGTCCTAAGTAGCCGGGTTAAAGTTTTAATAGTAGCTTACATATGAGGGGATCAAAGAGTTTGGACCCCCGCAATCCAATACCGGTGGGTATTGAAGGAGGTCCTACTAAATTTGACCCAGGTCCTTGCAGGATCTATACACTGAACAAGGCAAGACTCTTACCAAACCATTCCCTTAACCCCCGACCAGGTAGCCAACATATCTCCATATAGACCGTGGAGATATGAATGGTGAAAATCTTTTATTTTATATAGACAGTAAAATAATGCCAAGACACCACGGACAAATGATAAGTAAGATTCACCTTCAACATAAAAAACTAGTTATTAAAGTCATTAATACATAATCAAATAAAAAGTGCGAAAAGATTAAAAATAAAAAGTATTACACTAGACACTTGTCTTCACCAAGTGATGTAAGAGAATTTGGCAAACATGGCCTTTGCTTGTCAAGAACTCTTATGATCAATCTTGGATCCCGAGACTACTCACACACTCTATGATGGATGATGGATGATGGTGGTGGATGATGGTGTTATGATGGTGGTGGTGGGTGGGTGAAGTGTGAGAGAGGTGGTTTGCCAAGGGATGGTTTGCAAATGAGCCAAGCACCCCTATTTATAGCCTGAACAGAAGCTCGGGCACGGCCCCGTGTCCATCCTCCTTCTCTTTCTTCATTAATTACAGTTTGTCTGCATTAGTTTACCATGCCCCCGTGTCCTCTAGGCACGACCCCGTGTGCAGAAGCGTATCTGTACTATCAAGATTTCTCAAGATTTTGCGAATCTTAGATTTGACCACGGCCCCGTGTCCACTGGGCACGCCCCCGTGGTGGGTGATAGAAGCTTCTACATCTTTGCCTTTTCTGCAGACACTTGGGCACGCCCCCGTGCTCACTGAGCACGGGGCGTGTTCAGCCTTCTGTCTTCTTGTTTTTGCTTGGGAAGATGCTGTCGGGGGGTCGGGCATGCCACTTTTATTCCTTTTCTTGTATTTATGTTAGATTTAGCTGCCTTTTTGCTTCTTTTGTTCATTTGAGCTCATTTAATCCTGAAAATACAAAAGGAAGACAAAAACACACTTTTTCCAACATTAGTACTAAAAAGGGGTTAGTTTTATGCCACAATTGATGTAATTTATATGTTGCATTTTGCACACATCACAGGGCACCTTTTATAACATCTTTGGTACTATAATTGATGTTGATTTCTTTAATGATTGGAAGTATGTTAAATGTTCTAAATGTCGAAAGAAGGTGTGGTTCATGGATGCTACCTATTATTGTACAATATGTCAACAAAATGTTCTCAATCCACAGCTAGCATAAGTCTTTATACATTGTTGTATTTCTATATTGTTTACTTAATTATATGATTTCGACAGTTACAAGTTGGTTGTCCGCGTGGTTGATAATGATGTTGAGATGACGTGAGTCTTTTTGATGATGTTGTGATTGCACTTATTGGCATTACTGCGGAGGAGTTGCTTTCTAAAAGTTTGTCTGAGGTTTAAACCAAATATTTCGTTAATATTTTATTTTTTATGGATGAATGATTTGATTTATTTGCTAATGTTTGTCTATGTCAATAATAATGTTATTCTGTTTCTGCAGGGTGTTAATGATCCTTTATGGGCTCACACATATTTGGTTGATTCTTTATGTGCTAGGAGTGTCACATTTCGGATTAAGACATGATGAATATAACTTGGCACCTCACTATTCTTTTCGCTTTACTGTGTCAAAGTTCATTAAGGATTATATCAAATCGCATGCGAATAACATTGGTTTATCTACGACTGGAACTTGCACGGATGCTATAGATCATGTTTTTGAAGACAATGAAGATGAATATGCAGATTTTTTTTCAAGACTGGCAGTTTCAGAATATCCTAAATAACCCTAATACCTTTTTCCCCCAATTTGATCCTGAGCCTCCACTACATCCACCTATGAGCACAGAAAACCTGGCTGAACTCCGCCACTATGGCGAGGAGCTGGTGGACGCAGGAAATAGAATCCGAGAAGTGGGGGAGAGGATATCATGGAAATACGATGAGAGGGAACGTCGTTTCTGAAGTGCCAGCTGACGGGATCGTATGTGGCGGTGTGGTTACATGTTTAAAAATAATAAAATAATTATAATTATAATAATAAAAATATAATCATGTAAAATAACCTAAAATAAAACTTTTGTAAAATATTTGGTGTGTACGAATGCATACTAAAATATATAAAAATATGGAAGTCGCAAAGTCGACAATTTTGGCTATACGTGTTGACATGATTATGTGCAATTATTTTATTGTGTTTGGTTGTTATTTATTTTGTGCTAATAACTTATATATATTAATTACCAGATGGAACATGCTGTTAATGAACCAGTTAACGAAGTTAACCAATCCGAACAAAACAATGAAGATCACTTTCTTAATAGGCAAGATATAGAGAATATCGTTGCCCAGGGAATAGCAAATGCTATCCCAGCAATCGTCGCTGCTGTTAAAGGTCCTGTTGAGCCTTTACAAGCTAACCCCAGTAAACGCACAAGCAATGATAATTTCAGTAATAGTGTTAATGGAGGCGGCAATAATGATAACGTGATTCAAGCCCCGGTACTTAAGAAAATGAAAGTTGCAACACCTGGTTGCACTTATAAAGAATTTCTTGCCTGTAAACCTGTTGAATTTGCAGGCATTGAGGGGGCAACTGCTGCACTACGTTGGTTAGAGAAAACCGAGGCAGTAATCAAAATAAGTAAATATGCCGAGGAGGATAAGGTCATGTATGCTTCTCACCTTTTTAAAGAAGAGGCATTAGAATGGTGGAATACCATATTACAGGCCAAAGGGAGTGACATGGCTTATGCCATGAATTGGGAAGAATTTAAGCGTCTGGTGGAAAGGAAGTTCTGCCCTGAATATGAAAAAGAGCAAATGGAAAATAAGTTCCTAAGCCATCGAATGGTGGATATTGACTGTCGAGGGTATACTTCAAAGTTCTTCGAGTATGCTCGAATTGTACCAACTTTGGATTCGCCAGAACCAGTACTTATCTCTCGCTATATTTGGGGTTTAATTAGCGAGATTCATGATATCGTTAAAGCTGCAAGACCCCGCACAATCGACGATGCGGTAGAATTAGCCAATACTTTGACCGACGGACTGGTGCGTACGCGGGAAGAAAACAGAAAGAAGGAATTGGCTCAAAAGATCACTCAAGGACTTCGTGTGGGTAATAATACTAACTTTAAGAGGAAAGGAACTGGGTCCTCTTCCACCCCTCCATTCTACGGGAATTGCAAAAAGAAACATTTTGGAAAATGTAGAGAAAATTGTAATTTCTGCAAAATTCCTGGCCATCGGGAAGAGGAATGCAAAAAGAAATCAAAGATCTGTTACAACTGTGGGGAAGCTGGGCATTTCAGACCCGAATGCCCTAAGTTGGTCAAGCCAGCAGATAACAAGGCTAAACCTGCTAAAGGAACTAATAAGAAGAATGCAAGAGCCTTCCAATTGACCACGCAGGAAGCCGAACTGATTCCCGACGTAATAGCTGGTACGTTTCTTGTACACAACGTTTATGCGAAAGTATTATTTGACTCTGGTGCAAACCAAAGTTTTATAAATACTTCATTCTGCCAAGCTCTTAACCTACCCTTAACCAACCTTAAACAAATTTTTACGGTAGAAACCGCAGATGGTAATTCTGTTCACATAAATAAGGTTTTGCAAGAAGGAAAGATAGAACTCTTAGGCCATAAATTTTCTGCAAACCTGTTACCTATGAATTTAGCTGGATTCGACGTCGTATTAGGAATGGATTGGTTAGTAGCCAACCATGCTCGAATCCTCTGTGATAAGAATTCCATAGAAATTCATACACCATCCGGAGAAATAATCATTGTTACAGGAGATAAACCATGCAAATCAATGAAGTTAATTTCTGTAATGAAAGTTGTTAGTTATGAACGAAAGCAAGGAATAGTATATATGATTTCGGTAATCATTAGCACTAAGGATAAGGAACTTAAGGAAATACCAGTAGTATCAGAATACCCATATGTATTTCCAGAAGAACTACCTGGATTACCATCCGATAGGGAAGTAGAATTTAGAATTCATCTAATTCCTGGAACTACACCGATAGCTAAGGCACCTTATCGGTTAGCACCCACCGAAATGTTAGAATTGAAAAAGCAGTTAGATGAATTGCTAAGCAAGGGATTTATACAACCTAGTTCATCCCCGTGGGGAGCTCTAGTGTTGTTTGTAAAGAAGAAAGATGGTTCGATGCGAATGTGTATCGACTACAGAGAATTGAATAAGGTTACAATTAAGAATCGATACCCATTACCTAGGATTGATGATCTTTTTTATCAACTTCAGGGAGCTAGATATTTTTCTAAGATAGATTTACGCTCCGGATATCATCAATTGAAGGTACAAGAAGAAGACATACCTAAAACTGCTTTCAGAACTAGGTATGGTCATTACGAGTTTACACTCATGCCCTTTGGACTAACAAATGCTCCTGCAGCATTTATGGACATGATGAATAGAATTTGTAAACCGTACTTGGACAAATTCGTAATTGTCTTTATCGATGATATACTCATTTATTCCAAAAGTCAGGACGAGCATTGTGAACACCTACATGCGCTCTTAACTTTGTTAAGAAAAGAGAAGCTTTACGCCAAATTCTCGAAATGTGAATTTTGGCTACAAGATGTACAATTTTTAGGACACATGGTGAATCACGCAGGTATTCACGTAGATCCCTCCAAAATAGAAGCGATTACCAAATGGAAGGTCCCGCAATCAGCTATGGAAGTTAGAAGTTTTCTAGGATTAGCCGGATACTACAGACGGTTCATTAAAGATTTTTCTAAGATAGCTGTACCATTAACTAAGCTAACCTATAAATCAGTTAAGTTTGAATGGGGACCTAGGCAGGAAGAGGCTTTTAAGATTTTAAAGCAAAGGTTAACAAATGCCCCAATTCTTGCCTTACTAGAAGGAACAGAAGATTTTGAAGTTTATTGTGATGCTTCTAAGCTAGGATTAGGATGTGTGTTAATGCAACGCAAGAAGGTGATTGCGTATGCCTCAAGGGAATTGAAAAAGCACGAAGAAAATTATACAACTCATGACTTAGAATTAGGAGCCATAATTTTTGCCCTTAAGATTTGGAGACACTATTTGTATGGCAGTAAGTTTACAGTCTATACAGATCATAAGAGTTTAAAATACATATTTGAGCAAAAAGAATTGAACATGAGGCAGAGGAGATGGATGGAAATTCTAAGTGACTACGACTGTGATATTCAATATCACGAAGGAAAAGCAAACGTAGTTGCTGATGCCTTAAGTCGTAAGTGTTATGAAAAGCAAAAGCGAGTTCGTGCTCTTAGATTAAATTTACAATTTGACTTAATGGAACAACTGAAGAATGTCCAGGAATCAGCAATCAAGGATGATGCTGAAGGAATGAAAGGACGAATAAAGGAATTAGAGCAAGGAAGTGATGGAATTTGGAGATTCCACAAGAAAAGAATTTGGGTACCTAAATAAGGAGAATTAAGGGATAAGATTTTAGAGGAAGCCCATAAATCTAGGTATACCATACATCCTGGTAATAATAAGATGTACCAAGATTTAAGAAATAACTTCTGGTGGATAGGAATGAGAAAGGACATAGCTAGATATGTTTCTAAGTGTCTTACTTGTTCACAAGTTAAGGCAGAACACCAGAAACCCTCAGGCCTACTACAACCATTAGAAATGCCGGTATGGAAATGGGAGCTTATAACCATGGACTTTGTTACCAAGTTGCCCAAAACCAGAAAAGGTAACGATGCGATTTGGGTAATTGTGGATCGATTAACCAAATCAGCTCATTTTCTACCTATGAAGAAAACCTTTAGCATGGAAAGATTAGCCAAGTTGTATGTAGACGAGGTAGTATCCTTACATGGAGTCCCACTCTCCATTGTATCGGATAGGGATAGTCGTTTCACTTCACATTTCTGGACAAGTTTCCAAGAAGCAATGGGGACCCGATTAAATTTAAGTACAGCCTATCATCCCCAAACAGATGGACAAAGTGAAAGAACGATCCAAACCCTGGAAGACATGCTCAGGGCATGTGTAATAGATTTTGGAGGAAACTGGGACAACCATTTACCTTTAATTGAATTCTCCTATAACAATAGTTATCATTCAAGCATTGAAGCTGCCCCATTCGAAGCACTGTATGGACGAAAGTGCAGAACTCCGGTTTGTTGGGCAGAAATAGGGGAAAGTCAATTATCAGGTCCTGAAATCGTGCAAGAAACCACCGACAAGATAACTCAAATCAAGGAAAGACTAAAAACGGCTCGAGATCGTCAGAAGAGTTATGCAGACAATAGACGCAAGCCGCTGGAATTTCAAGTCGGAGACAAAGTACTCTTAAAAGTTTCTCCTTGGAAAGGAGTGGTTCGGTTCAGAAAGAAAGAAAGAAAGGAAAGTTAAGTCCAAGATACATAGGACCCTTCCCAGTAATCCATAAAACAGGACCAGTCGCCTATCGTTTACAACTACTAGAAGAGTTAGTTGGAGTACATGATGTCTTTCATATATCCAACCTCAAGAAATGTTTATCTGACGAATCACTGGTAGTCCCTCTTCAAGACATAGAGGTGAATGAAAAATTAAAGTTCATAGAGAAACAGGTTCAGATAGAAGACAGAAAGGTCAAGTTTCTCAAGCACAAACGGCTAGTGCTGGTCAAAGTCAAGTGGGATTCAAAGAGAGGACCAGAGTACACTTGGGAGCTGGAATCGGAGATGAAACGAAAGTATCCTCACTTATTTCAATAAATCTCGAGGACGAGATTTTAAATAAGGTGGGGAGGATGTAAGGATCTGCAAAAATGTCCAGAAACGACCCGAAAGTGAAAACCCGGACCCCTGAAACCCTAATGTGAATGAAAAACCAAGAAATTGAGAAAATTTGTTTTCACGCGGGCCGGGTAAATGTAAGCATAGGCTTACGCGGGCCGGGTCAACTCAAAGTTGACCGGATAAGCGTTCCGGGCCACGTGTCACACACGTGGCAGACCTAGGTGTGACACGCTAGCCCTAGTTGTAGACTAGGTGGCCCTCGCGGGCCGCGTAAGTTCAAGAGGGGGTTTACACGGGCCGCGTAAAACCCAAAAATCAGCTATAAATAAGTTGGCCATGTGCAGTTCATCTGTGCTCGAGAAAACTTTCAAATTCACACTTATTCTGCTCGAAAATCAAGTTAAAGGTAGGAAAACGCTGCTACGATACAGGGTATTAACTCGATCACTGCTACGATTCAATGTCCGATTGATTGAAACCGATCCGATGGATGTTTAAGTGCTGCCCATATTTAGGCTAGGCCTTTCTCATTCGTCGTGAGGGTTTTGATTTCGTGAGTTATCATAAATGTTGTATTAAGTTAATGACCTAGTTTCGTATGCATTGCTGTTTAAATTAGGTTACCAGGCTTATCAGTAGGCTAAACTCTGCCCATCTAAACTTGCAATGTGAGTCATTCTCTTTTTATCAAAAGTGTTTTACCATACCTAAATGTTTTCCAGTTATACTTTGTAGTGATTAAGTCTTTGCTAATCTTTAATTACTGGCAGTATGTGGGGGTTTTGTGCACATTACTACTAACGATTTATCACTTTAGGTGGGCGAGCCTAATTAGTGATATGTCCACAGTCATAGATTCGATCGAGTGACAGCTGAACCAGATAATTATATGATAGGGGCAAATATAAAAACCCTTAATGCTGTAAATTTATAACAATGTGTCTTTTGTGCAACTAGAATGACTCGCCAGTATTTCCCCGCTGATAAAATATTTTTAAAACATGTTTCAGGTGATCTGCTGTGATCCAGGAAAAAGTGCCATGTAGCACTACAAGCTTGAGGAGGTGGCTCAATAAAATAAAGCAACATGTTTTTGTAAAAACAGGGATTTCCCAGTGAAATCACCTTTATTGTAAATTATGGATGTTATCCCCAATTTATGAAATAAAATAATTGGGTGTTTTCAAATTTTAAAAGATCCTGTTAAACTTCCGCTATCAACTCAAATAATAAAATACCACGGGTTTTCTGTCCCGCAGCTCCCGGGGCCGGGTCACACAGGGACGAGGGCCGTGACACTTTTTGATGAACAGCTTTCTTAAAATGTTGTGTTTATGTATTCAACTAAACTAATTATGAGCCTTTTATAGTGTTTAAAATGTTTGATATAGTAAATGAAGAGATGTCTCCTAATTATGATAACATGTTTTTTAAGGTTTAAATTTCGTCCTTTGGGTTTCTAGATATTTAATTTTACTTGGTTTCCCATGAAAACTCATTTTTGAAAGATTTTGCATTAAATTCACAGGGTCTTTGAATATAAATGTACATGTTTACATTAAATGTACGCGTTTTTCCCCCTTAAATCATTAAATTTACATGGTTTTTAAATATATATTTTTCTTTAATGCTTGCATTTAAATTTGACCTTTGGGTTGTTCCATATTTTACTATATAATACCATTGCCAATTCAATTTACTTTTTCATCATACACCGATTCATCCAGTGAAATAGAAGAGCAACTATTATTGTTTTGCATCAGTTTTTTTAAATACATTAAAATGGCATCATATACGTCTCCCCAATCTGACGATTTAAAGCAACGTTTTATTAAACAAATCGAAGAGCAAGTTTTTGCTGATAGTTCTACTCTTCAAGAGTTGAAGAGGTGTTTTGACGGACTGCAACTTGGTATGCTGACAAGAGAATAGGTTTCGAGAGACCTGAGGGCGATGCCGACGACTTCTGTTGGTGACCTGTGTGTTTTGAGTAATATAGAGTGTGGAGATAGAGATTTTGAGTTTATGACAAAGATCAAGGAGATACATCGAGAGGTTCAGTGCTCAATGGAGTTGAAGTTAAAGTTTCTTGATTCTTGCTATTAGAGTTTAAGTGTGATTGTTTTCTTTTTTTATATGTAATTGTTACTTTTTTAATACTTTCTATTTTAATCGTATTAATATTTCTTATCACATTTTATTTTTACTTATTTTTTCTAGTTTAAAGATATAGAGACATTGTTCCATTGTCAAGTAAAAGTCGATGATATAGTTTGTCTTCTAATCGATGATGCAGTTTATTTTTACTTGAAAAAAAGCTAGGCCAAACACACCCTAAATCAATAAGTCATAAGGTGCTACAAAATAAGGTAACCCAAACATCCCTTTTTTTTCATTTACGGTTTTATTAGCCAAACATGCCCCTAATCTAATCGATCGATGATATGAGCCTAGGACATAGGCCTGCGAAAAAGCTAGGCTAAACACCCACTAAATATACATGTCCTATGTCGCATACATGGGTCATAAGCCTGCCTTTTTGATAAACAATAAATACATTTTGCAGCCTAATATTGATACATATTAACGGTATTTGGCAGGTCAGGCCCATATCATATATGAATATATACTTTTTTTTTTAAATCTGGTGCCCTATTGATTTGGTGGCCCAAAGCCCAAGCCTCAAAATACTTGGGCTTGGGCTGGCCCTGTATGTAACATATAGCACAAGACAATTGATATAGATATTTCAGTTATATATTTTAGACATCCCAAACCAAAATTACGATAACATCGTAATGGGATGTGACTGTTAAAGTTCTACATGCAGTTAGAAAAGGAAAGTTGTCCATCAAACATAATAAAAACATAAACCGTTGAATCCGAAAAAGTTGTTCAGAAATGATATCAACAAACTTCGAAGTGGACCTTATCACCTGCCACACTTTTTTCTCCCACTAGCTCAAACCTCATCACTTTGTCCTTAGTCATCCCCGCTTCGTCCAGGATATGCTACCAGTCCGCATACATTATGACATGGTTGTCATCATCCTCTTTTCTTGGATCTGTCCTTACACGTAGCGGTACCAGAAACTTAACATGACCAAATGACAGCATAGCATTACAGTAGCTATTGATTTGGTGAACCCGAACAAAGTTCTTCGGTATCGTCTATAAAAATAAATTATTGGTTTTGTTATTCAATCTCCAACATTTTAATGAAAATAAAATATATTAAAAGTTAGTTTTTAATTAGCAGCATGTGTGTTTCTATGGCATGGTGTTCAAATTGTTTCTGGTAGCTGGGACGGCTGTTGTGGTGGCGGTGCTTGTAGTGGCTGCGTGAAGTCCAATGCCGTCTTTGTTAAATATCAGGACATTGTAGTTAAAGTGCTCTTGTGGAGTGCTTCCCATCCATTGAAAGAGCAGTTGGTGGTCCTCTTCAATTTCATTTTCAAAGCAAAAGGTGGTCCAACCTGACCCCATGAAACCGACATCTAATCCTTTTTCATTTCCGGGAGGGAAAGCATAACACACATCGACCTTGCAACTATGCTTAGGGCCGTGTACTTTAGCAAACAAGTTGTCAATTTTTAAGCGCCTCTCGGACAGCAGCCACAGCAAACCATGCGGTAAATCCTATAATTTTCATACATTTCAGAAATATGATATTAGATTTTATTCAAAACAGAGAATATAAATTAGAAGTTTCTCTTTCAGAAAATAGAGACAATAATATATAAAACAAGGTAGCAAAGTTTTACCTGTTGATAGTATGTTTCTGCTTTAGCTTGTACCAAACAACCATGAATGTAATCTCTTCCCGAGGAATGCTTTCTAATTTCCAAAGCCTCAGTGTTTAAAACAAGTATCTCAAATTTAAGTTCTTTCAATCTTTTGAAACACAGTTTGTCTATATTCTTATGTTTTAAAGATTAAAAAACCTCATCCATTCTGGCCCGTGTAGTGTTTTACTTCTTGGACCCAAGCTTTCGACTGCAACCTTGTACTTCATCCCCGTATAATCAACAAGCTTAATTATTTCATAGTTTTTTGGTAGTTAGTTACTCAATATCTTTTGGAGTACCTATATATACAATATTTTTTTATTTCAAAAATAGATGTTAGGATAAAAATCAAATACTTAAAAGAGACGAAATCAGATTTCGGTCAGGATGTATCTTACCAGTCGGTGTTTTAGGTCTTTGCAATCAGCCACATTGATTACTATTGTAAAATCCGTCTGAATGTTTTCAAAAAATAAAAATCAAATAAGCACAATTGAGGTAAACCAAATCATGCACACAATTGAGGTAAACCAAAACATGTTTCAAATGCAGACAAAATCATACGGGCTCATATTCCAAAAGTGAAGTTACAAAATTCAGACTAATAAGCCCAATTAGATTAAACCAATTCATGTTCCAAATGTACACCAATTCTCAGTTTGTATGAAGTAACCAGAACTAAAAAATAATCAATTACATTAATATATATATACATATACATACAATCCCTCAAAACTGTTTTAAATGTTCGAATCATATACATACAAGCCCTCAAAACTGTTTGAAAAGTTTCTGTTTTTTCAGTTTTTTTAATCAATAGTTCAAATTTAAAACTAAACTAAAAAAAGTAAAACAATAACATCTCTGGTTGCAAGGTTAGAATGGGTTTGGGTCAGGATGCGCCAATTGGAAAATGAGTCAGGTGGGTTTGGGGTCAAAGTGATTTTTTATTTCATTTCCTCATTTTTATTTTATCCATCTAGACTTAACTGTTTGGGCCAACATTGTCGGGACCAGCACTAAATATATATTTGGAAAAACCGAAAACTTAAAAACTGATAAAAACAATAGAAATTCAGTTGAACATATAGGTGATAATTGCCAAACGGTTTTGGTAATTGTCAAGCGGTTATGGGGGAGGATGTATTTCTGATTTAAAACAAAAACAGTTTTGAGGTAATACTTTAAATTAATTGAAATCAAGAAATCAAAATGAAGATACTAAAACTTAACTGTAAAATATAGAAGAAAACAAAAAAACCAAAAATACCTGATTATAGAAACTAAAACAGTTTTGAGGTAATACTTGAAATTAACTTAAATCAAGAAACCGAAATGAACATAGTAAAACTTAACTGTAAAATATAGAAGAAAATAAAAAAAATACCTGATTAAGCTTGAAAGTTCTGATCGACAAGAAAAGTGAAGAAGAAGGTGAATTGTTTCCACCGTATGAGAAATGGAGAGGATAAATGGTAGATATGTGATTTGTTTTGATATTTATTAGGGTTTTAATATCTTTATTGGGGTATGTGAAACAGATTTGATGTTTAATAAAATATTAATATAATAGATTTTGTTATTTAATAGTAAATTTATATGTTTTATTTATAATTAATAAAGTAATAGATAAAATTTTGTTAAACAAATAGTATTTAATAGATTTATAGGTAACATATGTTTACAATATTTATTGTATTATATTTTAAATAATAAAGGTAGAATAAGTAAATAAAAAAACTAAACTTTCTAAATATTAAACAATATGTATTATATAATAATAAAGGTAGAATAAGTAACTAAAAAAGCTAAACTTTCTAAACATTAAACAATATGTATTATATTTTAAATAATAACAGTAACGTATGTTTACAATTTTGATTATATTCTATTTTAAATAATAAAGGTATATTAACTAATAGAAAAAAAAGTAAACTTTCTAAATATTAAACAAATTGTAGATCTGATTATTATAATTAATCCGTAAAGGTAGAATAACTAACAAAAACTTACCAATGATTCGATGAAATAAAGCCCAAATCGACCGACAATGACTTAGCAATGGATTTATTTCATAATTTGGAAGTTTTTTCAGCCTTGCTTCCGAATCAAATATTCCTTGGGTTTCAAATGAATCCTTTAACTTATTGTTAAGAAAAATATGTCCATTATACTGAATAGATCTTAACTCATGGGAGTTAAAACTGTTAGATCATCTTCAACGGTCATTGAAAATATGGGAGCATCCCTTGCTTCCTTCTTATCTGTAATGACAATAAGATTGAAGTCAAAATAAGATGTCTAAGTTATAAACATATTTGTATTTTTAACTATTATAATTATTGGGTGATGAAATATGTAAAAGAGTTTTTGTAATTACCTTACAGATATGAATACATTCTTCATATGATTCAGCTTATAATTTCAGTTAGTTCCCATCTCCATGCAAAGTTAGTTCCCATCTCCATGCAAATATTAGTGTGATGAATCCATGATACAACATATAGCAACTCATAAAGAAAAACAAATATTAAAATATTATGTCCCAAAACTAATGATCAAAACTGCAAAAAAAAGAACAAAAACCGTATATGCAACAAGTTGTAAAAGTTTCTAAATTGAACCCATTTTTTGAAATATTATGTTTTGTATAAAGTTTAGCAACATTTTTTACTTTATGTTTGTAAAAAAAATTGTATTTATACTGAAATAGAACACCTTAATTACATATGTTGTTTCCCTCCAAGTAATTTGAAAGCCAAAAACTTCCTAAACTGTCGTATAATTAGTTAAGTGAATTAGTGGGCATTGATGTAGTGGCCACGTGTCAGTTGTTTGTGGTGTGTACATGTGTTTTGACAGTATAAGAAGATACTTCCTCCTAAAATCTTATCTGTCTAAATCAGCAAGTAACAGAATGGTCAAAATCGTTCTGAAAAAAATACATCATTCCAAGGTATTTTATGTAGTGAACACATCTTTTAGTGTATTGTGTTATGGTAACAATTACTTTTTAACTGTTTACTTGTGTTAATTGGAAGATGGAACCAGTGTACAAGGCTGAGTTGTATGAACCCAAACTAATTTCGCCGAAGCAGTTTATGACTGAGGAAAAAAACCAGGTATGAATCTAGCTTTTTTGTATGTATATTTTCTCTACTAAGTTAACATGTCGCATTGTATTTGAGTATTCATCCAAACATGTATATTGATAAATTACTTGTATTTAATGCATGTAAGGTGAAACCAACTTACAGGGCTGAAGAAGATGATAAAAAGGTCTATGTATCAAACAATTTAATGGAGCAGTTAATCACAAAAGAACTAAAGCATCCAGATCTAGACCTAGAGCTAGAGCAGGAATTTAGTGATGAGGTATTTTGTTAATGTGTCCATACGTGTGGACGTATAATATATTAAACGTCTTTATTGTAGATGCACCGTTGGGTAAAAGAAAGAACAAACAAAAGGTCGATATCCCTTGGAGAAGAGAACAAGACAGAAGTAATAGATGTGGGTAGTTCTGAAGAAGATAATGGGGAAGAGCATGAGCTTAGTGACACAGCAGATTCCATTGCCTCTTTTAAGAGAAAAAATAAGATTCGTACGGTATCAATTCAAAGCCGAAACCGTGTAGTTCGTGTATATCCTAACTTGTCCTAAGAATGTTTGTGCTAATTATGTTAGTGTGATCACTGAGTTGTTTATGTTTTGAAGTTTGTTATCCTAAAGTACTTATCTAATTTTTGTTTATTTTTTGTAAAGTGGCTGAATTTAGGGTTGTTACATTATGTATTGTATTTTTTTTCTTTTGTCATGTTTTGTACTTAATTTGATGTGAAGTATAACTCTTAAAAAATTGTTTTGATATTATATGATTCAATAAGAAAACATGTTCTCTTTTTTAAATACATTTATATTATTACAGAAGAAATATATTTTTACACTTTAAAAAGAATTGCAACATAATAACCTTACAAATATTTACAAGTAACAAATATATGACTACTAAAAGTCAAGTACAAACGTTTTTTCAAATAATCATGTAAAAGGTATGAATTTAAAAGTAAAGAAGTATATATAAATCAAACTAACATTTGATAACTTGAATACATGTGAATATTATTTTAGTTGTGCCAACATAATTACTAACATTTATACTGGATTGGTGCATTTAATATTTAGATTTATATAAAAAGTTGGTAGTTTAATATAGTTAAAAACACAAACTTATAAAATTAACATCCATCCTTAAGATTTATAACTTACGGTAATATTAAAATTATTAGTTATAAAACTTCAATCTCCACTCACCTACTCTACCACAAATTTCTCACAAATAACTTCCCATAATCCCACATTCCTATTTTTGAGAAAGTAACTACCGTTTAGAATAGTATAAATAATTTAATCAGTATTCTATTTTGTTATTCACAATGGATAAAAAATTAAAATCGTGCTACAAAACGGGGCAAAACCAAACAGTGTTTTAAGTTGTCCCCTTTGCAAGAAGGTCTGTCATAGTGTACAATAGTACTATGCGCATATTGCTTCCAAAGGGCATATTAAAAAGGTAAAAACTTTCGAGTTTTGTTGTTTTTGCTAAATAAATATATTTTGGTAGGTTTTTAAATATAATTGTACATTTATTAGAATGCTGGAGTTGTTACCACTCATGGATTTAAATGTGAGCTTTGTGATGTAACTTGCACGAGTGCTGAAAATCTGAGTACTCATGTTAAAGGTAAGAAACATTTGAGAATTGAGCGTGCTGCGGAGGACATGGCAAAAAAAGATGAGGGGGTGGAGATGGAGAAAGAGGAGGTGGACGAAAAAATGATGGAGTTATAGGGGAAGAAGAAAATGATGATAGTGAAGAGAACTGTGTGGTTTATAATGAAGGAGGTGTTGTGAATGGTAAAACATGTTTAGTATGTGCAGCTTATTGTAGGCCTAAGGTTGTATCATGTTGCAAGATATGTTACAATATCTTCTTGACTTCATTTAGAGTTTAGGTTTACCTTAAGTAATTTGTGTTTCAAGTATGTTTATCATTTGATTTTAAGTTATTTATGCTTTTCAATTATTTTTGTTTTCGTCGTTATCTTGAAAGTTATTGTTGTTTTTGAACAGTTGGTTATATGCTATCAGTTAAAATCATACTCACAAATAATACCACCAAAAGAAACAAAACAAACACACAACAAGCTAACACAAGACAGAGGGTCAGATCAGTGGTTCATCACTCAAGGTGCCACCGCAAACCATGCCAAGGAAGCCACCTACATCTGACAATGCAGATAACTAGACAATAAAAACAAACCAAACAACAAACACGGATAATGCATTACATAGATACAAACAAATGTCACAGTTAATGCAACAGGGGATGGCCCACCCTGTGTCCCAACAACCACCGGGCCGATTAGTCCGGCAACAAGTATGCCTAATGCAAGGAAAGGAAAAAAACTCAAGAAAGAAATAATAGCACCTGATAGCATGTAAGTCCAAGCAAGTCAGATCTGTAGCGTTCACTTAGTGCTGTAGGATACTAACAGAAGATTAGCAAAAGAATATACAATGTTAAGCATAATAATAATATGGTTTACTAAAGGTAATGATATACAAATACATATCTTATATGTGTATATAAACAAGAAGTTTAATTATTATTATTATTATCCATACAAATATTTTCTTATGATAAGTTAACATATAAGTTTTCTTAAGAATTAGTTCTTAATTTATGGTTGATAAGATTTTTAAAAAAAATATATGTCTTCATTAGTGGAAAATATAACTTCTATCAAATAGTATAAGGTTTTGTTACAAAGTTTAAAAAATATCAGTTTCGGTTATAAAAAAATCAAATAAAAAAATAGCTGGAATATAAAACTTATAGGTTTAGTAACCGATTATGCAGTTAATATAAAGAGATTACCAAGTCAGCCCACTTTCCCACTATCCCATGATTTAATAACTGTCTAAATAAAGATTAACTTCCCTGAGAAAAATTCGGATATTAGCTCTATATAATGTAGTTCTATGATTTTAATATGTCGCCTTCTTTCTTTCAGTTTTGTTTATCTTAAAAATCATCATATTGAGTCCCTTTGCAGAACCAGTTGGAGAAATAAAGTATGGTTTCCTAATCTCTTTAGTTTAGCTTTTAATACAAATCGGTTTGTATGTGTATTTGTTTTTATAGTTTAAACAATGTAATCAAAAGCATTTAGGTGTGTGATATATGTGCTAATACATGTAGACCACTTTTTCATCAAATGTGTAGAATCTAACAGTCTCAGATCATAACTAAGTACACTAAAATGTTATATCGAAAACACATACTATAACAGTTGTGAACAACAAGAATTGTGTAAATTATACCCTTAAATTCAAACAATTTTGCATTAACACAAACAAATAGGCATAGTAAGGAGTTTGAATCAGTGGTTAGAAACACTTACAGTGCAATAACATGTGATTAGGACCATGGGTTGCAAGATGCATAATAGGTCTGTAAGATGATTCAAACTCTCAAGGATAAGCCTAGCTTCTGTCCCTCATATGAACGCTCCTGTTAGCACATTAAGACGGACAAAACCTTTAATAATTGGATCCATCACAGCCACCATTTGTCTATGTTCTAGAGCATATCTAGACCACGTCTTTAATTTCGTGGTAACATATGCACCACAACTAAAAATCCTAAGCCCATCAAACTACCGAAACACAGATCTGACATATTTCAAGAATTGAAAACCTAAAATCTGAAAAGTATTACTCGAATATGAAGAACCCTAATACCATCGTTCCACAACCGTTAACCCTAGAAATGCCGAAATACAGATCGAACACGTGTCAATAGCTGAAACCCTAAAATCTGAAAGGTATTAATCGAATCTGAAGAACCCTAATACCATTGATTCTAACCATTAACCGTAAAAATTCCGAAATACAGATATGCAGTCATTATCTTGCACAAGCGTTCATCAAAGAAGGTGTTATTCGAATATGAAGAACCATAATCGAACAAAATAGTATGATGTATAAGATGCTAGGGTTTAGAGAGGTAAAAACCTTGAAAGTTTGAAACGATTGAAGTGATGATACGTATGACGGAGCTGAATAGAGTGTACACAAGTGTAACCATCATGAATCGCCATGGAAACTGATGAAGAGGATGAACACGGGATGCAGAGAGAAGCGATTTTGGACAAGAAAGAGGGCTGGATTCATCGCAAATGTGGCTAGGGTTGAGTTAACTACCATTATGTAGTATCCATTTCTTAATTCAGATTATTCGTATAATATCCGTATTTCTATATCGAACCCGGCCCTTTTCCAATTTGTGTTTGGATTAAACCTGGCCTGTTAAGCGAATATGGCCCAAAACCTCAATACATTATATAATAACCTGGCCCATTTGTATATATAGAGTTTAGAAATTGCATTTTTTTATTTTAATTTTAATTTTTATTGATAATTATTAATTTTTTTGTTCTTTCACGTTTTATTCTTTTAATTTGTTATTAGAGATTTTATTAAATCTTTTATGGTAATTGTATTTATTTTTTATAGAAGATGGATGAAGATTACACTGTAGCTGATTTTTCTTCACTAACACACTATGGAGTATGGTATAATCTTAGTGTTGTACGTGTTGAATTTACTTGGTTTGATGTCAGCAAAAACAAATTACTACTTATATTACTTGATAAAGATGTAAGTTCATTTATTTATTTATTTGGTATTTTAAGTTTACATAGATTATATTTAAGTAACATACTTTATATTATAGAGAAGAAGAGTTGCAACAATTGTCCCCGCTAATTTGGTTCACTTATTTGATGGCATGGAACTCGTGGGTCATGTTTTTTCGGTTTCTCATTTTCGAATTGAGAATTTCAAGGGTTTTCCATTGTATCCACTAGTGTCGTGCTTTAATGTTCTGAAAGACTACAAGGGTTTTCACAAACATATTGTTGGTGTACATAAATTCTTTCTATTTTTTTGGTTTGTTATATATATGTGTGTGTGTGTGTGTGTGTGTGAAAAGTCTAACATGTTGTTGCCTTTATTGTAGATGTTGTAGGAAAAATCATCAAGGGGTAAAGAATAATGCATATTTTACTTTTAAGATTAATTTGCAAGATGCTACGTAAGACACGTTTTTATTATTAATCACCTTAATGTTTTAAGTAACATATATATATATATATATATATATACATATATATTTAATATACTGTTTTTGTTTATTTTACAGTGGTCACGTTATAAAGTTGCGTTTAGACACATCGAGGCATATAAATATTGTACGAACATATCGTGCAATATCCAGTAAATCTATCATATACGTCTCTCAACTCAAGTTGGTCTATACGTCGTCAAGTATGTTATAGGGTTAATACGTCTTTCTTACATATTTTAATTTTCTAAATGACCTAAGAACATAATTTGTAACACATGTCTGCTTTTTTCAGTTACTATGTTGAAGGATACGGAGTTTACTGAAATGGTTATTGAACCAGATGTGCATGAGGCACACTTGCTTAGAACTATGCAATGTTAAAATTATTGTTCATGTTATTTAATGTTTTGGATTACTTAGAATTTGGTACTTAATATGTTTCGTTTTTTCATTTGTTTACCTTTTTTGTTGAAATTTTTAAAATGTTTTCCAGTTTAAGTTAATAATCTTATGTATTACTGTCGTGATGTAGTTTTAAATTTATGAACGAATGACATTATATAGGTAATTTTATTCAAAATCTTGTGCTAACAATAATTATACTGATATTACTTCCAGTGAGAAATGAGTATGAACAATCTACAGTCATGCAAAAGAAAAATGTTTTTACATGGCCATGGACGACAAAGTACTTCTATTGATGATCTTGGTCTTGACATACTTGTGTATGAGATATTAATAAGGCTTCCTGCAAAGGGTGTGGGTCGGTCAAAGTGTGTATGCAAGCAATGGCTATCTCTACTATCGACACGTTATTTTGCTATGATGCATTGTCGTCACATATCTACATCCTATAACTAGAAATTTATAGCAATTGGTTTGCGCTTATGTTTTGTATTCCCCCTTTCGTGTGAAGATTCAGGTCCATTATCAAACACCACAATCTTACTTCCATTTGAAGCGGCTTGGAGTGAAGTAAATATTCTAACAAGTTTTGATGGATTGTTTTGTGTTTGTTTTCGTAATACTTGCAAATTGGTTATTTGGAATCCATTAACTCATGCGTTTAATGAGGTGTCCTGTCACACCCCGACCGCGTTAAAACAACGAAACCGTGGCGAAAACGTCGGGGAGTGTTGCAACAGAATTATTGTTTCACAACCATGGATATAAAAGTTCCGTTTTATTGATTCATTTGATAATTTACATTGTCTTAAAACCAAACAAACAAGTTTCATATCATCTATCATTGTTTTTATGTTACTAAGGCCATGTCCAGATCCTAAGTGAACACGCTTCCAAGCAATCAACATCATGAAACACCACCTGAAACATATGTAAAAACAAAGTCAGCAAAGAAATGCTGGCGAGCACATAGGTTTTATGAGAGTATCGGATTCATGGCTCGTTTATAGGTTGCAGTACCTTATTAGACTACAAGAGTCAAAAATACAAACCTCGTTTTGAAAAGTGTATTGCAACATAATTAACCAACTCAAATCAAGTTGGTTATAGTTTAAAAAATCTCGTAGCCATGATTCTTAACCCCAAAACATTTGTTTTAGTAAACCAAATCGTAAAACATCTCGTAAAAACTCGTTAATAAAACTCGTATATATATCATTTCGAAAACCTCGTTGTGTGACGTCGTTTCGAAATCGTTTTCCAAAGTGAACTAAATAATAACACGAAATGTAATATGATAAGAGCACTTATATATAAGATGTACCAGCGGCGTATCTACCATGCTTTTATCATGCTACACCCGTCCCCTTATCTAATCACTACCCAAAACCAATCGTTTATCCAATTCGTTTATCTCGTTTAAGTCGTATCAAATCATTTAACTCGTACCAAAATCGTTTAACTCGTTTTAATTGTGAAACTATTTATGTTCGTCTCGCTAATAACATTCAAACCTTTGTGACTCGACTATCTCGAAACTCGCATTAACAAACCACCAAAGGGTAAGTTAATCATCAGATTCGGTCGTTACCTACATAACCCCCACACATAACCATGGGTGTAGTCTGATAACAGGATTTGTCAGATCCTATGGTACCATAACCTAATACTGGTCGGCTTGATCAGTGTTAATGAATGTCATTCGTTATGTAACTACAACCAACAAGTTTGTCCACTTTATCGAAATCGTTATTAATTTGATATAAACCATCTTAATCGTTTTTGAAACCATCGTTTAAACCTCGAAATCGTTTAATACATATGAATCACCCCAAAACAATTGAAAACAGTAAAATAGGGGAACTATGTACTCACATCGAAGTGCAAAGTATCCTCAATCTAAAGAACTCGACAAGCTCAATCAAACCAAGGAAACTCAAGCAGCACCTAATAATCGAATTACTAGTAAATAAATCGACACCTAATTCGGAAGATCGGACAGAATGAGGTCTTGTAAACCAAATGAGTATTGGAGCTCATATGATATGGTTTAACAAAGCCTACTTTCTAAATCAGAACCTAATCTAAGTACTTTCGACCCGTTGCGACCCATTAAGGTAGCTTACGCTACTTTAACACGTCGTTCGCGTAAAACGCGTTCGAGATGTCTAACTAGTCCTATGACAAGTATTATATGCCCTAACATGTTTAAATATGTTGCATAATCAGTTAAGTGACAAAATTTTAGGTTACAAATACTTAAAATCCAATTACGCATGAAAAGGGCATTTTGGTCATTTTCCTAAGGCATATAAACTACCTATCATACAACTACTTAAACTAGGTGACCATAAGGTATAACCTTGGAAGGTTATTCCCTATGCAACTATGGTCACTAATCATGCTTGATCGGATCCTAATGATCGACAAAACGGGTCGAGTTCGAAAGTGTAAGCGGTGGTTTAGACCGCTTGACTTACGACTCTAAACAAGCACTAAACTAAATTTGACGAGCCAAACATGTTGGAACATGTTTAACTAAGTTAGAAAACAGGTTTTGATATCAAAACAAAGTGTTTTGATACCCCAGAGTAGTTTGGTTGCAAAATACGCTTAAATGCGCATTTTGACCGAAACTACGACTCGTCACTACGCCTAGTCAACGTGGTAATCAGTACGTATAGTCACTAGGGACTATAACCATCATGATTACGCTCACGTTGCAAAGTTCAAACGAACTTTGTGTTGACCAACTCGTGGTCAAAGCAGAAAGTCAAACACTATTTGACTTTCACGCTCGAAAAGCGATAAAAGAACGAAAGAAGCTTACAAAGGGTCCTTGCTAGGGAGAACTTGATCTTAAAATCTCAGGTATGAAGTATTATAACTTCAACTTAGAGAAATCAGATCAAGGGTGCAGAAAATGGAGTGAAGGCATGGCTTTATATAGTTTTCGCAAAACCGTTAGGATCGTTTCTTGCTAAGAAGGGAACGATCTAAGCCATACATGTGGGCTAGTGGTTTTAGAATACAAGGGGTACACAAATACCAGTCCATAGAGTGCAAAACCAGGGATTAAAACCATTAGAATAGGTGGTATTGGCCAGGTTCAATGTTTCTACAATACTGCTATGCTGGTGTAAGCTTACGGACCATAAGGTCCTAAGCATACGGTCCGTAAGGACCTTGCAGACCAGCAACTTTCAAAAATGACAGATTTAGTCCCTGAAGCCCTAAACTTGGTTTTCGATGCATTTTTGACACCTTTAAGCCCTGTTAACCCCATTTCAAAGCTCTAAAATGAAGTTAAAGTATAGGGAACTTAAAATATGCTCAAAAACATCTCGGATGTCGGTTCGTTTGGTCGTACGGTTGCGTTATTCGGTTAATTACGACAGAAGTCGTAACGAACGCAAAAACAATCCAAATTAAGCGACGAATGAAATTTTATCATGCCAATCACTAAAATAAAATATTTAAATGATTACATGAATTTTTGGATGTCCGGATATGTTCAGAACGTAAGATTTAGTCCCACAAGGAACGTACCATTAACAAGAAAGGTACCATTGACAACAAGGTTGTCAGCTCGAGCCTCATTTGCATTCAGATTGAACGCTCGTCCACGAGCGGGATTCACATTGGCATAGACATTCGGATAAACAAAAGAGGTAGTGAAAATATCGACAAAACACCAGGAAGGCGATCATTCGTTTGTTACCTCGAACAAACAAACGACACGTAGTGATTAATCAAAGTAAATGGGTCATAATAATGTATCACCGAAGACATGCTCGCCTATAAGTAAACACTCACCCCAAGAGTTCCCAGGTAAGAGTGACTGGTCCGATACTGCGGATTTGTACGAACACTCTAGCCTTAGACACAAAACTCAGGGTACATGCATTCACTCTTCCAGTTTGCACGTGTTCACATTATTTAGACCCAAACTTTGACGAGATTTTGAAAATTCAGAAGGCACAAAGCCAAAAATGAATCAAATTGGAAGGGTTCAAAACCTTATAATCAATCATCCAGGAATAGATGATTAATTTTCGAAGCGGATTTGTTATTGTGTTCTCGTTGTGGTTATCACCTAAGGATAGGTGACGATATTGTTTTAAAATCTAAACACAAGTAAACTTGCATTGGGGTCCTAGAAAGTTATAGTCTAGGTCAAAACATTACTAATAACCTAATTCCCTATAACCATTGGCTCTGATACCAACTCTTCTGTCACACCCCGACCGCGTTAAAACAACGAAACCGCGGCGGAAACGTCGGGGAGTGTTGCAACAGAATTATTGTTTCACAACCATGGATACAAAAGTTTCGTTTTATTGATTCATTTGATAATTTACATTGTCTTAAAACCAAACAAACAAGTTTCATATCGTCTATCATTGTTTTTATGTTACTAAGGCCACGTCCAGATCCTAAGTGAACGCGCTTCCTAACAATCAACATCATGCAACACCACCTGAAACATATGTAAAAACAAAGTCAACAAAGAAATGCTGGCGAGCACATAGGTTTTATGAGAGTATCGGATTCATGGCTCGTTTATAGGTTGCAGTACCTTATTAGACTACAAGAGTCAAAAATACAAAGTTTTGAAAAGTGTATTGCAACATAATTAACCAACTCAAATCAGTTGGTTATAGTTTATAAAATATCGTAGCCATGATTCTTAACCCCAAAACATTTATTTTAGTAAACCAAATCGTAAAACATCTCGTCAAAACTCGTTAATAAAACTCGTATGGTTTATATCATTTCGAAAACCTCGTTGTATGATGTCGTTTCGAAATCGTTTTCCCAAGTGAACTAAATAATGACACGAAATGTAATATGATAAGAGCACTTATATATAAGATGTACCAGCGGCATATCTACCATGCTTTTATCATGCTACACCCATCCCATTATCTAATCACTACCCAAAACCAATCCTTTATCCAATTCGTTTATCTCGTTTAAGTCGTATCAAATCGTTTAACTCTTCCCAAAATTGTTTAACTCGTTTTAATTGTGAAACTACTTATGGTCGTCTCGCTAATAACATTCAAACCTTCGTGACTCGACTATCTCGAAACTCGCATTAACAAACCACCAAAGGGTAAGTTAACAATCATCAGATTCGGTCGTTACCTACATAACCCCCACACATAACCATGGGTGTGATAACGGGATTTGTCAGATCCTATGGTACCATAACCTAATACTGGTCGGCTTGATCAATGTTAATGAATGTCATTCATTATGTAACTACAACCAACAAGTTTGTCCACTTTATCGAAATCGTTATTAATTTGATATAAACCATCTTAATCGTTTTTGAAACCATCGTTTAAACCTCGAAATCGTTTATTACATATGAATCACCCCAAAACAATTGAAAACAGTAAAATAGGGGAACTATGTACTCACATCGAAGTGCAAAGTATCCTCAATCTAAAGAACTCGATAAGCTCAATCAAACCAAGGAAACTCAAGCAGCACCTAATAATCGAATTACTAGTAAATAAATCGACACCTAATTCGGAAGATCGGACATAAAGAGGTCTTGTAAACCAAATGAGTATTGGAGCTCATATGATATGGTTTAACAAAGCCTACATTCTAAATCGGAACCTAATCTAAGTTCATTCGACCCGTTGCGACCCATTAAGGTAGCTTACGCTACTTTAACGCGTCGTTCGCGTAAAACGTGTTCGAGATGTCTAACTAGTCCTATGTCAAGTATTATATGCCCTAACATGTTTAAATATGTTGCATAATCAGTTAAGTGACAAAAGTTTAGGTTACATATGCTTAAAATCCAATTATGCATGAAAAGGGCATTTTGGTCATTTTCCTAAGGCATATAAACTACCTATCATACAACTACTTAAACTAGGTGACCATAAGGTATAACCTCGGAAGGTTATTCCCTATGCAACTATGGTCACTAATCATGCTTGATCGGATCCTAATGATCGACCAAACGGGTCGAGTTCGAAAGTCTAAGCGGTGGTTTAGACCGCTTGACTTACAACTCTAAACAAGCACTAAACTAAATGTGACGAGCCAAACATGTTGGAACATGTTTAACTAAGTTAGAAAACAGGTTTTGATATCAAAACAAACTGTTTTGATACCCCAGAGTAGTTTGGTTGCAAAATACGCTTAAATGCGCATTTTGACCGAAACTACGACTCGTCACTACGCCTAGTCAACGTGGTAATCAGTAGGTATAGTCACTAGGGACGATAACCATCGTGATTACGCTCACGTTGCAAAGTTCAAACGAACTTTGTGTTGACCAACTCGTGGTCAAAGCGGAAAGTCAAACACTGTTTGACTTTCACGCTCAAAAAGCGATAAAAGAACGAACGAAGCTTACAAAGGGTCCTTGCTAGGGAGAACTTGATCTTAAAATCTCAGGTATGAAGTATTACAACTTCAACTTAGAGAAATCAGATCAAGGGTGCAGAAAATGGAGTGAAGGCATGGCTTTATATAGTTTTTGCAAAACCGTTAGGATCGTTTCTTGCGAAGGAGGGAACGATCTAATCCATACATGTGGGCTAGTGGTTTTAGAATACAAGTGGTACACAAATACCAGTCCATAGAGTGCAAAACCAGGGATTAAAACCATTATAATAGGTGGTATTGGCCAGGTTCAATGTTTCTACAATTCTGCTGTGCTGGAGTAAGCTTACAGACCGTAAGGTCCTAAGCATACGGTCCGTAAGGAGCTTGCAGACCAACAACTTTCAAAAATGACAGATTTAGTCCCTGAAGCCCTAAACTTGGTTTTCGATGCATTTTTGACACGTTTAAGCCCCGTTAACCCCATTTCAAAGCTCTAAAATGAAGTTAAAGTATAGGGAACTTAAAATATGCTCAAAAACATCTCGGATGTCGGTTCGTTTGGTCGTACGGTTGCGTTATTCGGTTAATTACGACAGAAGTCGTAACGAACGCAAAAACAATCCAAATTAAGCGACGAATGAAATTTTATCATGCCAATCACTAAAATAAAATATTTAAATGATTACATGAATTTTTGGATGTCCGGATATGTTCAGAACGTAAGATACGCGGGAAAATGCAAACTTATGCACTTTTTGACGCTTTTAGTCCCTATTGATCAAATAAGTTTATTTTAGCATACCGAACCCCTCAAAGCCTATTTCTAAGCTATGTAAAGGATATTTAGGGTATGTTTAACTTATGATCAAGTTCCGGAATGTTCGTTACTTTACAAATCAACATAGTTTCGCAGTTTGACACAAATAGTCCCTGCGATCGAACAAACTTGATTTTGACACACCAAACCATCCAAAACTTATTTCTAAGTTATGTGAAGGTTATTTAAGGTATGTTAAGCCTATGTCACTATTCCGGAGTGTTTGTCGTGTTAAACTGACTGCGTTTACGCATCAGTTTGCGTATAACCTTCCAGAAAGCGATTTAAAGCTTGAAATCGGAATCGAATCAAATCGAAAAATCATCAAACACAAATACACACATATTAACACCAAAGTACATATAATAACACCAAAACACATTGTTTTATTAATAATTGATATTGTTTTACATTGCACATCGATTACAGAACACAGTTGTCACATGTCCAGCTCAAATAGTCGTGGTTTATACAAACCTAAGTCAGATGCAATTGGATTGTATGTGGATAAGACGGATGATTACAAGCTTTTACATATAAACCGTAGGCGTGGTAAAATGTGGGTTCATGTATATTCAAGTATGTTTGACTTGTGGCACAAAATCACTTTTGCAAATAAACTTCGTTGCTGGCGTGGAGAGCCTATTTGGTCTAATGGAACTTTTTGCAAAGGTGTTTTTTATCTTATGGTTGACTGTTTTATTGAGAATAAGGGTGTTATGTTGTTTGGTTTTGATGTGGAATCAGAGAGATTTAAGTTGAAAACCTTTCCAAGAATTCCACATGCTGACTTTGATGGAAATTTAGTTGTTGTACATAAAGAGCTTCATATGTTTGTTACTCATGGGTTTCCTCATTGGACGGTTGATTTGTGGAGGATGGGAAGGTGAAAGTTGGGTGACATTATGGGTTTTCCCTCCCATAATGCCTATTATTTTATCATGCTCTATTACACATATTACAAGTACTGGCAGGTTTCTTGTGGTATCAAATGATGGAGTTGCTAATGAAATTGACACGACAATGAAAGGGGATGATTGTTACTATCATGTACTTTGGTTTCACGGGTTTCAAGGAGCAATATATACCGAGACTCTTGCTTCACCAAATATTTAGTTCCATTAAGTATGCTCTTTTTTGTTTTATTCATTTTAATGTTTCGTTGTTTATTTAGTGACATTATAAATATGTTTTATCGTTTTCTTTATTATGTTCTATGGGTGTTTATGTTATTATGCCGTTAGGGTACCCGGCCTATGTACGGGTGCTCAACTAGTTCTTTATTGTCCACGTGCATGAGATAAAGGGAGAGTGAGAATCAGTCCTCAACACCAACAAAAATGGCCTAAATCACTCTATTAACAAAAAAAGACGCCATAACAAAACCTGTGTAATCCAGAACATATCACTCATATACAATCCAGGATCAACCATCACAGGCTTCGTTGTTTGAGACCCGCATAACACATGTTAAACTTAAATTACACACACCAATATTCACCAAATCTTTTTTAGCATAAAAAACGATCGCCATATGCCCGTTGACGGTGTTTGTGTATTCAGTCCACCACCATCATCTAACGTTCGATACTTCGATCTGTGGGCTTTAGCAACCTCAAAACAACAAGCGAACAATATACAAACCTAACCATGATCTCGCATTCAATCTTGGCTTTAACTGCCCCAAAACAATAATTGATAACATCAACGAAACAACAATCGGTGGGGTTCAAAAAATATCCAAAACACAAACAGCACGGCGGGTTTAAGAAAACCCCAAAAATCACAAACATCGTTTAGGTTTTATAGCAAAGCCAAAAAAGAAGCACATGGTCTCTCAAAAATCACCACACAAAGACTAAGTGCATAGTGTACAATTATAAGACCATGGTGCGGTAACATGTGGATTCCTCACCTACTAAACTACTAGCTAGAGTGATAGATGGCCGTACCACGGCTCCGAGTATCACCGCCAGTGACGAGCTGAGTGATAGATGGCTGCCACCACGGCTCCAAGTATCACCGCCAAAGACAAAGAGACATAGCAAAGAAAAAGTAGACATCTGAAAGAGGAAAATGAGTGTGACATTTTCTATAACAGTGGTGGAACACGTCAAGGAACACGCGATACCTACATCCCACCACCTTTTTAATACAATTAACAATAAGAAACAGAGTACAAACCTAATTGCACAATGTACAACAACAACTGCAACAAAATGTTCCTAATTAATCATATATAAATAAATTAGTCATATATAAATACATTAAATATAACAAGGTACTACATTTTCTTTTGTGTTGTAAATTCTTGACCCAGCCCAAACAAATAATAGCATTATAAAAACTAGTGCTCTTTTAACTAATAAGTGGTTGTTAGTTATCAATATATGTAAGTATGGATGGACATGCTATAATTTAATTATAAAGTCTAAACATGTCTATCTTGTGGTGTATTAGCTACATGCGAATCAGTTGATGAACGATCAGCCTTAGTGAACAAGAAAAAAGAAAGCGAATTCACAAAAATAGACATGTTGATAAAAAAAAGTTAATAAAATGGACATGCATATTTAACCGTTATCATAATAGAAAAACTCAAAAAGAGCCAATTAGGGGATGCCAAATATAGGATATGTGTAAGACCCTAAACCATTTTAACCAAAAAGTAAGCAGCGGAAATACGAACCATAAAATTTCTTTCTTTATAAACATTTTAACATACTGGAAACATTAAGATAATCCTTTTTTTACAAAAATTGCGTCCATCATTCTTACTTAAAGATAAAGCATAATTTACATTTATAAACTATACGACATCGTTCCCGTACAATCCACGTTCATTGACTCGATCTTCAACCGCTTAGACTCCATAATGATGATAATTCCGTGCAACCTGCAATCACCACATACATCCGAATCATTAATATTTGGTGACGTCATACATGATACAAACATACGTAATTAAATGACCACGCCACAATCTTTCTACTTATGTTAATCCTTTCAACTATCTTTGCGAGTACAATCTTGCATCCCAATGATAAATCTTCATAAGGTTAACAATAGTATACCTACACTTTCATTTCATTCACAAGGCACCTGATTAGTAACATTAATTGTCACACCCTCAAAATACCACATGCGGTGACCCCGCTAGGCGTGTGACGTACCAGGATCTAGCCACCAATCACATTGAACTATCATCAAATTATAAAACAAAGTTTCCATTTATAATGATAAAACATTCATAAACATAATCCAAGTTTAACATGTTCAGCGAAAGCAATTAGTAAAGTACTGTTTAAACGTTTCAAAACCAAATGTATGTGAAATCGGTAAACAAGTCATGCATATCCAAGCAGTGCGACCCATGACCACTCCAGCAATCCCAGAAAGCAAGTTCCTTGTCCAAAGTACCTAACGACCTGCGAGCATGCAACAAGTGTATCAGACAACGCTGGTGAGTTCATAGTTTTACGAAAACGTTAGTTACCCAGTGTTTAGTTCAGTTCATTGATTATAATGTTGAAAAATAACTCGAGTACCGTACAAGATGGCTTCCAGATTGTTTTGCCCATCCCCAATGCCCCCTATCTAAGCATTGGTCATGATTTAAGGTCATTAGTTCACGCCCGTCCTCTCAGGTACGGTGTGAGGTTGCCAAACCTAATAGCGCTATCAACTAATACCCCGTTACCTCTCAGGTAACTATTCGGTATAAGATGGGACTTAAAATGATAGGAATGAGTGTATTATCTAACATTCCAGTTTTACCCAAAAGACCGATTCCTCTCAGGAATACCCCATGATTGTCCCACCCATCGGGACGCATGCTCAAGAGGAATGAACTCACCTTTGATTTGCTCGGTATGTTAAGTTACCCGTCCAAGTTGGTCAACCCAAACCCTACAGAGGTTACCAATCAAAATCAGTTTCATAATCAACTCACATATTTTACACAGTTTGCATCTATCACAAGATCAGCATATATCACGTATCAAGTACTCAGTCCTCATGCATGTCCACATCCCATGTGTAAATCTCATATTGCATTAACAGATGAATTGGTTACCTACCATTTCTAGTTAACATTATCATCATATAACAAATAAAATTTCACAAACACAAGTGTCCATCTTCTTATACATCATGGTCTGTTTTCTGTTTCTGTCCATTTACACTTATGACGAAGCATCCTAGCGACGAAGTATCTATTCTTCATCGATGTTACATGTGACGAAGTACCTAATCTTTTTCGAGATTACATGTGACGAAGTACCTAATCTTCATCGAAATGAGGTGCGACGAAGTATCTAACCTTCGTCATGGTGAGGTTTGGCGAAGTATCTAACCTTTGTCAACAATCAGATAGTTACAACTCCTTAATCTCATAACAGCGGTTAACACATTTTCAGCATGATTAGTGGATTCAAACAACAGTTCATACAAACCCTAGTCACTGCTCATTAACAAAACTAATAGACCACAATATTAACATTGAAATACATTATCATAGATTCACATAATTTTAATCATATATAATCAGGATTCCAACCCAACCATTAACATCCTCATTCATGCGCAAGTTAGGTTATCACTACTATTATAAATCAACAATTACATCATGAATATGAACGTATTCTGATCATCAACCCTTATCATGCAAATTCTATATTTAGAATGTTATTAATGAACCCTAATCTCACACAAAATCACAACAACAGAATCACAACATCAGCATCTCATCGAATGACAACGTTTAGACACTAACAGTGCTACCGAAGTGTTTAGATAAATCGAGATGGAAAGGCTTTGAGATTTCCTACTGCCGTCGCACTGAGGATGTGAAGAGAGGACTTTAGGTTTTGGTATCTACGTTTGCAGGTTTCTCAAACCATGAAGGGTTATACAAACAAAGTAACGGACTCCTATTGGGCCACGAATGAAACTGGGCCGATGGCCCTGTCGACGAAGCATCCCTTTGGCGAAGAGCATTCTTCGCCATGATGTGCGTGCGACGAAGAATCAACCTTCGTCGAAGGTTGATTGTGATGAAGTTCTACTCTTCGTCGAGGTGTAAGAGTGACGAAGAATCGTCCTTCGTCATCGAGGTTAAACCATAATTAAAACATTACCCAATATATAAGTTTCATGCAACACTCAAAGTAACAATACATTAACCATTCCGTAGGTGTCACATCATCCCCAACTTGAAAGGGAATTTCGCCCCAAAATTCACCAGTTGAATCTGATTCTGATTGGTCAGTTGGGAATAATTGAGGATACTTAAGTTTCATCTGATCTTCGCGCTCCCACGTGAACTCCGGTCCACGCCTTGAGTTCCACTGAACTCTCACGATCGGAATTCGACTATGCTTACGAACCTTAACTTCCCGATCCATGATTTCGATGGGTTCTTCGACAAACTGCAATTTTTCATCAATCTTCAGCTCTTGAAACGGTACCACAAGTGTTTCATCGGATAAGCATTTCTTCAGTTGTGAAACATGGAAAACATCATGAACGTTACCCAACTCAGTAGGTAACTCGAGCTTGTAAGCCACTTTACCAATTCACTCCAGAATTTTGAATGGCCCAACGTAACGTGGATTAAGCTTGCCGCGTTTCCTAAAGCGTACCACACCCTTCAGAGGTGAGACTTTCAACATAACGTGATTGCCTACAGCGAACTCCAAGGGTTTCCTATGCTTATCAGCGTAGCTTTTCTGACAGTCGCGCTCCCGCCATGCGATTTCTGATCTAAACAATCTTTTTTGAGGTTTCAAGTACAAGTTCAGGACCTGTGATCTGGCTGTCACCCACCTCAGCCCAATAAAGAGGAGAGCGGCATTTCTGCCCGTACAACGCTTCAAACGGAGCTGCCTGGATGCTAGTATGGTAGCTGTTGTTGTAAGAGAACTCTATCATCGGCAAGTGTTTCTCCCAGCCCTTACCAAAATCGATCACACATGCTCGCAGCATGTCTTCAAATGTTTGGATGGTTCGTTCACTTTGAACATCTGTCTGTGGGTGATATGCGGTACTCATGTCGAGACGTGAGCCGAATGATTTATGCATCGACTGCTATAAATCGGATATGAAATGTGGGTCGCGATCAGAGATAATAGAGGTTGGCACCCCGTGCCTGGAAACCACTTCTTTAAGATAAACAGCAGCCAGTTGTGAGAACTTATCAGTTTCCTTGATTGCTAGGAAATGTGCTGACTTCGTGAGACGATCAATGATCACCCAAATGCTATCGTTTCTGTTTTGAGTTCTTGGCAAACCAGCGATGAAATCCATAGCGATTTGCTCCCATTTCCACATGGGTATCTCTGGTTGTTGAAGCAGGCCTGAGGGTTTCTGATACTCTACCTTGACTTTCGCACAAGTCAAACATTTACTCACATACGTCGCGATGTTAGCTTTCATCTTCGGCCAACAATACAAGACCTTGAGGTCCTGATACATCTTATTCGAACCCGGGTGAACAGAGTATCGAGACTTGTGCGCTCCGTCCATCACAAGCTCCCTAATATTACCATACAAAGGAATCCATATCCGTTCCATAAAATAATAAATGCCGTCAGATCTCCCCACGAGTTGTTTTTCCATGCCCCGCAAATACTCAGCTTTATGGTTTTCTTCTTTCAGCGCTTCAGTCTGAGCAGTACGGATCTGATCAGGTAAGTTAGAGTGGATAGTGAGCTGTAAGGCTCGTACACATTTGGGTTTCGTTTCCTTCTGACTAAGGGCATCAGCTACAACGTTAGCTTTACCTATGTGATACTTGATTGCAAAATCGTAGTCGTTTAAGAGTTCCACCCAGCGACGCTGGTGCATATTCAATTCCTTCTGGTCAAAAATATGCTGGAGGCTCCTGTGATCGGTGTAAATAGTGCATTTGGTACCGTACAAATAATGCCTCCAGATTTTTAACGCGAAAACCGAAGCCCCCCAACTCTAAGTCGTGAGTCGTGTAATTCTCCTCATGAACCTTCAACTGTCAAGAAGCGTACGCTATCACCTTCTCACGTTGCATTAGCACACAGCTGAGACCGTGAATAGAAGCATCACAGTACACCACAAAGTCCTCGGTACCCTCGGGTAAGGACAAGATTGGTGCACTACAGAGTTTTTGTTTCAACAACTAGAAAGCATCTTCTTGTTTCGTTTCCCAAGAGTATACAACGCCTTTCTGTGTCAACGAGGTAAGAGGTTGAGCAATCTTTGAGAAGTCCTTAATAAATCTGTTATAGTACCCAGCGAGACCGAGAAATTTTCGCACCTCCGAAGGATTCTTCGGTGCCGCCCAATTTCTGATGGCATCAATTTTTGCAGGATCCACGTGTATCCCCATTTCGTTAACAATGTGGCCGAGGAAGTGAACCTCTCGAATCCAGAAGTCACACTTAGAGAATTTCGCGTAGAGTTGCTCCTTCCTCAAGAGCTCCAAGATAAGACGCAAGTGTCACTCATGGTCCTCCTTGCTCTTAAAGTAGATCAAGATGTCATCGATGAACACAATGACGAAATCGTCAAGATACGGTTTACACACGCGGTTCATGAGGTCCATGAAAACCGCTGGTGCGTTTGTCAACCCGAATGGCATAACCAAAAACTCATAATGGCCATACCGCATTCGAAAAGTTTTTTTTGGAACATCCTCTTCTCGGACTCTCACCTGATGGTAGCCCGATCTTAAGTCGATCTTCGAATAGAAACTTGACCCTTGCAACTGGTCAAACAGATCGTCGATACGTGGTTAAGGATAGTGGTTCCTAACTGTCACCTTGTTGAGTTCTCGATAATCTATGCACATACAAAAGGACCCGTCTTTCTTCTTCACAAACAAAACTGGGGCTCCCCAAGGCGAAGAACTAGGTCGGATAAAACCTCTATCCAACAGTTCTTGGAGTTGATTTGACAGCTTTTGCAACTCTCCTGGTGCAAGACGATAAGGAGCACGGGCAATCGGGGCTGCTCCTGGTGTAAGGTCAATCTGAAATTCCACCTGACGGTGTGGAGGTAAACCAGGAAGTTCTTCAGGAAAAACGTCAGAAAATTCATGAACTGGTAAGTCTTCGATTTTCCTCTCTTCAGGCTGAGTATCAGTAATAAGCGCTAAAATAGCTGGGTAGCCCTTTCGCAGACACTTTTGAGCTTTCATGGCTGAGATGATGCTAACCATAGCTCCACTACAATGACCTTGGACCGACAAAGATTCTCCACTGGGGAGAGGGATATATACAACTTTCTCCTTACAAAGAATTTCTGCTTGATGTTTAGATAGCCAATCCATACCAACGACCACATCAAAGCTTCCAAGAGTAACGGAGAATAGGTAAATGTCGAACACTTGACCCATAAGATCGATTTTACACCCAAAAAGAATGTGTGAAGCTTCTATCGATTTGCCATCAGCTAATTCTACTACGTGTTTGGTTACAAGAGGTGTAGGAGTTAACCCTAACTGACGACTGAACCCCAATGACACATAACTACAATCGGCACCAGAGTCGAATAAAACAGAAGCAAACATATTGTTCACAGAAAACGTACCAGTCACAACGTTGCCATCATTCCTAGCTTCCCCAGCACCAATGGTAAACACTCTTCCACGCGCACCTTTCCCACCATTGTTTCCGTTGCTGTTGTTCCCAGTGTTGTTGTTGTTGTTATTACCAGCATTTTGATTCAGTTGAGGGCAATCCCGCCTGAAATGGCGCTCGTCACCACACTGAAAACACCACTTACGATTTCCCTGATTCTGTTGAGGCAGCTGCCTCTCCTGTTGTTGTGGCTGCTGCTGCTGTGGGGGTTGCTGCTGTTGCTGTCTTGGGAGTGGGGCCCTGCAATCTCTAGCCATATGGCCCACCTTGTTGCACCTGTGACAGACTCGGGTGCATGGCTCGCGATGATGAAAATTGCACTTGTTACACTTGGGTTGCTTTCCTGCGTAAGAACCCTTATTCGAGTTGTTGCTCTGATCCTGATTAACTGAAGATGACTGGCTAAAACTGCGATTACTGCCGGTGTCTGGCTTCTTCTGTGACTGATTCGGATTAGACACCTTGTCCACATCATTCCATTTACGTTTGCTATTAGCAGCAGGAGTAGTAGCTGTAGCAGTAGTAACAGTAGTAGAAACACGTGGTGGTAGCGAGCCACGCTCCACCTCCTGATCTGTGATCTTATGAGCTAAGCGGATGATCTGAGGTAAGTTGTTGAGGTTCGCTACAGTAACCAAGCCCTTAACCTGCGGGGCTAATCCTTTGATGTACAGCTCGATCCTACGAGGCGGTGGTCGAGATAAGTTAGGACACATATTCGCGAGCTCATGAGACCGTTTCGTGTACGCTTCGATCTCGGACCCTTCCATCTTCAAATTGTAGTACTCGTTCTCGATCTTCTGAATCTCGTCACGAGGACAGTACTCCTCTCGCATCAACTCCTTGAAATCATCCCAAGTAGTTGCATTAGCCATCTCAACACCCAACATCTGGACTTGGGCATTCCACCAAGTCAAGGCACCATCCTCCAGGGTGCCCGTAGCATACTTCATTCTGTCCCCAGCAGGACAGTTACACATGGTGAACACAGATTCTGCCTTCTCAAACCAACGCAGTAGTCCCACAGCTCCTTCAATCCCACTGAACGTCTGTGGCTTACAATCCATGAACATCTTAAACGTGCAAACAGGTAGATTATTCTGATTCACTTGTTGACCTAACGATGAAAGAGAACACAACACATGGGTAAGATTCGAGTACGCGACACAAGGACAAGGAGTAATTGGCACATATTGTACCAGCCTACTGAGCCGCCAAGGCTTCAGCCACACGCGTATTGATCAAATCGGTCAATTCAGCCTGGTTCATATTAATGTTGCCACGTCCATCGCCGCGGCCTCCACCACGTCCGCCAGCTCATCCACTCATGATTCTATTTAAAACAAGTGGGAAAAGGTTAAAAGTCGGGTTCTAGTAGGAGTCAAGCATCACTATGACTTCCACAGATTACTGAGTCATATCATTACTTCAGACAACGGAGCAGAACCCCTTTCACACTCATCAGGCCTCACTGGGACTCACATGCACCCCACATTATTATTATGTATACACCCATAATAACAATGCGATTTGCATGTTCATCTCAGTTCTTTCCAACTCGTGCTAAAAGGTTCCTTAATTTCGAGTAGCAAAACAAAAGACACCATAACATAGATCATGAAGGTTTAGAGGAGCGTCACACTATCAAACACATAACAGTGCTAAGTGTGCATTCATGTCACACCCCGACCGCGTAAAACAACAAATCGTGGCGGAAACGTCGGGGAGTGTTGTAACAGAATCATTGTTTCATAACACACGGAAATTTGAAGTTTTGTTTTATTTAAAGTTTAACCATTTACATTGTCTTGAAATTTAAACAAACAAGTTAAACATAGTCTATTTTTATTATTAAGTCACTAAGGCCTCGTCCAGTCCTAAGTGAGCAAGCATCCTAGCAATCAACATCATTCAACAACACCTGAAACATAAGTAAAAACATAGTCAGCAAAGAAATACTGGCGAGCACATAGGTTTTATGTGAGTGTCGGATTCATGGCTAGTTTACATGTTGCGATACCTAATTAAAAACCTTGTTTTGAAAAAGTGTATAGTATTGCAACATAATTAACTAACTCAAATCAAGTGGGTTATAGTTTATAAAATCTCGTAGCCATGATTCTTAACCCCAAAACATTTGTTTAATTAAATCAAATTGTAAAACTTCTCGTAAAAACTCGTTAATAAAACTCGTATGGTTTATATTATTTAGAAAACATCGTTGTGTGACATCGTTTCAAAATCGTTTACCCAAGTGAACTAAATAACGCCACGGTATGTAATATAATAAAAACACTTATATATAAGATGTACCAGCGGCGCATCTACCATGTTTTCATCACATTACACCCGTCCCGTTATCTAAACACTAACCAAAAACCAGTCGTTTACCCAAATTGTTTAACTCGTTAAAATCATTTTAGTCGTTTAAATCATTCTCGTTTTAATTGTGAAAACTACTTTTGGTCATCTCACTAATAACATCCAAACCTTCATAACTCGACTATCTCGAAACTCGCATTAACAAACCACCAAAGGGTAAGTTAACAATCACACATTCGGTCGCTACCCACCTAACCCACACATAACAATGGGTGCAGTCTGATAACGGGATTTGTCAGATCCTATTGTACCATAACCTAATACTGGTCGGTTCGGCCAAAATTAATGAATGTTATTTGTTATGTAATTACAACCAACAAGTTTGTTCACATTATCGAAATCGTTATTAATTTAATATAAACCATCTTAATCATTTTTGAAACCATCGTTTAAACTTCGAAATCATTTAACACATATGAATCACCCCAAAACAATTGAAAATAGTAAAATAGGGGAACTATGTACTCACATAAGAATGCTTAGAAGTCTTCAATAACAACCAAGCAAAGCTAAAGGGATCACGGAAATCAATCGGCACCTAATATAAGTAACTACGTTAATAAACCGGACCTAATCGGAAGATCGGATAGAATGAGGTCTTGTAAACCAAATGAGTATTGGAACTCATATAATATGGTTTAACAATGCCTACATTCTAAATCGAAACCTAACCTAAGTGCTTTCGACCCGTTAAGACCCATTAAGGTAGCTTATGCTACTTTAACGCGTCGTTCGCGTAAAACGCGTTCGAGACGTCTAACTAGTCCTATGACAAGTATTATATGCCTATACATGTTTAAATACGTTGCATAATTAGTTAAGTGGCAAAAGTTTAAGTTACATATGCTTAAATTCAATTATGATGAAAAGGGCATTTTGGTCATTTACCTAAGGCATATAAACTACCTATCATACAACTACTTAAACTATGTGACCATAAGGTATAACCTCGGAAGGTTATTCCCTATACAACTATGGTCACTAAACATGCTTGGTCGGATCCTAATGATCGACCAAACGGGTCGAGTTCGAAAGTCTAAGCGGTGGTTTAGACCGCTTGACTTACGACTCTACATAAGCACTAAACTAAAAGTGACGAGCTAAACATGTTAAAACATGTTTAACTAAGTTAGAAAACAGGTTTTGATATCAACACAAAGTGTTTTGATACCCAAGAGTAGTTTGGTTGCAAAATACGCATAAATACGCATTTTAACCAAAACTACGACTCGTCACTATGCCTAGTCAACGTGGTAATCAATAGGTATAGTCACAAGGGACTATAACCATCGTGATTACGCTCACGTTGCAAAGTTCAAACGAACTTTGTGTTGAACAAAGACTGGTCAAAGCAGAAAGTCAAACACTGTTTAACTTTCACACTCGAAAAGCAATAAAAGAACGAAAGAAGCTTACAAAGGGTCCAAGCTAGGGAGAACTTGATCTATAACACTCAGGTATGAAGCAAAGGCTTCAACTTAGAGCATTAATCAGATCAAGGGTGCAGAAAATGGAATGAGGGCATGGGTATTTATAGTTTTCGATAAACCATTAGGATCATTTCTTGCTAAAGAGGGATCAATATTGGCCATCCAAGTGGGCAAATGGTTTTCAAATACAAGGGGACATGATAAACCATCAAAAACAAGCAGATGGTAATGAAAAACCATGAACAAAACCATCAAAAACAAGCCCAAAGTCCAGATTCAATGTTTCTGACATGTAAGTCTGACACTGTCCGTGTAAGAATAGGCTTAGGCTTACGCCCCAGGCCTAAGAACTTTGACAGAATTACAGTTTTAGCCACTGCAAGCCCAAAACTTGGTTTTCGATGCATTTTTGACACGTTTAAGCCCCGTTAACCCCATTTCAAGGCTCTAAAATGAAGTTAAGGTATAGGGAACTTAAAATATGCTCAAAAACATCTTGGATGTCGGTTCGTTTGGTCGTACGGTTGCGTTATTCGGTTAATTACGACGGAAATCGTAACGAACGCAAAAACGATCCAAATTAAGCGACGAATGGAATTTTATCATGCCAATCACTAAAATAAAATATTTTAATGATTACATAAATTTTTGGATGTCCGGATATATTCAGAACGTTAGATATGCGCGAAAATGCAAACTTATGCACTTTTTGACGCTTTTAGTCCCTATTGATCAAATAAGTTTATTTTAGCATACCGAACAGCTCAAAGCCTATATCTAAGCTATGTAAAGGATATTTAGGGTATGTTTAACTTATGATCAAATTCCGGAATGTTCATTACAGTACGAATCGGCATACTTTCGTAGTTTGTCAAAATTAGTCCCTGTAAGCAAATAAACTTGATTTCGACACACCAAACCTTACAAAACTTATTTCTAAGTTATGTAAAGGTTATTTAAGGTATGTTAAGCCTATGTCACTATTCCAGAGTGTTTGTCGTGTTAAACCGATTACGTTTACACATCAGTTCGCGTATAACTTTCCAGAAAGCGATTTAAAGCTCGAAATCGAACAAGAATTGATATGTGCAAATGATACACATAGTTATACAAATCCGAAGTATGAAATACAATATTTCATTGATTTGGTATTTGTTTGATGGCCATGGAGGCACAGATGTCACAATTCACGTGCAATGTCGTACATAAATGTACACTAGATATGCTATGCAATAAGTAAACGAGAGACGAACCTTGCAATCTGGAGCTGAGTGTCATGGTCGATTTTCAAAACTGTTCGGTTATAGTCTGGTTTTATAAAAACGTTTTAAAACCTAGTTCACTATAACCAGTGGCTCTGATACCAAACTGTCACACCCTCAAAATACCACATGCGGTGACCCCGCTAGGCGTGTGACGTACCGGGATCTAGCCACCAATCACATTGAACTATCATCAAATTATAAAACAAAGTTTCCATTTATAATGATAAAACATTCATAAATATAATCCAAGTTTAACATGTTCAGCGGAAGCAATTAGTAAAGTACTGTTTAAACGTTTCAAAACCAAATGTATGTGAAATCGGTAAACAAGTCATGCATATCCAAGCAGTGCGACCCATGACCACTCCAGCAATCCCAGAAAGCAAGTTCCTTGTCTAAAGTACCTAACGACCAGCGAGCATGCAACAAGTGTATCAGACAACACTGGTGAGTTCATAGTTTTACGAAAACGTTAGTTACCAAGTGTTTAGTTCAGTTCATTGATTATAATGTTGATAATAACTCGAGTACCGTACAAGATGGCTTCCAGATTGTTTTGCCCGTCCCCAATGCCCCCTATCTAAGCATTGGTCATGGTTTAAGGTCATTAGTTCACGCCCGTCCTCTCAGGTACGGTGTGAGGTTGCCAAAACTAATAGCGCTATCAACTAATACCCCATTACCTCGCAGGTAACTATTCGGTATAAGATGGGACTTAAAATGATAGGAATGAGTTTATTATCTAACATTCCAGTTTTACCCAAAAGACCGATTCCTCTCAGGAATACCCCATGATTGTCCCACCCACCGGGACGCATGCTCAAGAGGAATGAACTCACCTTTGATTTGCTCGGTATGTTAAGTTACCCGTCCAAGTTGGTCAACCCAAACCCTACCGAGGTTACCAATCAAAATCAGTTTCACAATCAACTCACATATTTTACACAGTTTACATCTATTACAAGATCAGCATATATCACGTATCAAGTACTCAGTCCTCATGCATGTCCACATCCCATGTGTAAATCTCATATTGCATTAACAGATGAATTGGTTACCCACCATTTCTAGTTAACATTATCATCATATAACAAATAAAATTTCACAAACACAAGTGTCCATCTTCTTATACATCATGGTCTGTTTTCTGTTTCTGTCCATTTACACTTATGACGAAGCATCCCAGCGACGAAGTATCTATTCTTCGTCGATATTACATGTGACGAAGTACCTAATCTTCGTCGAGATTACATGTGACGAAGTACCTAATCTTCGTCGAGATGAGGTGGGACGAAGTATCTAACCTTCGTTGTGGTGAGGTTTTAGCGAAGTATCTAACCTTTGTCAACAATCAGATAGTTACAACTCCTTAATCTCATAACAGCGGTTAACACATTTTCAGCATGATTAATGGATTCAAACAACAGTTCATACAAACCCTAGTCGCTGTCATTAACAAAACTAATAGACCACAATATTAACATTGAAATACATTATCGTAGATTCACATAATTTCAATCATATATATTCAGGATTCCAACCCAACCATTAACATCCTCATTCATGCACAAGTTAGGTTATCACTACTATTATAAATCAATAATTACATCATGAATATGAATATATTCTGATCATCAACCCTTATCATGCAAATTCTAGATTTAGAATGTTATTAATGAACCCTAATCTCACACAAAATCACAACAACAGAATCACAACATCAGCATCTCATCGAATGACAACGTTTAGACACTAACCGTGCTACCGATGTGTTTAGATAAATCGAGATGGAAAGGCTTCGAGATTTCCTACTGCCGTCACACAGAGGATGTGAAGAGAGGACTTTAGGGTTTTGGTATCTACGTTTGCAGGTTTCGCAAACCATGAAGGGTTATACAAACAAAGTAAGGGACTCCTATTGGGCCACGAATGAAACTGGGCCGATGGCCCTGTCGACGAAGCATCCCTTTGGCGAAGAGCATTCTTCGCCGTGATGTGCGTGCGACGAAGAATCAACCTTCGTCGAAGGTTGATTGTGACGAAGTTCTACTCTTCGTCAAGGTGTAAGAGTGACGAAGAATCGTCCTTCGTCGTCGAGGTTAAACCATAATTATAACATTACCCAATATATAAGTTTCATGCAACACTCAAAGTAACAATACATTAACAATTCTAATATCCTGCACAAGATACAGTATCAAATGAATTGTGGAACAAGTAATGCGTAAAAGAAAGGCCTTGAAATCTCGAGTTGTCACATTAATACTCAAACATATTGAAGCCATGTATACATATATACAAGCCCTATTCTTTCGTGTACAATAAATCCCACTTCATACAAACGTACATACATACATACACACACACATACATACATGCATACCTCCATATCCAAGATCTTACATACCACTTACATTCCTATATAATTTTACAAACAAATCTTAGTCACAAACATCCATATATATTAGTCTCACACATACAAACCTATGTGCATGCTCATTTCTATTCATGCTTACCTATGGATTCCATTACTAACATGTAGGTAAATCCATACACATACATGCTTACAGACTTATTTTGTTACCACACATACTTACATACACACTCCCTTCTTAATCGCACTTCAAAAACACCCTTTAATGAGTTTGGGGTACATTTCGAGAGCTTGAAAATGAGTTCAATACTCACCCTTAGCTCACAAAACTATTTGGTAAGGTTGGGGTACATTATAGAAGTTTAACGGGGCTTAGGAATGGGTCTACAGGGTCCGGAACCGAAGAAAAACGAAGAAACGGGGCTACTGCCGTCAGCTGGCGCATAGACAACAAGTTAGGGTGTCGGCCAACTACTGCCCAGCGTCGGGGACGCTGCCTCTGAAGCACCAACGCCGAATTTCATTCTTTTCGAAGTTTCGACCCCCGTTCGCGCATCCCAAACTTCCCAAATTGTAAAGTAACATTATTCCAAGCCCTCAAATCATTCTAACACTTAACCCCAAGTTCCCACAACCAAATCCTATACTTTTATCTTACTTTCTTGATTTTGACCCGTTTAAACTTAACAAGACTTTTCATTTATAATTAATTCACATATTACCCAATACGACTTTACTTACTTTTATTCTATCATTTCTTACACATCCTTTCATGATTCCCATCCTTCTTGCAATCAAAACTCATATATAACTAAATTTATTTCGGGAATCACTTACCTTAGCGTCCGAATATGCATCCATTAAACCTTCATTTCCCTTCCAATTTAGTAGATTTTGTGACTTTTAGGGTTTGTTCTTCCCCCTTGATCAAACCGTCGCACATACACACACACTTCTCTAATGTTTGTGTTTTGTTTTTAAGTTTATGTAAATTCATCCTTCAAGTTGCCCAAGTTTGGCCCCTCAATTTTACCATCTTTCCATACTTGTCACAAACTTTTTTTCCTTATAATTTAACTCAAACTTTAACTAGGTTATATAAAACCGGTTAACCCACTTCATGCCTTGAAACAAGAAAACATATTCGTCAATTAAACATTTGGGTTTTGGGGCGTACAATCTAGCAGCTAAAATGACTAGAATTTAGCCAGCATAAAAAACCTTGAAAAATACAATATGCTTAAAAAAACCAATAAAAAGATACGTGTAAATCGCCGGGTAAATTCAACTTGGCAGATGAAAAAACACATACAAAATTCAGCCGAAGTATGAAAACGTGCGACCAAAATTCAGCCAGTGGCTATAAATTGTAGGCTAAATCTTAGCCCACGCTTTACACATTTTTCAATTTGAATAGCTATTATGGTGACTCTACATACTTTATCATGGGTTTTTTGCAAACTAAGCCCTAGTTGTTTCAACTAACGGATCCTATTTGTCATATGTTGTTTGGTTTTTTTATGTCTATTTTGGTAACAACTAAATATATATCTTCATTTCATTAATTTTCTTGGTCTAACATATATATTTTGTGATTTCCAATAAAAAAAACACTTCCATTTTGTAGGAGATTGATCTCATGTGAGTTCTACCAAATACTAATAATCATATCTCTTACAACAGTTAGATTAAACCCTACGGAAATAAAATTACAAATTTATAATAACAATTAAATATACTAATCGTTTTAAACTTTTGGGTCAAGCTCAAGTCATTTAGGGGGAGTCAAATTCTAGTTGGTTTGCCATAAAACTAAAAATCAGACTTTCATCAGAACGCCCAATTAGCATGTTTCTTGTAAGACTCCTAATAAGTTATATAGTGACTCTAAGAGAGAATGGCAAGTAAAAAAAGTTAAAGAATTAGTACCTAAATACCTTTACTAGTAAGGGTAAATAGGATGTCGAACATTGGGAATTAGTAGAATGTGTCAAAATTCGATTGCTTTCAATGATTAAATAAATTAAAACAATTGTCTTTTTTATTAAGAGAATGATTTTGAAAACATTAAGAGAATGATTTTGAAAACTAGTTTAACTGATTGAGTGTAAACAATTATGAGAAAAAGTAATCTTCTCCGGGTCTTAGGTTTAACAAAACATAGTTGAAATTATTAATGTAGTGGGAAGTCATTAAGAGTGAGGTTATAAAACCAAACTTAATGGGTTCTATTTACACAACCACCAATTCAATTAAGCAAAAATATAAACCAATTACCATCAAGTGTCACAAGATTATTAATTTAATAATACTAGAATAATAAAAGTGTTTAAAAAAGCTATATATTATTATTATAATAATAAAAACACTATTATATAGATAATATATAGATAATAAAAGTGTTTAAAAAGCTATATATTAATAAAAACACTATTCATTGAGTTTCTTTATTAATAATATAATATAATATAATATAATATATATATATATTATTATTATTATTATATATATTACATATATTATTAATATTAATATTAATATTAATATTAATATCAATATTAATCTAGTGGGAAGTCATTAAAGGTGAGGTTATAAAACCAAACTTAATGGGTTCTATTTACACAACCACCAATTCAATTAAGCAAAAACATAAACCAATGACCATCAAGTGTCATAAGATTATCAATTTAATAATATTAGAAAAATAAAAGTGTTTAAAAAAAGCTATATATTATTATAATAATAACAAAAACACTATTCATTGAGTTTCTTTATTAATATATATATATAGATAATAATAATATTAATATTAATATTAATCTAGTGGGAAGTCATTAAGGGTGAGGTCATAAAACCAAACTTAATGGGTTCTATTTACACAACCACCAATTCAATTAAGCAAAAACATAAACCAATGACCATCAAGTGTCACAAGATTATCAATTTAATAATATTAGAATAATCAAAGTGTTTAAAAAAAGCTATATATTATTATTATAATAATAAAAACACTATTCATTGAGTTTCTTTATTAATATATAGATAGATAATATATAGATAATATACAGATAATAATTATTAATATTATAATATTAGAATAATAAAAGTGTTTAAAAAAGCTATATATTATTATCATAAAAATAAAAACACTATTCATTGGGTTTGTTTATTAATATAGAGGTAAACCGTTGTTATTTGTACGGTACCCGTGATCAGGGATAAGCAAATGATATCGGGTAGCATTTATCCCAACCCGTGATAAAAAAAATCATTAAATTTAAGAAAAAGTATAAAGGAAATTATTATTATTATAATATTAGAATAATAAAAGTGTTAAAAAAGCTATATATTATTATAATAATAAAACACTATTCATTGGGTTTGTTTATTAATATATAGATATAGATAGATAATAATAATTATTAGAATAATAAAAGTGTTAAAAAAGCTATATATTATTATTATAATAATAAAAACACTATTCATTGGGTTTGTTGTTGATGCACTTTATGTGGATACGGCTCGTTTCGGTTCGCCCGCAAAACGAAATGAAGACCGAAGCCCGATATCCTCCATCGAGTTTCGGTTCAATCATGTCCATGTTGTTGTTCTGCATGTTGCAGATATATCTGATTGCTGCTATTTGTTTCTGCAAGTTATGTTTATTGCTGCAAGTCCCTACAAGTCCACGAAGAACCTGATAGACGAAGAATGCACATAATGGCTCCCACGAAGAACCTATTTCATCTTGTGGTTATTCGCTGGTATTAGATTGAAGAAGAACCCAATGTTCTTCGTGGATATGGATCTTTCATGGAAATTGGTTCTTCGCTGTAGGATGTCCACGAAGAAGTCACATACTTCGTGGTTCTGGGTCTTTCGTGGGCTCATATTCAGGCCCAGTTAGTTGTTCGTAGGGTCTGGATAAGGTTTGGTATAAAAGGCAGCATGTTGCAACAGATAAGATAGAGCACACAGATAAAACACTGAGAGTATTTTCCAGTGAATTTGAGAGAACCTTGTTTGATTATCATGTAACAAACTCTATTGTGAAATACATTTAAGCTCTAAAGTGTGAATCTTTCTTCTTGTGTGTGTGTTCTTAAGCTTGGTTTACATACCCGTTTGGATTCCGCACAACCCGGTGTGTTCGAAAACAAGGATAAGGTTAACTAGATCCTCCTCTAGGGACCTACATTTGTTTATTAATATTTAGATAACTAGAATAATAAAAGTGTAAAAAAAAGCTATATACTATTATTATAAAAATAAAACACTATTCATTTATAGATATTATAATAATAAAAACAATATTCATTGGGTTTGTTTATTAATATATAGATATAAACCGTTATTGTTCGTACGGTACCCGTGATCAGGGATAAGCAAATGAGATCGGGTAGCATTTATCCCAACTCGTGATAAAAAACTCATTAAAGTTAAGAAAAATAATAAAGGAAAATATTATTATTATAATATTAGAATAATAAAAGTGTTAAAAAAAGCTATATATTATTATTATAATAATAAAACACTATTCATTAGGTTTGTTTATTAATATATAGATAATAGATAATAATTATAATATTATAATTGTAGGTCCCTATAGGAGGATATAGAACACCTTCTCCTTGTTACCGAACACACCCGCAAGTGCGGAATCCAAGCGGGTATGCAACCAAGCCAAAGAACACACAAATACACAATAGATTTCAAAGTTAAAAGCTCATGTATTAACTTTCAGCAGAGTTTGGTTACAAAGATTAGTACAAGAAAATGCTCTCTCAAACTCACTGGTGTGCTCTATCTCTTCTATGTTTTGTGTCTGTATTTATAGGCCCAACACCCAGTAACCCTACGAACATTCATCAGGCCCACGAAGAATGGAATCTTCGAGGACCATTGCGACGAACAATTAATCACCACGAACACTTAATCTTCGTTGGTATATAGTCATCGATGAACCTTGATAATCTTCGTCACATATAGGGACTCTTCATGGCATGTATTGTTCGCTGACATCATTTGAACGAACAATGATAATCTTCGTTGGAATAGCGACATGGACGAACAATGAGTCTTTGTGAAACATTCAATCTATATAATCTTTGTAAGGTTCAATCCTTATAATCCTTATAAATTCATCACATGACATCATCATGGTGATGTCATGGTGATGTGGCGGCGAATGACGGTTTGCGGCTCTTCGTGCTTCGCGTGTCGATATCTGGGGCGTACGACGGAGGAATGTCGTGACATTGGTCTTGAACCGAACCTAACCGAGTCGAACCGAACCGAGCTTCATCCTCAAAGTGCATCAACAAACTCCCCATTGGATGCTGCTCATGATGGTTCGATCTTCACATGTTGTCGGATCTTCAGATGTCTTCACGTGTCACAAACTGGGAGTGTATCAACAAACTCCCTCTTGAATGTTGCTCGTGAATCTTTTGATCTTCAATACTTCAGATCCTTTCGGTGTTGGTGAGTGGTCAGCTGCAACTCGATCATCTTGATCCCCTGATTGCATTAATGTCTTGTCTTCATTCCGCAGCTTGTCATATAACACATTCTCTTTGCCTTTAGCTGGTTCAAATGTTGCATCTGCACATATAGGAAAGCTAAACACATAATGAGAACAACCGCTTGGAATATAGTTAAAATGACACACATGTGACCAACTCTCAATTAACTACCAACCGACAACAGTTTGAAAGTTGTAAAAATTTGATCAATTTTAGATTTTAACTTTCTCAACTTGTTAACTTTGACCGTTTATGAAGATGCAGTTGTTTTGGTCTCGATCAGGTTTCAGGTGGTAAAGACTCGAGATCCAACATCGGGCAATCGAAAATAAAACAGAAATATAATCTTTTTGGCTTTTATAAAGTTTATATTAAAACATACCTAAAATCTTTTTGGTATTTTTGAATATTTCAAATGTAAAGACAGAAAGCAGTAAATAAATATATACAGAGATGCAAAAATAGAAAGCAGTAAATAAATATTTATAAACATTCATTTTGCGAGTTTCGAGGGTAAGAGAATCATATCAGTGTACGGTCACGTCAAAACGCTCTTGTTGTTTAATTAGTTAATATTAAGATAAGCATGCTATAACGATTATCGGTATTGTTGTCCACATAAGCTCAACTTATTAAATGTACTCGCGATTAGAGGATATGTTAATATATGATTTATACTTACCAACCAGTGTTTATCCACACACGACACATTCCCATATCAAGATATGCACGAGAGTTCATCTTACTGGTGAGTATACCATTTATCATCTGTTTTCAACGTATATGATGTGAGATACTCACTTATTCGAGGATGAATACAAGCCCTATGTGATTAAATCACTTATTAATGAGGAACTTGATATTCGATGCATGAAGGGCACAAGAGTAAGTCCGTGAACAGGTTAGTACCATCGTACCGACAAAGAGACGAACTTGACTCCCGCATAAAAGTTGTGATATATTATCACTTATTGATAGGGACATGTGATTGTTTATCACTTATTGAGGTCGAATGCATCATGTATTATATACATGTTCGTATGATATGTACACGTATGTATGGTATGTATGGTATCATGGAAGATCTAGACTTGCGTCCCCGTTGTTTTAGGTAAAAGAGACAACCATGATGCCCAGATGATAAACAACATAAAGACCACGTATCTCATAACCTCGGCAATCTATCAAACGAAATTTCGGTACCAAGACCATATGCCAATGAGCGGTTCCCACACAGTCTTTAGTCAATTTAGGTTTATATCACCCTGCACACTTTAAAATGATTGTGAGCCTACCGTTACATCTTATATAGAGCTGCTTATCGTTTTTCATTTTAGGTTTAAAGAGGTTTCGACAGACCGCTGATGTACTATCATTTTCTCTTTTGCTCGCCAGGAAACTCATTTTTGTTTATCTATTGTTTTTGTGTTTTTGAAATTTTTCGATGTTTTTGTATTTTTGAAATTTTTCAATGTTTTTGTATTTTTTGAAATTACTCCCCCTAAAATGAAAAAATTACGAGAAATTAAGAAAATACAAATAAATATTTACAAAAATGATTTTCCGATGTTGGTTTACTCAGGCTTGACCTTAATGCCGTTTACCATTAGTAAATAGTTAAATCGTGATTTGTCAAATGCTTTGGTAAAAAGGTCGGCACGTTGGTCATCGGTGTGGACCTTAACAACATTGATAAGTCTTTTATCAGAACAATCACGTATGAAGTGATATTTGATTTCGATGTGTTTGGTCTTTGAATGCTGCACAGGATTTCTAGTGATCTGTAAGGCAGCAGAATTGTAGGAGTAGATAGGAATTCAAAACCGTAGTCACGCATTTGTTGTTGAATCCACAGGACTTGAGAGCAACAACTTGAAGCAGCAATGTATTCGGCTTCACAAGTTTATGTAGCGACACAAGTCTGCTTCTTGCACTGCCATGTGACCAGGCGATTTCCTAAAAATTGACATCCAGCCGTTGTGGATTTGCCGTCGATTTTGCAGCCACCAAAATCAGAGTCACTGAACGCGATCAAGTCGAAGCTATCATCCCTAGGGTACCAGAGAACGGTGTCCGAGCAACCCTTCAAATTGCGGAAAATCCTTTTTACAGCTGCTAGATGTGAGGTCTTCGGGTTGGCTTGATAGCGAGTGAACAGGCACGTAGGATACATTATGTCGGGCCTCGAGGCTGTGAGATACATAAGAGATTTGATCATTGCGTTATAGAATGAAGATTTAACGATTTCACCCTTCAAGTTCGGAGTAATCCCGTGATTCTGTTGAAGTGGGGTACCAATGGGCGTCGCTTCGGACATCTGGAACCGGCTCAAGATGTCACCGACATATTTAGTCTGATGGATGAATATCCCAGACTCCGTTTGTTGAACTTGTAGGCCCAAAAAGAAATTCATCTCCCCCATGGCACTCATCTCGAATTTCTCCTGCATAACACGCTCGAAGTCCCTACACAAAACATCGTTAGTGGAACCAAAAATAATATCATCTACGTATACCTGAACCAACAGAAGATCTCCATCTTTTTCTTTGATGAAGAGAGTACAATCGATAAGACCCCAGCGAAAACCATTCTCCAGCAGATAGTTAGATAAGGTTGCATACCAAGCTCTCGGTACGATGTAATCCGTAGAGAGCTTTGTTGAGCAACCAAACCCGATCGGGATGAATAAGATCTTCAAAACCCGAAGGCTGTTCGACATACACCTCTTTTTCAACCATACCATGTAAGAATGCACTTTTCACGTCCATTTGGTAAACCTTGAATCCCTTGAAGGAAGCATAGGCTAGAAAAATCCGAATAGCTTCAAGACGTGCAACCGGTGTATATACTTCGTTGTAGTCTATCCCTTCAACTTGACGAAAACCTTGAACAACTAATGTCACACCCCCAAAAATCCACACGCGGAGTATCACCGCTTGGAGGCGTGACTGAACAGGATCAAGCCACCAATCATATTGAACAACATATAAGTAAATGTAATTCAACCAAGCAATATGAAAGGTGTTCAAAAACCCAAAGCATAGTTATATGTTTAGCAGAAGCATAATTTGTAAAACCCATAGCAAGTATTAAATATGAAATAAAGTAATGGTTAAAGCATGGCACACATCGCCATGTCCCACAACGACCGTTCCTCCCTGTGCAAGCTCCATGGGTACCTAATGACCTGCAAGGCATGTAGCAACGAATCAACAACAAAGTTGAGCGAGTTCACAGTTGGTTGTTTGGTTATAGTATTCATTTCGTAAATCGTATGATCGTTTTGTAAACCATGTATCGTATTAATCCCTATCGCGGCCAATCCAGGCATATTTGCGATGATTAGTGGGGGCTTCCCATGTATTACAAGACCACGCGTATCGACTGCTACGAAAATGTAAGAGGTGCCCTAAGTCAATGTCTATCAGCATTGACCCTTTGCCCATAGTCCATTAGTACACGCCCGTCCGACTGGCACGGTGTGAGGTTTGTTAAACCTAATAGCGCTATTAACTAATGACCCGCTCGCCCTAGGCCTCGGCGATTAAGTCAATAATTGAGGGACTTCCTTTGATAGAGGTGATGGTCTTAAGATCGTGTACGTAGGCTTTACGTACGTGCCCTTCAACCTGAGGACAGTAGTAAGTATAACTGTACGTAGGTTTTACGTACGTGCCCTTCAACCGAGGACAGTAATAATTTGTTTAATAGTAATAGTTGTACGAGTAGTTATTCAATCCCATTCCCAACCCCTGGGAATCCCATGCCTTGGCTAGTGTGAACTCACCTTGGTTTGCTCGGCAGATTACTCAGAAGGGTCAAGTCTAGCTGCTAGTGGTCAACCACGTCCTAACATGGTTATCATACAAGTCAGGTTTTGGTTTCAAGTAGTGCACATAAGTATCACGTGAGATAGCATATAAGAAACACATACGGATCATGGCAAACACGCAACATCACATTCAACAGTCATAACATAACCGACTTGTGCGATTCACGAAGTGAAGCCCAACATAATAACGGCCCAACCTATTGTGCGATTCACAAAACCCGGCCCAATTAACATAACAGTTCAGTAATCAATCAGCCCAAATAGTTTAAACATGGACCTCTTGTGCGATCCAATATCCCTTGTGCGATCCGAACTAGCCCGGCCCACTATACACAACCGGCCCAACTATTAAACAAAACAACATCTTGTGCGATTCACTCATTCTTGTGCGACACAGATTATCTTGTGCGACTCAGATTAAATGTCCGGATTTCATGCAAAGCATTTATATTATTTCCTTTTGTGAACATATCAATTAACAATTCCAACAGTTTTCATATCAAATAATAATCGATCAAATCATTATTTTTAACAATTGTTTCACATAAACCCTAACATCATAATTATGAACAACAACCTATCAACTCATAAACATGGATCTCGATTCACTAACATATTACATAGCAACACACATGATCATCATCGAAATAAACAACAATGGCCGACAACTGTTTAATCATCTCAAAAGGTTATTGGACCGATTGCTTGATGGGTTGATACACATAAATGCCACTAACCTACGGTTTGACTAAAGAATCCCACTAGCCACATGCAAGCCTTATATTACAATCATGTGTCATTATGATAGCATGTGCAACCTCAGAAAACAATCGGTGTTACAATCATTATTTCTAGAATCGATATGCTTGCAACAATCCCTAGGATCCTATAGACACCCATGTTAATCAATGATGACACATATTCAAAATCATTAGCAATCAGATCTTGATAAACATAAACATGAATTCACATAACAATCAAATCAGCATAACAAGAAATCACATCCGATTATTTGAACACCAAACTTATCATACAATCAATCCGAAAACAAAACATGATAACCGATTAACAATATCATACATATCCGATTCTCAAATCATCATCATTCATACACACTATATCATGACATTCATAATATCAGTTAACAACAACATCATAGATCACTAACCGGTTAGAGAAGGGACAAGGATTGATCCGAATAAGAGAGTGATCCGAACACTATGATCTTCGATAGGGAGGGTGTGTGTTTGCCGTCAGGTTTGAGAGAGAATGAGAGAAGCTAGGGTTTGCAATTTGTGTGTTTTTGGTAAAGTGTGAGATGGGTACTAACACCCTATGTGTTAATCGAACTAATGGGGATGGGCCGAACCCATACTTGGGCTGCCCTATAGAATCGAGTACAAGTTGTGTAGCCCGAATGACTTGTGCGGTTGAGTTGTGTTGTGCGACTACATCATACATACATTCACATAAACACATAAATCATAGCATTCATTTAATCAATCACTTTCATAAAATCACATTGCGTTCACATACGTTACATCAAAGTACAAAAATAGGTTCGGAAATACGAGTTGTCACATTATCCCCAAGTTGAAAGAAATTTCGTCCCGAAATTTAGCACGTACTCACTGACGAAGCTAGTTAAGTTGTATGGTTTTCCTGGTTTTCCTGGGGTGTCACATCCTCCCCCCGTTGATCTGGAATTTCGTCCCGAAATTCCGTAGCTTCAGTCTTAGTAGTGGTTGTACCGTTTGCGAACAGTTGGGGATACTTTTGTTTCATCTGATCTTCGCATTCCCAGGTGAACTCTGGGCCGCGACGTGAGTTCCAACGAACTCGAACGAGAGGTATTCTAGTACGCTTGAGGACCTTAACATCCCGGTCCGTGATTTCAACTGGTTCCTCGACGAATCGTAACTGCTCGTCGATAGTGAGATCCTTCAAAGGAACTATGTGGGTCTCATCTGACAGACACTTCTTCAGATTTGACACGTGGAAAACATTGTGAACTGCACTGAGTTCTGCTGGTAAGTTCAGTCTGTAGGCCACCTTGCCTATTTTCTCAATGACTTCGAAAGGTCCAACGTATCGTGGGTTAAGTTTGCCCCGTTTCCCAAAACGAACCACACCCTTCCAGGGTGAAACTTTGAGTAGTACACGCTCCCCAACCTGGAGCTCTAGTGGTTTTCTGCCCTTATCGGCGTAGACTTTCTGACGGTCACGAGCTGCCGCCATTCGTTGTCATATCTGCGCAATTCGTTCTGTTGTGTCTACCACAAGTTCTGGACCAGTAATCTGACTATCCCCCACCTCTGCCCAACCAAGAGGTGACCGGCATTTACGCCCGTACAATGCCTCAAATGGAGCAGCTTTAATGCTGGTGTGGTAGCTGTTATGTATGAGAATTCCACAAGCGGCAGATGCTTTTCCCAGCCGTTGCCAAAGTCAATTACGCATGCCCTAAGCATGTCTTCGAGGGTCTGGATGGTACGTTCCGACTGCCCATCCGTTTGCGGGTGGTAGGCTGTGCTCATATCTAATCTTGAGCCAAAGGACTTATGCATTGCTTGCCACAGTTCTGATGTGAAACGTGCATCTCGATCCGAGATAATAGAGGTGGGCACTCCGTGCCTCGAGACAACTCCCTTAAGATATACGTCTGCCAGTGTGGAGAACTTATCCGTTTCCTTGATGGCCAAGAAGTGAGCAGACTTTGTGAGTCGATCCACGATCACCCAAATAGTATCGTTACCACGTTGAGATCTAGGCAGGCCAGTAACAAAATCCATGGAAATTTGCTCCCATTTCCATTGTGGTATCTCTGGTTGTTGAAGGGGGCCTGAAGGTTTCTGGTATTCCGCCTTGACTCTCGCACAAGTCAAGCACTTGCTGACGTACGCTGCTATATGGGCCTTCATGCTAGGCCACCAATATGTAGTTTTGATATCGTGGTACATCTTATCCGAACCAGAATGTACTGGGTAGCGAGACGTGTGTGCCTCATCCCTCTCAAGCTCTCGTAGGTTGTCATAAAGTGGGACCCAAATGCGTCCTGTTACGTAGTAAGCACCGTCTTCCTTCTGTTCTAAGCGTTGCCTTGAGCCGCATAGGGCTTCAGCCCTGATGTTTTCTGGTTTCAATGCTTCTACCTGAGCATCTCGTATTTGAGTAGGAAGACTAGACTATATGGTAAGCTGTAAAGCTCGCACGCGCTTAGGCGCGGTGTCCTTTCGACTGAGGGCGTCAGCCACAACATTGGCTTTGCCTGGGTGGTACCTGATCGAGCATTCGTAGTCATTCAGCAGTTCGACCCATCGTCGTTGTCGCATATTCAGTTCCTTCTGTTTGAAAATATGCTCGAGGCTCCTGTGATCAGTGTAGATGGCACATTTGGTACCATACAGGTAGTGTCTCCATATCTTAAGTGCAAAAACAACAGCTCCCAGCTCTAAATCGTGTGTGGTGTAGTTCTTTTCATGAACTTTGAGTTGACGTGAGGCGTAGGCTATAACTTTATCCCGCTGCATCAATACACAACCAAGACCCTGAATGGATGTGTCGCAGTAAACCACGAAGTCGTCTGTGCCCTCTGGCAATGAAAGGATAGGTGCCCTACAAAGTCTATCCTTTAAGTGCTGGAATGCCAATTCCTGTGTATTACCCCAACGGTAGATAACGCCTTTCTGAGTTAGTGAGGTGAGGGGTTGTGCAATCTTGGAGAAGTCTTTGATGAACCTTCTGTAGTAGCCCGCCAAACCAAAGAACTGGCGGATTTCTGTTGGTGTACGAGGTGCAGGCCAGTTCCTGATCGAATCAACCTTGGATGGATCAACATGAATCCCATCCTTGTTTACCACGTGGCTTAGAAAGTGGACTTCACGAAGCCAGAAGTCGCATTTTGAAAACTTGGCGTACAGCTGTTCAGTTCGAAGGAGTTCCAAAATGAGTCCTAAATGCTGCTCGTGTTCCTCCCGACTCTTTGAGTAGATCATAATGTCGTCGATGAATACAATCACAAACTTATCCAAGTAAGGCTTGCACACTCTGTTCTTAAGATCCATAAAGACCGCAGGCACGTTTGTTAACCCGAATGGCATGACCAGAAACTCGTAATGGCCGTAGCGTGTTCTGAATGCTGTTTTGGAGACGTCCTCGTCCCGGACTCTCAATTGATGATAGCCTGACCTCAGATCAATCTTCGAGTAATAGCTCGACCCTTGCAACTGGTCGAATAAGTCGTCGATGCGTGGAAGAGGATAGCGATTCTTCACGGTCACCTTGTTCAGTTCGCGGTAATCTATGCACATGCGGGAGGTACCGTCTTTCTTCTTCACAAACAATACTGGAGCTCCCCAAGGCGAAGAGCTAGGACGAATAAAACCCTTATCCAAGAGTTCTTGGAGTTGCGTAGAAAGTTCTTCCAACTCTGATGGAGCTAAGCGATACGGTGCACGAGTTATAGGTGCCGCTCCAGGAGCTTGTCATCATGAATTACCAAAGGTTCTTAACCAACACGAGGAATGCGGATGATCTTTTCTTTCCAAAGAATCCCTGCTCGATGTTGAGGTAGCCAATCCATACCAATAACGATGTCGAAACCATTACAACGTTGGGGTCATTCCTAGCATCATCCTGACCAATCACGAACACTCGACCCCTGGCACCACTGCCGTCGTTATTACCCCGTTGTTGCCTCCATTGTTGTTCCTGTTTCCTTGGTTGTGGTTCTGATTCTGGTTCTGGTTCAACTGTGGGCAGTGTCTCATGAAGTGACCTTCAGCACCATACTGATAACATCCCTTGTTACCCTGCTGTTGTTGTTGATCCTGTGGAGCTTGTGGCTGCTGTTGTCGGTTCTGGTTTGCAGGACGTGAGCTTCTATAATCTATGACTTCATGATCGAGCTTGTTGCATCTCGGACAACGATCTTTGTTGCACGGCCCGCTGTGGTGCAAATTACATCGATTCCACCCTGCCCTTGACTACCAGAAGATTGCTGACCAGGACTCTGGTAGTCATCGGTCTTTCGCTGTTGTGCCTGGGACTGAACCGTAGTCGAACCCTTGCTGGAGGTTCCATCCCACTTTCGTTTGTTGTCACAGGAAATAGCAGGAGTAGTAGTAGTAGTAGTAGTAGCACCGATACGTTTAGGCAGCTTGTTCTGTTCCACTGCTTGGTCTGTGAGACGATGAGCAAGACGAGTAACATCCTGGATATTAGCAAGGTTAGCAGAAGTCACATGACTTTGAGTCTCTGGTACTAAGCCTTTGAGGTACAGCTCAATGCGCTTGATGGGAGGATCCACCATAGTTGGATATAACACTGCCAGTCCGTTGGATCGTTTTGTGTACGCTTCTATCTCTGACCCCGTCATCTTCTGGTTAAAGAACTCCACTTCCATCTTGTGGATGTCATCACGACTACAGTATTCACGTTTGATCAGTTCCTTAAGAATCATTCCATGGGGTGGCATTAGCAGCCGCCAGCCCCAGCATCTGAACTTGCGCGTTCCACCAAGTTAGCGCAGTGCCTTCGAGAGTACCAGTGGCGTACTTCACCCTACGAGCCTCAGGGCATTCACACATCTCGAAGACCGATTCGAGCTTTTCAAACCAATGGAGGAGTCCAACAGCTCCTTCAGTGCCGCTGAAAGTAGTAGATCGGCAGTCCATAAAGTTTTAAATGTGCACACAGGTGGCTGAGCGTTCTGACCTTGTTGCGCGAGGAAGAAAAGACAGGGTTAAGCGCGAGAGTTAGGTCATGAGAGTAGGATCTAACATCCTAGGGTAGGTTCGTAATAGCAGGTTATACCTCCTGCCTGAGCGGCTGGGAGTGTTGCCGTAACTTGTTCGTTGATAAGAGCCGTCAGCTGGCTTGAGTTAGGTTCACACGTTCCCTCATGATCTTCACATCGAAGGAAACACAAATAGGAAAGGTGTCGCGAATGTGTGTAAATGTGGAGTGACAGAAGGAAGCAAGCACACATGTGTTTTCAAACTATAGTTGCTACTTTTATCTAAGCATACCATGAGCATAGTTCTATGTAATCTAGCAAGTAGGCAATAAAACATAAACTATATCACCTAGAATGTCGAGCCTTGCACGTGGAGCGAAGCGTCGTTGTGGATCGTTGAGCACTGTTCAGGTTATAGTCTGGTTTTAACAAAAACTTTTTCCCTTATTAAAACCAGGTTCTCTATAACCAATGGCTCTGATACCAATCTGTCACACCCCCAAAAATCCATACGCGGAGTATCACCGCTTGGAGGCGTGACTGACCAGGATCAAGCCACCAATCATATTGAACAACATATAAGTAAATGTAATTCAACCAAGCAATATGAAAGGTGCTCAAAAACCCAAAGCATAGTTATATGTTTAGCGGAAGCATAATTTGTAAAACCCATAGCAAGTATTAAATATGAAATAAAGTAATGGTTAAAGCATGGCACACATCGCCATGTCCCACAACGACCGTTCCTCCCTGTGCAAGCTCCATGGGTACCTAATGACCTGCAAGGCATGTAGCAACGAATCAACAACAAAGTTGAGCGAGTTCACAGTTGGTTGTTTGGTTATAGTATTCATTTCGTAAATCGTATGATCGTTTTGTAAACCATGTATCGTATTAATCCCTATCGCGGCCAATCCAGGCATATTTGCGATGATTAGTGGGGGCTTCCCATGTATTACAAGACCACGCGTATCGACTGCTAGGAAAATGTAAGAGGTGCCCTAAGTCAATGTCTATCAGCATTGACCCTTTGCCCATAGTCCATTAGTACACGCCCGTCCGACTGGCACGGTGTGAGGTTTGTTAAACCTAATAGCGCTATTAACTAATGACCCGCTCGCCCTAGGCCTCGGCGATTAAGTCGATAATTGAGGGACTTCCTTTGATAGAGGTGATGGTCTTAAGATCGTGTACGTAGGCTTTACGTACGTGCCCTTCAACCCGAGGACAGTAGTAAGTATAACTGTACGTATGTTTTACGTACGTGCCCTTCAACCGAGGACAGTAATAATTTGTTTAATAGTAATAGTTGTACGAGTAGTTATTCAATCCCATTCCCAACCCCTGGGAATCCCATGCCTTGGCTAGTGTGAACTCACCTTGGTTTGCTCGGCAGATTACACAGAAGGGTCAAGTCTAGCTGCTAGTGGTCAACCACGTCCTAACATGGTTATCATACAAGTCTGGTTTTTGTTTCAAGTAGTGCACATAAGTATCACGTGAGATAGCATATAAGAAACACATACGGATCATGGCAAACACGTAACATCACATTCAACAGTCATAACATAACCGACTTGTGCGATTCACGAAGTGAAGCCCAACATAATAACGGCCCAACCTATTGTGCGATTCACAAAACCCGGCCCAATTAACATAACAGTTCAGTAATCAATCAGCCCAAATAGTTTAAACATGGACCTCTTGTGCGATCCAATATCCCTTGTGCGATCCGAACTAGCCCGGCCCACTATACACAACCGGCCCAACTATTAAACAAAACAACATCTTGTGCGATTCACTCATTCTTGTGCGACACAGATTATCTTGTGCGACTCAGATTAAATGTCCGGATTTCATGCAAAGCAGTTATATTATTTCCTTTTGCGAACATATCAATTAACAATTCCAACAGTTTTCATATCAAATAATAATCGATCAAATCATTATTTTTAACAATTGTTTCACATAAACCCTAACATCATAATTATGAACAACAACCTATCAACTCATAAACATGGATCTCGATTCACTAACATATTACATAGCAACACACATGATCATCATCGAAATAAACAACAATGGCCGACAACTGTTTAATCATCTCAAAAGGTTATTGGACCGATTGCTTGATGGGTTGATACACATAAATGCCACTAACCTACGGTTTGACTAAAGAATCCCACTAGCCACATGCAAGCCTTATATTACAATCATGTGTCATTATGATAGCATGTGCAACCTCAGAAAACAATCGGTGTTACAATCATTATTTCTAGAATCGATATGCTTGCAACAATCCCTAGGAGCCTATAGACACCCATGTTAATCAATGATGACACATATTCAAAATCATTAGCAATCAGATCTTGATAAACATAAACATGAATTCACATAACAATCAAATCAGCATAACAAGAAATCACATCCGGTTATTTGAACACCAAACTTATCATACAATCAATCCGAAAACAAAACATGATAACCGATTAACAATATCATACATATCCGATTCTCAAATCATCATCATTCATACACACTATATCATGACATTCATAATATCAGTTAACAACAACATCATAGATCACTAACCAGTTAGAGAAGGGACAAGGATTGATCCGAATAAGAGAGTGATCCGAACACTATGATCTTCGATAGGGAGGGTGTGTGTTTGCCGTCAGGTTTGAGAGAGAATGAGAGAAGCTAGGGTTTGCAATTTGTGTGTTTTTGGTAAAGTGTGAGATGGGTACTAACACCCTATGTGTTAATTGAACTAATGGGGATGGGTCGAACCCATACTTGGGCTGCCCTATAGAATCGAGTACAAGTTGTGTAGCCCGAATGACTTGTGCGGTTGAGTTGTGTTGTGCGACTACATCATACATACATTCACATAAACACATAAATCATAGCATTCATTTAATCAATCACTTTCATAAAATCACATTGCGTTCACATACGTTACATCAAAGTACAAAAATAGGTTCGGAAATACGAGTTGTCACAACTAATCTCGCCTTGTTTCGAACGACTACTCCACGGTCATCCTTCTTGCATTTAAAAACACAACGGGTGCCAATCTTCTTGTAGTTCTCAGGTTTTTCAACCAGTTTCCAGACACCTAGCTTCTGGAATTGTTGTAGTTCCTCCTGCATAGCTTCCACCTAAGAATTATCCTTTAACGCTTCTTTCCAAGACTTTGGTTCTTCTTGTGAAACATAACACACGAAAGACCAATCATTCTGCAAACCTGATTCTCTAATTGTTGCATAAAAGCCAACATTGTTGTTGTTTCTCAACTGATTCCTCGTCTGCACGCCACTATGAACATTACCCATGATGTTTTGTTGAGGATGGGAATTATGGATTCTTGTTTCTGGATTATCCGGACTGGAACATTTATAACCAGATTATTGAAGTTGAGATCAACAACCAAATCAATACCCTGAACTGGCGAAGAGGATGATGCAGTAGGTTCAGCTGTTTTAGGGCAGTCCTCAGGGGGTGTAGCCTCAGAAGTACCATGCACAACTGTTGCAGGAGCTTTTTGGTCTGCATCGAGAAATTCATCATCCTCTGAAGATTCGTTCAGTTCAGCAGCATCGTGAAAATCCTCATTCTCGAGAGCATTATTGTTAACTGATGATGATTTTGAATTGTTGACAATAATTAGACGAACCAACGGTGAATCTGTTGCGTTGTTACTCTCGAAAAACATATCTGCCGTATCATCTACTACTTCTTCTTCAATATTGTTCGAATTGAAAAAGTCATCGTACTCAAACATCCATGGCTAACCCGGACATCTGACTGGCAATGTGTGCCTCTGTACTCTGACTTCAGACCATTCCTCGATCCTTCTCGTTTCGAGATTCCAAACTCTTAAATTTGGGGTGGCATACCCAAGAAAGTATCCCTAAATTGCTTTCGCCCCATACTTTCCATCCGGATCGATCATAGTGCAAGAAGCCCCAAACGGTCCAAGAAATTCTAAATCTGGTTTCCGTTTGTGAAGAAGCTCGAAGCAGGTCTTGTTATGTCTTTTTACTGTAAGGACTCGGTTCATAGTGTAACATGCAGAGGCCACAGCTTCACTCCAGAATGGAATGGGCAACTGTGACTTTACCAACATAGTCCCTGCAGTTTCGATCAATGTTCTATTCTTACGCTCAGCAACGCCATTTTGTTGAGGAGTGTATCTAGCACTGAATTCATGAAGAATGCCTTTGGATCTACAGAACTCCTCCATAGCATGATTTTTAAATTCAGTTCCATTATCGTTGCGTATGCGTCTAACTTTCAAAGTATACAAATTCTCAATCGTTGTGATCAAGTTTTTGATGATTTCGAAAGTTTCACTCTTGTGTGCCATAAAAGCCACCCAAGAAAATCTTGAACAATCATCTGTCACCATGACGCAGTATGAGTCATTGCTGATGCTTTTATGCTTGACAGGACCAAACAAATCCATGTGCATGCGTTCAAGCGGCACTGCAACCGTGTTGATCTTCTTTATCAGGTGCGATTTCTTCCTTTGTTTTCCCTTCTGGCACGAAACACAGACGTCTTGTAGATGAAAGTTTTTGACGGGAACACCAGTTACTAACTCATTCTTTACCATATGATTCATTTTTCTTAGGTGAATGTGTCCCATCCGTCTGTGCCAAGAGATCGTTTCCTTTTCTGTGGCTTTAGAAACAAAACATGTTACTTGTGCAGATGTTGTGATTTCTTGGCTCATATCAAGGATATATAAATCATTAATCCTTGGAGCAGATAAGAGAATCCAGTCTTTGGGGATCTTGAAACCGGGCTTTAGCACATAACATCCATTAGCATCAAAGTGCACCAAAAACTTCTTATCACAGATTTGAGAAACACTTAGAAGATTGTGATCAAGTTGTTGCACAAAATTGATCTTGTCAAAGCTGACAACCCCGTTGGATACCATTCCTTCACCAGTAATATACCCGCCTTTATCTCCAGCAAAGGCAACATAACCTCCTCTAATAGATTTGACGTCGTAGAGAAGTCTCATGTCGCCGGTCATGTTCCTGGATGCCCCACTATCAACAATCCAAAGACTACTGATAGTTCCTCCTGGAACACCCTGCACATGTACTCAAATGATCAGTTGGAGATGGGGACCCAAGCCTTCGTGGACTTGGGTCTTCCATTTTCATCGACAAAAGTTATTTCAACTTCGCGATGATTTGGAAATGGTGATGCTCCCTCTGAGTTTGTAACCAATTTAGGTTTCCAAGTCTGTTGAGTTTTACTAGTTTGATTGTTTGAAATTTTAACTTCGTGATTGTTTGAATTTTTTGAAATTTCTGGTTTGACTGAAACAAATTGTTTTTGAACCACATCGGTTTTAAGAGCCTTTTCAATTACCTTGATTTGCTTGCGTTTTTGTTTCTTCTCCCTTTCTTTCACAAGACGGGGATCTTGTTTTGGAGAAACAGATTGCTTTTGGTAATTTTGCTCAAGGGGAACATCAACTTTCGCTTTTAACTTTTGAAGATATGGACAATTTCGAATGATATGTCCAAATTCACCACACTCGAAACATGATTTTCGTTCAACAAACCCCGAAGTATCATGTTGATGTCTCGTTGATGAACTTTGTGATTTCGAAGTACTTAGTCCTGAATTGTTTAGACCATCCCTTTTCAAAATTTTAACTTATTTAACATAATCTACGTTAGATTTGTTTTCAAAAGTTTCAAGTTTATCAGTTCCCTTCGACTTCACAAAGTTCACCCTTTTGTTCTTTCTCTGGTTTTGTTCCTTTTGACCTTGAGTTGTCGATATTCCTTTTGTTTTAGTGGGATTTTGCTGAATTTTCTCTGTTGGTAATTTCTGATTTCCATAATTTTTTTTTAATTTCAGCTTTTGGAATCGGAGGACATTGAGTTACTACAACTCGTGAACTCGACTCTCCCAAAAACTTACTTGTCGAATCCTCAAAAACTTTGCTGATTAAAGATTGATTTACATTTTTAAACGGAAAATATTTGTTTGAATAAACTTTATCATCACCAACTAGTGTGTATAGCAAATTCACACTCTTAGACTCTTGTGCAGAAATGGACTCAACCCAAACAGTCTTGGCAGGTTTTGCGGGAGGATCACATAGAATGTGATTCTCGAGAGGTATGTCCTCTTCTTTGATAACCGCATCAGACTGTGTAGAGTCAATATCATCGGATTCATCATCTAAAGAATCAGTATCCTCAACAATGACTGGAAGATCCTGATTTTGTTCAGTAGTTGATACTTTCGTATCTGCTGATACATCCGAGTCTGATGATACTTCCTTTTTGTAACCGAGTCCAGCTGCGAATTCCTCAACGTCTAAAGGAACAGATGGCTCAAACTGAGGTTTATCTTCCTCATCAGGCATTGCGGCATAATTGTGTCTAATAGGTGGAGGACACTTCTTATAGCCAATGCACGTGGCAGCATTCTTCTTGGTCTGTATGTCAATGATGTGATCCAGCACATACCTAGAGTTCGAGTAACTATCTAACCTAAGCTGGATCGCCTCATTTTCACACTTGACACAGGCCAACTCCTTTTGTGCTTCCTCGAGCCTAGTGATGTAATTATTTATAGCAGTTTGTTTTCTTGAAACTGTTTTTAATAGCTCGGTTTTATCTTCCCTTAATGTGTCAAAAAAGGCCCAGTTACTCTACGAAGAGTGCTCAAACTAAAGAACAAAAATTGATTGTTATGGGGCCCACGATGATTGCTCAAACTCATGAAGAATAAATGAGTTGACTTTAATTGATTGTTATGGGGCCCGGTTACTACAAAGGCCCAGCGAACAATTAAGAAGATAATGGTCAACAAAGAGTGAAATGGTGTCAACGAAGAATGACAAATGAATTCATTTAATTAAATGAATTAAATGAGTAGTAACAATTGATTGTTATGGTCCACTAAAATTATAGTCCATGAAGAATGAAATAACTACAAGCCCACGAACAATGATTGTTCACCACAAGAATTCTTCGTGAAGAATTAAAGGATTCTTCGTGATGTACAAGACAAAACGGGTTCTACTTTGACCACTATTTTTCGCAGGGATTGGAAATGGTGAAAGTTGGTGAGCTTATTCTTAAAATGATAGAATCTTGTTTCCTGAATTTGGAAAGTAAGAAGCTAGATATCCAGATATAGGAAAGTTACCGACACACGCATAATCAACTTTTCTAAAAAACTTTTGAATCTGATCTTCTCAGAAATAAATTCTGGTCACTTTTCCGGTTAATAACACTTCGTCGGAAAAATTTTGAACAACATTTCTTGCAAAATTTTTTTTAAGAAAAACCCGTTTTTAACACATCTCCATGTGTTTTAATTAGGTTTTTAAGAAATTTTTTGCAAAACAACAAGTTTTCTAAAACTTTTAACCCATTTTTGTATCAAAAACTTGAATACCCTGTTTTAAACACAATAAACTTTCAAAAACCTTCAAAAGCTAGTTCAAAACACAACACACTAATCTTGGTTTTAACAAGGAAGAGAGCCAAAGCTCTGATACCACTTGTAGGTCACTAGACGAGGATCTAGAACACCTTCTCCTTGTTACCGAACACACCCGCAAGTGCGGAATCCAAGCGGGTATGAAACCAAGCCAAAGAACGCACAAATACACATTAGATTTCAAAGTTAAAAGCTCATGTATTAACTTTCAGCAGAGTTTGGTTACAAAGATTAGTACAAGAAAATGCTCTCTCAAACTCACTAGTGTGCTCTATCTCTTCTATGTTCTGTGTCTGTATTTATAGGCCCAACACCCAGTAACCCTACGAATATTCATCAGGCCCACGAAGAATGGAATCTTCGAGGACCATTGCGACGAACAATTAATCACCACGAACACTTAATCTTCGTTGGTATATAGTCATCAACGAACCTTGATAATCTTCATCACCTATAGGGACTCTTCGTGGCATGTATTGTTCGTTGACATCATTTGAACGAACAATGATAATCTTCGTTGGAATAGAGACATGGACGAACAATGAGTCTTCGTGAAACATTCAATCCATATAATCTTCGTAAGGTTCAATCCTTATAATCCTTATAAATTCATCACATGACATCATCATGGTGATGTCATGGTGATGTGGCGGCGAATGACAGTTCGTGGCTCTTCGTGCTTCGCGTGCCGATCTCTGGGGCACACGACGGAGGAATGTCGTGACATCGGTCTTGAGCCGAACCTAACCGAGTCGAACCGAACCGAGTTGCATCCAAAAAGTGCATCAACAATAATAATAAAAATATTAAAAAAAGCTATATATTATTATTATTATTATTATTATAATAATAAAAATACTATTCATTAGAGCTATAGATTATTATTATAACTAGGTGTAAATGATCCGAAAGACATTTTGTTCACGAACAATTCCCAAGTTAGGTTAATCAGCTCATACTCAATTTTCACATTGTTCATGTTAGGAAAACTGTATTTATTAAAAAGACTACCATGTTATGTTACCATAGTTCTACGGTTAGTTGACTCCTAAAAGAACCAAACAGATGGTTGAAAATGTGTAAATGGAAATCATCAAGACATCAGATATAGATCACTGAGGCACCCGTACATTGTAAAACTAATATTTCTTGAAACTTTTTTTTTTCTTTCTGTAGTAATAGTTACATTGGAAATTAATAAAAGGAGGGGGACTAATTTGTTTTGACTAATCTTTTGTGTCATTCAAAAAAAGACTAATCTTTTGTAAGCAAAAGCGATGTAGCTTTGAATTCTTAAATGTAATGCAATTTATTTTTTCTTATTTTATATTATATTTTTATGTCTTATACAACTTAAATTGTTCAACCCGTGTATCACACGGTTATGCCAAACAACATAGATAGACAATCACACAAAGTGACCTTTGTACCAGGCTTTTTCACTATGCCTATTATATATTGCAACGGATGTTCTTGCTCAAGTTTGAAGCTTAAACTCTGAAGCCTTTTTGACCTTCTTTTAATCAATTTTGTAATTTGAACTTTGACGCTTTTATATCAATTTGAGTTGAACAAGTTACACATCTCTACTAATTAAAGGATTAAGAAATATCACATAATTTGTGATTAGACTCCTAACATTACATATACTCATCTTGCTTTTGTATGTTTTTATGGCTCTTTACAACAAGAAAAACTTTAAGAAACCGAATTAAAAAATTGTGGTCGAGAAAAAGGAAAGAGGATACTTTAGAGGTTAAAAGTGTTATTTATATACTTTTATTTATCGTAAATTAAATTTTCCTACCCGGAAAGTTTCCGGGTTATAACCTAGTAATGTATATACAAGAAATTTAGTAACATTTACTAATCTTAAATATGTATGATTAAACGTATGATTGCTAGTTTAAGTACCCGTATGTTACACGTATGGTCTCACAATAAATTAAATTATTTAACAATGTTGACATAAACTTTTAAAAGAAATAAACATTCCATTACTGAAACACCTCGGAAATTCTTGACGAATAATATAGCAACACATGTCCATTTAACTCTCAAATAAACCCGGTAAGTTGGACGAGAGGGACCAAATACATAAATATGTGGAAGTTTGGAAGTTGAGGGGTCCCTTACGGTCCGCAAGGAAATTCAATACAATGGGCGCCAGAAGGTCCTTACGGACCGCAAGACCTTACCCCTTGCGGTCCGCAAGGACATCGCTAGCAGCAGTTTTGCAAGTTGGCAGCTGCTGCAGCTGCTCTCTACCATTTTGGTCGATTCTTGCCACATTCAAGCCTCCCTAGGACATGTGTCCCGCCACTAATCTTCACCATAACACTCCTGGACACACTTGGCATCATTTGGGAGCTTGAATTCAACTATAAATAGGTGATCAAGTTCACCATTTGAACTTGCACCTTTCATAATTCTTTCTCTCTTACTTTGGAGTTGTTTCTGCTTGAAAGAGGACTCCTACTTGAAGTCTAATCTTCCCTTGAACACTTGTAAGTGTTCCTCCTCAGTCTTATTTCATCGAAAGTCAAACAAAATGACTTTTACTTTGACTTTCGGTTATGACCATTTCGGTCAAGCCAAAGTTTGAATCGAACATGGCTACGTGATCGTAATAATGTAGGTGTTAATCCCCTATGAGGGCACCTTCTGAAGATCACATTAAGTTGGTCAAATGATGGGTCAAAGTTTTATTAAATAAAAGTAAAAAACGCAGATTTTCGTAATTAACGTTAAATGAACTTCTAAGTATCGAAACCTTAATTTTTGACACTATATCAGTTTATATAACATATTTGGACATGTTAGATCATGTCCAACCCATCATTTCCTACTTAGAGCTCGGTTCGCAACTGAAAGTCAAATAGTTTGACTTCTGTTTTGACTTTCAATTCTGGCCCATTTAAAATAGTTTAGCTACTGATTTGAAGTTGTAGTTGTAGTATGATCGTATTATTGTAAGGAATAACCCCTAAGGGTTATACCTTCTGATCATATCATTTGTCGGGTCTTATGCAAAGTTCTTACAATATTCCTAATAATACCTAAAACGCCTTTTTGCGCATAAATTGATTTTGAAACATAATGAACATATAATATTAATTATAGACTGATATGGTAACATAATAAACATGTTTTGGCATATTGGACTTACCATAGACCCATCCGATCACCCGATGCCGACTATGCCCATACGGTTAACTTGTATAGTATAGTTTATATAAGTTAACCGAATCGGGTCAAAACATTTCCAAATCAGTTCTAATCAGAATGTTTGGTTATTTGACCCGTATTATACAAGTCATTACACTCGTGAGGGCTTAAATCACATTCTACCTGGTCTCCGCTTAATCTAGTGAACCACATCTTTTATTTAAGTTAAACGGTCCAAGTCCTATGACTTGAATAAGACCCGTTAACGTTCTAGCGGATCATAATTCCGTCCATTCCAGACTAGGAGCCTCGAGTAAATTGCGCTTGTATTAGTTGTTTTGATTAACGGCTGTGCTTAAAACATCTTTGATTTGTAAAGATTAGCTCAGGTAAATACTCTTAGCCTATTTTTCCTATACGGGTTTGGGATACGACATTAGCCGCTTGCTCGGGTATTAAATCATGGGCGAATAATACTTAAAATTTAAATACTCTTTTAATCCGTTTTGCATGATAACTTAAACATTGGGGAAAATAATAGAATGTCGGGGAAAATAATCAAGCACAACTACGTACTTAAGTTTAAAAAAAAGTTATAAACGTAAATTATTAAAGAAGTATCAAATTTATCAATATAAAAAATGGTATAAGAAATGTATGGTTTTAAAAAAGGGGAAAAATTAAAAATATGTTATTAAAAGTAAATATAATAATAAATTATTATAATACATTAAATAAAAGGAAAACAAAAAAACTATATATTGTTATAAAAATAAAGTTACTATTCATCGTCTTTCGCCAACAGATACCAAATAAATATTTTATTTAGAGTACAACTTCGTTTTTAAAAAAACTTATAACAGAATGTCGGGGAAGAATCAAGCACAATTACATACTTAAGTTTTTAGAAAAAAGTTATAAACGTAAATTATTAGAAAGGTATCATATTAATAGATAAATTAATACATGTTCTATAAAAAAAGAAAAAAAAAGAATTATTTAAAAAATGGTATAGTAAATATATGGTTTTAAAAAAAGAGAAAAAAAAATAAAAATATGTTATTAAAAGTAAATATAATAATAAACTATTATAATATATTAAATAAAACAAAACAAAAAACTATATATTATTATAAAAATAAAATTACTATTCATCGTCTTTCGTCAACAATATTTATATATAATATACAATATTTATATATAATATAATGAGATGGTTATGCTTATTAAATCAAAATCGGCTTAAACTTATTAATAGTTACCGAATTTAAATTTAAATTTAAATAAAACTCGAAAATGATTTTCTATTATATACGATTTGATAAAAAAAATTATTTGATAAGTTAGTAAAGCTATTAATATTATATTTTTTAGTCTTAATGACACACTTTTGATAAGTTAGGAAATATACAAAATTTAGCCTAAAGAGTGTGGGGTCATGGTTGGGACGTGATTTACCACGTAGGAACATGAATGGAAGGCTACACCACCCCTTTGCATGATCCACCATAGTTTGCATGGATTAAACCATGGCAACCATGGTCCTCCTTTTCAATTTTCAAGAAATCATTTTCTTTTTCTTTAGACAAAGATAAATTAAAATAAATAAAAGGGATAATGGTTTGGGTCATGACCACACCCCTAAGGTATTGGTTGTGGATAGTGGATTAGAGGTGAGTGACATGACACTAATGTGGATGGTCATGAACACACCCTATAGCCTTATATTTTTTTTAATTTTAATGAAACACTTATGTATCTTCAAAATTTATGATAAGGAAATGATTAGTTATGGAATTTAAATTTGAATTAGAGTTGAAACCATTTACTATTTCAAAAATTTTAAATTCAATCTAACTAGTAATTATACCCCGCGCTTCGCTGCGGGTTTTATCGATTTTGAGGCCAAGAATGTATCTATGTTTGTAGTAGGAATTAATGTGTGATGAAGAACCTGAATCCAAAAGATTTCGATATATTATTGTGTAATCAATAACATTTTTTACACTTTATTTCATTCGACATAACTATTTCAGATGATAAATTTGCAGTTTGCCTCCATCCAAACACTACCAACTACTAAACAGTTTGCTTGTCCAAGTCATGTGCAAAGCATAGTGTGAACTTGTATCGCCGAAGACGATTTGGAAGAAAGAGAGACCTTCACACCACTTTATTATGGATGGCACCTACATTTGGAGCACAAATCAAAATACCATATTATTCATGTAATAATATACGTTTTAAATCTTATTTAACATAAATTTGAATATAATTTTTAAAATTTATTTGGACAAAAATGTTTCACTTCACCTTGGTCTAAACACATTACCTAACCCGTCCATTTTGCTACAACTAAAAAAGACATCAAAGTATTGCTAACAAATGATGTAAGGAAACATGCGAAATTAAGGAGCAAAAATATAAAAGAGACACATAATTATTAGTCATACCTGATAGCCACCAATTACATGAATGATGAGAAACATATTAGCCATAACAATAAGCCATCTTGGGTAGCTGCAAATTGGGAAAAAAAACAATAATAAAAATTAATGACATCTGTGTTTTCTTTGAGTAGTAAAAAATCATACAAAGAGAAAAAGTATGGGATTCCACCCGGTAGGTGTTTTCATCAAGAACACACATATTACATATCTAAATAGACGTACACTTTAACTTTGATATATGAAAGTTATTTTGACTTTCTCCTTTGCCTAACTCACATAGGGACATACTAAAATATGTATTAACATTTGCAGCTTTTTGAATCTTATTAAGTTCCATCAAGCGTACCCGCAATCCTCGCGGCCAAATGCAGAACCGTACAATAAAATCCCTTTGAATTTTGGCACTTGATAAACCAAAACAGGGAAAATGAAAGAATTAGCTGATGACAAAACGGGCCAAATAGGTGAAGAATCACCGAAAGCGTAACTTTTTTCACACATCCTCCTCCAAGATCCTGTTATTTTAATACAAAATTTATATAAATGATTACTAAAACCATAGAGCTCATATGACAAAATATAGATTACAAAATTGAGAAAATATTTTGGAAAAATGTTCCGCCTCAACATGATTTGGCCTGACCTGTATTCTATAATGAGCCGTCTTGACTCATTACGCACTCCGCCCTACCCATGTCTCAACCTATAGTAATTATATGGGTTGATTAAATTCATACCTCATTGTTATATTCGGATAAAAAAACATACATGTGTTCTGAGGATATCAATGGCTAATCATATAAACAATAAAAGTTGAAGTTTCCGTTGTGTTTACCACATCAACTATTTTAAGATATAGTAAGTTCGCAGCAAAATAATGTTTAAGTGTAACAATACTACAGGTCTAAAGCAATAGTATGACCGTCGAATACTGATTGAACTATGCTATATCAAAATTCCAATAATTATCAATAACTACAACATACGATACATACATTAATACGAATCAAATTGATGATTAGATTAGGTTATTAGAACCTAAAAAGGGAAAATAAGTAAAATTTACCAATTCAAACCTCAATCTCTGATACATCCTCATTGAGAGAGTAACAAACACCGGTGTTGCTGCTTCCGGAGTCATGGCAACAGCATCGAGTTTCCGATAGATCGCCAAAATACGAAGCAGGGAGCTGCTGAGATCACCAGAATTATGGTCATAGTTGTAGCGTTCCTGAAAACCCTAAACCACCAGAGTCACGCGACAACTTGAGAGTAACGGATTTTGTTCAAATATCATTGCATGAGATCGATCTACAGAGAACACAACAAATCCAAAACACCCCATAAATAAGTATGAACAGGGTGTGATTTGTGACAGAACAGGAACTCAGTTCACTACTTATTTAATCAAGATAAAAGTCTGTTGAGTGGTTTTTTCTTTTTTTAGTTTTCTTCAAAAATCATAACTAAACACATCAACATATTAGTTGTCATACAAAACACTTTCAGTTGTTATTATACACCATTCAACATGTTCACTTTTGTAAGTCACTAATTCAAACATCACACTTCACCAAGAGTTTATAAATGCAATCTGTTCTGCCTAAAAAATACACAGACCAACATAAAAAATAGAAGAAAAAACCTAAAATTTCATCGAACACCTGGTGTGCAGGATTTCATCAGCTATAAAACACCAAAATCAAATAAACCTGATATCCCCATACACAACACACATTAAAAAAAACATGATTCAGCAACAAAACAAAGCATTCAAGCACCAAAACAATGAATCGCAAAACCAAAATTGCATTCTGTAGTGTATAGCTTACCTATGAAAACAAACATTACCTTTATAGAGCTGCTAAAAACGGTCGAAGTTTGCCATTCATTACCAATGAAAACGAAAAGCAACAACATCACCATGACCCGTTCACCACCTCGTTTATCGATTTTGAAACGGAGTAGGTTCCAACATAAGAATCTGTTGGGTAGTGGGGTTTCAGCGAAATTGTTGTGGGGGGGGGGGGAGGGTTAGAGGAGTGTGGAGAGGTAGCCGGTGGTCGGATTTGGCGGTGCCGGAGATGGATGGTGGAACGGTGGCGCTAGGGTTGTGTGAGGGTTTTGAGACGAAACTAGGTAAGAGGGAGATGATAAAATGATGATTGTCTCTGCTGGTTTTGGTGTTAATAATAATAAAAAGAAGCATGATAGAGGAGAATCGAACTCGTGTCTATCTGGTGAACACTAACAGCGCAAACCACTGGACCAAACACACAAACACATAAATGGTTTTAAACATATATGTATATATCCAATAACAATATCGTCTGGCTGAAAAAGCAGCCAAGAAGATGCTGCCACGTGGCAAAGTAACTATTCACAAACTTCTGTTTTTAATATATAGGAGAATTAATAATTAAGGAAAATATTAGTTAATATATTTTATTTTAATGTTAATGAGACTATTACGTTTTTAACATCAAATTTTAGCTCACACTTAAGGAAATGTTGAGCAAACTTTAAACCATATGTTGTGATCCAACGCTTATGTTTCCCTCCTAAACAAAATAATAATAGATTAAGAGGTTGTCATGTGACAATAAATTGTGTAAGAAGTTGCTAAATGGCCATAAATTATTTTGTTTTATTATAATATTTATAGATAGATATTTTTAGATATGAATATTAACCTAAAGATATTAGCAAAAAATGTGGAAAAAACGATCAATAACAGACTCGCTCTTATATAGTGGTTGCGATTGCGATAAATGTTAAATACTAGAAGTGTTACCCGCCGTAATGCGGCGGGGATTACATTTATATTTCTGCAAAGCCGTTTGCTAGTTACATATCCTCGAAGTTACTTAATTACATAAGTTTTACTGAAAAAAAAAACATGTAATGTTATGATTGCAAGCTATGTTAGTTGCATAACCTGTGCAAAAGATATTTTGTTAGGTGATGTGGCTTCTATTCGTACGAATTCCAGTTGCGTTGGTATCCTACTGTGCAATTGTACAAAAGACGTTTTCCCCTTCGATCATTCTCGGCGTTCTCTTTGATGCACTGGTAGAATCTGAGTTAGAAGTTAAGATTGTAAAAGTTAGTAGGATTTATATGTTAACATACAACATACTTAAGTAAGAAAAGTATTGGTGGATAACATCAGTTCTTTCAGGTGTGTGTAATTTTTATCATAAAATTGTTTGATGAAGCGTTAATATAAACTTTATGACTGCTGGGGACACGACCAACCACTAATACCAAAATAAACTACCCATGACTCAAATAGTTAAAATTGACTTAGTTATCGAAGCGAGTCGCAACAGGATGAAGCTAATGACAGCTGGAGAATGCGGGTCGTGGCTGCAGCTCGATTGCCCGCAGCTGCAGCTGGATTGTCTGCGGCTGAGGAATGGAGCCGCAACTGCAAGGTACAGTTGGGTGTTGTGAGGCTGCGAGCTGTTGCTGGTGATGCACTTTTGTTACTTAGGCTTCTCAGTTTATACTCCACTATCTCACTTAAGCTTTGCTCGTCAAAGTTTCGCAATGCAGCACCATGTTCATATGCTAAATCTACAGCATGCATGTAATCGCACACGTGATTATATAACAAATAAATAACTATAAGAAAAAGTAGAGAACTGCATTAAAGAAACCATTCAAGAAATCAACAATTCAATACCATTTATCCAAAAGGATATAGAGAACTGCTCAGAGTTTTAAGAGGAAAAGTTGTGTACCTGTATTGTTAGTAGACATGAAGTTATAGAATCTGAAAATCTATGGAAAATATGTAGAACAAATGTTTTGTAACAATGACCTCAGTGTGGTTTACTTGATGCAAGAGTTCAGGAAAGACCACATTTTTTTGTAGTGTTCAAACAATTATCTTCATTAGACGTAATAAGAATTTTAAGTGAATTCGGAGATGCTGCTCGTGAAAGGGCCACGTATAATTGTCCATGAGTAAACACAGGCTGTGGAAGATAAACACCTATTTTTTTAAGAGACTGGCCTTGGCTTTTATTTATAGTCATAGCATAGCACACTTTTATCGGAAATTGGCGTCTTGTGAAAAGAAAAGGTAAGTCTTTATTATTATGTACAAATTTAATTCTAGGTATATACACACGATTTCCTGTTGATGTGCATGTTATTATATACGCCTCTATAACTTTTGGTAACAACTGTGACACTAATAAACGCGTGCCGTTGCATAGACTGAGTGTTTGATTTATATTTCTGAGTAGTATTACAGGAGTATTAACTTTTAAATCTAATTTATGAGGAGGGATGCCAGGAAAACTTAACTGATTTAGATATTCATGTGGATATAAAGTTTCAGAATATGCCGAGTTTTGCATGTGAGGTATCATAGAGTCATGACTTATATAGCATTTTATTTCTCCAGGAGTCATATTCAAAATAATCTTATTGATCTCGTCAGCTGTATCATTTTTTGGACACACGATTGCTCTACTTGACAAATTTTCGGCACATGGATTTCTGAGTATTGAATCTTCATAGACAAAGTTGATCAAAGATTGAAGACTGTTTGCCTCTTCTTGAACCAGAAAGTCTGGTGGGATTTCAATGGTTTTTGCATTATGGGGATCATCTGCATCGGGTTCGCCTATGAGACCGTTTCCTATATCTAACAACCATGACGCAAATGTAGAAGACGTTTGAATAGTAGTGGAGCTTTGAGAATCCCCATTGATATGCATGTTCTCGGTTAGTGTATATACTCTAAAAGACGACCATAGATAAGATCTTGGTAACGTTGAATTGAGAATCTCAGATCGTGAACTTTTCGGTTTAACCGGGAGAGTTTGACGAAAATCCCCTCCAAGAAGTATAGACATACCGCCAAAGAGATCTGTATCGTTTCCCAAAACATCTTTCAATGATCTATCGAGACATTCGAAACAACGCCGATCGCTCATAGGGGCTTCATCCTAAATTACTACCGATGTCTGTTTTAAAAGGTCGGCCAGTTGTGTATTTTTCTTGATATAACAGGTTTATTGTTCAGTAAGTTCTATAGGAATTTTGAATCGAGAATGAGCCGTCCTACCTGAAGGTAAAAGAAGAGAGGCAATTCCTGATGCAGCAACTGCTAACACGACCTTCCCAATGGATCTGAAGAAAGAAATGATCGTATTCCACAGGAAGGTTTTTCCGGTGCCACCGTGCCCGTAAACAAACAATAACAACTGAGTCTTATTAACATATGAATCTCTAACTGCATTGTAGACTTGAAGTTGGTCCACATTGAGTTGCGAATGCATTTGCAAATGTTTTAGACTCAATGTTGTTCTATCATAACTCACTTCCTCTAACAAAAGGCGATTTCTCAAAGTTGCAAGAACACTCTCAGAGGGTAAAGGAAGGCCAAAATCTTGAAGTGATTTAGAAGGAGCAGCGGAATTCAATATTTTTTCAAGCTCTAACAGGACCTGTTGTTGTAAATCAAAATCACTGACATGTGAAGTTGGATTTGACAAAGTAGAGTTAAGAGTGAAGAGCAGATCATCAGCCATCTTTTTCCACTCTGATTCCCAAAAAATTAAAGGGTTACGGACCTCACAAAATAGAAGCAGATGGCAGAAAAGAGACCTCAGCTCTGAAGAGGTGGCCCATGTAGAAGCTTCAGTGAACGCTGCAACCCACTCTTTGTCGTCACCTAATAACACCAACGCCTCACATGCACCTCGGAAAGTTGTGTATGTAATGCCAGACACGGTACGCACATCGGAGTAGGACTTGCAACCCTTTTGATGACAAAGTAGCAGACGCAAATAAAAATTTCACCAGCTGTTGGATGTACGTACACAAGGCGTCCAATTGCTGTAGGTCTTGCTTGGACTATGCGAATCCATACTTTTGCGGATAACTCCCATCGGTATCTAGATGGATAATCGTTATAGGTAAGGTCCAATCCATGAGACTCAAACTCCTTATTGTTATTAGAAAACCATTCAGTTAAAGTTGTTTTTCCAAAATACGGATTATTGATGACAGATTACAATCTGCTTCTCTCTCTGAAAGTAACATTTGCATATTCTCTAAGTGAACAGCTAAGACTTGGACCGAATGACTGCGTTCATGAAGTGAGAAATCCAGAATTCTCCATGAGGCCTCATGTGGGCAAATAAACCGGCCATCTAGAAAATTCTGAATTTCATCAATTATAGGAGGTGCATCGAACGATGTAGATGGTGAATAACTTTCAGACCTACGAACTGCAAATCTAATACGATCAGCTCCCTTGGAGATGTATTTAAAGAGGTACTTAATCATCATGTTCCAACCACAATATTAAACATTAATGTGTGCGTTGAAGCGGCTACATAGACGTTTATTATATGGAACAACGTAACCGCAATCAATTTGGAGGCCGTTTCTTGAAACATGAAAGTTGCCAGCACGTCTTTTGTAATGAACATAGCCATCCTTGTCAAACTGTGTAGCAGGCTCAAACGACTTTGGAAAATGCTTTGAACATTTGCCTTCATGCATACAAGGAGCGTTAGGATTGAGCAAACTGCAGGGGCCATGAATCATGCATTCAGTAATTGATACAAAGCAGGCTCAGAATCTGGATCTGGGAATTCAGCAGTAATGTAATTATCTACATCAGAAGCGTCCCTTATTTTATTGGTTTCCGTAACCCACACTAAAGTGTGACAGTGTGGTAATCCTCTCTTTTGAAACTCAATAGTATATAAGTCTGCATAAGGGAAGAAATAAAGGGACATTAGGTAAGATAGAGGAAAGAAAGTTAACTGGAATGTTAGAAATAAGAACTTACATGCTGCCACCTCTCTAAATGTTTGGTCTTCTTTTATAAATTTTATAAATTCTTTAACTTTCATTTGGAACACCCGAGCTATGATGTCTGGACGGTTTTGCGAAGAAAGGCAGCCAATGCGATGCATATATCTCATAATTTCAGGCCACTTGACATTGCATGTGAATGTGATGAAGTATTGCGGGTTGCCATGGACCCTACAAATTGCTAACGCGTCTTGATAATGCTTATACAGGTAACGTGGCCCACCGGTAAATGAAGATGGCAAAAAGATCCTCTTTCCTATATCACGACATTCTGTATCGCCTCGTGAGAGGGCGTCATACATACCAACGATATATTCTGAACGAAACAGATCTTGATTTGCATTATAGTAATTGAGTCGGTTCTGTTCTATACACGTATAAGCGTCCACTAAATACTGTTGAAAAAGTCGCCCACCATTCAAGAGTAGAGAATAAACACCTGCACGATCATGAATCTGGTAACTATAGTACATGTTAGCGGTCATTCTCTTGTCTTTGTCGGCGGTACGCAATTTGAGATTCGGAGACCAACCTTCTTCCCCCAAAGGAAATAGAAGTGGATATTGTAATGGCATTTAAGATGGATGGAGCTTACTTACTCTTTGAGGTATTCCGCCTTTTGAGTGAATGATGATGTCGTAGTCGTTAGCATTGAAGTCATCACCGCATACGATTCCACCTAACGTGTCTGGAGATGGGGCACCATATCTTCTATCAAGTACATTATTGTAAAGACGTATGGAATAACAACTGCCTTCTGTCGTGCTGCAAATCTCGCTAGTGTTTTTAAAGAGGCGAACATACTTATTGTGAGCATTTAATGTCTGGCTGAGAGTGGCGACAACAATATGAGATAGGTTGTGTTGATCCGAGTTATTGAAAAAGCGAAGCCTGTTTGAAATCTAATTCTCTGTATCATATATATACATTTGCAAAAACGGGGTTTCTCATTAGGTGGAGGGCATAAAGAACCGATCCAATGTGAAACTTGGCAAGAGATTTTAAAAACGTAAGGACCACGACCATCATTAATGGTGTCATCGACGTTTGCCCCAAATGAAGTCATGGAAAACATATTGTTATATGCTCTAATATTTTATAGGAACTGAGGATCTCGGAAAAGTTGCTTAATAATAGGTGGTGGTTGAAGAGGAAAAGTTAACCTGAGAGCGCCTGATTTACAACACTGATTGTAGCGAGGATGGCGAACATGTGCAGCGTGTAAAACCCTCTCGCCAAACCAAAATAGAGCGCTGCAATGTTCACAAATATATGTGCAATCTCCAGAATCTAAAGAATCTGAATACGAAGGGAGCGGCCTCTGCATTGATCCAGATGACTCTGTAGTTTGAGAAGTGATTAAACGCAGCCTTTGCGACATCCTGCGGCGAGGAGGTGCGCTAGAAGTTTCACCTATTTTGTAAGAGCTAACTATTCTCCAACGTTTACCAGACGTGTTTGCCGGCAACATATTTTTTAAGCAAAGAAAATGTGTACACGAAAAAGCATATAAAAAGTAAGAACGTAATGAAAATACTCTACTAAATTAAAGTTTTACCAGTATAAAGCTAGCTGAAGCTGCCAACACAATGAGGTGGTAAAAACCTGCAACAAAGGAGGGAAAAAAATTGAGCAGCTCCTTGAGTTGGTGGTGTTTGGGTTTAGGGCGTCAATTTTGGACAGAGATGTATTGATTGTTGTTGCTAGACAGGCTTCGTAGACATGAAAGGAAAAAAAAAAGTAGTGGATTTGTTAAAAAAAACTCTTCATGAACAACCCAAACTGAAAACAGTAACCTAAATTGTGAAAGCATACTTGCTGGAGTCCTATAGCCTAACGAAAGCGAACCGACAAATGGGTTTTATTCCTATAAATTGATTTCTAATCAAATTCAACATAAAAAACTGAAGGGAAATAAATAAAATTTAAAAAGGAAAACTTACTTAAAATATCTTTCAGGTGTTCAATGCCCTCAGCATCTGGAACAACTGATGAGTGACAATTAGCAAACACCTTTGACCTCCCTACATGCATCATAAAGCTTCTGAACAACAACTTTTTATGTCCTTTCCTTTCTTTGACCTGCAATTTTTTCAATCGCCATTTTTCAGTTAATCATACACACGTGGTTATTAAAAGCGCTAGACGCACTCAAGACGCATAGGCCTCGCCTGGTCCTAGGCGTAAAGCGGGAAAAAAAGCGACTACATGGACTCAAACCAACTTTTGTGTATCTAACTGAAGACCTCAGATAAAAAAACCAACAATTTAGATAGCAAGCTGATATGGGAACAGGGTATCTTCAAAAACACACAACAAAGTGACTTGTAATGATTGTATACCAGAAGTTTAAAAAACGGAAAAACAAATACAAAAAACACGACCCACCCATATATTTGTTAACTCGAGATTCCTTTACATACAGTTGCCTCATGAAAATGAGGCTGCTACTATCGCCAAGAGACTCAAAATATTGGCTAAACTGTTCCCAAGCCCCTACCCAAAATGTTATATAGGATAATTATAAATTTATTTATTAGTTGTTATATATAAAACAGTTGATTCATTCAAAAAATTGTTTTATATTTAACAAAAAAGGTTATCCGCTTCCAGCTTTCACTTGCAATAAGAAAACATGACCAGATCAGATCAAACCCAGAGCCAAATCTTAGCAAGCAGTTTGCCCATGGGTTCAAACAGTTGAGGTTCATGACCTGACCCATGTTCATAAACCCCACAAGGTTCATTGATAGTGGTCAAACACCACACAAAAACCAAAAAGTATCAATGATGGAAATTAAAATATACATTTACTAATCCTTGTGTTATGGCTACCTGAAAACTTCTTAAAACCAAAATGTCTGATGTCCATAGATGGATGCACATCTGGATAATGCAAACTCACCAGACACCAGAATTTACAACAATAGCCTCTCTTATTTTAGCGCAAAACTCGGCTATTTTGGATCTTGATTTTGCCTCATGTTATTAATCATGTTGGTTGTATTAAAATCAAATATGGTTCCTCTATCCATTTGTGGTAATTTTCTGTGGGCAGGTGTTAAATTTGAAAGACCCCTAACTTTTTTACTTTCATGGGTTGAATAAGTGTTATCTAAAGGCATATTCATTTATTTTTTTCTTGTTCATCAATGTAGGATTATATAGATTAATTAGCTGAGTTTGATTACCCTGGCAATTTTAGCCCAACAACTTAGTTTTAGTTTTAGATCAGAATTTTGAACTACTGCAAGATAACAAATAGCCACATATTTCATAGTAGTTGAACAACAAATTAGGGCAAAAAATCAACAACAATGGCACTGACACAAGGCAAATGGGTGAAGGTCATCTTCTTAAATATCAATAAACTAATTACAGTCAACAAAACGAATAACCTGAACAATAAACTAATATCAATAATACCACCAAGTCACCATTTTTATGTTGGCATTTCCAAATCTAGACCCTGGGACGGCAAGGCACACACACTTCTGACCCGACCCGACCCCCCATCCACACACACACACCATCACCCCCTCCTTCAATTCATAAAACTCAAATATTCACATTCACCCCCAAATCTCCCCCAACAAAAAATGAATTTTCTTGAAGCGTACCTGTTGGAGCCCTAATTGTCTGACGAAAGCCGTCACTTAGTATGTGGTTGACGGAGTAGACAAAGCGGCGACCTTTCGATTTGGGGTAGAGCGGTGTTGATCGATGTTAGCAGGTGACGTTCATTCGGAGGAGAGCGGTGGAGAGCGAGGGGAGTAACTGGCGCCGAAACTGGATTTGGGGCTGGATGGTAGTTGTTGGTGGTATAAGTTGGTGGATGGCATGTCTGTGCGCTGCTGTGTAAAGGTGGGAATAACCGGTAGATGGAGATCGCCAAAACCTGGAAGCCGGAACTGTTCCCAAGCCCCTACCCAAAATGTTATATAGGATAATAATAAAATACTATTTATTGGGTTTGTTTATTAATATATAGATAATATATAGATAATTAAAATAATAAAAGTGTTAAAAAAAGCTATATACTACTAGGGGATGGTTCAAATGAAAACCACTTTTATTGTGAAAACTCGAAAACTAACTAAAAAAAACCTAAAAAACACACCAAAATTTTTTTTTTCAATTTTTTTTTATAAAAAATCGCAGGTTTTTGTATATAAAAAAAAACTTCTTTTCAAAAAAATAAATAATAAATTTGTATTACACTTGTGTAATACTACACATGTGTAGTATTACACAAGTGTAATACAAAAATTTTTTTTTTTTTTTTTTGAAAATTTTTTTTATATACTAAAAGTAGCGAAAATTATTATGTAAAAAAAAATTAGTATGTTTTTTTGGCTTTTTTAATTAGTTTTCGAGTTTTCACAATAATTAGTGGTTTTCATTTGAACCTTCCCCTATACTACTATTATTATAAAAATAAAAACACTATTCATTTATAGATATTATAATAATAAAACACACTATTCATTGGGTTTGTTTATTAGATATAAACCGTTGTTGTTCGTTCGATACCCGTGACCAGGGATAAGCAAATAATATCGGGTAGCATTTATCTTAATCCGTGATAAAAAAATCATTAAAGTTAAGAAAAATAATAAAGGAAATTGTTATTATTATAATATTAGAATAATAAAAGTGTTAAAAAAAGCTATATATTATTATTATAATAATAAAACACTATTCATTAGGGTTGTTTATTAATATATAGATAAATATGATAATTATAATATTAGAATAATAAAAGTATTAAAAAGAGCTATATATTATTATTATTATAATAATAAAAATACTATTTATTGGAGCTATAGATTATTATTATAATAATAAAAAAACTATTCATTAGGCTTGTTTATTAATATATAAAATAAAACAGATAATGTTGAAACAAAACCGAAATGTTAAATGTAAGACCAAAATTGAATCTTGTCAAAACTTAAGGGGTTAACAAATTCATTGACCATCAAGTGTCACAAGAATATTTTTTATTAATTTTTTTTTGAGCCTTCTAAGTTTTAGTTAAACTTATTAACTAACCTAATAATTGAGTATTTCATTTTGGAATGTAGACTATGTTGATTGTTGCTATCGTATCCTTATCGTGACGAATTAAACCATACAAACCGCACAATGATGACTGTCGTAAGGGTCATGCAAAAACCTAATTAAACTAAGTAGATAGCGTAAGTAGGGTATCGTATCCACGGGGAATATGTGGTTAGTGTTTAACTAGAGAATTATTATATATTAAACGAAATCAACTCCCACCCAGAATCCCGATTGCAAGTTTAACACAAAAACCCATTTACGGATTCATAACACCACATAGACATGGCCTTGGAATTAATGAATTTGATTAATTATTAGGGATAGTTTTTAAGATTCACCATACAACCTAATAACCCATTTATTTATATCAACTACCCACCAATTTACCAACCCGCTAACGATGCAAGTATATCGCCAATACGCTTGATAAACGACAAATAATTCAAATATAAAAAATGTTTACCAAGAATTCAACACAAGTGGTCAAGCTTTACCAGTTAAAAAGAATCCGCAAACAAAGTTTAATGAAAAACAAAGTAATCGTTCATCCGGCCAGAAGCCACAAGCAAAAAGATAAAGGTAATGTCCTCCAAGTTTCAGATTCTAGGCTTACACAAAACTCAATTTAATCATTAATTGGACACCACATAGACATGGTGCTAAAAAGTCGGTTAATTTAAGTGGTAATCAAAAATAGGTCTTTGTCATCAGATCTTTTACAGTTCAATTACCCTATTTACTAGTGTGAGTCAACCTACTCTATGTCACCCAACGAGCTACAAAGTTTTGTCATCAACCGAGCAAGTTGTAAAGTAAGAACTCAAAACACATAAAAAATAGTTCAAAGAAACCAACACATCAAATTGTTTAACAACGTTGTCAATGTCAAAAACAAATCCAATCATTAATAAAATTAAGAAAAGTATCAAACCCTATGAACCGTATACTTGGAGAAAGCCACCTAATCGATCATGCCTTGAACCGTGTACAGCCGCCCGAAGGCGGCTGCCTTCTGTGCGCCCACTCTCCTTGCCGTCTGCCTCCAAAAGATGCGTTCCTCCCCCCTAATTCCTTTTCTGCGATCCTTTTATAATATATCCCCTCCTTCAAATAATCTCACGTTTCTTTTTAATATTTCACATTAAATCTGCTCTTGATTGGACCAACTAAGCCCATCAATCCAAAAAGAAAACTCAGCCCATTATTTTTATTTGATATCTTCTTGTTGCCATCTCATCTACTAAACTCCAAAACCCATCAATTTTCTTTGACATTAGTTTCCTGTAGGAAATTCACAAGTATTTAGAATTTAATATTAAAATCAATTAATGTATTCATTTATGACACTTTTGTAATTTTCGTGAATTCTGAATGTCATTCCTTTTAATGCAAGTTAATTGATTTTGCAAACAATTAAATATAACAAATAATTATCAATTCAATGTTCTCATTTATAGAATTCATTTAAACATCATATTAATTCACCACTTTAACATCTTTTTATTTTAAACCACAAAACCTAAAAACTAATGAAAGTGATATCTTTTACTATAATGTTGATGCATTTATATAATAATTAAATTATAATAAGGTATACCTAAAATGCACCGATCACACAACAATGGTCTTTGTATTATAAAAGCATGTATCAGTAGTGTTCAGAATAATGTATTTTTTGTGTGTCATAAGCTAGTTTTGGTATTCGTTTTATCGTTTTCGATTAATGTAACATATTTTGTTTCTTTTCAAATATATGTTTTATAAAGTTCTGAATATACCATTGCGAGTTATTTTTATCTATTTATTCATGGATTACTTTTACATTACTTAGGTTTCATCATCATCATCATACTCACTAAGTCCAACTAATAGCAAAGCTAAGGTAGGGTTTTAGATGTAGATAATATTAGACACGTAGCAACGGCATATCCAGAATTTTATAAAATATCATTCATATATATATAGGGGAAGGTTCATTGGGGAACACTAAAAAAGTGGGGAACAGCGGGGAACCGACTCAAACGAACTCCGTTTGGACTCATTCCAGCGGCGTTGGAACCGGCTCGTCGAACCCTAACTAAGATCTCTTAACCCTAAATCCTAAACTCTAAACCCTAAAGCTATAAAATAAGGCTAAAACCTAAGCTAAACCATAAAATCTAAACTATAAACCCTAAAAACTAAACACTAAAGGCTAAACTTAAAGCTAAACCCTAAAGCTAAAATGTAAAGCTAACCCTAAACCCTAAAGCTAAACTCTAAACCATAAAACTAAATCCTAAACCTAAACACTAAGGCTAAACCCTAAAGTTAAACCCTAAAAGTCAAACCCTAATATATTTAGGGTTTAGGGGTTATGCGTAGTTTCTCATGTGTTGAGAAGATGTTTGTGTTTTCATGGTTGTTTAGAACGACCTGATGTCAATTAAGGCTGGAATGAGTGGTTTCAAATTTAAATTTGTGACTGCCGCAAAATGTTACCATATATATGTTTGCACAAAGCACACAAGTTAGAAAATGTATTATGTACATTATACGCATAAGTTTCTTTTTTGGTAGGATGTTCTTGGGTTTGGTTTAGGTTGTTCGGTTTTTTCGTATGAAGTTTTTGTGGTTGAAACAGAAAACCGAACTGAACTGAATCATTCAATTAGTTCAAAACCGAACCGCAAACCAAATTCGAATTTTTCGGTCTTCTAGAATCAATATCCCTGCCTTATGGTTCTTAAAATGGTACCTGATTCTAGGTTCTATAAGATAGATTGTGTCACAAGAATGAGATTCTATATCTTATTGAAACAATGTTCTAATATATATATATGTGGCTATAAAACTGCAATGGATTAATTTCATCAACCTTTAAATAACCCTACATATCAAAATGAAAATTCTAAAGCATGATCTATTCAGATAAGGTTTGATCAAGATTCAAGAAACCAATCCAGGCTAGAGGGAAAATATACAATCATTAATTAAAAGTTAAGATAAATTCAGAAGAATATAGAATATCGATTTCAATAATATCATGACCATTTATATTTAAAACTGACAGCTGTATATATAACAAAGGCAAAACAACAATAATAATAATAAAGCAATCTTTTGTGCTAGAAGTTCAAAACTTGGCGACGATACACGGATAAATATGCAATGAAGAAAAAAACAATAAACTCTGCTAAAATAGGGCATAAATTAAAAGAAACAATGTTTTATGATCTTCTATAAGCAATCTAAAATCTAACGTGTTAGATATTCTCACATACGTCGAGTGATAGGACCGATTACTTATTTCGTTTGTTTAACATGTAATTAAGCACATATAAAGTTTCGTTATAAACCAACTAGCAAAAGTTAGTAGCTTTCTTAAATATCAATTAACTGATAATAAGCATCCACAATAACAAATCCAAAAACAGCTAATGGCATGCCTAGTCAATTATCACACCTAAGGAAAAATACTCATTCTTTAAAACCACAAAATTAAACCCAACCAATATACACCTAAAACATTGCCACATTAGCATCCATTTTACATTTATTTATAAAACTAATAATTTTATTTTAATAAATATTTATTTAAGAAAAAAATAATAAAATTAAACAACATTACTATTACAGAAAGTACAAATAAGTTTTCCTTAACAATTTAAAGTTACAAAATTAATTGTCCTTAACTATTTAAAGTTACAAAATTAAAAACATCATACAAGTTACATAACTTATACTAGTACAAAATTTAAAAATAAAGTCTTGAACACACCAACCACTAAATTATTTCTGACATGAAAGTTTAGCTCGAAAGGAAACCATCTTTGAACTCTAGTTTAAAACGAAAACAACACTAAAAAGTTGTATAAAAACACACACACACACAAACACACACATAATCCACTCATTCGGCCGCTTCAGATCCAGGAACTTCTGGGAGCTGATGGAACACTCGAGCGCAGCTATACGCTGAGCAGAAAGCTTGGACGGTCGTCAAGAAGAGCATAAACAAAGCAGCAAACAATGTTAAAATCTTCCAAGATGCAAACACATATGTCTTCATATACTTGGACGATTTCACTCTCCATGTTTCATTATACATCTTATTCACATCTGCCACTACTTTATCCATCTTTGGTACTTTAGTCAATTTCACAGATTTACTCATTCCGTTCCATAAATCTGCAACCTCTTTATCACTCTTCAAATGGTTCAAAACTATACCTCTTTCCCGCAAATACTTTGCGTCTTGTTCCGTGTCGATTATCCCGTTCATTAACTCGGTATAACGAGCCATAACCAATGGTCCCGCAGCAACACATGCTTCGTATGCTACGAGGTTTCTCAAATAAACCTCTGTGTTCACATCCAGTTCCACCACTGGGAGGTAAAGTGTACATGTCTTGACATCAAAACTAATCTCAGATATTCCACCATTAACCGGTGAGAAAAGGATTCCGGCTTTTGCCATATCCATAACCGACGGGATCATGATCTCTTCTATAGTTGGGGGTTTTGGTTCGCCGCTTTCGTCCTTTGACTTCTCTTGTCCTTCACCACGAAAATTTTCAAACATTCGTTCAATGGGTTGTTTCATAAGTTTGAGTATTGGAAGGCTAGATATTATCTTCCACGGAAGCTTCATTACCAATGCTACTGGTTTCCCGAATATTATTTTCTTGAACATCCTTAGCAGCCCAGCATTTGATTTGGTGAGGATTTCCTTGATGAAATCCATGAAACGTCTAAGATCACTAGGTTTTGCAAAGGACTCTTCTTGATCACCATCACGGGCTTCATCGTTGATACCTGTTAAGAGTATAACATGTAATTAGCTAATGTAGTTAGTTAGTTACATTTAGCTTTTTAAGTTGTTGGGTAGTTAATTGATTAGTTACAAGGGCATCTGATCCACAACCTGAAAACACTACAAACGTGTCTAGTAAACTCTCTCATATCAGAAAACAGTTAGAAAAGAAAGTATCCTCTAGAGAAAATCATGGATCAGTTTTATATCATCTCCATATTTATCAAAAGCCTACAGTCATTGCCAGCTCACAATCCAAAATTCCAGCCATCGAGTTTATTTGTTTCCATTTAAAGTTCTCTTATAAAGCCTATTTATACAGGCTCTTTTTCTTGTAAAAGTATTCACAAAAATAGATCAATACAAAAACAATTCCCTTTGAATATCATTGATAACAAAAACACCCGTCCCCTCTCCCTCATATATATATATATATAGGGTGGAGTTATTGTAAAAAAGACCAAAAGTGTGAGAAAGGTAAGAAAGAATCTCAACCATTAGATCTAAATTAATTGAAAAGGGTAAGATTGTAAATGCATTAACAAATTCAAATATGGTAATCATTGATTTAAGGATTTGGAGAGAGAAAATCCTTGATTTAAGGAATATAACCGTCCATAACATTATTCATTTTAATTTTTTTTGCATCATTCACAGAATCAGAGCCATGTTCATGACATGGTGTTTTTAAAAATTCATAGTTCAATTCATGGTGTTTTTACGAAAAATTCAGAAACAAAATAACACCATTTAGAAACAAAATAACACCATTCAGTAAACAAAAAATATAACACCATTCAGTACACAAAATAACACCATTCAGTACAAGATATAACACCATTCAGTAAACAAAAAATAACACCATTCAGAAATAAAATAACACCATTCAGAAACAAAATAACACCATTCAGAACACAAAATAACTATATAACACTATAAACAAGATATAACACTACAAATGACTTATAACACTATAAATGACTATAAAAACACTATGAATGGTATATAACACCATATTACCATTTTTTAACTCTGTATAACACTACAACCCATCGTTCCAGTGCCGGCGAAGACGTCGACGATTCAGAGCGGCAGAGACGTCGATGATTCAGATCGGCGGAGATGTTCAATCGGCGGAGATCGGCAGAGATGTCAGATCGGTGGAGGAAAATCGATGGAGATCAGAACGGCGGAGATGAGATCGGCGGAGATGTCAACCGGCGGAGGAAGGCGGAGATGTTCAATCGTCGGAGTGTTAGGGTTTTAATTGAATCAACAGATGGTGATTTGATGATGTTGTTCGTAAAATTCTGAAAGAAGAAAGAGGATCGAAATTGTAGGATTATGATTTGCAGTTTCCTAAATTCTATTGGATATAAAAGACTATATTACCCCTACAATTTACAAATTAGTCCAAAAATAAAAACACATTTTACAATTTGGTCCCTAATGATCTCAACCATTAGATCAAAGATCTAATGGCTGAGATTCTTTCTTATCTTTCTCACACTTTAGGCCTTTTTTACAGGATCCTCTACCTATATATATATATATATATATATATATATATATAAAGTATATCGTACATTATGTCTTAACTTATATTGTTTAAGCGACGGCAAAATCGCACCTTATGTTACCAAAAGTTGAAAATCGCATGTTGCTAGAAACCTTGAAATCGCATGTTGTAGGAAGAAAATCGCATGTGAGAGGGAAAAATGAAAGTCGCATGTTAGTTACCAATTTCGCATGTTGATAATGCCTCGCGTACGCAATGTACGTTAAGCCATTTTATACGCTAACAGACCTCTATATAGTATATATAATATAATATTATATTAGAAAAACAAATGCCCCCACCACCAAGTTGGTCTTCATGGTTCTCGTGTATGAACTTCTTACCCATAAACGAGCCACAAAAAAGCAAACCAAATAGAAAGAACAGCCACAAAAGCCTCAAAAACAGACAAAAACTTTGGGGGAAAAATCATCAAATTAATCTTTTTACCAAGATAATAATCTTAACTTTTTAGAATTACCAAAATAGCCATCTTGCGCCAAAACCATTTCTTCCCGTTGCAATCATCTAGACTTCCTACAACATTAAATTCCATCTATTGTGCCATATGGCGCAGCACACCTTCTTCCTGTGCCACCCCATAATCTCATGCGCCATTCAAAAATTCCAGTTTGCTTCCATCTTCATCGCACTAGCCTTCTCCTGCGCCACACCATCTTGAGCCACCCTTTTCTGTTTCGCTATTGTTGTCCTCCTGTGCTGATAATCTAACAAATTTGATGGCTACTTTGGTAATCTTTGAAGTCAACTTGGCTGATTTGGTGATTTTCCCCAAAAATGCCCTAGCAGACATGGTTTATTAACATGTTCACAATTTTAGATTCTCTCTACATTCTTTAATAGATTTTGTTAGATTTTTGTTCATACAAGATTTACATTACCTTCACCCTCGATCTCAATGGCTTCATCGATATGGAGCTCTTTACTGTTCGGCACGGTTATGTGGTAAAGAAAGTCTAGAAGATGATCACAGTCGTCGATATCAACATTAGGCAATTCTTGTTCATTAAAAGGAGAAAACTCATCGTACAACCCCATTAGCATCGACTTCAACTTCTCCTCAGGAGACTTATCATCAGTCTCCCGATGCTGATGCTTCAGCATTGTCTTGATCAGAAACAATGGGATCTGGTTCTCCACCATCACCAAATCCCGAAGAATTTCCATGTGAGATAGTTTCTTCCCTGTAACGTCCACCAAATGAGACATGGAGGTTGTAGCCCTCTTGAGTGTCCGACCCTCTTGTTTCATGGAATACACAACAAGAAACTCAAGTAAAAAGAAACTTATGGTAACAAGAACGGATTCGAGCCTCGTCTTTTTCCTTCATTGTCTCCACGATACGTTCAAAGCTAACGTTCATGTGTTTCTGAATTCTCCGGGCAGCAGCAAGCTTGTACCTGGTTAGCATTATATTTTAGTTTTGATTGATATATTACTTAGGACTTATCTTAATTATCTTTCATGTATATGAGACGAAATAGATTTTTTAAGGTTTACCGTAATTATCTCGATCATAATTAAAAGATCAGGCTTTCATTATAATTATCTTCGTATATTCTTATATATAGTTCATTAAGGGGGTAGGGACGCCCATCACTCACCACACACTCATCACTCACAACATCCAATCAATTTCCGCCATATCATCGAGCATTATCCCATCACTCACCACACACTCATCTCTATCGTCAAAATCATTGAAAAAACAACAAGGCGTGTTCATGGCCACACGTTTTATTCTTCACGCGTGATAAAAGGCAGTGGCGGCGGTGTTTCATTAGCTTCCACGTGTGAACAATCGATGATCACGGGGCGCCCCATCCCCCCTAATAATACATAATACATGACAAGGTTTTCATTGTTGTACGTACCTTTGCATGTCATAGACCTCTGGGCGTCGGAGGTGGAATGGACCTAACGCTACTTGTTGTGGGATGTAGCATTTAGGATTGGTGGCGAGAAGCACTTTAGGGACGGTGAAGATACAAACGGGAATTTTGTCGATTTCTTCGTCATCTAATTGTTCAACAATTGATTTTCGCATGCTTGCAACCCATTTGTCATCGTCCATGTCCACTTTTGAGAAACTGGTTGAGTAATCCATTACAATGGAGTTGAATGTTGAAGATAGGATATCGGTGTATTGCCCTAGTCATATGTACGTATATATATACACACTACTACACTATAGGGGTGTGCAAAGGCGGTTAACCATGGGTTCGGTTAACCGATGAGCGGTTAACCGAGGGTTCGGTTAATTGAAAAGTGTTAACCATAACCGTAACCGCTAGTCGGTTAACCGTTGTTCGGTTAACCGTTGGTTATGGATCGGTTTCGGTTAGTTTCGGTTAATTATCCGATGTATATAAAGCTTGAAAAAAATACAAAATAATGAATATAAAGCTTGTAAAATTATATAGCTACACACGCATATTGTATTCATCAAAAACCAAAAGTACACATCGTCTAGTGTCTAGTGGAAACATACATGCAAATCTTCATCATTAGTCCTAGTCAAAAGTAAGTTGCTAAAGTTTTACATGCAACAAAGTGGCTAGAGTTATAATTCAACAAAATTCTTAATCATAAGCACAAAAAGTTGTAGTCCCAATCTTCATCATCTAGTCCCAATCTTCATCATCTTCATCATCTTCAATAGTAAATCCTTTTGGTGTTTTGTTTCCGGGCATAACATCTACAAAATAATACATATATTGATGTAAATATTTAAGTCACATCGCAAAGATAAAAATAAGGAACATTATTACCAATTTCTAATTTCTCCAAATTTTCAATCAAAGTCTCCAATTGTTGACCATGCATGTGAGAATCTTGCAAATCCGTTGGTGTAGACCGTATCCAATCTTGTGCACAAATCAACGCCTCGGCGGTCTTAGAAGTAAGAGAGCTCCTATATTTATCAATGACCCTACCACCGGTACTAAAGGCCGATTCGGATGCAACGGTTGACATTGGGATTCCCAAAACATGCTTAGCGATTTGAGAGAGAATTGGAAATTTCACCGAATTTATCTTCCACCAACCTAAAACATCAAGTTCTTCGTCTCTTCTTTCCGTCCCATCACGCAAATATATTTCCACATCATTATCATCAACCCCTTCTCCACCTTCTTCCTCTTCCAAATATTTTTTATAACCATCTTCTAAATCATCATAATCATCAACTACATTAGATGTGGAAGACGATGCATTCTTTCGGTCCTTTGCTTTGTCTATTTTTGACTTATAATGATAGTACAACTCCAATAATATTTCCTTCACTCGAACCGTGACTTGCTTGATTTTTGGGGAACCTTTGCCATATATCAAACTTAGTGAATAACCAAGATAAGACATCTTATTTCGAGGGTCGAGAACAGGTGCCACGTACAACACGAAGTTCATATTGTCTAAATTGTCCCAATATTTGTCAAATTTTGTTTTCATAGACACACCCATATTTCTCTCCTTCTTATCAACACTTAAAGACATTTTTGTTATACTTGAATGCATTTTGCAAATCTCAACAAATAACAAATTTGCTGTCACATATTTAGACCCCGAAATCTTCTTTGTCACATTAAAAAAAGATCCTCAAAAACTCCATAAATAGCCTATTTGAACAAACCAATAATATATATCACATCCAAACTCAATATATGCACTAATATAATAAAAATAATATAAATTACCTCGCATTCTCCCAATCTTCTCTATCGGGTGCTCCCAAAACTTTATCACTCTTTTTTCGCTTTCTTGTACTCGTCTCTTCATCCGCAACTTCATTATGAAAATATGATCTATAACTGAAATCCACATCTTGAAGCCTATTGACAAAAAAACATAACATATTAGTATGAATTTAAATAAATATAATTATGAACAACAATAAGATATACCTATCAAATGCTTTTGAAAATTTAAGCGCCGTTTCCAACATTATAAATGTTGAATTCCATCGAGTTTCTACATCAAGACATGGTTTCCTTTTGCACTCAATCTTTTCTTTCTCAACGGAATCTTTAAAGGTTTGAAACCTATTAGAGTGATAAGTTTGAGTGCACAACGTGATATATGTGTTGGAATCTGAATAAATTAGGTTTCTAGCGTGTACAGTATATGACCACATATTATTTGGTGGTGATGGTATGTAATGGTTGAATAACTATACCTTCAGGGTTTTGGATTCCCTTATGGACTCTACAAGTCTAAGCTAAAAAGCTTTATAACTTTCTTCTTTATAAAAGAAGATATCTAGCAACACTAAATTAAGGCCGACCAATGAGCATCTCCAATTCCATTTGTGTGTGCTTTTTCATTGGGTTTATTATTAAATAACAATTTTAAATAATAATATTATTAAATGAAAAGAATTTTTCATATCAAACATAATAGAAACATGAGTAAATTTATTTTTGAGTCCCAATGTTTTGTGCATTTTAACCTTTTGAATCTAAAAATCAAACTTATCTTGATTTGAGTTCATGTGTTTTCTAATTTTTAACCATTTGAATCTAAAACGTAAACAACACTCAAAAAGGACTTTAAACATATATAAAGCTCAAATCCACTTGTCCACATGTCAAGCTTCACTTGTAGCTTCTAGTTTCTAACATATATATAAAAGGGAAATTTTCTTGTAATAATCTCTAGTAGACGTCGTTTGCTATTGGCAGTTCTGCTTTTAAATATTCACCCCCAACTTTTCACCAATTGTTCCTCACCGATCCCCCGATAAAAACTTAACGGGGTTAAGTTTTTTTCCGAATTTTAAACACATGTTTCAAGACTTTTGATTAGAACAACGATACGGGTCCATTGATGTAAAGCTTACCTCAAATGGTGCTCCAAACGACGAAAACGGTGCTTCAATTCGGGTGTTTAAACTTCCAATTAGCAAAAAATAAGTCATTTGTAGCACCGCTTCGATGTAACTTTTAGATCAATAGACTCGTGTCGTTGTTCTGATCAAAAGCCCTAAAACATCTATTTGTAATTCGGAAAAAAAAAAACTTAACTCCGTTAAATTTCTTTAACGGGGGACCTGTGGAGGAAAAATGGTGAAATGTTAGACTGACAGTGGAATTCAAAAGTGAGACTGCCAATGACGAATAACGTTTACTAGGGATTATTACAGACCAATTTATGCTATATAAAATCTTCTTTTACTTTCTAACTAGAAAAATATTTCTTACGGATATTCCAGAAACATTAATATTACCTTATTATACGGATATACCAGAAACATTAATATTGCCTTATTATATAGATAAAGTGTCTTACGTATTAATATGCAAACTGATATAAATTAAAAAGAAAACTCATGGAACGCTAAATAATTGATAAAGATCAACTCTTGAAATACTCATTACTCAAGGTATTCACATAATGTTCATAAGAATGTGACAGATATGTAAGAAAGATAATTACTTGATCTTCTTCATCTAAATCCACTTCAATGTTTTAAAGTTTCAACACCAACTAATTGAATTAATTGGTGTGATATCCAACTGAAACGTATAGATGCGCTTCTTGAGGTACAATCTAATTGCCAAAGACTTGGTCATACACAGAGTCTCTAATTTTAACCAAACTTTGTTATTTCTGGTAGAACACGATCTCCAAGACTCAAAATAATCACAATGTGACCCTTCTATAAGATATTCTACTTCTCTTTATATACCGGGGGTGTGATTACTATACTTAACATGTTTTATTTTATAACACGTTGGATATGTTGCGTTTTATTTTGTGATGAGTGTGCAGTTTATAAACATTAAGGACTGTATTGTAATATGTGATGTGCTGGAAGGACTGTTGGAGAAGATTTGCATAATAAGAAGGGCTATTGTGGAACTTGTATTGGCTCGGTGTATACAAGGAGGATTAGGGTTTCCAGAACCTTCTTAACACTCACACATCTTCTCTGTTAATCTCTCTCAGTTTGTTAGGGTTTGTTGAGATATTGTTATCTTCGTTGTAGATCCTATGCGATCTTGTATTTTTCAGTATTGTTCATATTTCTGATCAACTGATTCTTCATCAGTTGATCAGTATTGTACTGTGTTGATATAGATCTTATTGTTAGTAAGATCTAGGGTTTTGGTTGGGTTTTTTTGGGTTGGTAACATAATGAATTTTTTTGTCACCGATTTGTCACTACATCTGGTGTTTGTTATAGTGTTATAGTTGATTCATGTCTTTTTACAAGCTCGCATCTTGACCCTCCATAAACTGAAATCATTCTTCCCATGGAATTTCTCTGATTCAAATTTTGTAAAAACAACTTGATCTTCGATTAACACCTTTCTCGGAATTGAGCCCTAACGAGACTCTGATACCAGTTTTGTAAAAAAAATAACACTAGAGAATGACAACCAACTCAACAACTATCAAAGCTTAATTTCTACTATTGATTATGAACAAGACGATTAAAATGTAGAACGAAAAGATAAAATATTAGGTTTATTTAACTATCAACAATAAGCCTTATCAACGACTATATGACCTATCCTAATCAACGAAGGTAAAGTATAGTCCTTGAACTTTAGCCAACTTCTCATTAGCTTCCGAAACATTGACTAATTTGCCCTTGTGACTTTATTAAGGTGTTTGTTTTTTCAGAAGTAAAATGTCTGTAGTCTATGGATCACATCTTGTAATGCCCCAAAACTCGAATGTTTATATTCGCCATATGTTCCTATATGATATATCATGAATATTCGCCGTTGGTTCATTGATTTGGTCAATAGGGTTAAAACGACTTTGAAAATAAGGAGTGGGGTTTTGGAAAGAATGGTAGGAACGAGAACGTTGCAAAGAATGGTGCGAGTGGTGCGAGTCCTGAGGCTCTTCTTCTTGTTGTGGCCCAAAAGAGTTATGGTAAGAGGGCGAAGTACTGAGCGAGATGAAACGTCTCGCCGGTTCAAGGTAATTTCTCCAATCCACATGTGGGTCGGAGCTGTATGACGCAGAGGGTGTTCGTCTATGCGAAGGCCCTGCTTCGTGATCATTCCTTCCTCTCATTGGTGGCATGTTTAAAATGTAATTCTATCAAAACAAGGAAACAAGCAAAATATATGAACCAAATAGATTAAGATTAATCAAATGTCATTTGCCTAGACTCGGAAGTCAAGGAATGTGCTACTATGTCATTGAGTTTAAACACAAAAGGCTAGTGTTTAATTCACTCAATGTTGGCTCTAATACAAACCTGTCACACCCCGATATTTTATCACAAACCGGTGGGCCCAGTGGGGAGTATCGTGACGTAGTTGATATCATTATAGTCAAATGTAACAACCCTCGGTAAACCAACACCCTCATAATATGTTCGACACCCTATTATACCCTAATATGTTCTTAAATACACCCCGTATGTGTAAACCGAGCCCAAAATATGTTATAGTGTTTAAAATAAATTAAAAACAATAAAAATTAAGTTGAGGCGGGCCGCGTAGACCCACCCCAACCACTTACGCGGGCGGTATCAAGACTAGAATCTGACTTAGTTGGTTTCTTTAGTTCAAGCGGGCCGCGTAAGATCCCGTTTAAGTTAACACGGGCCGCGAGAGATCAACAACGCGGAGACACCCTGAGCTGACACGTGTCGACATCGTGGCGGGTCTAGATCATGACCGGGACAAGCTAGTCAGTTGACCAGGGTTGACGGGGGCCGCGTAACCCTAGTTTGTTCTTTACGCGGGCTGCGTGGAGGCCAGTTTCAGCAACTATATAAGCAGGCCATCGGGTTTCACTTTCCGTCGCTCACAATTTCATTCTCAATCTCACTTTCTGAATTAGAGGCATTATAGTCGGGTATTATACCCCTAATTAGCGAGGCTCTGCTCCGTTGTAAGTATTATAACCCCAGTTTCGTAATAGTTACGCTGCCCGATTGATTTAGGGTTCCGTAACAACTGTCGTGGTTCTGCCCGACGTACTTGTTGGAATGCCGTCTCGGGGAGGGTATCATTAATATTTTCAAAGGGTTATGATACTAACCAATGTACATTTGTATGAATTATAGATTATATCCAGGAAACCCTTACGAGAAATCTAAGATAACAATGTGAGTTTATCCTCTTTTTGTTAACCTTTTGTAATATTTTACAAAACCTTAAATGTTTTACAATGCGATTAAGCGGTGATGGAGTCTTTGTAATTCTTCAATTACTGCCGGTATGTTGGGGTTTTGTATACAAAATTTACTACACTGTGAGTAGTAAGTCGTGGATGACAGTACGTTACCATTGGACAATGAGTTAGCCAATGTGAAATAAGACCCACAAGTCAGTGGATTGACAGTACTAATGGAGTAATTGTGTAGATATAAACATTGTAATCGCTCTCAATACTGTTCACTGTGACTTTTTATTTAAACTTGATTAAACTGGGATTCACTCACCAGTATTTCCCACTGACAAATGTTTTTAAAACGCGTTTCAGGTAACCCAATGTGACAGCCAATTAGTAGAAAGCCAGCTGGAGAGCATTAAAGGCTTGGGGAAAATGTGGCTATAAAAGTTACCTAATAAACAATGTTTTAAATTCAATAAAAATAGGGTTTATCCCTATAATTGTATTGTAATAAGAAACTTGGGTTTTACCCGTGTAATGATTCATATTAAATGAGGTGTTTTTACTCTGATAAACATTTTCTAACTACGGTCCTGATGTAATTTCCGCTGCAAGATTAAATAGCTGATACCACCAAAACTCTGGGTTCGCGTCCGCCCGTTCCCGGGATAGATAAGGGATCGGGGGTTGCAACAGAAGGTGGTATCAAAGTCTAGCCACTGGTCTGAGCCAAAGAAGTGTTCTGCTGACACTTAAATTCTAAATTTTGTGTTAGGAAATAAATTACGGAAATACGTGCATAACTGTAATTATTTGTTTTGTGTTATTTGACTATCTGTTAGTTTACAGTATGAGTGATCAAGGACCCTCAGACATGAGTCATCACTTGTCTGATTCTCCTAGGAGTGAAGGTACTTCTTCACAGCCTGCCCTTTCTGGGTATTCTGCTGATCAGGAAGAAGGAGTGTTTGCTTTTAAAGCTCAATCAGAAGAGCCATTCCCTCATAAGAAACGAGGATGGTTCAGTAAGGAAGCCTTTGCTCGTAGGAAGAGAATGCGAAAGTTGCAACAGCAAAGAGTTCTAGCAGCTGCTAAGCGAAAAACAGATGCCCATATACAGGATATACTTAATAGAAGCCTAGCTAATTTCCATATTTTAGCTACAACTGCTGCTGACCCAAGTCTGGAACAATTAGTAGCACCCCAACCACAACCACCAATCCCAGATCAACCCATGGAGATAGTAAAATTTGAAAACCAAGTGGAGATGCATGACTTCAACCCAGAGGAAATCCCTAGGGTACCTGCTCCAAACCCCCTAGACCCAAATTACGACCCCTGGTGGGACGATAATAGGGACTTTGTGCAACGTTACCCTATCCCTGAAGACACACCCATACAGAACATAGGAGCCTATCCAGGTATGGACCCTTTAGATCCCTATTACCACGATGAATATATTAGGGAAATCTTAGAAGATCCTTACCGATTTCAGGCACTTTCACCCCCATATCAGGAACCCGCACCCCAGATTCCGAACCCAGTCCAAGAACCTGCACCCCCAATGAGTGTAGAAAACGTGCAAGAACTTAGGATTTTCGGGGAGGAAATTTTAGAAAGCAGTGAGAGAATGCGTCAGGTAGGAGAGCGTCTCGTATGGAAATACGATGAGCGCAATATGGATTTTTGGATAAATCCATATCCGTGAATGTGAGAATGGAGGAAACGGTAGTAGTAATAATAATAATATAATAAAAATAAAATATGTGTGTACGGATGCATATTACTATTAGTGTGATTCTATTTCAGTTGGTATTGTAATTTTATTTCAGTACTAGTGTAATAAATGCATAATAGAATATAAAAATAGAGTAAAAGTCGCAATGATCGACGCTTTTGGCTAGATTGCGTGTCATGTGATTAACTATATTAAATATTATTTATGATATTAATATGGGGAAAATGTTTAAAATTCAGATGGCCGACGAAGGAAATCAAGATAATCTGAATAACGATAATCAGAGTAACATTAACATGGTTAATGAGAATCCGAGCATCAATAACAATGGGAACCAAATGGATAATAGTCTCGTTCAACACATAGTGGCACAGGGAATTATAGATGCAATGCCATTTATTCTTCAAACGGTTCAAGAAGCGAATAATAAAAGTAAACATAGCAGTAAGCGACCAATTGAACCGGAACACAGCATAAACAATGGACCTTTACTTCAAATGGCCATTCCCAAAAGAAGAAGAACAATGCCTTACGGTTGTTCTTACAAAGAATTTTGGTCCTGTAAACCAATAGAATTTTCGGGCAATGAAGAACCCAATGCAGCTCTACGCTGGATAGAAAAGACTGAGGCTGTTCTGAAAATAAGTAAATGGGCGGAAGAGGACAAGATAATGTTTGCTTCCAATCTATTTAAGAATTCAGCCTTAGAATGGTGGAACACTATCCTTCAGTCTAGAGGAAGTGATAAGGTTTATAGTATGGATTGGGAAGAATTTAGGAATATGGTAGAAAGGAAATTCTGCCCTCCTAATGAAAAGGAACAGATAGCAAACAAATTCCTAAACCTTAGAATGACTGGTGTGGATAGTAAGGAATATACTAAAATATTCTTCGAATATGCTAGAATAGTGCCAACCCTTGCTTCACCAGAACCAGTATTAATCTCCCGTTATATCTGGGGATTAATTGGAGAGACTAGACATGTAGTCAAGGCAGCTAGACCTCAAACTATAGAAGAAGCTGTAGAATTAGCAAATACCTTGACAGATGAATTAGTCCGTACCCGAGAAGAAGACCAGAGGAGGAACCTAACCCAAAGGCTTACTCAAGAATTCCGTTCTGGAAATTACAATCGTAGGAATATGGGTTCTACCTCTGCACCATACTGCAAGGTCTGCAAGAAAAAGCATTCGGGAAAATGCTCCACTCTCTGCAATTATTGCAAGATGCCAGGACACAAGGAAGAAAATTGCAGGAAGAAATCCAGTAATGGATTATGCTACAATTGTGGAGAAAAAGGTCATATCAGGTCAAACTGTCCGAAATTAGCTCCAGCTACAAACAACAAGAATACTAAAAATGCTAGAGCATTTGTGCTGCCTGCAGATGAAGCCAAAATGATTCCAGATGTTATAGCTGGTACGTTTTTAGTTAATGATGTCTTTGCTAAAGTATTATTTGACTCTGGTGCAAACCAAAGTTTTATTAATACATCATTTTGCAAATTTCTAAATCAGTCATTAACTAAACTACCACAAGAATGCTTAGTAGAGACAGCTAATGGAGAAACCGTTAGGATTTCTGAAATCTTGCAGGGAGCAAGCATAGAAATTTTAAATCAGAAGTTTATTGCAAATCTATATCCCATGAATCTGGCAGGATTCGATGTTGTTTTAGGAATGGATTTGTTAATAGCCAATAAAGCCAGTATTTTATGTGATCAAAAGTTAATCCAAGTAAATTCACCAAAAGGTAAAACGATCACAATTACAGGAGATAAACCTTCTAGGTCCACTAAATTTATCTCTATGATGAAAACTGCAAGTTATATAAGAAAAGGTTCTATAGTGTATTTGATTTCCATAATCACTAACACTAAAGGAAAGGATTTAAAAGATATTCCAGTAGTATCTCAGTTTTCAGATGTATTTCCCGAAGAATTACCAGGACAACCTCCAGATAGAGAAGTTGAATTCAGAATTCATCTAATACCAGGAACAGCACCGATTGCCAAAGCACCTTACCGTTTGGCGCCTGCAGAAATGCAAGAATTAAAGAAACAATTAGATGAATTGTTGGAGAAAGGATTTATATAGCCAAGTTCATCGCCATGGGGAGCGCCGATACTGTTTGTTAAAAAGAAAGACGGATCAATGCGTATGTGCATTGATTACCGTGAATTAAACAAGGTCACGATTAAGAATCGGTATCTATTACCGAGAATCGATGATCTGTTTGATCAACTACAAGGAGCTCGATTTTTCTCTAAAATTGATTTAAGATCAGGATATCATCAATTAAAGGTACAGGAAGAGGACACTCCTAAGACCGCATTTAGAACAAGGTATGGTCATTATGAATTTACTGTCATGCCATTTGGTTTAACCAATGCCCCAGCTGCATTTATGGACATGATGAACCGAATATGTAAGCTATATTTGGATAAATTCATAATTGTTTTTATAGATGACATTCTAATTTACTCTAAGAGTAAAGAGGATCATGCAAAGCATTTGCACGCACTTTTAAGTTTGTTAAGAAAGGAAAAGCTTTATGCTAAGTTTTCTAAGTGCGAATTTTGGTTAGAACAGGTACAATTCCTTGGACACCTAGTCAATCATGAAGGAATTCATGTAGATCCAACAAAGATTGAGGCGATTACCAAATGGAAAACCCCTGAATCACCAACCGAGGTTAGAAGTTTCTTAGGATTGGCCGGTTATTATAGAAGATTTATTAAAGATTTTTCTAGAATAGCTATTCCCTTAACTAAGCTAACCTGTAAGTCTGTTAAGTTTGAATGGGGATTCAAACAAGAAGAAGCTTTTAGAATCCTTAAGCAAAGATTAACCCATACACCTATACTAGCATTACCAGAAGGAACTGAAGACTTTGTAGTCTACTGTGATGCTTCTAAGTTAGGTTATGGATGTGTATTAATGCAACGACAAAAGGTTATAGCTTACGCATCTAGACAACTTAAGAATCATGAAGAGAATTATTCAACTCATGATCTAGAATTAGGAGCTATAATTTTTGCTCTTAAGATTTGGAGACATTACCTTTATGGTAGTAAGTTTACTATATTCACTGATCATAAGAGTTTAAGGTATATCTTCAAGCAAAAGGAGTTGAATATGAGACAAAGACGATGGATGGAGATGCTTAGTGATTATGATTGTAATATCCAGTATCATGAAGGAAAGGCAAATGTAGTGGCAGATGCTTTAAGCTGAAAGTATCATGAAAAGACAAAAAGGTTACGTTCTCTTAAATTAAATCTGCAAGTAGATTTAAATGATCAGATAAGAGAAGCACAAGAATCAGTAATCAAGGATGATTCTGAAAAATTAAAAGGTATGCTAAAAGAATTGGAACAAGGAATAGATGGAATTTGGAGATTTCATAAAAAGAGAATGTGGATACCTAAATTAGGAAACCTGCGTAATCGTATACTAGAAGAGGCCCATAAGTCTAAATATACGATGCATCCAGGGAGTGATAAAATGTACCAGGATTTAAGGAAAAATTTCTGATGGATAGGAATGAAGAAGGACATAGCAGCCTATGTTTCTAAATGTTTAACTTGTTCACAAGTTAAGGCTGAACACCAGAAACCCTCAGGATTTCTACAACAATTAGAAATGCCAGTGTGGAAATGAGAATTGATAACAATGGATTTTGTTACTAAATTACCCAAAACAAAGAAAGGAAATGATACAATCTGGGTGATTGTAGATAGGCTAACCAAGTCAGCTCATTTCCTACCAATGAAAGAAACTTTCAGTATGGAACAATTAGCTAAATTATATATAAATGAAATTGTTTCTTTACATGGCATTCCTTTATCAATCGTTTCTGATAGGGATAGTCGCTTTACCTCTCATTTTTTGTCAAGTTTCCAAAAAGCAATGTGAACTAAGTTAAAATTAAGCACAGCTTATCATCCTCAAATGGACGGACAGAGCGAAAGGACAATTCAGACAATGGAGGATATGCTTAGAGCTTGTGTAATTGATTTTGGAGGTAATTGGGATGATCACTTACCTTTAATAGAATTTTCTTATAATAATAGTTATCACACAAGTATCAATGCTGCACCATTCGAAGCACTTTATGGACGAAAGTGTCGAACCCCAGTCTGTTGGGCAGAAATTGGGGAAAAACAACTATCTGGACCTGAGATTGTGCAAGAAACAACTGACAAAATTATTCAAGTCAAGGAACGACTAAAAGCAGCACGTGATCGACAGAAAAGTTATGCTGATAACAGGCGAAAACCATTGGAATTTCGAGTAGGAGATAAAGTATTATTGAAGGTCTCTCCTTGGAAAGGAATAGTAAGATTCATCAAACGGGGAAAACTAAGTCCCAGGTATATTGGACCTTTTGAGATTATTAGAAGAATAGGACCTGTAGCCTATCAGCTACAACTACCAGATAAAATGGCAGGAATACATGATGTATTTCATGTATCTAATCTCAAAAAGTGTTTAGCTGATGAATCACTAATAGTGCCTCTTAAAGGATATAGAGGTAAATGAACAACTCAAGTTTGTAGAAAGGCCTCTACAAATTGAAGACAGGAAAGTCAAGAATCTCAAACATAAGAGATTAGTTCTGGTTAAAGTGAAGTGGGACTCCAAAAGAGGACCTGAGTATACATGGGAGCTTGAATCAGAAATGCAAAAGAAATATCCGCATTTGTTCCAGTAGATCTCAAGGACGAGCTCTAAAACAAGGTGAGGAGAATGTAACAACCCTCGGTAAAACCAACACCCTCATAATATGTTCGACACCCTATTATACCCTAATATGTTCTTAAATACACCCCGTATGTGTAAACCGAGCCCAAAATATGTTATAGTGTTTAAAATAAATTAAAAACAAAAAAAACTAAGTTGAGGCGGGCCGCGTAGACCCACCCCAACCACTTACGCCAGCGGTATCAAGACTAGAATCTGACTTAGTTGGTTTCTTTAGTTCAAGCGGGCCGCGTAAGATCCCGTTTAAGTTAACGCGGGCCGCGAGAGATCAACAACGCGGAGACACCCTGAGCTGACACGTGTCGACATCGTGGCGGGTCTAGATCATGACCGGGACAAGCTAGTCAGTTGACCAGGGTTGACGCGGGCCGCGTAACCCTAGTCTGTTCTTTACGCGGGCAGCGTGGAAACCAGTTTCAGCAACTATATAAGCAGGCCATCGGGTTTCACTTTCCGTCGCTCACAATTTCATTCTCAATCTCACTTTCTGAATTAGAGGCATTATAGTCGGGTATTATACCCCTAATTAGCGAGGCTCTGCTCCGTTGTAAGTATTATAACCCCAGTTTCGTAATAGTTACGCTGCCCGATTGATTTAGGGTTCCGTAACAACTGTCGTGGTTCTGCCCGACGTAGTTGTTGGAATGCCGTCTCGGGGAGGGTATCATTAATATTTTCAAAGGGTTATGATACTAACCAATGTACATTTGTATGAATTATAGATTATATCCAGGAAACCCTTACGAGAAATCTAAGATAACAATGTGAGTTTATCCTCTTTTTGTTAACCTTTTTGTAATATTTTACAAAACCTTAAATGTTTTACAATGCGATTAAGTGGTGATTGAGTCTTTGTAATTCTTCAATTACTGCCGGTATGTTGGGGTTTTGTATACAAAATTTACTACACTGTGAGTAGTAAGTCGTGGATGACAGTACGTTACCATTGGACAATGAGTTAGCCAATGTGTAATATGACCCACAAGTCAGTGGATTGACAGTACTAATGGAGTAATTGTGTAGATATAAACATTGTAATCGCTCTCAATACTGTTCACTGTGACTTTTTATTTAAACTTGATTAAACTGAGATTCACTCACCAGTATTTCCCACTGATAAATGTTTTTCAAACGCGTTTCAGGTAACCCAATGTGACAGCTAATTAGTAGAAAGCCAGCTGGAGAGCACTAAAGGCTTGGGGAAAATGTGGCTATAAAAGTTACCTAATAAACAATGTTTTAAATTCAATAAAAATAGGGTTTATCCCTATAAATGTATTGTAATAAGAAACTTGGGTTTTACCCATGTAATGATTAATATTAAATGAGGTGGTTTTACTCTGATAAACATTTCCTAACTACGGTCCTGATATAATTTCCGCTGCAAGATTAAATAGCTGATACCACCAAAACTCTGGGTTCGCGTCCGCCCGTTCCCAGGATAGATAAGGGATTGGGGGTTGCGACATCAAATATACACTGTTTAATGCACAGCGGAAGTCTTGGAAGAAATTACTATTACAAACCGAAAGTGTAAAGTACGAATAAAATAATATACAAACGGTTGTAAAGAAAGGATCCACAGGCGGATCTAAAATATATTACAAAATGTGTTCAACAGACTTAAGGCATTAAGAACTTGCAAGATTCTCTATTTAACGCCCAGAAGCTCCCAGCCTAGTACGTGTAGTACATGTCACTTAGCCTTTTGAAAATAAGTTAGTTTACACTGGTAAATACAATTAACCAACTCTTTTGAAAAGTGTTTATAAAATTGGTTTGGATGCACAAGGCACAAATATTCTTTTATAACTTGGGATAATTATTTAAAATAATCTTGTATACAGATTTATATGCTTGTCGTACGTTCAGGGCCCGGGATAGAAGCCGAGACATAATTAATAGACACACTACTAATAAAAACCCACAAGGAGTTATCCCCAACAAGTGGGTATATCTTTTTACATACGCAACTGTCAGGTGTATGCCTACACCCCGTGCTTATGTCGTGGCCATTACAAATGAAATGAGCCGAGGATATCCAGGACACGGTCATATTAACCCCCAAATGTTTATGTTATCAAACAATACAGATTAAAATGGGTTATGCAATTTATTAATCACAATCCGATTAAAAGATTCCATACCCGACCAAGCGGTAGTATAATACCGTATCCCAAGCCCGTATAAAGGAAAATAAGTTAAAAGTATTTACCTGAGCTTTAAAATGCGAGATTTGTCTACTCAGCCGTATAATCTAATCAAACTAGTGCAAGTAGCTTTTACCGGGGCTCCTAATCTGGAACGAAGGTTTAATTAACCTATTAGATTACTAACGGGTCTTATTTAAGTTGTAAACTTAGACCGGTTAGTTTAAAGAAGGATTTACGGTACGAAACGCTAGATTAAGCGATGAACGGAATGGAATGTAATTTAGACCCAACAAGTATGGAGACTTTTATATTATGGGTAAACTAAATATATTCTGGAATTTGAAGTTAAGGTGATAAGATTTAACCCGTTTCGGCTAATTTATGCAAACTAGTCACATAAACCGCACCGTACGAGTATAAGCATAACCGGGTAACCGGATGAGTCATATACAAGTTCCATAAGTTATTATGCTTAAAATACGTTATGATATCAGTAGGATGTCAACAAATATGCCCAAAAATATTTTAAAACCGAATTAAGCCTCATAAGGGCATTTTGGTCATTTTATGATTTATAAAAGGGATTTACATGCAAACTGAGGTTATGGTCATAAACCTTTTGTAAAAATATTTAAAGTATGTTATATTAACAGTAGGATATCATCTATATGTGTAGTTTATCATTTATGACCAAACTATGCACCGTATGGGCATTTTGGTCATTTCACACATAGTTATAAGGACTTATTTGGGATACTAAGTTCATGACATGCACCTACTAAAAAAGTATTAGAAATGGTTTATAAAATCAGCAGGTAAAAAGTTTTGGGTGTTAAATATGGTTTAAACCCATACGATGCACCTTTATGTCGTAAAAATCGGTAAATGACGATTATTTCAATGTTTAGGCAAATTCTGAGGTTATGACCAGCTTTGAATGGTCAAAAATAATTTATTTATTATGTTATATTAGTAACAAAAGGTTTTTGTATGATAATTTCATTTAAATCTCAATTTATGCATGAAATCGGCATAATCGTCATTTACTAATTTAATACGAAACTCATGTATAAACCTAGTAAGTATTCTGACTTGGAATCCCAAGTAGTTCTAAATATGATATCAAAACAGTGAGTAATGAGTTTTTATGTTAAAATCATGTTTAAACTTCATTTGTATGAAAAAGAGTAATTTTGTCCTTTAAAAACATATTTTACGATTCGTTACGTAATTACAGTTTCTGACCAGATTCTAAATGTCAAAATATGTGAAATAATATTACTAATCAGTGTGTAATTCATTTGCATGGTTGTTTATGTTAAAATTCTTATTTTTGATAAGAAGGGCATTTTAGTCAACATTAAGCATAATAACGGAATCAAGTAAATAAACTCAGATTACTAAGGGACCATGTAATATAACCTCAGAGGGTTATACTACTATATCATATGGTCACAAAGGAACCTTAATGCATAAAGAAACTAAGCTAATTCGGGTCAGAACTGAAAGTCAAAGCAAAAGTCAAGCTTTTGAGACTTTCGTTGCGAACCGAGCCCAAACTCAGAATTGTCGAGTTGAACATGTCTAGACATGTTCTAATGATATTTACCAACTTATTAAAGTGATAAAACATGTTTTATAACTTCTACATTATCAGATATGAATTTATTTAAAAATCTGACTAGTTTGACTTTTTATTTAACTACTTTGACCCAACAATTAACTAAGTAAATTTGGTAATTAGGATGTGCCCTTTGGAGGGATTAACACACACCTAATTATGATAACGTAGCCACATTCGCCCCAAACAATGGCTGGACCGTTAAGGCCTAAACCGAAAGTCAAAGTGTTATTACGACAACTTTGACTTTCGGTCTTTAAACATATAAAAACCGAACAATAGAGGCTAGGGATACTTACACAAGGTCCTAGCTCGAAGCTTGAACTAAGGGGAGTCTCCTTTAGGTCCATGAAGCTCCAGAGAAGAATTATTGAAGAAAATTTGAGAGGTGCAAGTTGAAAGGTGCAACAAAGGCACCTATTTATAGTGAAGCAAGACCCCTCAAGATCAATCCAGCTGTTATGAGGGGTTCCCAGATGATTACAGGTGTTAAGGTGGCAGTAAAAACCATCAAACAATCCTTGGTATCGAGTTTCAGGCATGCAAAGGCGGCAGACAGGTCTGCAACATGCAGCTGTCCAGTTTTTGGACGCTGGGCGTTTTCTCGCGGGCCGCGTAGACATCATGGGAGAGTCTTCGCGGGCCGCGACTCTCCCTTCTTCCGGTAAACAAGTTTCAGAAATTGCATTTTCAGTCCCTGGTCCTTATTAATTCCAAATAACTTTCAATTTTAGCACCTTTAACCCCCAAAGTTAGTATTTAAGGATCTTGGGACATATAACTAACATCGTTAGACTTCCGTTTAGTTCAGAGATCACCCGAAAGGTACTAGTTTCTCTCGTTGACGCTTTTAACCCTTTTTCTTGAAATTTTTGCACGAGTTTTAATTAACGATACCGAAACCATATATAATTATCAGTTGGCATTCTCGGAAGTATAATTGGACATTACGAAGTTCCGGGTTTGTTAAAAGGTCACTCAGAGGTAAGAATTAACATGTTAACACATTTAACCCCTTCGTCTTATAAGTTTCACTTGTTTTTCACAAATGGTTTCTTATGCTCAATAATTCACTCGTGTTAAGAATACGAACATCGTGTAAGGTTATTCAGAGGTATAGCTTTAGCATATTGACACCTTTAGTCCCTTCAAGTCAACTTATTACATGTTTAGGGTTTACGACACGTGTCTTCACTTTATTGGTCATGATTTTGCGAGGTTTTACATCCTCACCCCCTTAAAAGAAATCTCGACCTTGAGATTTACTGAAATAAATAAGGGTACTTCTGTCGCATCGTGGATTCAACTTCCCACGTATATTCTGGGCCTCTACGGGCATCCCATTTCACCTTCACAATCGGCACATGTTTCCGACGAAGCTTTTTAACTTGTCGATCCTCGATCGATATAGGCTTTTCAACAAATCTCAGGCTTTCATCTTTCTGCACCTCTTTATGAGACACTGCTACCGACTCATCAGCTAGACATTTCTTTAAATTGCAGATGTGGAGCACATTGTGAATTCCACTAAGCTCTTCAGGTAAGTTCAGCTTATAGGCCACACTCCCGACACATTCGATGATCTCAAATGGCCCGGTGTATCTTGGGCTTAGTTTGCCCTTTTTACCAAAACGCATCACACCTTTCCAGGGTGACACTTTCAGTAAGACTTTGTCTCCTACCTCAAACTTTAGAGGTTTGCGCCTCTTTTCTGCGTAGCTCTTTTGCCTATCTCTGGCAGCTTTTAGACGATCACGGATCTGAAAAATCTTATCCGTCGTCTCGAGGATTATCTCAGGTCCTGATAACTGAGTTTCTCCAATTTCTGCCCAACACACGGGGGTTCTGCATTTTCTTCCATTTAATGCCTCAAAAAGGCGCTGCTTGAATGCTCGAATGATAACTGTTGTTGTAGGAGAACTCAATCAGAGGGAGATGATCATCCCAACTTCCACCTAAATCAATGACACATGCCTGAAGCATGTCTTCAAGCGTTTGAATCGTACGCTCACTTTGCCCATCCGTCTGAGGATGATAAGCAGTACTGAAATTCAAACGAGTGCCTAAGGATTGTTGGAAACTTTTCCAAAAATGAGAAGTGTATCTAGTATCCCTATCAGATATAATAGATACTGGCAATCCATGAAGAGATACAATCTCGTCCACATATAACTGAGCTAGCTTGTCGAAGCTATGTGGTCTCTCTGATGGGTAAGAAATGTGCTAACTTAGTCAGTCTGCAACTATAACCCATATAGTATCGTTTCCATGTCTTGCCTTTGGTAACTTGGTAATGAAATCTATAGTTACCATTTCCCACTTCCAAGTGGGAAGTTCTGGTTGTTGCAGTAAACCTGACGGCTTTTGATGTTCGGCTTTAACCTGTGAGCACGTCAGGCATTTAGCTACGTGTGTGGCTATGGATTTCTTCAAACCCATCCACCAATAATTTGCCTTCAGATCTTGATACATTTTGTCACTCCCCGGGTGAACTGAATATTTAGAATTATGAGCTTCTTGGAGGATTACATCTCTAAGTCCCCCTCAAATTGGAACCCAAATTCGACCATTCAATCTGAGGATTCCATCATTCCCAAGTGACAACTGATCAACGGTTGCACCTAATCTTTCTTCTGGGAAGTTATCTTCCATTACGGCTTCTTTCTGTGCTGACAACAACTTCTCGCTTAAACTGTTCTTTAGTTTAATACTTTTCGCGTTGATCCTTATAGGTTTAACCCTTTCCTTTCTACTTAATGCATCAGCGACCACATTCGCTTTGCCAGGATGGTAGCGAATTTCACAATCATGATCATTCAATGTTTCCATCCAACGACGTTGTCTCATGTTGAGGTCCTTTTGATTAAACAAATGTTGGAGACTTTTGTGATCTGAGTATATCACACACTTAGTTCCATACAGGTAATGCCTCCATAACTTAAGTGCAAATACAACGGCACCCAATTCCAAGTCATGGGTGGTGTAATTCTTTTCGTGCACCTTCAGTTGTCGTGATGCATAGGCAATCACCTTGCCTCTTTGCATACGCACACAGCCCATACCAGTGTGCGACGCATCACAATACACAACAAATTCTTCTGTTCCTTCAGGTAAAGTCAACACAGGAGCATTGCTAAACTTTTGTTTGAGAATCGCGAAAGATTCTTGTTGTTTGGGACCCAAATCAAATTTTACATTCTTACGGGTTAAAGTAGTTAAAAGGTGCAGCTATCCTTGAAAAGTTTTCAATGAATCGTCTGTAATATCCTACCAACCCTAAGAAGCTGCGAATTTCTGTAGGAGTCTTAGGTGCTTGCCAATTCATAATTGCTTTTATTTTAGCTGGATCCACCTGGATGCCACGCTCACTTACCACATGTCCAAGGAATTGGACTTCTCGAAGCCAGAAATCACATTTAGAGAACTTCGCGTACAACTTCTCCTGTTGTAGAAGTTTAAGGATGCATCGGAGGTGTTTCTCGTGTTCAGCTTGACTCTTGGAATAGATAAGTATGTCATCAATGAAAACAATGACACACTTATCTAGATATGGCTTGCAGACTCGATTCATGAGATCCATGAATGTTGCAGGTGCGTTAGTGAGCCCAAAAGGCATCACTAAGAACTCGTAGTGACCATAGCTTGTTCTGAACGTGGTCTTGTGTACATCTTCAATTCTGACCTTTAATTGATGATACCCCGACCTTAGATCGATTTTTGAGAAGAAACTTGCCCCTTGTAGCTGATCAAACAGATCGTCGATTCTGGGCAATGGATAGCGATTCTTGATTGTTACTTTGTTTAGCTCACTGTAGTCGATGCACAACCGCATCGATCCATCTTTCTTCTCTACAAACAGAATGGGCGCTCCCCAAGGGGACGAACTTGGTTGAATAAAACCTTTCTCCAATAGATCATCTAACTGGGTTCTTAATTCGGTTGGTGCCAAACGATAAGGAGCTCGTGCGACTGGTGCTGCTCCTGGTATAATATCAATTCTGAACTCTACTTGCCTCTTAGGAGGCAAACCAGGTAGTTCTTCAGGGAAAACGTCTGGGTATTCTGAAATGACAGGGATATCTTCTATCTTGGGCTTTGGCACATCAAGAGTCACTTGTGCCATATAAATGACACAACCGTTCTTCAAAAACTTAGATGCCTTAAGCATAGATACTTGATAAGGCAATCCATAGTGCGTATCTCCTTGAATAGTAATTGATTCACCACAAGGGGTTTTGATGATGACTTGTTTCTTAGCACAGGAAATCTGGGCTTGGTTAGATGACAACCAATCCATACCTATAACTATATCAAACCCCGCCAGTTTCATTGTGTAAGGACCTGCAAAAATGTCCCAAAACGACCCGTAAGTAAAAACCCGGACCCCTGAAACCCTAATACTCGTGAAATACCAAGAAAACAAAGAATTTGGATTTCAGGCGGGCCGCGTAAAACATAAGGGTGCACTTACGCGGGCCGCGACAGGACAGCTGGTGAACTGGAAGCGTTTCAGACCACGTGTCAGCCACGTGGAGCACCTAGGTGTGACACGCTAGCCCTATACGTAGACTAGGGGCCCTCGCGGGCCGCGTAAAACTTAAAAATCAGCTATAGGTAGCCTGTGCATGGGACTTGCTTCTGTGTTCGAAATCTCAGTCTCAAAACATCCATATTCTGCTGAAAACGAGTTTTACGGTGTCAAGACGCTGCTACGAATACATGGTATTAACTCGATCACTGCTACGATGCAATGTCCGATCGATTGAAACCGATCCGAATGATGTTTAAGTACTACCCGTATTTGGGCTATACTTTGTCATTCGTCGTGAGGGTTTTGATTTCGTGAGTTATCGTAAAGAGTTCTATTAAGTTACTGACCTAGTCTCGTATGCATTGTTATTTTAAACTAGGTTACAAGGCTAAATTAGTAGGCTAAACTATGCCCGTCTAAACTTGCAATGTGAGTCATTCTCTTTTTATCAACAATGTTTTACAATACTCAAATTATTTTCAAAAGTTATAATTACAGGGATTAAGTCTTGGTTATCTTGAATCACTGAAAAGTGGGGTATTGTGCACATTACTAATCTCTCACGGTTAGGTTAACAAGCCTAACAGTGATAATCATCACTACTTGGGTGAAAGGACCCAATAGTGGTATGACCATCGTCACCAGGGTGTGACACGGCGGCAGATAAAAATAAGATAGTAGCCATTGTAATCGCTCTTATGCTGTAATTTATAACTAGGAGTCGTTTTATCAAAATTGAGTGACTCGCCAGTATTTCCCCGCTGATAAAATATTTTTAAACATGTTTCAGGTGACTTACTGTGAACCAAGGAAAAAGTGCTACGGAGCACTAACAAGCTTGAAGGGGTGGCTCAGTAAAATAAATAAACATGTGTTGTAAAACAAGGGATTTCCTCGTGAAATTTCCTTTATTGTAAATTATGGGGTTTGTCCCAAAATGGTGAAATAAAATAATCGGGCATTTTCAAGTTTTAAAAAGATCTTGTTAAACTTCCGCTGTCAACTCAAATAATAAATACCACGGGTTTCTATCCCGTGACTCCTGGACCGGGTAACACCAGGACGGGGGCCGTGACAGAAAAAGGTGGTATCAGAGCCACTGATTTAAGCCAATTAAGTATTTAGAAATACTTAATTTCTCAAATTGCCATTCTGTGATTCTATGGAAATTTGCAATAAATAACATTCTAACTAGGATTTTGTGTTTCCTTATATTCTAATAGCATGAGTGAGTTGTCTGAAGCTCTTCAAAATCTCACCATCCATTCTGCTAACATGGAAGTTTCCGGGGGCTTTTCCGGTTATCAGGCCGACACTGAAGAACCCATGACATTCCAGGCTCAAGCCCAGGAGAAACCCAAGCCAAAAAAGAGAAGGAGAATCTTGGACTGGAAACGTGGGCGTAGGAAGAAGCCAGTCGCATAGAGGATCAAAAAGACTGAGGATCCCAAGAATAAAGGCAAGGGAAAGGAGATCGGGGAAAGTTCAGGGCAAGCCCAGGAAATGCCACCCTGGGAGGAACTTGATCGCAAACTGGCAAATTGTGACCTCATTGGACCTGCCAATGAAGACCTTTTCAATTACCCCCCTGAATCACAGCTTCCAGTTAACTTGGCACCTGCTATCCCAGATCCCATTGTCAACCACCAATTTCTACCCGGAGAGCAGGAGGAATGGTGGACAAGTGATTGGCAGTTTCAGAACTTCATGAATAACCCCAATGTCTATTTTCCCCAATTTGACCCTGAGCCTGCACCAAACCCACCGATGAGCACAGAGAACTTGGCTGAACTCCGCCACTATGGCGAGGAGCTGGTGGACGCAAGAAATAGAATCCAGGAAGTGGGGGAAAGGATATCATGGAAATACGACGAGAGGGAACATCGTTTCTGAAGTGCCAGCTAACGGGGATCGTATCTGGTTGTGTGGTTATGTGTTTAATAATAATAATAATCATAATAATAAAAATATAGTCATGTAAAATAACTTAAAATAAATCTTTTGTAATATAACTGGTGTGTACGGATGCCTACTAATAAATAAAAATATCAACGTCGCAAAGTCGACAATTTTGGCTATACGTGTTGACATGATTATGTGTGATTGTTTTATTGTGACTGATTATTATTTATTTTATTTTGTGCCAATAATTTATACATTTATATATTGAAAATTATCAGATGGAACCCGCTGTCAATGAGCCAGTTAACGAAGTTAACCAATCTGAGCAAAACAATGAGGATCACTTTCTTAATAGGCAAGATATAGAAAATATTGTTGCTCAAGGAATAGCCAATGCTATTCCAGCAATCCTTGCTGCTGCCCGAAATCCAGTTGAACCTCCACCATCTACTCCCAGCAAACGCACTCGTGATGACAACTTCAGTAATAGTGTAAATGGAGGCAGCAACAATAATAATAATGATAATGATGTGATGCAAGCCCCATTTCTTAAGAAAATGAAAGCTGCAACGCCTGGTTGCACTTACAAGGAATTTCTTGCCTGTAAACCGGTTGAATTTGCAGGCAACGAAGGGGCGACTGCCACACTGCGATGGTTAGAGAAAACCGAAGTAGTAATTAAAATAAGTAAATGTACCGAAGAAGACAAGGTCATGTACGCGTCGCATCTTTTTAAAGAAGGAGCGTTAGAATGGTGGAACACTGTGCTACAAGGCAAGGGAAGTGATGTGGCTTATGCCATGAATTGGGAAGAATTTAAGAGACTGGTGGAAAGAAAATTCATGTCCCGAATATGAAAAGGAACAAATGACAAATAAGTTCCTAAACCACCGGATGGTGGATGTTGATTGTCGAGGGTATACTTTGACATTCTTCGAGTATGCTAGAGTAGTACCTACCTTGGCTACCCCAGAACCGGTACTTATTTCTCGCTATATTTGGGGGTTGATTAGCGAGATTCGAGATATCGTCAAAGCTGCAAGACCCCGCACAATTGACGATTCGGTGGAGTTAGCCAACACTTTGACCGACGGACTAATACGCACAAGAGAAGAAAACCGGAAGAAGGAAGTGACCCAAAAGATTACCCAAGGATTCCGTGTGGGTAATAGTAGTAATTTCAAGAAAAAGGGAACCGGCCAATCTTCCACTGCTCCCTTTTGCAGTACCTGTAAAAGGAAGCATTTTGGAAAATGTAAGGGATACTGTAACTTCCGTAAGATCCCGGGGCATCAAGAAGAAGATTGCAGGAGGAAGAAATCAACAATCTACTTCAACTGTGGAGAAGCTGGACATCTTAGACCAGATTGCCCTAAACTGGTCAAACCATCTGACAGCAAGGCCAAACCAGCTGAAGGAACTAATAAGAAGAACGCAAGAGCCTTTCAGCTGACTACGCAAGAAGCAGAACTGATTCCCGACGTAATAGCTGGTACGTTTCTGGTAAACGACGTTTATGCGAAAGTATTATTTGACTCTGGTACAAACCAAAGTTTTATAAACACTTCGTTCTGCCAAGCTCTTAATCTACCTTTAACTAAACTTAGGCAGATTTTTACAGTAGAAACCGCAGATGGTAATTCTGTTCACATAGATGAGATTTTGCAAAAAGGAAAGATAGAACTCTTAGGCCATAAATTTTCTGCAAACCTGTTACCTATGAATCTAGCTGGATTCGATGTCGTGCTAGGAATGGATTGGTTAGTAGCCAACCATGCTAGAATCCTCTGTGATAAGAATTCCATAGAAATTCATACACCCACAGGAGAAATAGTGGTGATTACAGGAGATAAGCCACATAAGCCAATGAAATTCATTTCAGTAATGAAAATGGCTAGTTATTCAAGAAAATAAGGAATAGTGTATATGATTTCGGTAATCATTAACACTAAAGGTAAGGAACTTAAGGAAATTCCAGTAGTATCAGAATACCCGGATGTATTCCCAGAAGAACTACCTGGATTACCACCCGATAGGGAAGTAGAATTTAGAATTCATCTAATTCCTGGAACTACACCGAGAGCCAAGGCACCTTATCAGTGAGCACCCACCGAAATGTTAGAATTGAAAAAGCAGTTAGATGAATTGCTCAGTAAAGGATTTATACAACCTAGTTCATCCCCTTGGGGAGCCCCAATGTTGTTTGTGAAAAAGAAAGATGGTTCAATGAGAATGTGTATTGATTATAGGGAATTAAATAAGGTTACCATTAAGAATCGATACCCATTACCTAGGATTGATGATCTTTTCGATCAACTTCAAGGAGCCAGATACTTTTCTAAGATAGACTTGCGATCCGGGTACCATCAGTTGAAAGTACAAGAAGAAGACATACCTAAAACTGCTTTCAGAAGTAGGTATGGTCATTACGAGTTTACAGTTATGCCATTTGGACTAACAAATGCTCGTGCAGCATTTATGGATATGATGAATAGGATCTGTAAACCGTATTTGGATAAATTCATAATTGTCTTCATCGACGACATACTTATTTATTCCAAAAGTCAGGACGAGCATTGTGAGCATTTACATGCACTCTTAACCCTGTTAAGAAAGGAAAAGCTTTACGCCAAATTCTCGAAGTGTGAATTTTGGCTACAGGAGGTACAATTTTTGGGACACATGGTGAATCACGAAGGTATTCGCGTAGATCCCTCCAAAATAGAAGCGATCACCAAATGGAAGGTCCCGCAATCAGCTATGGAAGTTAGAAGTTTTCTAGGGTTAGCCGGATATTATAGACGATTCATTAAGGATTTTTCTAAAATAGTTGTGCCATTAACTAAGCTAACCTGTAAAGCAGTGAAGTTTGAATGGGGATCTAGACAAGAAGAGGCTTTTAAGATTTTAAAGCAAAGGTTAACAAATGCCCCAATTCTTGCCTTACCAGAAGGGACAGAAGATTTTGAAGTTTACTGTGATGCTTCTAAGCTAGGATTAGGATGTGTGCTAATGCAACGTAAGAAGGTAATTGCATACGCCTCAAGGCAATTGAAAAAGCACGAGGAAAATTATACGACTCATGATTTAGAGTTAGGAGCCATAATTTTTGCCCTTAAGATTTGGAGACATTATCTGTACGGAAGTAAGTTTACTGTATATACAGATCATAAGAGTTTAAGATACATATTTGGGCAAAAAGAATTAAACATGAGGCAAAAAAGATGGATGAAAATTCTAAGTGACTACGACTGTGATATTCAATATCACGAAGGAAAGGCAAATGTAGTAGCAGATGCCCTAAGTCGTAAGTATCATGAGAAACAACGACGAGTTCGTGCTCTTAGATTAAGTTTACAATTAGACTTAATGGAACAACTGAAGAATATTCAGAAAACAACAATCGAGGATAGTGTTGAAGAAATGAAAGGACGAATAAAGGAATTAGAGCAAGGAAGTGATGAAATTTGGAGATTCCACAAGAAAAGGATTTGGGTACCTAAGCAAGGAAACTTAAGAGATAAAATTTTAGAGGAGGCCCATAAATCTAGGTATACCATGCATCCTGGAAATAATAAGATGTACCAAGATTTAAGAAATAATTTCTGGTAGATAGGAATGAAAAAGGACATAGCTAGATATGTATCTAAGTGTCTAACTTGTTCGCAAGTTAAAGCAGAACACCAGAAACCTTCAGGTCTACTTCAACAATTAGAAATGCCTGTATGGAAATGGGAGCTCATAACAATGGACTTTGTTACTAAGTTACCCAAAACCAGAAAAGGTAACGATGCGATTTGGGTAATTGTGGATCGATTAACCAAATCAGCTCATTTTCTACCCATGAAAGAAACCTTTAGCATGGAAAGATTAGCAAAATTTTATGTAGACGAAGTAGTATCATTACATGGAGTTCCACTCTCCATTGTATCAGATAGAGATAGTCTTTTCACTTCACATTTCTGGACGAGTTTCCAAGAAGCCATGGGGACACGATTAAATTTAAGTACATCTTACCATCCCCAAACAGATGGACAAAGTGAAAGGACGATTCAAACCCTGTAAGACATGCTTAGAGCATGTGTCATAGATTTTGGTGGAAACTGCAATGACCACCTACCTCTCATTGAATTCTCCTATAACAATAGTTATCATGCAAGCATTGAGGCTGCCCCATTTGAAGCACTGTATGGACGAAAGTGTAGAACTCCAGTTTGCTGGGCAGAAATAGGAGAAAGCCAATTATCAGGTCCTCAAATCGTACAAGAAACCACCGACAAGATAACTCAAATCAAGGAAAGACTAAAGACGGCTCGAGATCGCCAGAAAAGTTATGCAGACAATCGACGTAAGCCGTTAGAATTTCAAGTTGGAGACAAGGTACTATTGAAAGTTTCTCCTTGGAAAGGAGTAGTTCGGTTCGGTAAGAAAGGAAAAATAAGCCCAAGATACATAGGACCATTTCCAGTAATCCAACGAATAGGACCAGTTGCCTATCGCTTACAACTACCAGAAGAGCTAGCTGGAGTACATGACGTATTCCATGTATCTAACCTTAAGAAATGTCTATCTGACGAATCACTGGTAGTCCCTCTTCAAGACATAGAGGTAAATGAAAAATTAAAGTTCGTGGAGAAACCACTCCAAATAGAAGACATAAAGATTAAATTCCTTAAACATAAAAGATTGGTACTGGTCAAGGTCAAATAGGATTCGAAAAGAGGACCCGAATATACCTGGGAGTTGGAATCGGAAATGAAGCGAAAGTATCCTCACTTATTTCAATAAATCTCGAGGACGAGATTTTAAATAAGGTGGGGAGCATGTAAGGACCTGCAAAAATGTCCCAAAACGACCCGTAAGTAAAAACCTGGACCCCAGAAACCCTAATACTCGTGAAATACCAAGAAAACAAAGAATTTGGATTTCAGGCGGGCCGCGTAAAACATAAGGGTGCACTTACGCGGGCCGCGACAGGACAGCTGGTGAACCGGAAGTGTTTCAGGCCACGTATCAGCCACGTGGCGCACCTAGGTGTGACACGCTAGCCCTACACGTAGACTAGGGGCCCTCGCGGGCCGCGTAAAGTATATGTTAAGGTTTACGCGGGCCGCGTAAAACTTAAAAATCAGCTATAAGTAGCCTGTGCATGGGACTTGCTTCTGTGTTCAAAATCTCAGTCTCAAAACGTCCATATTCTGCTAAAAACGAGTTTTACGGTGTCAAGACGCTGCTACGAATACAGGGTATTAACTCGATCACTGCTACGATGCAATGTCCGATCGATTGAAACTGATCCGATGGATGTTTAAGTACTACCCGTATTTGGGCTATACTTTGTCATTCGTCGTGAGGGTTTTGATTTCGTGAGTTATCATAAAGAGTTGTATTAAGTTACTGACCTAGTCTCGTATGCATTGTTATTTTAAACTTGGTTACAAGGCTATATTAGTAGGCTAAACTCTGCCCGTCTAAACTTGCAATGTGAGTCATTCTCTTTTTATCAACAATGTTTTACAATACTCAAATTATTTTCAAAAGTTATAATTACAGGGATTAAGTCTTGGTTATCTTGAATCACTGAAAAGTGGGGTATTGTGCACATTACTAATCTCTCACGGTTAGGTTAACAAGCCTAACAGTGATAATCATCACTACTTGGGTGAAAGGACCCAATAGTGGTATGACCATCGTCACCAGGGTGTGACACGGCGGCAGATAAAAATAAGATAGTAGCCATTGTAATCGCTCTTATGCTGTAATTTATAACTAGGAGTCGTTTTATCAAAATTGAGTGACTCGCCAGTATTTCCCCGCTGATAAAATATTTTTAAACATGTTTCAGGTGACTTACTGTGAACCAAGGAAAAAGTGCTACGGAGCACTAACAAGCTTGAAGGGGTGGCTCAGTAAAATAAATAAACATGTTTTGTAAAACAAGGGATTTCCTCGTGAAATTTCCTTTACTGTAAATTATGGGGTTTGTCCCCAAATGGTGAAATAAAATAATCGGGCATTTTCAAGTTTTAAAAAGATCCTGTTAAACTTCCGCTGTCAACTCAAATAATAAATACCACGGGTTTCTGTCCCGCGACTCCTGGGCCGGGTAACACCAGGACGGGGGCCGTGACACATTGGCAATAAAGACAACGGAAAAGAGTGATTCCTAATGGATATGGAACATCCATCTAAAATTGTTTAAGCAGTTTCTAGGGTACCATCTGCCAATTCTACCTCATATTTAATGTCTAGAGTTTTAATAGGCAGATTCAACAATTTACAAAATTTATTGTCTACAAAGGACTTATCTGCACCATAATCAAATAAAACTCTAGCATAAACATCATTTATGAGGAAAGTACCTGTTATAACGTTATCATTCTGTACTGCCCCCTGGCATTCATTTGGAACACTCGAGCATTTGTCTTTTTAGCCTCTTCAGGCTTCTTTACGTTCTTCGGGCGGTTAGGATTGATGTGCCCCTTCTCATTGCAATCATAGCAGGTTGCATTTTTCAGATCCTTGAATTCCAGTGTTTTATGACCTTTCCTTTTGCAAATCCCGTAGGGTTTAGCCTGCGGATCGATAGTACACTTCCCAAAATGGTATCTTTTGCAATTCTTGCACAAGGGTTTTTCACCCGAATGGTTGGAGCTTTTCTTAAACCCAAAGCTACCCTTCTTTTTCTTATCTGAGCGGTGTGAGCTCTCATCTTCTCTCTTTCTCTTTCCCTCATCTGTAGCTTTCCAGACTTACTCCTAACTGCATCAAGCGTGAGTGATAAGGACAGATCCACCACTGACCTAAAGGTGGTAGGCCTCAAAGCTTTGACATTTCTTTTAATTTCAGGGGCCAGGCCTTCAATGAAGCGCGCTATGCGCTTAGGTTCAGGTGTAACCAAATAGGGGACAAGTCTAGACATAGTGTTGAAACTCGTAACATATGTTTGGCAATCTAGATTCTTCATGACCAGAGTCAAGAAGTCAGTTTCAATCTTCTCTACCTCATGCTCAGGACAAAAGTTTTCTTTAATTAGTTCCACAAACTCAGCCCCCGACAAGTTATAGAGTGGGATTTTCCCCGCGGCTTGAATTAATGCCTTCCAATAAGCTAAGGCATCTCCTTTAAATGACTGAGATACAAACTTCATAACATCCTGCTCAGCACACCCACTTATATCAACAACGGTATCCATTTCATCAAGCCATGTCATACAGTCTATGGCACCCTTTTCACCAGTAAAATCTCTTGGTTTGCAAGAGACGAAGTATTTATAAGAACAAGTCTTGGAACGCGGTTCCTGGTCAAGCACAATCTTCTTGGATGGTTGACTTTTCTGATTTGATGAATGTTGAGAGTCGTCCTTTTTTGATATATGTGTTTTGGAAGGGGGCTTTGAATGAGCTACTGATTGACTCTCTAAATACTCTGCCAACAGCTTTAGTTACAACATTGTCTATCAATGCTTGCAGATCAGCTCCCGTTACGTTTAATCTTGTATTATCATTCCTTTCATTAGGATGACTATTAACTTCTCGTGAGTCAGCCATGGTGAAGCTTGAATGCTATAAAACAATTGACAACAACTTATCCAGTGGTCTTATATTGAACCATCATATTCGGTGATTCATTAACCATGGTAAAATAGACCACATTGGTTAAATGGTTAATCAGTTTTGGAGTATAGTTATTTAAACTCTTTATTATGGTTATCTCTGGTTATCAAACCGTTAAGAATATTAGGGTGGCACAAAAGGCTTTGTCACAAGGACAGTCTTATATTATAGGCCATGACCTTATAGGGCCAAGGAAATTATGAATTTGAACATAGTTCTCCACCTTTCTTGATAGAGAGCCATAGACTACTACTATCATTGTTATGTAGTATAGTTTGGCCTGAAGGCGATATAATGGCATCACTAATGGATGTTTTAATATAATCATCTTATGTGATGATATCAGCCATGATTCATTTGATCATATACGCTATGTAAGGAATCTTTGAAAGAATCCGAGTGTTAGGATGACTAGTGTGATTTTCTCGAACCACATTTGTCAGGAGTGTTAACATGTTCTTAGATGTTAACAAGGATTTATCATCGTAAGGAAGTTTTACCATCATAGCCATGTTTATACTGACACATAGGCTAGGTTGTATCGTTAAGACATTCTTTTGGAATTTATTGGCAGATCAATTATAAATTGAAATGATAGTTTGATCAATGATATAATGCATATGTACGTATAATAACACATGCAATTTCCAAAAGAAATTTCTCATTTAAAATACTAAAAATTACGTAAACTGCCCTAAACGGGTCTTTAAATAAATAACTTTTCCACGCAGGGACAGATACATGAAAGAAATGTCCACACAGGGACTTAATTTAAATGAAAATTACAAAACAATGTAAGGGTCTTCAATGGTCTTTCTTCTTCCCTTTGATGAAGTTAGCAAGACCCTTAAGAAGCTTATTGTGCTTCTTATCACGCTCCTCCACCATGTTTTCGACTTGTTCCAACCTTTGCAAGATTTCTTGTGGTTGGGGTTATTGAAGTGGAGGTAGTGGTTGCTGCTGCTGTTGAGGTTGTGGTGGTGGTGGTGGTGGGTATTGATACCCATAAGCAGCCAGTTGGGTATGCGAGTTGAAAAGGTGAGGGGTAGAGAGCATTAAAGTTTGCTGCCTCGATGTATGGGTCAACGACAGGTGCATGGTAGTTATAACCCGAGTAGGCTTGTGGCTCAAATGGGTTATATCCAGTTGGATCTGGGTAGGTGGGAATTGGGTTTTCATAACCCACTGGAGGTGGTGGTGGTGCGAAAGCGACTGGTGCGGAGTCAACTTCCGACACAGGGTTTGAAGGCCCTCCCATTTGCGGGTCTTCATAGAACGGAGGGTAGTTGGTGGAAGTTTGTGGGGTGCTAAAATGGAAACCTCCTCGCACGGCCATTCGTGCGCTTCTCCTTCGCCTCGATGGTTCTGGTGGCGGAGGTTGTTCTGGTGCTGGTGGTGGCGGTGGTGTAACCGCTTGGAAATGCAGATCCTCAGAATCCGCTGACGTGGTGGTGAGTTGTGGTGAGGGGGAGTAAACTCCCACTTATAGGTGCTCCACCTTTCAGCCCATATATCGGGGCCTCGATATGGCGATCCTGCAAAAAAAAGAACCGCTAGAGATTTCAATGGGATGCGTAGGCGTCCCAGAGGGTGGCATGGTGGGATCTGGATCGTCGTCCAGGTACATGTCCTGATACTCAGGAAAGTGGTCTTCAGGTCCTAACGGGTTATGACCCGCTGGTTCATTGATTTGGTCAATAGGGTTAAAACGACTCTAAAAATAAGGAGTGGGGTTTTGGAAAGAATGGTGGGAACCAGAACGTTGCAAAGAATGGTGCGAGTGGTGCGAGTCCTGAGGCTCTTCTTCTTGTTGTGGCCCAAAAGAGTTATGGTATGAGGGCGAAGTACTGAGCGAGATGGAACGTCTCGCCGGTTCAAGGTAATTTCTCCAATCCACATGTGGGTTGGAGCTGTATGACGCAGAGGGTGTTCGTCTATGCGAAGGCCCTGCTTCGTGATCATTCCTTCCTCTCATTGGTGCTTTGCCTCGTCCTCGGATTCTTGGTGGCATGTTTAAAACGTAATTATGTCAAAACAAGGAAACAAGCAAAATATATGAACCAAATAGATTAAGATTAATCCTAGGTCATTTGCCTAGACACGGAAGTCAAGGAATGTGTTACTATGTCATTGAGTTTAAACACAAAAGGCTATTGTTTAATTCACTCAATGTTGGCTCTGATACCAACCTGTCACACCCCGATATTTTATCACAAACCGGTGGGCCCGGTGGGGAGTATCGTGACGTAGTAGATATCATTATAGTCAAATATACACAGTTTAATGCACAGCGGAAGTCTTGGTAGAAATTACTATTACAAACCGAAAGTGTAAAGTACGAATAAAATAATATACAGAGGGTTGTTAAGAAAGGATCCACATGCGAATCTAAAATATATTATAAAATGTGTTCAACAGACTTAAGGCATTAAGAACTTGCAAGATTCTCTATTTAACGCCCAGAAGCTCCCAGCCTAGTACGTGTAGTACCTGTCAGTTAGCCTTTTGAAAATACGTCAGTTTACACTGGTAAATAAAATTAACCGACTCTTTTGAAAAGTGTTTATAAAATTGGTTTGGAATCCTGCCAGCCTCACCCACCTCTTTCCAGAGGACTCCGGTTCGAATCCTGGCAGGCGCAAGTACTCCAGGGTGTTCGCTCCGGTGGGTAGTAACCGCCAGGCAGCTATGGGGCTAAGCTAGCTTGTGGAGTGGGATCACTCCAGCGGTTGGGAGGACCGTGCAATATCCCCCCCCCCCCCCCATAATTATTTAAAATAATCTTGTATACAGATTTATATGCTTGTCGTACGTTCAGGGCCCGGGATAGAAGCCAAGACATGATTAATAGACACACCACTAATATAAACCCACAAGGAGTTATCCCCAACAAGTGGGTATATCTTTTTACATACGCAATTGTCAGGTGTATGCCTACACCCCGTGCTTAAGTCGTGGCCATTTACAAATGAAATGAGCCGAGGATATCCAAGACACGGTCATATTAACCCCAAATGTTTATGTTATCAAACAATATAGATTAAAACGGGTTATGAAATTTATTAATCACAATCCGATTAAATGATTCCATACCCGACCAAGCGGTAGTATAATACGGTATCCCAAGCCCGTATAAGGGAAAATAAGTTAAAAGTATTTACCTGAGCTTTAAAATGCGAGATTTATCTACTCAGCTGTATAATCTAATCAAACTAGTGCAAGTAGCTTTTACCGGGGCTCTTAATCTGGAACGAAGGTTTTATTAACCTATTAGATTAATAACGGGTCTTCTTTAAGTTGTAAACTTAGACCGGTTAGTTTAAAGAAGGATTTACGGTACGAAACGCTAGATTTAGCGATGACCGGAATGGAATGTAATTTAGACCCAACAAGTATGGAGACTTGTATATTATGGGTAAACTAAATACATTCTAAAATTTGAAGTTAAGGTGATAAGATTTAACCTGTTTCAGCTAATTTATGCAAACTAGTCACATAAACCGCACCGTACGCGTATAAGCATAAACGGGTTACCGAATGAGTCATATACAAGTTCCATAAGTTATTATGCTTACAATACATTATGATATCAGTAGGATGTCAACAAATATGCCCAAAAAGATTTTAAAACCGAATAAAGCCTCATAAGGGCATTTTGGTCATTTTATGATTTATAAAAGGGATTTACATGCAAACTGAGGTTATGGTCATAAACCTTTTGTAAAAATATTTAAATTATGTTATATTAACAGTAGGATATCATCTATATGTGTGGTTTATCATTTTTGACCAAACTATGCACCGTAGGGGCATTTTGGTCATTTCATACATACTTATAAGGACTTATTTGGGATTCTGAGTTCATGACATGCACCTACTGAAAAAGTATTAGAAATGGTTTATAAAATCAGTAGGTAAAAGGTTTTGGGTGTTAAGTATGGTTTAAACCCATACTATGCACCTTTATGTCGTAAAAATCGGTAAATGACGATTATTTCAATGTTTTGGCAAATTCTAAGGTGATGACCAACTTTGAATGGTCAAAAATAATTTATTTATTATGTTATATTAGTAACAAAAGGTTTTTGTATGATAATTTCATTTAAATCTCAATTTATGCATGAAAAGGGCATAATCGTCATTTACTAATTTAATACGAAACTCATGTATAAACCTAGTAAGTGTTCTGACTTGGAATCCTAATTAGTTCTAAATATGATAACATAACAGTGAATAATGATTTTTTATGTTAAAATCATGTTTAAACTTCATTTGTATGAAAAAGGGTAATTTTGTCCTTTAAAAACATGTTTTACGATTCGTTACGTAATTACAGTTTCTGACCAGATTCTAAATGTCAAAATATGTGAAATAATATTACTAATCAGTGTGTAATTCATTTGCATGGTTGTTTATATTAAAATTCTTATTTTTGATAAAAAGGGCATTTTAGTCAACATTAAGCATAATAACGGAATCAAGTAAATAAACTCAGATTACTAAGGGACCATGTAATATAACCTCAGAGGTTGTACTACTATATCATATGGTCACAAAGGAACCTTAATTCATAAAGAAACTAAGCTAATTCGGGTCAGCACTGAAAGTCAAAGCAAAAGTCAAGCTTTTGCGACTTTCGGTTGCGAACCGAGCCCAAACTCAGAATTGTCGGGTTGAACATGTCTAGACATGTTCTAATGATATTTACCAAGTTTTTAAAGTGATAAAACATGTTTTATAACTTCTACATTATCAGATATGAATTGATTTAAAAATATGACTGGTTTGACTTTTTATTTAACTACTTTGACCCGACAATTAACTAAGCAAACGTGGTAATTAGGATGTGCCCTTTTGAGGGATTAACACACACCTAATTACGATCATGTAGCCACATTCGCCCCAACAATGGCTGGACCGTTAAGGCCTAAACTGAAAGTCAAAGCGTTATTGTGACAACTTTGACTTTCGGTCTTTAAACATATAAAAACCGAACTACAGAGGATAGGGACACTTACACAAGGTCCTAGCTCGAAGCTTGAACTAAAAGGAGTCTCCTTTAGGTCCAGGAAGCTCCAGAGAAGAAGTATGGAAGAAAATTTGAGAGGTTCAAGTTGAAAGGTGCAACAAAGGCACCTATTTATAGTGAAACAATACCCCTCAAGATCAATCCAGCTGTTATGAGGGGTTCCCAGATGATTACAGGAGTTAATGTGGCAGTAAAAACCATCAAACAATCCCTGGTATCAAGTTTGAGGCATGCAAAGGTGATGGACAGGTCTGCAACATGCAGCTGTCCAGTTTTTGGATACTGGGCGTTTTCTCGCGGGCCGCGTAGACATCAAGGGAGAGTCTTCGCGGGCCGCGACTCTCCATTCTTCCGGTAAACAAGTTTCAGAAATTGCATTTTCAGTACCTGGTCCTTATTAATTCCAAATAACTTTCATTTTTAGCACTTTTAACCCCCAAAGTTTAGTATTTAAGGATCTTGGGACATATAACTAACATCGTTAGACTTCCGTTTAGTTCAGAGATCACCCGAAAGGTACTAGTTTCTCTCGTTGACGCTTTTAACCCTTTTTCTTGAAATTTTTGCACGACTTTTAATTAACAATACCGAAACCATATATAATTATCATTTGGCATTCTCGAAAGTATAATTGGACATTACGAAGTTCTGGGTTTGTTTAAAGGTCACTCAGAGGTAAGAATTAACATGTTGACACATTTAACCCCTTCTTCTTATAAGTTTCACTTGTTTTTCACAAATGGTTTCCTATGCTCAATAATTCACTCGTGTTAAGAATACGAACATCGTGTATGGTTATTCAGAGGTATAGCTTTAGCATATTGACAACTTTAGTCCCTTCAAGTCAACTTATTACATGTTTAGGGTTTACGACACATGTCTTCACTTTATTGGTCATAATTTTGTGAGGTGTTACATTAAGGTGACATGGGGGTTTCCCCATGTCCAAGTTTTGTTCAATTCTTGATGTATTATGTGAATATGATAAGCTCTTGCAAGTTAGGTTGAATATGGGTGAAGTTAGTTTGGTGTTTTGGTATGTTGATAATTGAAAGTGAGGGCTTAGAAGATTATGCATGAATTAGTTGTACATTGTGCTTAGAAAGTAGTATGCACACCAAGTGTATGATGAAATGTCTAGGTGAAGTTAGGATGCGAAATTGTATGAAATTGCTTGATATATATGAATGAGATAAGGTAATGATGTAATTAGTAGTATACTAACTTGAAGAATGTGCTTTAGATGGAACTCATACAAGAATTCGGGTTGAATGTATGTGTTGGTCAAGACTATGCGTTAAGGCTTGTACGTTGTGCTTAATATCACTAGGTGATCATGTAATTGTAAGCACATTTGCATCATGAGTAGGAGATGTATATAGTGTCATTTGTATAACATATTATGATATTACGGATATATGAGGATAAGTTGAAAGTTCATATGATAAACCGTTGACTTCTGAAAGTCAACTACGCATAGGAAGCATGATTTGACTTGTTGTTATAAAGGTAGGATTAAAGAAAGTCGAACCATAAAATAGAGATTATCGTCAAGTTTAGAGTCTTGAACTCCGATGAATGTTGATTCAAACCTTCCGGGATGGCCTTCGTCGTCGTGTTCGTCAGAGAGAGATGGAGTAATTAGAGTTAGAATGAGGTGTACGGTGTAAGCTTATGTATTTTAGGTAACTTATTAATTCAATTCAGATCTATCCATTTACCATCGGACTATCCGAATTTGTGGATGGTTTAGACGGGAAAAACCATCTGAGGTGAAACCAGAGAGTGACATGTGTCTCTCAAAGGTTTCTTTTATATAATGTATAGATGTTGCTAGTAAATTTGCTTTTCTCAATAGCACATCATTTTTTTCATGATGAACGTGGAGAGCTCACATCTTGACCCTCTATAAACTGAAATCATTCTTCCCATCGAATTTCTCTGATTCGAATTTTGTAAAAACCATCTTGATCTTCGATTAACACCTTTCTCGGAATTAAGCTCTAACGAGGCTCTCAGTGGCGGAGTTAGCCCATTAATTTAGGGCTATCCCAAATATATTTTTACCGTGCAATCATACAATAATACAAAAAGACGATAATAAAGTCTTAAACCTAACAATTAACAAATATACAAACTACTAAATTAGAATTCTAGGTAAACTATAACATCATCATACAAGAAATCAAACTATCAGAGATTCAAACGACAAGAAATCGAACATGTCTGTCGGTCAACAATGACTAGGGATGAGAAAATGGTACCCGGTACCGGTACCGAATTTACCGAACCGGGTACATTTTCGGTACCGATTCGGTACCGACTTTTGACATTTTCGGTACCGGTCCGGTACGGTACCGGTATTTACCAGTTTTTACTCACAGATACCGATACCGAACTGTACCCTACCGGGTATATTCGGTACCGGTACCTACTTTTGGGGATTTTTGGTACCGGTACCTACTTTTGGGGATTTTTGGTACCGGTACCTACTTTTGGGGATTTTTGGTACCGGTACAGGTTCGGTACTGGTCGATACCGAGCTCATCCCTAACGGCGAAGCTGCAGCTCATTGAAACGATTTTCAGGCAGTGAGGTGTGAGAAGGGCTGAATTGCTGATCATCGGCTTTTGTCCTGTACTCCTGTTCATGCGATATTGAATGTTCGACAGTTCAACGTTTGGGTTTCCTTCCTGTTTCCAATTGCTGCCAATGCCGTCAATGGTTTATTTTATTCTTTTGGGCTTTATTATATTTGGGCTTAATGGGTAAGGTTATTGTAAAAAAGGTTAAAAATGTGATAAGTGTAGGAAATATTGTGGAGGTGACATGTGTCCTAAATCTAAATTAATTCAAAAGGGTAAACAAGTAATTTTATCATTGATTTAATTAATTGATAACCTTCCATAACCGCCACCCTTATTTATAGGAACATGATTTTTTTTAAAGATCTCTATAAAAACACTACGAATAACACTGCAACAACCATTCAGCACATATATAACACCATTCAATAATTATATAACACCATTCAATAAATATATAACAACATTGAATATGTATATAACACCATTTTAAAGATCTATATAAAAACACTACGAATAACACTGCAACCACCATTCATCACTTATATACCACAATTCAATAATTATATAACACCATTCAATAAGTGTATAACACCATTCAATAAGTATATAACACCATTCAATAATTATATAACACCATTCAATAAGTATATAACACTATTCAATAAGTATATAACACCATTCAGCACATATATAACACCATTCAATAAAGTATATAACACCATTTAGCACATATATAACACCATTCAATAATCATTACATCTCCGTATCATCTTCTTCTCCACTGCCGGCACCACCACTGCCGCTCCGCCACCGCCGTCGTGTAGAGGTGGCCAACCACCCGACACCACCTTGCTGGATGTCTTTCTCTCACTCGAACCAAACCACCGGAAACCACCTTGCCGGAACCCCTGCCCCTTTGGACACCCAAACCACCGCCGGAACGACACAGCCACCGCCGCAGTCATCGAAAAAACGAGATGGGGGTGTTGTTCCGTTGTTCAGATTCACCATCGGAAAAACTGGAGAAGAAGATGATACAGAGTGAAATCGCGATTTTGTAGCTCGAATCAAACCACCCGAAACCACCATGCCGGAAACCCTTCCCCTTCGGCCGGATCTTTACTGAATCGGAGAAGAAGATGAGAAAGATTGAAATCGCGATCTTGTAGGTTTTTTTATAATTGTTGTAATTAAGAAGATACAGTTTCCTTTTTCAAAAATGATATAAAGACTTTGTTACCCCTACATATTACAAATCAGTCAAAGATCTAATGGTGTAGATTCTTTCTTACCCTTCTCACAAAAACCCTCTTTTTTACAGGAACCTCTACCTTGGCTTAATTATCATTTGTTCTTAATTATTAAATAAGTTTTGGGCTTAATTAATAATATCAAGTTTTATATTTTTCTCTTAGGGGTATCCTCGTATATGTTTACAGGTATCCTATGTATAAATCCGAAAAAAATACACTGCGAATTCGAATACGGGATTGAGTTGTAGCTCGTGCTACAGCTACTTACACAATAGTTCTACCCCTGGAGGCTCTGATACTAATTTTGTAAAAAAAAAAATAACACTAGAGAATGACAACCAACTCAACAACAATCAAAGATTAATTTCTACTATTGATTATGAACAAGATGATTCAAATGTAGAAATTGAAAGATAAAACATTAGATTTATAATAACTATCAACAATAAGCCTAATCAACGACTATATTAACCAACCTGCCCTGCTAACTAACAATCAACAAGTATAGTCTCAGCTAACTAACAATTAACAAGTATAGTCCTTGAACGTTAGCCAACTTATCATTAGCTTCCGAAACATCGACTAATTAGCCCTTGTGACTTTATTAACCAACGGGTTTGAATTTTAACTTTCTTTTTAACACATGCCCACGTAATGCTTGATTATATGTCAACTATCAAAGTTTGCATCTCTGAGCAATATCTTATTAAATGTTAGTTGTTTTCTTGAATTTCAATTACCGATTAATACAATAACCTTACATTACTCATATCACACAAAAGTTTTCAGAACATATCTTGAACAACATCAAGGTGTTCTTTTTAACATGAAATTGAACTTCTTTTAAATGACTACTAAAGTACTTTTAACCACACACACAATACGGATGTTCACTCGGCTCCTTCAGATCCAGTAATCTCTGGGAGCTGATGGAACACTTGAGCGCAACTATACACCGAGCAGAAAGCTTGTACAGTTGTCAAGAAGAGCATAAACAAAGCAGCCACCAAAGTTAAAATCTTCCAAGATGCAAACACATATTTCTTTAATAACTTAGACAATTTCACCATCCATGTTTGACCATAGTTCTTATTCACATCTGCAACCACTTTATCCATCTTAACCACTTTAGTCAACTTTACAGATTTACTCATTCCATTCCATAAGTCAGCAACCTCTTTACCACTCTTCAAATGGTTCACAACTATACCTCTTTCCCGCAAATACTTTGCGTCTTCTTCCGTGTCGATTATCCCATTCATCAACTTGGTGTAACGAGCCATCACCAATGGTCCCGCTGCAACGCATGCTTCGTAAGCTACGAGGTTTCTCAAATAAAATTATGTGTTCACATCCAGTTCGACCACCGGGAGTTACAATGTACATGTTTTGACATCAAAACTAATGTCGGATATTCCGCCATTAACCAGTGAGAATAGGAATCCGGTGTCACACCCCGAAATTATCAGAGCATTGGCGTGACTGGACTGGTATCGTCATTGCACAGCGGAAGCAAATAAGCAAAGACTTCTAGAAAAATGAACGCCGCTAAGTACTCGAAACTCCAATGGTTCTCCTATTCCAACCGTGCCTTGTCTTAGAACTGCAACCTGAGAAAGAACATGCGAGAAAAAAAAAATCAACATAATGTTGAGCGAGTTCATAGTTTGTTTGTAAAGGATTTGAAATAAATCTTTTGAGTTGTGAAAGATTTGAAATAAATCTTTGGAGTAACCGGTTTTTGAAATAGTATTGAGAAAACGAATTTAAAAATCATTTTCTTGTCAAGTTATGTGGAAACGTTGTGTTTGTAACACAGTATGTTCATAAAAACCATGTATTTGTAATGTTCGCATAACCGTCAATGCCCACCCTGACTTTGACTCCATACCCGCATAATACTTTGAATTTGTATAAAACATGGTAGTTAATTTGTATGAACAAGTATTTTCCGTAAGTATAAAATCCCTGGTATGTAGCAAATAAGGAAAAAGAGATCACCAATGGTTTGCAAGGCCATTGATATGTGTGAAGTGCAAGTAGGAAGACTCAAACCTAGCGGATTTGTGCGTCGGGTACATAGTCACCCCAAGGTCCGTTAACTGTTTGGCCTGGGGCTGGGCTCGCTACACCCAGATAGATCTACCGCATTGTGTCCCTCGGTCCTACCATGAGGATTAATGGCCCCAAGTAATACCTACCCACTCACATGATCTGTACGCAGTAACCCTCCTTACGCTAATCATACCATGTATAAAAATCCCTGGTCACCCTGGCCAGATCCCTGGTCACCCTGGCCAGATCCCTGGTCACCCTGACCAGATCCCTGATCACCCTGACCGAAAATCATTCATATTTCGAAATTAAGCATTTGTTTTGTAAAAACCGGTATGTTTAGTATAACCTTTCGTAAATCATTTGTGTTCCTCGAAATCCCTTTCGTAATATGATTTAGAAATACGAGTTTTGCGTTAGTTCAAAACTTTGTATGTTTTTGCAAAACGTGCATGTCTTTCCACCCCGAAAACATTTATAAAAATGTAAAGCCGTAAAAAGTGGGGTTATGAACTCACCTGAATATTCCTGTGCAGAGCTAGCTAATTTACGACTTCGTGATGTCGTTTCCAAAATGAGACTCGCTAGCGTGCATTCTACAATATTCCTAACACGGAATATCTAATAAGTTCTAAATAAACGCAGTAACTAAACTACGTGTCACCGAGCTCTATCGAATCGTTAGCCGAACGATTCGACAGTAAGTTGTTAACTTAATGGAAAAGATTAAGTTATATGTGTTAAGTCTCGTTTAATGTCAGTAGCAGTTTAATAAGTCTTGCAAAAGACTTAGTTTCCGAGAGACTTAAAATATAAAAATATATCAATATATCGTTGTAAGTGTGTTAGCCGTCTCGAGTAGCCATACGTATATAAAAGAATATTTCTATGAAAATATCATATAACAAACTCGTATCATATATCGCGTTTCGTATGAAAATAATATATAATAACTTGTATTATATATATCACGTCTTGTGTATATTTGCCAAAAATATACGTATATGCCGTTTCGGCGCTTGAAATAAATATAAAAACTTATATTTATTTAATGGAGTTTTCGCGTTGAAGTCGTTTAAAATAAATATAATAGTTATATTTATTTTATAAAAGAATGCGAGTTGTTTGGCTCTTGAAATAAATATATAGAATATATTTATTTTATAAAAGAATTCGCGTGGTATGGTATTCGAAATAAATATGTAAACTATATTTATTTTGTAAAACGAATACGAGTTGTTTGACGCTTGAAATAAATATATAAAATATATTTATTTTATAAAGGAATTGTCGTTTTCGTATGTGATAAAGCGTCGTCGAAAGTGATTTACACACTTATATTGGTTATCATAAAAGTCGCTTTATAACAATAGTTGTCGTTTTACAAGAAAAACACGTTTTTATAATAAAACTCGTTTTATTTTACAGGTTTTCTCGAAAAACGGGCATAGTTTCCTCTGTTTTTGGACGGCCATGACAACTAAGTGTCGTTATTTTATCAAAATTCACTCAAGAATCAACCGCTTTAACAATATATATGTAAGTTATTAATTATATCAACGTAAACTACAATTAGTCGGTTCGAGCTCGTTAGTCACGTACGATTAAAACTATAAAAATAACAAAATTAATCTCGATGTTAATTCTTTACCAAATCTTTGTGTCAAAACGCCGAACGTGCTGACTGAGTTGACCGTCTGTTGACTCGGTTTGACCGAGTTGACTCGGTTTGACCGAGTCAACCGAACCGAGCCGTCTAACCGAATTGTGCGACCCGAACCAAAACTGCTTTGGACCTGTACCCGCTGACTTGTTGACTTGGTTTGACCAGTCAACCCAACGTGTTGACTGGGTTTGACCGAACCCGTAACGGGAACTAGAAACCTCGAATAAAACCTGAACCCAATGAAACAAAACCATAACTCGGACCAAATCAGAATCGGACCTCGAACTGAACCGTGACCCGAACCGAATCTGAGATGAACAGTAACCGAGCTAAACCATATAACGTGAGCTGAGATGTGACCTGAACCAGAACCGAGCCGAACCACCCTGCTGAACCGAAAACCCGAACGGAAATCCCGAACCAGAGACGAACCGTTCGGACTGAACCCGTCTCCGATCTCTCTCCTCCGTCGCCACGCCACCACACTCCGCCTGTCTCCTCCATCTTTCTTCTCTCCGGCTTCTCTCTCTCGTCGGCTCTTTCTCTCCTCTCACTCTCTTTCTCGCTTGAAGCCTCGACCTGCACCACCCACCACAGCGCCGCCGCCTGTGGTGGTGGTGTTGCTACTGTAGTCCGCCACTACCAAATAGATGGTGGTGGTTGGCCGATTAACAGAAAGGGGGGGGGGGGTAAAACAGGTGGGTGTTGTCTGACGCCGGCCAGAAACGCCTCAGGCAACCGGCTCTGGTTTGGGGTTACCGAGAATCGCAGAGGGAGAGGGTGAGAGCTGTTGTTGCCTGAATGTGTATTCGAGAGAGAATGAGGAAGTGTGAGGTGTGGGGGAGTTTGTCTGATACATAACCGAGAGATATGGGTTATTATAGAGTGTTTGAGATCTTGAAAAGATCTGATGTTTCCCAAAATTTGAGCCATAATCTTTTGTATGGATCTTGAAAGGATTTTTCAAATCTTGTAGATATTGTAAAGATTTAGGTAAGATTGTGTAGAGATTTGAAAAGATATTTAGTAGAGATCTTATAAGATCTAATGTACTATGTGCAGGTTTAGGCTTGTGGGTTTTTGCTTGGGCCCAGGGCCCACAAGCTCAATCCCCGTGTGTAAGTGGCCCGTAAATCCTACGAGACCCGTTGTCAAAACCCGAACTCCGTTTAACGTCAAAAATTAAAATACACAAAAATACGGTCGGTAGTCGTTGTTTGCACGCCCGTTCGTCGATCACGGTAATAATCGCGAAAAATGGTATCGTTGCCGTCTTTAATCCGTTTTTCGATCCGGTTCCGACTGTAGTCACTAAAATTAATTTCGAAGCTAAAATTTATTGTAGAAATTTAATATTTGTCGGCGTTGTCAGTAGTCTGTTCGGTTCCAATCCGTTGCTGTTTAACGTTTCACCGGTTCCTCTGTAAACCACCATTCGCGCACTGTAAGGACGGATAGACGTTCCCAGGCACTCCAAAGGCCTAATTAAGTTAATTCGCGCTGTAAACACTATTTATTATCGCGTTAATCACTTGTTAATTACGTAATTAAGAGCCGTAAATCACGGGTTGTCACATTCTCCCCCTGTTACAGAAATTTCGTCCTCGAAATTTAGACTATGTTATCTCCCCAGAATTGTGTTGTTCGCAGGTAAGTCCGAATAATAACAAAGTGAATGACCGCGTAATCGAAACAAGACTTTTTCGAATCAGGTGAATTTAATGACATTCCTCAACAATAAGAACCCAACGGTTTAAAAAGTAATATGTCTCAGTAATTGATGTCAAAGGAAAGGAGACGTATAGGTACAGTCGCTAATGTGACTAAGTTAACAGGGATTCAACAATGAACAGGAACTTTGACCAATCGAATTCCATATGAACGTTTACAACGTGTAAATGAGTTCTAGAAGCAATAACATCCACTGGATGAACTTAGAATCAACAATCTCAAATGTAATAGTTTGCATGAAACGTTCGATCGTGATCAGCGCAAGCTGCAAGTTATACCGACGCCACCAGGTGTCGCAATGAATGAAACAATTCAATAATAGGGGTGATCGAACAAGTATCACCTGTGTTTTGCATGAAACGCTCAATCATGATTAGCCGAAGCTACAAGTTTGTACTGACACCACAAGGTGTCGTAGTGATTCAAATAATTCAATAATAGCGGTGATCAAACAAATTCACCGTGTTTGAAGTCAAATGAAAGCGCAATAAAGTGAATCTTGAAAGTTTGTTTTAAATGACATCATAGGATTTTCAATTGTAAATGGAACATCAATGAAACAATGTTTTCGATCGAAGGTGAAGAAACAATGAATGTCGCAAAGCATTCGATCGATGTTGAAAGAACCGTTATGAGGTACACCAGAATATAAAATGAATTTGTGTACCATTGTCTTAACACACGATTGTGTTAAGACTGCTTTAATATGATAATTCAAAGCGGGTTTAAAACAAATTAATAAAGAAATGATTAAATCCGTGCATGAGACGCGTAAACGAGTTTAGCGCAAGCTTCAAGTTAATGAATACACCACCACAAGGTGTCGAAATCAACAAATGACTTATTGGAGTCGTAGACCAAACAAGTCTACTACGACTCGGAACAAATGAAACTCTTGTTAAAACGAATTTGAATATGATGTCTTCAATACATCATATGGTATCTTGAATTGAATATGTGTAATGCAGAAGTTCAAACAATCGAACTTGGTTTTAGCGTAATCCGACAATAAATATATGTATTGACAAGAAAACTTTAGGCATGGTTACAACGAAAAACCATGTATGTAACTTGTAAAGAAATGATCGTGATACAATGACCATTAAGAGGAGTAGAGACACGAAAATCTACTCAGTAAGTGTGAAATTCGAAATTTCAATAAAAGAGATTTGAGGACTTTACCTGGGGTTTCGCGTGACGACCAATTGTTAGGTGACATTACCATGGAATGTCGAACATAGCGTAATCGTCGTTAGTTAAGTAGGGGGGGGGGAATACGGAGACAATCGTCTTCTTCCTGGCGTGATTCGTGGCGTTGCAGGATCGCGTGACAAGTTGTCGTTTCCTGATCGTTAGTTCTCCTGCTGACAGGGATCTAGTGTCGTCGTTAAATTTGCGTCATCGTTCCTTCTCAAAGGCCTCGCCTTGATAGTCGTATGTGTCGTACTTCAACCTCCGTTGATGTATAGCTTAAGTTTCACGTATACCTGTGCACTAGCGTTGTGTGCCGCGTAGAATGTGATGTACCCCGACATCCGTTGACGTAGAAATTGAGTTCCATGTATTCATGTGCACTAGCGTTTCGTTATGCGTAGGCTGTCTGCTCGGGAAGTTAAAATATCATAGACAATATGGATAATAGTGTGTACCCGAGTTAATATTCGCGGTTCCTACGTGATGACCTTTAATAAACACACACATGCGCAAATAATCAATGAGCAATCAAATAGTCCTCCTAGTCCCACTAGCCTCCCAGCCTCCCAGACTGACTCCCTAGTCCCACTAGTCTATCCTCCCAGCCTCTAAACTTCCTAGTCCCACTAGACTATCCTCCCAGCCTCTCAGACTGAACTCCTAGTCTCTCAGACTGACTCCCTGTTCCGAAGGTCTTAAATGCATGTTTCCTAAACTCTCAGATTTTTGTGTACTGTATGTAATCGTTTCGTGTACCGTGTATAAAACATCACAATAGCGTATGTTTGAAAACAAAATTTTTGACTGTTTGTTTTTCGGCAACGGTTGGAGACCATATTCGAGTACTAGGCGTTCTGTATGTATTCAGGTTTTAATATTCTAAGTTCCCAGAGGAAAGTGAGGTTAGAGCCTAGGTATCACAACAGGAACCTAATTCGCTGTAACCTATAGCTCTGATACCAATCTGTCACACCCCGAAATTATCAGAGCATTGGCGTGACTGGACTGGTATCGTCATTGCACAGCGGAAGCAAATAAGCAAAGACTTCTAGAAAAATGAACGCCGCTAAGTACTCGAAACTCCAATGGTTCTCCTATTCCAACCGTGCCTTGTCTTAGAACTGCAACCTGAGAAAGAACATGCGAGAAAAAAAAATCAACATAATGTTGAGCGAGTTCATAGTTTGTTTGTAAAAGATTTGAAATAAATCTTTTGAGTTGTGAAAGATTTGAAATAAATCTTTGGAGTAACCGGTTTTTGAAATAGTATTGAGAAAACGAATTTAAAAATCATTTTCTTGTCAAGTTATGTGGAAACGTTGTGTTTGTAACACAGTATGTTCATAAAAACCATGTATTTGTAATGTTCGCATAACCGTCAATGCCCACCCTGACTTTGACTCCATACCCGCATAATACTTTGAATTTGTATAAAACATGGTAGTTAATTTGTATGAACAAGTATTTTCCGTAAGTATAAAATCCCTGGTATGTAGCAAATAAGGAAAAAGAGATCACCAATGGTTTGCAAGGCCATTGATATGTGTGAAGTGCAAGTATGAAGACTCAAACCTAGCGGATTTGTGCGTCGGGTACATAGTCACCCCAAGGTCCGTTAACTGTTTGGCCTGGGGCTGGGCTCGCTACACCCAGATAGATCTACCGCATTGTGTCCCTCGGTCCTACCATGAGGATTAATGGCCCCAAGTAATACCTACCCACTCACATGATCTGTACGCAGTAACCCTCCTTACGCTAATCATACCATGTATAAAAATCCCTGGTCACCCTGGCCAGATCCCTGGTCACCCTGACCAGATCCCTGATCACCCTGACCGAAAATCATTCATATTTCGAAATTAAGCATTTGTTTTGTAAAAACCGGTATGTTTAGTATAACCTTTCGTAAATCATTTGTGTTCCTCGAAATCCCTTTCGTAATATGATTTAGAAATACGAGTTTTGCGTTAGTTCAAAACTTTGTATGTTTTTGCAAAACGTGCATGTCTTTCCACCCCGAAAACATTTATAAAAATGTAAAGCCGTAAAAAGTGGGGTTATGAACTCACCTGAATATTCCTGTGCAGAGCTAGCTAATTTACGACTTCGTGATGTCGTTTCCAAAATGAGACTCGCTAGCGTGCATTCTACAATATTCCTAACACGGAATATCTAATAAGTTCTAAATAAACGCAGTAACTAAACTACGTGTCACCGAGCTCTATCGAATCGTTAGCCGAACGATTCGACAGTAAGTTGTTAACTTAATGGAAAAGATTAAGTTATATGTGTTAAGTCTCGTTTAATGTCAGTAGCAGTTTAATAAGTCTTGCAAAAGACTTAGTTTCCGAGAGACTTAAAATATAAAAATATATCAATATATCGTTGTAAGTGTGTTAGCCGTCTCGAGTAGCCATACGTATATAAAAGAATATTTCTATGAAAATATCATATAACAAACTCGTATCATATATCGCGTTTCGTATGAAAATAATATATAATAACTTGTATTATATATATCACGTCTTGTGTATATTTGCCAAAAATATACGTATATGCCGTTTCGGCGCTTGAAATAAATATAAAAACTTATATTTATTTAATGGAGTTTTCGCGTTGAAGTCGTTTAAAATAAATATAATAGTTATATTTATTTTATAAAAGAATGCGAGTTGTTTGGCTCTTGAAATAAATATATAGAATATATTTATTTTATAAAAGAATTCGCGTGGTATGGTATTCGAAATAAATATGTAAACTATATTTATTTTGTAAAACGAATACGAGTTGTTTGACGCTTGAAATAAGTATATAAAATATATTTATTTTATAAAGGAATTGTCGTTTTCGTATGTGATAAAGCGTCGTCGAAAGTGATTTACACACTTATATTGGTTATCATAAAAGTCGCTTTATAACAATAGTTGTCGTTTTACAAGAAAAACACGTTTTTATAATAAAACTCGTTTTATTTTACAGGTTTTCTCGAAAAACGGGCATAGTTTCCTCTGTTTTTGGACGGCCATGACAACTAAGTGTCGTTATTTTATCAAAATTCACTCAAGAATCAACCGCTTTAACAATATATATGTAAGTTATTAATTATATCAACGTAAACTATAATTAGTCGGTTCGAGCTCGTTAGTCACGTACGATTAAAACTATAAAAATAACAAAATTAATCTCGATGTTAATTCTTTACCAAATCTTTGTGTCAAAACGCCGAACGTGCTGACTGAGATGACCGTCTGTTGACTCGGTTTGACCGAGTTGACTCGGTTTGACCGAGTCAACCGAACCGAGCCGTCTAACCGAACTGTGCGACCCGAACCAAAACTGCTTTGGACCCGTATCCGCTGACTTGTTGACTTGGTTTGACCAGTCAACCCAACGTGTTGACTGGGTTTGACCGAACCCGTAACGGGAACTAGAAACCTCGAATAAAACCTGAACCCAATGAAACGAAACCATAACTCGGACCAAATCAGAATCGGACCTCGAACTGAACCGTGACCCGAACCGAATCTGAGATGAACAGTAACCGAGCCAAACCATATAACGTGAGCTGAGATGTGACCTGAACCAGAACCGAATCTCTTCACTTAATGATCCTTATATTAATGATCCTTAATTAATTTTATGATCATTTCGTCTGTCTTATTCTTAGTACCCATAATTTTACTCACTATGATTTTCTTCTACATATATCTCATCCACTATAATTTCTAAACCTAAAATGTTTGCTTTATTTAAAGTTTCTATTAGAATTAGCTCTTAAATTAAATCCTTGATTATTTCTTAAGACACGATAATCCTATTGCTCTCTTCTGATAAAGATTATAAAGAAGAAAATTAGAGCATGATGATTAGGATAAATCGAACATGATGTCTCTTATGATAATCAAGAACTCTCTAACATAATGCTATCACTAAAGTTATTTCAGATTAAGTCTTTCCTAAGGCTAATCTCTTATATATGGAATAATCACTAGAACTCCTAAGATGCATGCCTTCATTTAAAATTCTAAACTATAAAACTAAGTGGTATATGTGAATACATAATAATGTACAATACCATGACCCATAAACTTAGGGGCTTACGCATGGAAATAAGTACAATTTTTCAGTACATTACATACTAAGATTTTCACTTGTACAATTTGATGCCTTATAAATCAACTATAACACTCAAACATACCAAAGTATAATGAGTGTGTTGATAAGCAACATATGTACAAAGAAATAAATGTTTGAAGCTGGAAAATAAGTTGTTATTCACCTTACAACCACTAAAACGTTTAAAAGAGGATTGTTCTAAGGTCCATAGACAAATTACAAGTGCTAATTCCAACTTTAAAGTTCTTCAAGGGAAAAATCTCACAGCATAATTATGTCATTAGACTAGACATAAGCAACGAGACTATCCATTATTCTAAAGAACAGTTGGATGAATTAATTAGATAGTCACTTATTAAAGATAATTAAGTCTGCTAATTATAATATTCCTATTAACACATGATTAGTTGACTCTAGTTTTAAACGTTTCCTTACCAGAAGTTAACAAATAACTAATATGAGAATTAGTGACAAAATTAAATGTTAAGGCTATAAGAACAACAATAAGCAATCTTCTAATAACGCTTTTCGATACCTTATATATTCTGAAGATTAATCAGAATATAGTATCATAATTACGCAATGTTATGAAGGTTGTGAGGTTTGCATAGTCAACATAAAGTCACACTTAACTTAAACTCTCATCTTATTTGTTCTCAATATCTGGATAGAAACATTATTAAGATAAAACTAGATGATACCTTACACTTTCACAACTTTTGTCATCATGCAAATGAAAGTTTGACAAAAGGAAAATGAGACTTACAAATTTCATCAATTATAACCAAAATTCATGATAAATCTTGACATGGTAATGAGGATGATTATTCAACTAATCTCATTCTAAGTGATTTTAAATCATGCCGTTAAAGCCCTAAATATGACTTGGCTTAAAGAATAAGTATGGGTCCATCATAAGTCATTCATTGACATTCATGGAACTTATTTCAAATGGAATATTCAGACACAATTCATTTATCATTTAAAAGACTATCAACTTGTATCTAAATTTTGTCGCATATGGCCCATGGTCTTAAAGAAATCTACTCATATATGTGCTTAACATGATTTCTATTAAATATGTCCCTAAGTTTTTATGACATCTGGACATTAAGGAAATCAAGTAAAGTCTAACATATATATATGATAGGTTCCCACGTCACATACCTAATTGAAACTTCTCTTGTAGCATTCTCGAGATATTAAAAGATCAGTGGGAGCATTAAGTGTCTTAATCATAACTTGCAATAGTTGCAAGAGGTGGGGGAGTGAAAATTTTACATTACCTAAATTTACACCTCTTGTACAAGACACTGCTCCATCTTGACACTGTTCTATCATAACTTGTCTCCTTAAAATCTAATGCTACTCTTACAAAAGTTTCATTGTTGCTTAATTGTGGGCACACTTAGATTTCTTACCTAAACCAACATAATCCTCAACAAGAGAAAATACAATGACTAACGTCACTAATATGTTTTCTCTATTATATGTTTTCTCTATTAGAATTTGTTTGGTCGTTAAATATTGACCCTAAGCATGCTGAGTTCCTAAAGATTTCTAAGGTCAGTGGGAGCAGTCAAAGTCCTTATCATGACTTGCTAGGAATACAAGAGGCGGGGGGAAGAGTGTCATTAAATTTCACTCCAAATTTAACTCCGATTACACCTCTTGTACACCATACTGCACCAACTCTTACAAACTTAGAATCCTGAAAATGATAGCAACCTAATCAAGAGCTAATTCATAAAACTGAAACTTCTAACAAACCCAATAATCAACTCAGGAGGTCATATAGGTTTAAAAACCTACTAACTTTGATGATTACATAACCTCCCTAATTTGGAGTTGAAATGGATTTTGGAAAAGTTTACTGATCTTATCTCTTCTAATTAAGCCATTAGTGTCAATCAATCTTCTGAATTGAATAAAATAGTTTTCTAGTAAAACTGATTTTATGTGTTCGCATAACGTTTGGGATTTGATTGAATAACCTAAGAGTGTTCATAACTAAACCAAATCCTGATATAAACGTTAAGACACAAAGAAACATAGGTTATACTCAGGAAGAGATATATTATTAAAGAATCTTTATTACATATCTAACAAAAGATTTCTTTTAGGATCATCAGTGTTCTAGTAGCTTATAATAGTTTTGAGCTACATTAGATGAACATTAAAACAACTTTCCTTAACAACTGGCTGACATATTTACATGTTCATAAAACAACCTGAAAGTTCTAAACTTAAGGTTAAAGAACAGTTTGTCTATAAGCAAATAAATCCTTGTATGGGTTAATGCAAACATCATAATGTGATGAAATCTTAATGTAATTATTTTTATCAACAACCAAGTGGATTAATGTACCTACCTCAAGATGAGTGGGAGCAACTAAGATAAACTTGTCTATATAGATGATATTCTTTTGACAAGTAGATGTTACATAAATCAAAGCATTGTTAACACAAACTTTGATATAATAAATCTCAGAGATATCTCTTACATAATAGATATCATAACATGTTGAGATAGACCAAATGGGACATTACTTCCGTTCCATAAGTTTAACATTAAATTGGTCCTTACATATGTAACAAACTATACTGCTCTCCTTTAGAGGATAATAGGATAAATGGGATTATTTCTTACGCTTCATTAATTAGAAGCCTTATGTAAGTTTAAGTCTATACTCGTTTAGATATTACTCGCATTGCAACACACTAGATATGTCTAGATTAATGTGAAGCATTTAATAGAGTATTACAATATCTTTAAAAGAAACGAGAGGCTATAATTAGAAGAAGTGAGAACTCAAACCGGTTTATTACTCTAACTTTGTAATATTCAAAGATGACAAAGTGTAATTTCGGGTATATCTTTATGTCAACAGACAAAACCTATCTCATGGAGGAGTCATAATGGACTGATATCAACAACCTAAGTTATAACGACATAATATAGTCACTAAATGTTGTTGGAAATTTATAAGTGGACTCATGAGTTTATTAACTCCATATAATTAATATATTGAAGACTTGTTGTGATAAAGTCAGCTACCATGTCTCCTTGAACAGTAAAAGTTCGAGAGGTGCTGCATTAAATTTCGATACGCAATTAATTATTCGTTTATGAACGAATTGAGGAAACTAAATCTTTGTATCGAATGCATTCATGATATGCTTAAGGATCCTATAACTAAAAGTCTATCACCCATAACTATTATGTAAGCGCTTATAATAATCACGGGTATATTGATGACTATGTACAACTGCATATCGTACTATGAATGATTAACTTTTAATATTCCTCATCAGTTTGATTTTGTATGTCTCTAACATATGTTCTGCCGGTGTAATGACATATAGACAAATATAAATACAAATCAAACGCTAAAGGGCTTGTTTGTATTTTGATCATAACTGTTAGGTTTTAAATTAAGGCTATAGTATGACTAATGGGGGTCCTGAGTCGCATAATGATTCAACGGCTGTATTTCTCTGCTATAGTACTTGTTTAAGGCTAAAATGAGTATTAACCTCTGATCAGACTAATCTAATACTCATGATAAATGATTATTCGGCTAAGTGGGAGAATGTAAGATTAAATATTTATTTATTTATATTTAATCTAGTAGCCATCATTATCATTTATATAATATAGATCAAAATATATTAATAACCTATTAATAATTAGTTGGTAATTGTTGATGGACCATATTACCCTTATTAACTAATTGGGTTTCCTCTTGGGTGTATATATAAGGAGATTATTAGAGAGGTTAAAGGTTAGACACACAACCTAATAACATAACATCAAATTCGTCCCTCTCTCTCCCTAAACCGAAACCTCCCTACTTTCGGTTTCATCACCATCATCACTTTACACCCTAAGGAGGAACCAGATCAAACTGACAACTATGTCGAACTCCGTGGCTGCGTCTCTGACTGGATTCTCCACTGATGCAATCAAAGGTATGTTATTCATGTTTTCCATTAAGTTTAATCAAGAACTGATCAACAGAACCACCCTGCTGAACCGAAAACCCGAACGGAAATCCCGAACCAGAGACGAACCGTTCGGACTGAACCCGTCTCCGATCTCTCTCCTCCGTCGCCACGCCACCACACTCCGCCTGTCTCCTCCGTCTTTCTTCTCTCCGGATTCTCTCTCTCGTCGGCTCTTTCTCTCCTCTCACTCTTTTTCTCGCTTGAAGCCTCGACCTGCACCACCCACCACAACGCCGCCGCCTGTGGTGGTGGTGTTGCTACTGTAGTCCGCCACTACCAAATAGATGGTGGTGGTTGGCCGATTAACAGAAAGGGGGGGGGGGGGTAAAACAGGTGGGTGTTGTCTGACGCCGGCCAGAAACGCCTCCGGCAACCGGCTCTGGTTTGGGGTTACCGAGAATCGCAGAGGGAGAGGGTGAGAGCTGTTGTTGCCTGAATGTGTATTCGAGAGAGAATGAGGAAGTGTGAGGTGTGGGGGAGTTTGTCTGATACATAACCGAGAGATATGGGTTATTATCAATGTTGTAGAAGGCGCTAGGCGCTAGTCGGGCGGTGAGGTACAGCCTAGGGATTAATCGGGATTAACCGGGATTAATCGGGATTAATCGGAATGGGATTTTTATATGTATTTTTTCAAAATTATATATATATACCCAATAATATAAAAATAATACTTCAAAATTCACATAAATACTTCAAGTTTCAGATAGTATGGTTCGATTTTGACCGATTTTGACCAATTCTGACCGACTAGGACCGCCTAGGACCGCCTAGGACCGATTTTTTCCGATTTTGTCCGATTAATGTAGACCGCCTAGGACCGATTTTTGACCGACTAGGACCGACTTTGACCGACTAGGACCGCCTAGGGCCGCCTAGGGCCGCCTAGGACCGATTACCGATTAATGGACCGACTAGGCTAAAATTAATCAGTAGACTAGCGCCTAGCGCCTAGGCGGTGATTAATCGGCCGCCTAGGCCGATTTCTACAACAGTGGTTATTATAGAGTGTTTGAGATCTTGAAAAGATCTGATGTTTCCCAAAATTTGAGCCATAATCTTTTGTATGGATCTTGAAAGGATTTTTCAAATCTTGTAGATATTGTAAAGATTTAGGTAAGATTGTGTAGAGATTTGAAAAGATATTTAGTAGAGATCTTATAAGATCTAATGTACTATGTGCAGGTTTAGGCTTGTGGGTTTTTGCTTGGGCCCAGGGCCCACAAGCTCAATCCCCGTGTGTAAGTGGCCCGTAAATCCTACGAGACCCGTTGTCAAAACCCGAACTCCGTTTAACGTCAAAAATTAAAATACACAAAAATACGGTCGGTAGTCGTTGTTTGCACGCCCGTTCGTCGATCACGGTAATAATCGCGAAAAATGGTATCGTTGCCGTCTTTAATCCGTTTTTCGATCCGGTTCCGACTGTAGTCACTAAAATTAATTTCGAAGCTAAAATTTATCGTAGAAATTTAATATTTGTCGGCGTTGTCAGTAGTCTGTTCGGTTCCAATCCGTTGCTGTTTAACGTTTCACCGGTTCCTCTGTAAACCACCATTTGCGCACTGTAAGGACGGATAGACGTTCCCAGGCACTCCAAAGGCCTAATTAAGTTAATTCGCGCTGTAAACACTATTTATTATCGCGTTAATCACTTGTTAATTACGTAATTAAGAGCCGTAAATCACGGGTTGTCACATCCGGCTTCAGCCATCTCCGTGACTGATGGGATCATGATCTCCTCCATTGTTGGTGATTTGGGCTCGCCACTTTCATCCTTCGGTTTCTCCTCTCCTTCACCACGGAAGTGTTCCAACATTTGTTCTATAGGTTCTTTCATGTGCTTGAGTATTGGAAGGCTGGATATGATCTTCCTGGAAAATTTTGTAAAAAGAAATTAACACTGGAGAATGACAACCAACTCAACAACTATCAAAGATTAATTTCTACTATTGATTATGAACAAGACGATTAAAATGTTGAATTAAAAGATAAAACATTAGATTTATATAACTATCAACAATAAGCCTAATCAACGACTATATGAACTCTGCTAACTAACAATTAACAATTATAGTCCTTGAACTTCAGCCAACTTCTCATTAGCTTCCGAAACATTGACTAATTTGCCCTTGTGACTTTATTAAGGTGATGTTTGTTTTTTCAGAGGTAAAACGTCTGCAGTCTGCGGACCACATCTACAGATATCTGCAACTGAAGAGGTGGACCAAACCTCTACAGTCTGCAAGAAGAAGATTGTTTATTTTTTAACTTATGCAAACCCAGTTAAGACTCCAACCGTACACTTCATGCTTTACAATCTAACTACGGAACATTTTAAACTAACCATTTAGCAAGCAACTGTATCAGAAACAATATGTATACATTTAGCAAGCAAGTGTATTCATTCCATCTTTCATAAAGACCCAAATAACATACAGGTTTTATCCTTCAGATTCTCCCAAATCATGTAACATACAGGTTTTAAATCAGCTAAAATAACACTAAAAAAACAAACATAATTCGACATTTCTCAAACTTTGTTGGCTAATCAATTTGCAACTCAAAACACATCATAATGTACAATCAATTTCATCAATTTAAGCATCAAAACCCTAACTCAAACCCCAGACACACGAAATCTAAACAAATGCATAATGAAAATTAAAAAAAAAATACGAAAATTGACCTTTTTCTGCTTTCCGCCTCCAAATTTGGCCGACTTTGATGACAGTGTGGGAGCTTTCTCCTTCTTCGGCGCCTAAACATACAAGAAAGCATACCTTTTTTTCAGAAATTTGTAACAATAATAATAATCAGAGACAAGAGGTATATGCATAAACGAGAATCCTTCACAGATTTATGGATTTGATTACTATATTATCTTACCCCGAAGCTTTAAGATTAAATCTGGTTCGGCCACGGATTTGACGGAGAAAGCGATGGGACGAATAGGGGTCGCCGGAGGCAGTGAAGGGACGAATGGGGTCCCCGGAGGAAGAGAAGCGACGTGAGGCCAGGTGTCACTGTGGAGAAGAAGCAAGCTAGGGTTTTTTTGAGAGAGTAGAGGTTTGGAAGAGGTTTGAAGATATGAGGCCAGGTCTGTGCGAGGAAGAGGTTTGGAAGAGGTTTTTTAATGAAATCACTTCCAAAAAACAAACACGCTGCAGAGTCAAATGTCTGCGTGTGGTCTGCATGGGGCAGACATAAGAGGTTCTGAAGTGCTTTTTACAAAAAACAAACATCCCCTAAGAAACCGGTTTGAATTTTAACTTTCTTTTTAACACATGCCCACGTAATGCTTGATTACATGTCAACTATCAAAAAGTGCATCAATTTTGCACCTCTGAGCTACATCTTACTAAATGTTAGTTGTTTTCTTGAATTTCAATTACTGATTAATACAAGAGTAAATGTCACTTTACGTCCCTGAGGTTTACATCAAAACGCAGGATCAACCCTCATTTAAAAAAATGCAATAATCCAGCCCTCATTTGAACGCAATCGACAACCCCAGAGACTAGATTGTTGCGTTTTTTCAAATGAGGGTTGATCCTGCGTTTTGATGTAAACCTCAGGGACGTAAAGTGACATTTACTTACATTACACATATCACACAAAAGTTTTCATAACATATCTTGAACAACATCAATGAGTTCTTTTTGACATGAAATTGAACTCCTTTGAAATGAAAACACGCTACTAAAGTACTTTTAAACAGACACATAATATGTTTCTTCACTCGACTCCTTCAGATCCAGTAATCTCGGGGAGCTGATGGAACACTCCAGCGCAACTATACACTAAGCAGAAAGCTTGTACGGTTGTCAAGAAGAGCATAAAAAAAGCAGCCAACAAAGTTAAAATCTTCCAAGATGCGAATACATATGTCTTCAAGTACTTGGCCGATTTTACTCTCTATGTTTGACCATACATCTTATTCACATCTGCAACCACTTTATCCATCTTAACCACTTTAGTCAACTTCACAGATTTACTCATTCCATTCCATAAGTCAGCAACCTCTTTATCACTCTTCAAATGGTTCACAACTATACCTCTTTCCTGCAAATACTTTGCGTCTTCTTCCTTGTCGATTATCCCATTCATCAACTCGGTGTAACGAGCCATCACCAATGATCCCACTGTAACGCATGCCTCGTACGCTACGAGGTTTCTCAAATAAACCTCTATGTTCACATCCAGTTTGACCACCAGGAGGTACAATGTACATGTTTTGACATCAAAACTAATGTCGGATATTCCGCCATTAACCGGTGAGAATAGGAATCCAGCTTCAGCCATCTCCATGACTGATGGGATAGTGATCTCCTCCATTGTTGGTGATTTGGGCTTGCCACTTTCATCCTTCGGTTTCTCCTCTCCTTCACCACGGAAGGCTGGATATGATCTTCCAGGGTGTTACCAACGTGACTGGTTTCCCGAAAATTATCTTCTTAAAAATCCTTACCATACCCGCCTTCGATTTGGAGAGTATATTCCAGATAAAGTTCATAAACCTTTGAAGATCAGTATGTTTTGCAAACGAATCTTCTTGATCACCATCATGTGCTTCCTCCATGATACCTTGATGATATTCATACTCGATCTCAATCGCGTCATGGGTATGTAGTTCTTTATTATTCGGCACGGTCATGTGGTAGAGAAAGTCGAGAATATGATCACAATCGTCGATATGAACATCAGCTACTTCTTGCTCATGAAAAGGAGACCATTTATGGCACAACCCCATCAACATCGACTTCAGTTTCTCACCGGGAGACTTGTCGTGAGTCTCCCAGTGCTGATGCTCCATCATCGTCTTGATTAAAAACAAAGGTATCTGATTTTCTACCATCTCCAAATCATGAAGAATCGCCACGTGAGATAGTTTCTTTCCTGCAACGTCCACCAAATGAGACATTTCGGATGCTACTCTCATGAGGCTCTGACCTTCTTGCTTCATGGAATACACCAAGAGAAACTCGAGTAAAAACGCCATGTCAACCGCCATCATCCACACCAATACGTCACCCGACATGTCCAGAAACTTATGGTAACAAGCACGGATTCGAACCTCATCATCTTTCATCATTATTTCCACGATACGTTCGAAGCTAACATTCATATATTTATGTGTTCTTCGGGCAACCGCAAGCTTGAACCTTTGCATGTCGTAGACCTCTGGGCGCCAGTGGTGGTATGGGCCTAACGCCACTTGTTGTGGGATGTAGCAATTAGGATTGGTGTCGAGAAGCACTTTAGGGACGGTGAAGATACACACGGGAATTTTTCCGATTTGTTCATTGTCGTGTTCGACGATGGATTTACACATTCCTTCGACCCATTTGTCTTCATCGATGTTCACCATGGAGAAACTGGATGAGGAAACCATGGCAGTAGAGTTGAATGACGAAGATTACGATGGTTTAGTGCATTAGCCGTATACACATATATTTATATATGCACACTAATAGAGTGGTTAATATAAGGGGGTGGGGGTGGTCATCACTCATCACTTACAACATCTAATCAAGTTCCGCTATGTCATCAACCATTATTCTATCACTCACAACCTTTTTCTAGTTGAAATGGTCATCACTAGGGATGGAATTCCATCACTCACAACTTTTTTTTAATTTTTTTAAATTATAAATTAACAATAAAACACTAAAATTATAAATTATAAATTTCATTTAAATAAAACCTAAATTACATACTAAAATAACAAAAAAATAAAAATAAAAAACTAAACATTGGAAATTAAAAAAAAACCTAAAAAGACCGACTTAAACGGATGGCATCTCCCACCCCCACCTTTCACAAATCTCGCATTTTTATTGAATTACGACCGACTTAAACGGTTCTTCGAGATGGGTGTGCGGCTCACACAAGATTTTTAAATCATTTTGTCTTTCTATTGCTTTCAAGTGTCCCATATACGCCTACTCACGTTGAAGTTTTGCGGACACAAGTTTTTCTCTTCTTTCTTTGGATTCGCTTATTTCCGTCAATTTCGCCTCTTCGATTTTGAAGATCGACTCAGCCACCGCTTCCTTTCCTTTACTTGACGATTCACCACTTTTCTTGCGGCGCGGCCTTGTAGGTGTATCTTTTTTAATGGGTTCGTCAACGGGTTGATTGGGTTCGTCAACGGGTCGTTGTTCAAATTCATTTAGGGCAAGTTATTCGAAGCGGAAGTCGTGTAGTTCCCCGACTCGGAGGTCTTTGATCTTTTCGGACCTCCACTTTTTTTTAGCCGTAGGCCCACCCATGTCGACCAAATCAACCGGTACCCACTTCGAGTGACGTCTCGCAACCTCCCATGCCGCCACGTGTGGAAAACTCCTCTTTTTGTACACTCGGCAATACTCTTCGGTGGCGGTTTGCATGATAGTCGCCTCGCCCGCTCTACTTTGTAGAATGTTTGGTATATAGTGGGGGAATATTTGGATTTTATAAAACCCCCTCAACCTCAAACGGTCATATACACAAGCCCAACGTTCCTTTTTTTTTGAAAAATCAACACGTGAAAAAAGTCACATGTGTTCAATTTCACGCGTGAAAGAAAGCAGTGGCGGTGGTGTTTTGTTGTTTATCACGAGTGAGATAAATCACGGCTCCACCCCGCCCGCCCTAATAACACAACGTGATATTTTTGATTGAATTTGAAAAGGGAAAAAAGGTTCTAGAGTAGACTATATATGTGGACAAATGAGATGATCACACATGGTAAAGTAAAGGTTAATTTTTTTAACATTGAAATGATTACCTGATATGTTTTTTTCATTTAGCTTTTAACCATACAAATGAACTAGACGTTCAGTTGACCGTTGATGCACGTGTGGTGTGATATATATTTAAGTATATTTTAACCCCTTTTTACACGTTAGCCAAGTTTTAAATTTATAAAACACGATATTTTACTAACACCAAACACATATATGGGCAAGTGCACCCATCGTGAGCATAGTATAGTGTTGGCAAGATACCGAGGTCGTCCAAGGACACAAGAGCTTTTAGTACCGGTTTATCCTCAACGTCTAATCAAATCAAAAGTTAGAAAAAGGTTTTTAAATAAGAAAAATAAAACTAACTAAAATGCTGAAAAATAAAATAAAAATAAAAACAGATAGACAAGATGAATCACTTGGATCCGACTCGTGTTTAGTGTAACCTTTGATTATTTCCGCACTTTTGCACTTTTTAAGAGATTATCTTAGTTATTGTAGTAGGCCCCTCTTTTGAAGGTGACGTTACCCTCAACCCAGTAGTTTGAGTCAGCAAGGATACAATCCTAAAGGGTCGGATTATTGAAAGATAATTAATTAAGTTATTAATGCAAATTATGGTAGGCCCCTCTTTTGAAGGTGACGTTACCCTCGGCTAAGTAGTATGAGTCAGCAGGGATACAGTCCTAAGTAGCCGGGTTAAAGTATTAATAGTAGCTTACATATGAGTAGATCAAAGAGTTTGGACCCCCGCCATCCAATACCGGTGGGTATTGAAGGAGGTCCTACTAAATTTGACCCAGGTCCTTGCAGGATCTATACAATGAACAAGGCAAGACTCTTACCAAACCGTTCCCTTAACCCCCGACCAGGTAGCCAACATATCTCCATATAGACCGTGGAGATATGAATGGTGAAAATATTTTATTTTATATAGACAGAAAAATTATGCCAAGACACCACGGACAAACGATAAGGAAGAATCACCTTCAACATAAGAAACTAGTTATTAAAGTCATTAATACATAACCAAATAAAAAGTGCGAAAAGATTAAAAATAAAAAGTATTACACTAGACACTTGTCTTCACCAAGTGATGTAAGAGACTTAGGCAAACATGGCCTTTGATTGTCAAGAACTCTTACGATCAATCTTGGATCCCGAGATGACTCACACACTCTACGATGGACGATGGATGATGGTGGTGGATGATGGTGTTGTGATGGTGGTGGGTGGTGGGTGAAGTGTGAGAGAGGTGGTGTGCCAAGGGATGGTTTGCAAATGAGCCAAGCACCCCTATTTATAGGCTGAACAGAGACTCGGGCACGGCCCCGTGTCCATTGGGCACGGCCCCGTGTCCACCTTCCTTCTCTTTCTTCATTAATTGCAGTTTGTCTGCATTAGTTGACCACGCCCCCGTGTCTGTTGGGCACGCCCCCGTGTGCAGAAGCGTATCTGTACTATCAAGATTTCCTCAGATTCTGCGAATCTTAGAGTTGACAACGGCCCCGTGTCCGCCGGGCACGCCCCCATGGTGGGTGATAGAAGCTTCTACAGCTTTGTCTTTTCTGCAATCACTTGGGCACGCCCCCGTGCTCATTGAGCACGGGGCGTGTTTAGCCTTCTGTTCTCTTGTTTTGCTTGGGAAGATGCTGTCGGGGAGGCCGGGCATGCCACGTTTGTTCCTTTTCTTGTATTTATGTTAGATTTAGCTGCCTTTTTGCTTCTTTTGTTCATTTGAGCTCATTTAATCCTGAAAATACAAAAGGAAGACAAAAACACACTTTTTCCAACATTAGTACTAAAAAAGGGTTAGTTTTATGCCATAATTGATGTAATTTATATGTTGCATTTTGTGCACATCAACCGTTTAACAAGAATTTCATTTAAGTTTGTTTATTTAATAAATGACTGAATATAAACAATTTTTTTTTCATTAATTAAATGATCAAACATGACCACTTACATCGTTCATCTATTTATGTCCGTAAACCTTCATGTATGTTCGTTAATGGTCGTTCATTTATGTTTGTGTACATATCCTTTAAATACGTTTATTAGTAATTAGTAGTATGAATTAGACCATCATGCATGTACACACCAACCTTTTTTAATTTTAGAACCAACATTGGCTAATCGACTAACAAATGAATGAACGAGCAAGGACATATTCATTTTCTTTTGTTCTAATATTTTCTTTAATTTATGTGCATTTACGTTTGTTTATTTACACCTAATATGAATATTAACGAACGAACATAACAAGCTAACGTAGCACTAAAATGTATCTGTTTAAGTGTTCATGTTCATTACTTTGTTTTTTTTAAGTTAAACGAATGAACATGTACAAGCCTCTTTTGTCTCATTTGTAAGACCCATTCTAATTTAACATTAGATTATCATTAACGTAAGCATTTTATATCAAAAATGCCACTTAATGAAAACTTTTACATCAAAGTCTACAGACATGTTCAAAACATTCAAAAACCATGTTATAAGTGTTTACATAATTCACTTTTAATAAAACAAAACAAGATCAATTGCGGAAGCTTCATTTAGACATGTGTTCGGTTCTTGTTCGTCGCTTGATCTTCATCCGAAGGCCTATAACAATCACCTAGAATCAAAACCAACATAAAAGTTAGTTTTGATAGTTTTATAACAAGTTATAACAAGCCCATTGAGTTAAACAAACAAAACAACAAGAATCAACATGTTTTACACCCGTCGCGTGCCGTGACGGGTTTGGTGTTCTTCAGTCGCGTGCCGCGATGGGGTTACTCCCCACTTGTCGCGCGACGTGAGGATCTAACTTCGATAGAAGGTTTCTTTTTTTGTTGCTGCATTTGCCCAGTTATGTGTTTTATCCATCATTCAACTTAAACTTAGCATAACTTTCAATATACACATCCGTTTTACACGATTCTTGTTTCTATGCGACCGTAATAAAATTACGAATGTATTTATCACCTCAGTTCGCAATAAAATCTGATTGATAAGCTATTGGCTTATAAATCCTTTATGTGATTATTCGACCCGTTTCATTTTAACATCACTCCATGTTATATAACAATGGTTATTTCTTGTCTTTTTTACCCATCCCGGACTTGTAAAAAATTAACGTTTTCGCTCCCATTACATGGTTTGCGTACGCGTTTACATTCACCGGTTTATTTTGTAACTTTCTAAACACTTAAACCAACATTCAACCACTTACTTTATTTTGACCAATTTAGATGCTTTTAGCATATAAGCATAAATTTCGCTCATCATTACTCGCATCTTATTTCTACATTAAGATATCTTTTTGCCTCCCACCACAACTATATTTGTGGTGGATTTACTGTGGTAATCTGACTATTCCTAAGTCTACCCTTCGGTTAGTCAATTTTACGGAAAAGACACATTTTTGGGCGTTTGACCCAAAAAGAATTATGCCAATAACTTTTACATTTATCAAAGACTTTCTTGATAATATTACTCATTTCTAGACAACCTTTAAAGGTCGTTTGCCCGGTTTATCGATCAAAGGCATTTTGGTTAACTTTAGTCCCTCATTCTACGATGAAGGACTTTCACTAATTATTTGACCAAAATCGCACGTTTAACTATACTCTTATCTATGTGTACCTGGCTCGGGTCATAGCATTGACCTGTTTAAATACCTTTCACCATTAACTACTAATTAATAGCAACGCGAACCATATATTACTTCCCTGTGATCACATAACTCAACTAGCGATCATCAGTTATTATTGTCAAATGGTGTTAACAACACCATTTGATCCGTTTAGTCTAATTGTGTCACACCCCGAAAAATCAGAGCTGGCGTGACTAGACTGGTATCTTCATTGCACAGCGGAAGCAGTTAATGCTAAGACTTCTAGAAAACGAACGCCCGCTAAGTACTCGAATCCACGAGGTTCTCCTATTCCAACCGTGCCATAGTTTTGAAATTGCAACCTGAGAAAGAAACATGCAAAAAATCAACATAAAGTTGAGCGAGTTCATAGTTTGTTTTGAAAAAGATTTAAAATAAATCCTTTTGTTCACCGGTTTAAAAGTTGTTGACAAGATATAGTGAGATCGTTTTTCTCGGCATGTTATATGAAAATTGTGGGTCTAGCTCACGAGAGTCTTTATGCATTGCATGAGTGAGAATGGGCCGAGCCCAAAAGAGTCTTTGTAAACAGGACCAACCCGTCCTCTTACTTATATATAAATTGAAAAACATTACCAAAGTTCGTAATCCATGTATTTATGAGTTTTCATCAAATGAATCTTGAATGCATTTGAAAGTTTGAGTATCGAAAGCTGGTTTGTAAGCGTCTATGAACCTAATGATCATTAATGTGTAGCTAAGACATTAATATGTGTGCCGACATAGGAAGCACTCAACCAAGTAGACGATTTAAGTGTCGATTCACTTCGACAGGGACACAAAAGCACTCTAAGTGGCCGCACAAGGACCGTGAGTAGGGCTCGCCCGTACCCGATAGATCTACCCCCTGTTCCATGGTCCTTAAAAGAATTAATGGTGCCTAAGTTAGCGCCTATTCGCACGTGATCTGAGGATTCATTCCTTAGCTTAACATACCCTAGTTAACATGTATTTCAAAAGAAAAAGGGGACAAAAACCCATTGGGTTGTCTCGTTTTTCGTACGCAGACCAACCCAGTCCCGTTGTTGTAACTAGGACAATCCTGTCACTAGTCATGAAAATCATGCACGTTTGCAAGAATACACGTTTGTTTTGTAAAACCGGTGTGTTTAGCATAAACCTTTTCATAAACAATTTGAGTTTGTTGAAATCCATTTGCAACATGGTTTATAAATATGTGTGTTCATTCATCGAAATATTGTTTGCATTTGCAAAAACTTGCATGTCTTTCCACCCCCGAAAACATTTATAAAAATGTAAAACTATAAAAAGTGGGGGTTATGAACTCACCTTGACATTCCTGTGCAAAGCTAGCTTAGTGTGATTCCGTAGTGTCGTTTCAAGAACGTGAATTAGCTAGCGTGCAACTATGACATTCCTACGAAGGGATACTTATAAGTTTTCTAAATAAATCAGCGTAGCTAAACTACGTGTCCGAGCTCTACCGAGTCGTAAACAAAACGACTCTACGAAGAAAGGTGTGAATATTTTTGTTTTGAAATAACCAAACTATTGTTAGTTGATCCCGTTTATGACCGGGATAAAACTAAGTCTCAAAAACGACTTAGTTTTTCGAATGTTCTAGGAAATATATTTATATATATAAATATAAACATACTTGCGAAGTCATGAATTAGAAGTATGTGGATGGATCAACGTACGTCTCGCCGTAGCTTTTATAAGACGTAAATAAATAAATACATATATATATATATATATATATATATATATATATATATATATATATATATATATATATATACGTATATTCGAAATGTTGGCGGTTAAAATGAATAAAGGACTATATTCATTTGATAAAGATACTCGAACTAAAGATGATCGAAATCAATATAAATAATTTATATTTATCTCTTATGTTTTCTTTTGAATACTAAATGTTTGAAATAAGAATTCCGAATCGTCGTTTCAAATAAATATAAAACGTTATATTTATTTATTGTTTTTGTTATAAAAGTATTCGGAATCGCCGACGTTTAAAATAAGTAGAGATATTCAAAATTAGTCGAACTATCGATGTTTCGAAATAAGAATAAATAATCATATTTATTTTGTATAAATAATCGAGTTTTTAAACGTGTTTTCAAATATGGTTTAAAATAAAGGGAAATAGTATTCGTCGAATGTTATAACTTCGTTTGTAATTCGTAAACGCCGCCAAAATAAATATATATTTATATTTATTTTTATAAGAAGAATTCAAAATCCGATAAGTGTCGTTTTTAGATCATAAATACGTTTCGCAATTCGGGTTTTTAGCGAAAATCGAGAAGAGTTTCCTCTGTTTTTGGAATAACCCCGACAACACTAGTTGTCGTGATTTTGTCAAAAACTCAACAATTGTCAACAAGCAATATATATATAACTTTTGTCAAATTCGGGAAAATGTAACAAGTAACTAAACGTGTAACTATAATACGATGGTTTGAGCTCGGTTCGTGTTTAACTAAAAATCTAAAACTATTGGTTTACCCAAACCATTGTTGTTTCACGCTTGAACTTTATATACTAGAAAACTAGTGTTTTCTCTCGTGGCCGCCGGGAAGTGCTCGACGACGAGGATCTCTGCGGTATAGCGGGCTGGGTGATTTCGGCGGCTGCCTTGATTCCACCTGCCTCTCTATCCTGTTTTGATCTAGATCCATTCGCCTTCTGGGTTGAGGCCGGTGTTTTCGTGGTCCTTGTGTCTCCGTTACTGTGGGTTTGTGCCCGGGCTTCGATTGTTTAGTAGGTCTGTCACCGGCCACGACTACTGTTGTAGTGTTCCCTTTGGCAGGTACGAATCCTATTAACCCTTCATAAGCCCGTGGTTCGCCCATGGTGGGTTCGGGTTTGGGTGTCCCCGGCTGTCGGGGCGGTGACGTGATCACCAAGTTCTTTGTCTCTAATTTACCGGAAGGATGCACGCCTTGGGAACTGAGGAAAGGCCTGGAGGGTTTTGGGGTTATTCCGGGGACTTACGTGGCGAAGAAAAGAGATAAAGAAGGCTGCAGGTTTGGTTTTGTTAGCTTCTCTAATGTTGGTGATCGGTCTGCTTTGGAGAAAGAGCTCAGGGGCGTTAAGATGGGCGATGTTAAGTTAAAGATCAATATAGCTAAGTTCGCGCTGGAGAATGCCGGTTTTCCTCCTGTGGCCGAGACAAAAAAAGGGAAGCAGGTCCAAGCCCCCTCTTATCCGGAGTTCAGGAGCAATATGTTTAATTTCAGGGATGCAAGGTCTTTCAGTGATGTGCTGGGGAATTCTTCGGGGGCAGACAAGTCTAATATGGAGCCCGGAGGATTGAAGACGGTTGGTCAGTCCTCGAGTAGTGCCATAGTTGTGCCGGATAGAACGTTAGCTTTTAATGAGTTAATTGGATTGGCTGTTGTCGGGAGGACGGTGGACCTTGAAACCTTGGTTGATCTTGATAAACTTCTCAGGATTGCCAAGGTCCCGAATTCCAGGAACCAATATTTGGGTGGTCTTTCTATCCTTATTTCCTTTAGGGACGAGTCTTCGTCTAACTCGTTTCTCATTGCTCGGGAGGTTTGGGGCCCCTGGTTTTCTAAGTTGGAAGCATGGAGAGGACAATCCCTATCGTTAGAGAGAGTGGCGTGGCTTAATGTTCCTGGCATTCCGCTTCATCTCATGGAGGAGGGTGTTTTCAAGCTTATTGGTGAGGTGTTTGGGAAAGTGTTGCATGTTCCTAAAGGGTGCGACAAGGAGCTTAATTTGTCGATGGTCAGGGTGGGGGTCCTAGCCGGGGAAGCTTAGAGAATCAATGAAACGGTTTCGTTATCTTGGAAAAACAGAATATTTAGAGTATGGGTCGAAGAGGAAAAAGAGGTCTGGCAACCGGACTGCCTGGGATGCTCTAGCGGCATCGGTGTTTCGTCGGACTCGGGGTCTCCTTTGATGTCGTCGCCGGTCGGTTTTGTGCCGGAGGATGAGGTGCATGTCAGCGGCGAGCAGGAACAGGTGGGAGAGGAGAAGTCGCCTCAGGTAGATGAAGGGGTCTTGCATGGGGATTGTGGATTCATGCACGTAGAGAGAGAAAATAGCGGCGAGGGGTTGGATAATGATGCGGGGTTTTTCGGTAATGGGGGGATCCCAAGGTCTGTGTGTGGGACACGTACTGTCTATTTGTCTCATGAGGGAGATGTTTTGAATGATGGGCCCTTCTTTGGTAATTCTGCTGAGAAATTTAAATTTTTAATGGGTTCAGGTGAGAAAGGTTCTAAGGCCCAAAGGAAAGTTGCCTTAGGCCCTTTAAGGAAAAAAGGCCGGCCTGTCTCGAATCTTGTTTCATCGCCTGGGGACCAGAGACCAAGGAAAAGAAGTAGAAATGAGGAGAAGGACCTAGAACCTGGTTTTGCTTTTGTAGGTTTCACATCCAGGTCTCAACGAAGCTCCGGGTCGGGGTATTTTCAGACCGATGGCATCGATGGGGATTTTGATCTTAATGTCAGGGCTGCTTCGGAGGACCTGTGTCACTGTGAGCACTCTGCCAATGCGGATCCGGTGGACGTCTCGGCCGATAAAGCTTTGCATTCTGGGGTTGACTGCGACGGAATGGAGAAGGAAGTGGAGAGTACTGTTTGCATTGGGAGGAAAATTGGTGTGGAATTGCAAAACCACTCGGAATTAATCAGGCAGGTTGTCTCATCTGCAGGTATTAATGGAGTTTCCTCATGAATTTTATGTCTATTAATTTGAGAGTAATTGGGGGGGATCATAAGGCTGGCTGGATTAAGAAAATCAGGAAGGAGTTTGGGGTTAATTTTTTGGCTATCCAGGAGTCCAAACGCAACAATGTCACTCGCGCTGATTTGGTGAAATTTTGGGGCAGTGGGAATTTTGGGTTGGAATCTGTTTGTGCTTCGGGCCTTTCGGGTGGTTTAGTATGTGTTTGGGACGACAATTTCTTTTCTTTGGAAGGATCGAATAAAAATAAAATTTTTTTGGATATCAGGGGTAGAATTTCTGGTTGTAACTCGGTTGTTAATTTTTTGAATGTCTATGCCCCCAAAGGGATTCCGACAAAAAAAGAGGTATGGGACTTGTTGGGTGCTTTAATTGATAGCTACGATGGTTTTTGGGTCATCAGAGGTGATTTTAATGCTGTCCGGTTTCGAGAGGAAAAGAGAAATTGTTCCTTCAAGCCGTCATGCGCAAGCAACTTTAACGCGTTCATCTTCGAGGCCGGGTTGGTTGAACTTGAAATGAGAGGGAGACAGTTCACCTGGCACTCCGAGAATAGACAGAAAATGAGCAAGCTTGATAGGTTTCTTGTCAATTCCGACTTCTTTAATAAGTGGCCGGAAGCTCACGTTCAGGTTTTACCTAATTCATGGTCTGATCATTGTCCTATCATCCTGTCCACCAAATCCGTCAACTTTGGTGCTCGCCCATTTAGAGTTTTCAATTCTTGGTTGGGGAAAGAGGGATTTAAAGATGTGGTAGTGGAGGCTTGTAACAGCTTCTCGGCTCCGGATGCAATCCTGATGTCAGGTTGGTTAAAAAATTGGCTTTTGTTCATAGTAAGATAAAGGAATGGAGAGACTCGATGTTAATTAAGGATAAAGAGTTGATCGTGCAAGCAGAGCAGGAAGTGGAGGAGTTGGAAGTTCTTTTAGAGACTAGGGATTTATCGGAAGATGAGGATTGGGCTCTAGCTGAAAATAAAAAAATTATTGCCGAGGCGGAGTTAGCTAAAGTGATGGATCTCAAACAGAGGTCTCGTGTTAGATGGGCCAAAGAAGGGGATGAGAATTCTAAGTTTTTCCATACAATGATCAATTGTAGGAAGGCTTCTAACGTTATTCATGGGTTGTTTATTGGGGATGAGTGGGTCTCTAAACCGACTCTTGTAAAGAAGGAGGTGTTCCAGTTCTTCAGGTCTAAGTTTCAGGAGGAGTGTATTAATCGGCCGAAGCTGATATGCCCTAATCTTAAGAAGATGTCTAGTCTCGGTGCTTCTTGGGTTGAATCTCGGTTCAGTTTGGAAGAAATTAAATCTGCAGTGTTTGAATGTGGGGATGACCGGGCTCCTGGTCCGGATGGTTTTAATTTTCGATTCTTTAAGCTCTTTTGGAGTCTCTTCGAGGCGGATTTTTTCGAACTTATGTCGGGCTTTTTCGATTCAGGTAGGATTAATCCAGGATGCGGTTCGTCGTTCATTGCTCTTTATCCGAAAAAGAGAGACCCCGCTGGCCTTGGAGATTATCGCCCGATTAGTCTTGCCGGGGTTGTTAACAAGGTGGTGTCTAAAATTCTCGCTAACAGATTGAAGAAGGTCCTCGGCTCGGTTATCTCGGTCTCTCAGTCTGCTTTTTTAGGTGGCAGGTTTATCTTAGACAGTCCTCTCATAATCAACGAGGTCATTTCTTGGCTTAAGAGGACTAAAAAGAAAGCGTTCCTTTTTAAGATTGACTTCGAAAAAGCCTATGATAATATTAGTTGGGGTTTCGTTGTGGCCATCTTTAGTCAAATGGGTTTTGGTGCTAAGTGGTGTAGCTGGATTTGGGGCATTCTCTCTTCGGCTAGGGCTTCTGTCCTTGTTAACGGTTCTCCGACTTTTGAGTTTAGTTGTGGTAAAGGGATGAGGCAAGGCAATCCTATTTCCCCATTCATGTTTGTGGTAGTGATGGAAGCGCTCTCGTGTATTTTTGATAAAGCTGTGGAGGCGGGTGTTTTCTCAGGGATTGATCTCCCGAACGATGGTCCGTCGTTGTCGCATTTGTTCTTTGCGGACGACGCTTTGATTATTGGGGATTGGGGTGAGATGAACACCTTGAACGTGGTAAGGATCTTACGGTGCTTTCACGCGTGCTCAGGGCTTAGGATCAATCTAAGCAATTCTAATTTATTCAGAATAGGGGCCGATAATGCAGAGGTGGTGGATATGGCTAGAGTGGTGGGGTGTAATCATGATTTTCTTCCATTTAAATACCTTGGTTTGAAGGTTGGGGCGAATATGAATAAAATTAATAATTGGAAGCCTGTGTACGACATTGTTGAATCCAGATTAGCCTTATGGAAATCAGCGTTTATGTCTATTGGCGGGAGGATTAAGCTCATTCGCTCCGTTCTTCAAAGTCTTCCGGGTTATTATTTCTCGTTGTATAAAGCTCCGGTTAAAGTCGTTAAAGATTTGGAAGGCAAAATTAGGAAGTTTTTATGGGGAGGGTCTAACGAAGGAAAAAAAAACTCATTGGGTTTCTTGGAACATTGTGGCTTCGCCTATAAAGTGTGGTGGATTGGGGCTCAGTAAACTTCATAATATCAACATCGCTCTCCTTAGCAAATGGGGATGGAGGTATAAATGCGAGTTTGACAACCTTTGGGTTAAGGTGATTGACTCGTTATACGCTAGCGGGTCGGGCTGGTCGTTTCTTCTAGATAAAAAAATCAGTCAGTGGGGTTGGCATAACATTATAGTTGTGTTCAACAAGCAGGTTCTGGGGGGCTCGTTGCTTCGTAATTTTTTCAAAGGAGTTATTGGCAGGGGTGATCGTATTTATTTTTGGCTTCACAATTGGGTGACGGATACTCCTTTCAAAGATTTATTCCCTCGGTTGTTCTCTCTTGAAGTGGTAAAGTTGTGTCGGGTTCAGGAGCGGCTCTCAGGTAATTGGCTTTGGAGGCATGACCCGTCTCTTGATGATGAGCTGACGGAAATGGCTGAGTTATTCAGGGCTGTTAATTCAGTTTCCTTGAACAACAGTAGCGACAAGTGGGTGTGGAAGGGCGATAGTTCCGGAGTTTTTTCTGTTAGCTCTGTAAAGAAAGTTTTGGAGGGTGATTTCACTAATGTCAGTGGCTTCGTACTTGAGTGGTGCAAATGGGTTCCTATCAAGTGCAACGTTTTTGTCTGGAGAGCGGCGATGGGGCGTATCCCAACTTCGGACGCTTTAAGAAGGAGAGGTATTTACGCAGGTGATGGGCTGTGCCCGCTGTGCAGATCTGAGGACGATTCATCCGATCATTTGTTTACTTCGTGCTTGATGGCTACCATTCTTTGGCAGAAAATTTCTCGATGGTGCAGGTTACCTCCCATTTATGCATTCTTGGTAAAAGACTTGTTAATGATCCATAGCTCGGGAGGTCTTAAAACTGGAGAAGGGATTGCTGTGCACGGAATTATGATCACGGCTTGCTGGTGTTTGTGGTTGGCTCGGAACAAGGCTTTGTTTTCCGGTGTAGATGTCAAGGTGGATAGTATTTTTAGTGAGGTCAGATCTTTGGCTTTCCTTTGGTATAAAAATAGATCCAAGTGTAGTTCGATAGCGTGGGTTGATTGGTGTAAATTTCTAATTATGTAAGGGTTTGTTGTTGGTTGGTTCCCCGGTCCGGTTTTCGGGCGCGGGTGTGTGGTGTTTAATAAAGTTTTCCTTTTAAAAACAAATATAACTAGAAATTTCACGTCGTTTAAATGTTACCGGGTCTCGTGCTGAGTGTTGTTCACCGGCTGACTTCGTTGACCGGCGTTGACCCATTTGACGTATGTTGACTTTCTGACTCGATCCTTCTCGTTGACCGTTCTTTGACGGAACCCGACTAAACCCGAAGCATGAACTGTGTGAACCCGTAATGAACCGAGTCCTGAAACTTAAAGTATCCAAGTCGTTGACTGTTTTGAACCCCAACTCGATACGAGCCTTCCAAGTGCTGAACCGTACCCGCCTGAATCGGAGCTCCAGAACCCACACATCAGCCGATAACACTTGAAGCTTAAAAAAATTCAAAAGAAACGAGTGATTCGGGAGAGGTTTACCGTATAACTTTGTCGGAAAATAAAGCACCACCGCCTCCACTGCCGGTTCTGGCAGCCGTCGCCGCCTTCGGCCACTGCCCTCCTCGTCTTCATCATCATGTCATTATCCTCCTGCCTGAATTAACCCAATCGTGTCGGAAAAGTTCATGGATTGAGCCAGTTATAAAGAAACAGAGAGTGAAGTGACTAGTACTTACCGAAAATATCACCATCACCATCACAACATCGTCGGAAAACCCAAGAACACCACCGTCGCCGGTTATCCACCGCCGAAACCTGCCACCGCTGCACTTCCGTCACCGGCGCTGTGTGGTGGCCGGCTCCTCCTCCGTTTCGTTGTTTTCTCTCTCTAGACGTCCTCTCTCTCTCTCCTTCAGCCGTAACTCTCTCGATTCCGTCGTCGCACCACCACCAGACAGTGGTGGTGGTGGTGATCGGTCGTTCTTCAGCGCGAAACAGGGGGTTTGCGGGGTGAGCTGTAGATGAAGTTGGGGCTGGGTATCTGCACGTAAGGATAATCGAGAGGTAGGTTAGAAATTTTAGGGTTTTTAGAGGTAGGAGATGAAGTTTGAGGGATGTGAGTGTGATTTTGGGCTTGGGCCCAAGGCCCACAAGCCCGATATAGCGTGTTATAGTGGCCCGATAATTCCTACGAACCCGTTTTCACACACGAGCTCCGGATAATATATTAACGAATATTTTTAAAATCGAATAACGTAAAATGTACGCTGATAGTTGTTTTTTTTATGTGTTCGTTCGTCGGTTATGTTTAATAGCGTAAAACGCGTCGTTCGCCGTTTCAATCCGTTTTTCGATCCGGTTTCGACTACGAATATTAAATTTTAATTACGACACTAAAATATATCATAAACAGTTTAATATTTTTCGGCGTTGTCAGTATCATGTTCAGTTTCAGTTTGTTACCGTTTAAATTCCAGTAGTTTCTCCGCAGATCGTCATACACGTACTGAATTGTCGGATAGGGGTTCCTAGGCATCCTAAAGGCCTAATTAAGTTAATCTACTTCTTAAACACTATTTATTATACCTTTAAACACTTGTTAATTGTGTAATTAGAAGCTGTTAATTACTGGTTGTCACAAATTGATTATTTATCATTATAAGATGGTATTTAGATACCATCTCGCCCCTTGAACCTATTCTGGTTTACACCGTGAGTTCTTATTACTTAAAAGACGTTTCTTAATTTGTTTGACCCCTTATGACTTACGCGATATGGTGTATTTTCAAATCTTTTTATCTATCCGTCAACTCGTGTCCGGATTACTATTTAACCACTTTTACTCGTCACGGTTAACACTATAACGTAATGTTTCAAAATTCCTTATTTGTTCATCATCACACGACTAGTTTACCGTTTTTTTAACCCTTTTTACCATAATTTAGGTTTCTTACCATTCTCACTTGTTCCAACTCACATTATATCGTGCCGGAACATCATATTTTAATTACTTAATTTAGCTCATATTCAATACTCACAAGTAACTATTTTGTAAATAAAAAGGGGAGTAACCTTTACTTACCTTGCATCCTAAGTACGCTTTTCCTTCATACTTGATTCGTTTGACCCGCTTCCTTCCCAAGCTTCCACCTAGCTTGTCAAGCATCAAACTATCGTCATAATTTGTAAGACGGTAATATTAGTCATCTTTGCTTACGACTATTCCATCTTACGGATTTTATGTCGAAATTATTATTCGACCTTATTATTGGTTAGTTTGACTTTCATAAGTCAACTACCTTTAATCATACGAAATGTGCAATTGCGTTCGATAACTCATTAGGCATTTCATCAATTATCCGGTAGGCATTATTATTATGCCACTGTTTTAAACTATTTTCTAATCTCAATTCATGCTATTATTAACACCAAGTTAACTTAGCCCTCATTTATCAAAGATAATTTATTCTTTCCTTATGCAAAATCTACGGATTTTCATCTATAAGTGAAACCCGTTTCATCATGTTATTAGGCATTCATCTGAATACCTAATCTAGCCAAGTTCTACATACAAACTAGTAGGCACACGATTTCACTTAGGCATTTTAACGAGCACCTTGTGGGCGAGATTTGTATACTTCTTTTATCAAGTTTATGATTAACTTTTTAACCAAATTTTAACATCAATATCACGCCCTTATTTCTAGTGTTCATGAACTACATCTAGAACTTGCATCATAACATCGATGTTCATCCATTTAACACTCTAATTCAAGTGTTCATCATATTGTCATAAAACCCACTTAGCACATACATGATTAGCTAACCGAATCACTAATTCTTGGCAATAATTTAACAAGTTTACATCTAGGGATTGTTCCTAGACTTGTACTCATATCTATATCACTCATACATTCAACATTCACTCTAGAAATTGTGAGTGTTTATCATAAATTCAAAACGTCACCAAATTACAAAATTTAACATACCTTGTGGTTCCCTAGCTTAGGTGATCACAAATTTAGTTAAAGCCTAAAATTCTTGGTTTGATTTCCCTTGATTTTGAATCAAATTTGTGAGTTTAGGGTTTGAAGGGAGGAACCCTCTCCTGCTCTGTGGAAAACGTCGACCAAACACACACTTGTGTGTGTGTTTTGGTTTTTAATTTGTTTAATAAAACATCTTTCCACATTTTGTCCCTTTTAGTCCCTCTAGTTCAAGGATTGTTAAAAAGGGTTACTAGTTCATGTTTTCCTTATTGTTTTCAAATACTATTACTAACTAGATTAATTATTCCTAATTGTGTTACATTTGGTTATGACCAAATTATAATTTACACATGCATATATATAATTTTATATTTTTGGGGTGTTACAAGTTTACCCCCCTTAAAGAGGTTCCGTCCCCGAAACCTTTCTTACTTCACTTATTCCACGCTAATCCTGAAATGATAAGCGCTTTTATTAAGTTTTAATTACCATTTTGACCTTAAATGGTCTTTACGACTAGACTTATTAGTCATTGGCTACTTTATACCCCGTCATTCGGTATACCATATTGCCATTCCCGGCCTTATGTGAGTTTATGCTCTCCTATCGCGTAACTCACGTTACCATGTGATTATATTCTATATTACTTTTCTTGACCATGATCGCATCACGTCATCTTTAACTTTATATCGGCCTTTCATTATCGAAAATCTTTCTTTCGAATGTATCGTCTTACACCTATCGGTGTTAAAATCGATACCCTTTACTATTAACTATTTTCTAATTCCTTTCATAATATTCATATTTATTAAAACGTTGTTTCTCACTAAAACTGAATTTTAGTTTAACGTTTTTTCTTTATCTTGTGTTAATTACTCATATCAAGGAGTAGACGATCAAGAATTTATTCCTTTCCGTTATTATTTTACACGGGGAATCACAACTAGTTCCCTCGCTCTGCATTATTGACTCGTAGGTTCTTTCACTTAGCCTCGTAGGCTATTTCCTTAGACCTTCACCTTTTTAAGGTGAGACCCCTATAGTTTGTTTCTTTCTATTTGTGTGTCACACCCCAACCGATGGCGGAATCATCGGGGCGCGGCACTTAGCGAAACAGATTGTTCAATAGAATCCACAACAACTATTAAATTACCAAATCTTTAATGTTAATATCCCATACTACTAACAGATAAAGTAAATATAGTTATTACAGATAATTGTCTCATAAACAAGCAAACTGTTCCGACAACTCATATTTTTATTAGGTTTGTTTCTAGACTCCATCCTAGCTCGATTCCATCAAATAGCAAGCAAGCGTCCTAAACACCTGTCACATACGTTAAAATAGAGGTCAATACACATAGTGTAAAGGTGAGCATACAAGTTTGATAGTATAATAGAGTTCGAAAGTATTTACACATAACCAACATGTGCAACGTATAATGTGAAACATGTAAGTTATCGACAAAGATCCTATCAATACCAATGACTGCGATTTGATTGCGAGTAGCGATTGCGCATCACATGTTCACCACTGCGAACACGTGAAGTAATGTCCATAACAACCCCTGAGTGAACAGGTGCTGAGTCCAAACTATAGTACTATCATTGCTAAGGCAGGTAGATAGCAATCGATGTGTAAACATAACAAACAGGAATTCATCGAGTCACGTATAACATGCAGTAACAGTCAGCGTATAAATAGTGTTTGCGTTGTGTGTCGATGTGATTTAGAATAAGTAACGTATGTAACACCCAAAAGTGATTAAAGCAAAAAGGGATCGAGTATACTCACAGCGATGGAAGTTAATGGATTGAAGGGAGCACTAGAGTGAGATTAGCCTGATCAGAACGATAGCATAAGAGATAAGCGGTGCGTAAAACGAGGTAAGTGAAACAAGGTAATGAGTGGTCATCCGGTCGGATGGCAATCCGAACGGATGGCCATTCGATCAGATGTCAATCCGTTCGGATGGACATCCGTTCGGATGGCCATTCGGTCGGATTGACACTCGTTTGGGATGGATGTGTTTATGTATGATGGCTTTGAAGTTTTCATTGTATCATTTTGAAAACAAAGAAGTATCTTTACCTTTTAGGTCGTTCGATCGGATGGCGATCCGTCCAGCAAGACATTCCTCAGAAAACAACAAGTGTTGGAGACCCAATGTCATCCGACCGGATCGTAATTCGATCGGATGGCAATCTGATCGGACGACAATCCGTCTGGGTGACTGGTTCATTTTGAAACTCGTTAAGTTTTGAAAAGTTTGTGGTTTGATTAAGACATTATGACAACGTACTAAACAACGGAACCTCGCCAAATCCCAAGTCGTCCGATCGAACAGGAATCACCCAAATCCGATCAGTTCACTGGTTTGTGACGGTGTTCATATTCACGGTTAAAAGTTAAGATTTAAAGGTGAAAATGAAGAAGAAGTGTGTGTAGATGATAGATGTACATGGTTTGAGTTGAAAACTTACAAGAATCACGAGAGATCGAGAGAAAGATGGCCTTGAGTGCGTTGGTCGAATGAAGGAGCTGTCACATCACAAATGATGTGACAGATGGGTATTTATAGGGTTTCCAAAAGAGGAAAGGGCGCACCAGGTGACGGATAAGATGACTGTCCGATCGGATGGCCATTCGATCGAGGTGGCACGGCGAGTTAGATTTTCATGTTTTCGTTTCGTTCGTTGAGCGTTGCGATGCGTTTCGAGCGAGTGATGCGATAGTATTACCCATTAGTTACACAAATAACCTAATTAATATATCTAACATACAATCACTATAAATAACTTGCGTTTAGCGTTTGCGATTAGATTGCGATGCGATAAAATTGCGATTGCGATTAAACACCTTAATATAAACATAACGTGCACAAGTAACACATAATAAGCACACACACGTAAAACAATATCCATAACCTATAATTCGGGTTGTGAATGCGATTGAGATGCGATTAGCGATAAGTCGATTAGCGATTAATATGCGATTAAGTAGCGATTTATTAATATGTACTCCACATAATACAACTAAAGCAATTTAAATACAAAACTAGTTATAAGTCAAGGTGGTCAAATCCGTAGTTAAGCAAGGAGTGACAGATCGCAATTAGCAATCTTTTCTTCAGTAACACAGGTTGTTACAGTCTCCCCTACTTAAGGAAATTTCATCCCGAATTTTAAGAAGTAGGCGTAACAAACAGTTGTGGGTACTTCGCCTTCATGTCACTTTTGAGTCCCCAGGTAAATTCGACGCCGTGTTTGCCTTCCTAGCGAACCTTCACAATGGGAATGCGTGAGCGTCTGAGTACCTTGGTTTCTCAGCCCATGATCTCGACAGGCTTTTCCATGAAGTGTAATGTTTCGTCCACTTGTAAATCTTCGAGAGGGACATGTAATTCCTGTTCGGCTAGGCACTTTCTGAGGTTCGAAATGTGGAAAGTCGGGTAGACGTTACTCAGTTCCTCCAGTAGTTCGAGTCTGTAGGCCACTTTGCCAATTCTTTCCAGAATTTTAAAGGGTCCATCATATCGAGGCGCGAGCTTTCCTTTCTTGCCAAATCTGATCACCCCTTTCCAAGGTGCAACCTTTAGGAGTACGTGATCGCGAACGTCAAATTCAAGGGGCTTGCGGCGTCTATCGGCTTAACTTTTCTGACGACTCCGAGCTTTCAGTAGATTGTCTCAAATTTGGAGGATTTTGTCAGTCGTTTCTTGTAACAGCTCAGGACCGGTAATTTGTGCGTCTCCGATCTCGTGCCATACAATAGGCGATCGACATTTCCTTCCGTATGATGCCTCAAATGGTGCCATTTGAATGCTAGAGTGATAACTGTTATTGTATGAGAATTCGACTAAAGGTAAGTGCGTGTTTCAATTACCACCGAAATCTATGACACATGAGCGAAGCATGTCTTCAAGGGTACGAATCGTGCGTTCAGTCTGACTTTCGGTCTGAGGATGGAAAGCGGTACTAAGTTTGAGGGTAGTACCAAGAGCAGATTGAAACGTTTCCCAAAGACGCGAAGTGAACCGACCATCGCAGTCAGAGATGATGTCACGAGGCGTCCCATGTCGACAAATAACCTCATCGGTGTAGATTCGTGCTAATCGTTCTACCTTATAGTCTTCCCGTATCGGTAGAAAGTGAGCGGATTTAGTGAGACAGTCAACGATAACCCAGATGCTGTCGTGACCTGATGGCGTGCGTGGAAGCTTCGTTATGAAGTCCATAGCTATACTCTCTCATTTCCACATAGGGATCCCGGGTTGTACGAGTAAGCCAGAGGGTCTTTGGTGCTCAGCCTTGACCTTGGAACAAGTCAGGCACTTCGAAACATAGACAGCGATATCCTTTTTCATATCCGACCACCAGTACTTGTAGCGCAAGTCCTGTTACATTTTTTCAGCACCGGGATGAATAGAATATCAGGATTTGTGGGCTTCATCCATCAGAGGTTGTCGTAAACTCGTACACTTAGGAATCCAAATTCGGTCTAGGTAATGAAAGATACTGTTCGATTTATTCTCGAGTTGAGCGCCATCGTTGAGAATTCTTTCCTTCTTCAAAGTTCGTTCAGTAAAAACAAGCATGCTGCGTGTCACGGATGAGAGTTTCGAGATTATGCTGGGCTTGAGCATTTCGAATGCTATGCAAATAGCTTCGTCGACTGAGAGCATCGGCGACAACGTTTGCTTTGCCTGGGTGGTAACAGATCTCACAGTCGTAATCGTTAAGGAGTTCTACCCACCGGCGTTGGCGCATGTTTAGTTCTTTCTTGTCAAAGATGTGTTGGAGGCTCCTATGATCGGTGAAGATCGTACACTTAGTACCGTAAAGGTAGTGTCGCCAAATCTTTAACGCAAAAACAACTGTGCCAAGCTCGAGGTCGTGTGTGGTATAGTTCTTCTCGTGGATCTTGAGCTGTCGAGAGGTGTACGCGATAACCTTGTCTCGTTGCATGAGGACGCAACCGAGACCGAGGTTAGAGGCATCGCAGTAGACTACGAAATCGTCATTTCCATCGGGAAGTGAGAGCACGGGAGCGTTGCAAACCATTGCTTTGAGAGTTCGAAAGGCCTCCTCTTGCTTGGTTCCCCAAACAAAAGGTTTGTCCTTATGCATTAGCGAGGTAAGTGGCACAGTGATTTTAGAGAAACCTTCGATAAATCGACGATACTAGCCCGCTAGTCCAAGAAAAGAACAGACCTCGGACGAGTTCTTGGCTAGAACCCAGCTCTTAATTGCTTCAATCTTCGCAGGATCGACGTGAATACATTGACTATTGACAATGTGACCCAAGAATTAGACCTCCTCCAGCCAGAATTCACACTTAGAGAATTTGGCATAGAGACGGGTTCCCTGGAGTAACTCAAGAACCAAACGTAGATGTTGCGAGTGTTCGGCTTTTGATTTGGAATAGATCAGGATATCATCGATGAACACGATGACGAAGCGGTCAAGAAAGGGTTTGCACACGCGATTCATTAGATCCATAAAGACTGCGGGAGCGTTAGTCAAACCAAAAGGCATAACAACAAATTCGTAATGACCATAGCGGGTTCGAAAAGCGGTTTTAGGTATATCTTCCTCCTGGATGCGTAATTGGTGATAGCCTGAACGTAAATCAATCTTCGAGAAACACGTAGCCCCTTGTAGTTGGTCAAACAAATCATCAATTCGAGGTAAGGGATATCGATTCTTGATGGTAAGCTTATTCAGTTCCCTGTAGTCGATGCACATCCGGAATGATCCGTCCTTCTTTTTGACGAAAAGGACAGGCGCGCCCCAAGGAGAGGTGCTAGGGTAAATGAAGCCTTTATCAAGTAGTTCTTGAAGCTAACTCGAGAGTTCGCGCATTTCAGAGGGAGCGAGGCGATAAGGCGCTCTAGCAACAGGATTTGCTCCAGGAATAAGGTTGATTCGGAAATCGATGTCACGAGTGGGAGGTAATCCTGGAAGATCGTCAGGGAATACAAGATGGTAATCACGAACAACGGGAACATCTTTCACACCTGTGGTTCTTTTCTTTTCCTTCTCCGCTACTACGATGTGTGCCAAGAAAGCTTGGTATTCTTTTCGAAGCGACTTCACCGTATACACACAATTGATCACCATTTGCGACAGAAAAACGGATCATCGTATCGAAGCAAACAATTTCAGCATGATTCTCCTGAAGGAAATCCATACCTACTATGACATCAAAGCTACTGAGTTGCATCGGAATGACATTAATCAGGAAAACATGACCGTTGAGATCGAGAGTACAGTCATGCAGAACAGAACTGATGGTGACGGTTCTTCCAGTGGCAACTTCTACGTCGAAGGTTGATAGGAGGTCAACACGCTTACGATTTAGGAGCCTTTCGAATTCGAACGATACAAAACAGTTATCGGCTCCAGTATCAAACAAACATGAAGAATATATACCATTTACGAGAAACGTACCATTAACCACGTTGTTGTCTGCCTGAGCCTAACGGGCGTTGATGTTGAAGACGCGCCCGCGGGCTGCTTACTGAGCTGGCTGCTGCTGCTGCTGCTGCGGTGCTGGCTGCTGTTGTTGCGGCTCTTGCTTCACCACTCTGTTTGGCCAAACATTCGCGAAATCGTTGGGATCACCACACGCAAAGCAGACTCTTGCTTGAGCAGCGAGAGCAGGAGCTGCTTGCTGTCCTTGCGGAGCTGGTAGACCAGACGCTTGAGTTGGAGCTGGAGCTTGTCGAGAACCAGTACGGCAGTTTGCGGTGAAGTGGCTGTACATGTTGCAGTGTACACAGAACCGGCATGCGATACCAACCGGGTGATGATAGGTGCAAGTAGGGCAGAGCGGATGTGTGCCAGTGTATGCACGTTTTGCTGGCTGTGCATTGGCCACAGGCGCCGCTACTTGGCGGTGTTGAGGTTGCGGTTGAGCTGGTACTGCTTGAAGCGGGGCAGCAGTAACTGCACAGTTCTTGTTGCTGGAACTGTTGTTGTTCTTCCTCTTACGACGTGAGAGCTTTGAAGATTGCGGTGTGGTGGTAGTTTCAGCGGTAGCGGTGACATGATGTAGACTCTTTGCAGCTTTATCAAAGTAACCAGCCTTGACTCGCTTGTCGTTTATCTCAGCAGCGAGTAAGAAGGTTTCCTCAAGAGTTGTCGTCTTTGCAGCGTGAACGAAATCAGCAACGCAATCCGGAAGAGCACGGATATACTTCTTGATGGTGATTTCGGGGGTAGTAACCTGACAAGGGCAGATGATACTCAACTGCTTGAAGCGAGCAGTTAAACCAGCATTATCTCCACCATCCTGCTTAATGTGCCAGAATTCATCCTCAAGCTTTTGGAGTTCATGGGGAGGACAGAACTCTTGCATCATGAGGTTCTTCAACTCATCCCATGGCAATCCGAAAGCTTCATCGTTTCCTCGTTTGTTCCTCTCGGTCGTCCACCAATCAAGAGCGCGGGATTGGAAGACGCCGGTAGCATTGACAGTGCGGAGGTCTTCTGGACAGCCACTCTGGCGCAGGGTGACTTCGATCGAATCAAACCATTGAAAAATAGCCGTAGGCCCATCTTCACCCGTAAACTCTTTTGGTCCGCAGGCTTTGAACTGCTTGAAGCTAAAAGTAGCCTTAGGAGATTCTGTCCTGGATTCTTCCGAGGACTTTCTAGCGTTTTCATTTAACTCACTGACGATTTGCGGTATTACTTTGGCGATTTAACTTGCGACGGGAGAAGCAATTCTCTTGTCAGCGTGTTTACGTCTAGCAGCTCGGGAGTGTTGCGATCCGAATGACGACATTGTCTACAACAGACATCGTTACATGACTCAAACTCAATTTCAATCATTCCTAGTATAGTCTAGCGATTCACCATAAAGCTCAGGAACACATCAATTCATGAAATCACGTAGGCACATAATCACAGAATCACGTAAGCACATAATTACATAAGCACATGAGCACATAGGCTAATCCTAAACACATATTTTGCACATATTCACCTATCTTTCACAACAGTGTATAGCGATTTAAGTATAGCGATTGCGATTCTTATACTCAGGGGAATCACCCCAATCCGAGACAGTATGACCACGTATTAAACAACAGGAACCCCATCGAACCAGGTTAGCCGACCAAATGGGAATCACCCCAATTCGAGTCAGTTAACTGTCCGTGACGGATGTTCATGTTCAGCTATGATGATGATTATCCTACAAAACACTAAACACCCCGTTAAGCTCGTTACGAGGAGGGGAATAGGGGGTTCTCCTCATAACCACTCTCAGGCATGAGAAAAAGTATCTGCTTTGAGGATTAAGTGTGTAATTAAGAGAGTGAGAGTGCGAGTGTCACACCCCAACCGATGGCGGAAACATCGGAGTGAGATGAAGAAAGATTGCTCGTCACACATAACGCTAATTGTGTCAATAGAATTAAAGATAAATTGATTTCATTCATAATAAAATGTTACAATACATGAAAGTTGAAATACCACATGTTAAATACAAGGAAACAATACAACAAAAAGTATGAAATTTATACAACATATTTGACCTAAGACGTCTAAATGTGTATCTAAGCATCAACACTACTTCAGTTTTCAAAGCATCGTCATCCTCAACCTGTAACATGTTTAAAATAAAGTTCAATGCAAAAGCAAAGGCGAGTATACAAGTTTTGATATATGTAGCATACGAAAGATAAGTTTTAAATCATTCCACATGGCAAGCTATTGATAACAAGATAAACATCAAAATCGGCATGTGTTCGAAAAATCAACCCAATGATGAAACGCAATAAGCTCATGACATAACCTCAAGTTTATGGGTGGTGCGTTAATCCTATAGCGCTATATATGTCAATGATAGGCTCGTATGAAGTTAATGATAAGTCTAACATAAAATGAATAATCCCAAGTTTAACGTATCAAGTAATCAAGTACGTAAGCATGTAATATACATTATATAGGTTATATTGTAGGTTATAAGTCCAATATTATATACAAGTATTATATACATTATATAGGTTATATTATAGGTTATAAGTCCAATATTATCACAAGAATGTCATAGAAGTCATGTAGGAGGTAGGAAGATAAATCTTCCATTTAGGTACCTCTTGTGTTTCACCAATGCACAAGTTGTCATAGACAACAAGGATGGTCATGAATACATACAATAAAAAATGGAAATACATACTATCTAACTAAGAAATCATCAAGTAATGTGTGGATTTTTCAAGTAGGATAGCCCAAGCTAGTCCTAAAATCACACAAACATCAAGCTTTATGCTTGTTCATTACTTTTGGGTTAAACCCTAACCAAAACAGAAAGTTTATGAGGTTTTAACCTCTGATTTTAAGTGTCACAACCTTGTTTTTAAGCACAACTAACCATAGAAGTGATTATAAGCATAAGGACATAGGAATGTGTATGAAAAACCTCAAGTTAAGTGAGTTTAGTAAATGTTTAATCAAAACAGAAAGTTTGGAACCTTATATGGTGATGTTCCAGCCTTGGTTTTCCATCGAAAACCTGTGGAAAACATACCTAAGGTTGTTCCAAGTGTTTAGGAAGAAGAATCATTGAAAAAGATGAAGAAATGAGGAAGTTATGCTTGTTTTTGTACTTGAAAGTTCCTGCCTTGAATCTGACCTTAAACTGAGATTAACTACTGATTTGGAGTGTTTTGAGTGAGGATTAGTGAGTTTGTAAAGTGGTAAGTGAGTGGAAGTGAGTTGGATTTTATAGGAGGTGATTAGGTTGAGTTAGGTGGATGATTAATGAAGAAAACACAATAAACAAACACAAACTTGACCAATCCAAGAGCTGGTAACCCATTCTGACGGATTGAAGGCTTCGCCGGCGGCGACGACAAGGGGGTACCTGTGGCGCGACGCGACGGCTATATATTCTAGAAATAAGTTCCAAAGTTGGCAATTTAGCCCCCTGATGTTTAACTAAGTTAGGTTTTGTTGTATATTAGGGTGTTTTTTGAGAGAAAAGCATATAATAAGGGGTTTTAAGTATTCTTAATATAAGGACATGTATGGACAAGTATGATTAAGAATTAGTAGGTGTCAAAGGCGTATAAACATCAGTGAAAACGTAATGGTTGTGTATGTATGAAACGTATTTGAAATCTTAGCATATGTTTACAAGAATCACGAATGATGTAACAATGTATAATGAATTAAAACGTACAAGTATAATGAATAAGTGAAGGTAAAATTTTGAAATAAAACAATAGGTTTTAGTACGATTAAAGTCTCGGATATATGATGATGGAACGAAATACGATTACGAAAGAATCAAGTTTCCAAAGATAGATTTGCAAGACAAGCTTTTTAATTTTGGAAGTTTACGAAAAAAGCGGAGCCTTACAGTCTCCCCTCCTTTAGTAAATTTCGTCCCGAAATTTATTCAAGAGGAAGACTTGGAAATATTTTTTTTTATTTATTTTTTTTTTTGCAAAAGATGATTGTTTTAAAATTGAGACTTAGAAGTTTGAGATGTTTTGAAAAGTATGAAATTTTGAAGAATGAATAGATTGGTTTGTAAAAAGGAGTTCGTTTGACTGGATTAGTTGAGGCATTAAGCATAAGTGAAAACGTGCATGTGTGTGCGTAGGCAAGCGAGTTTTACGCAAGTTAGAATAATCGAATGAAGAGATATTAAAACATGGTATCTAAACAGTAAAACCTTCGTATAAAAACAGTAAGCAGTTTGACAAAAAGTGTGGCCGCACTGTAAACTGTAAGAAGAGTTTTGTTGGTTTCAAAGAGGAATAATAAATCACATGTTTGTAAGAAATCATTTATTGACGAGGAACAGGAACATTAGATATTTTAAGTAAAACGATTTTTGGAGGTGACGACCAACTAAGTATGTTTGCATCTAAGTGATGGATATAAAATATAATTTTAAATGGTAAGAATTTTATTTAGAATTTGAACGCGTAAACAGATTTGATAGTAAACGAGGTTTGTATGAAAGGCAAAAATTAATGGAGTTACGAAGTGAATGGTCGATCTAATGAACGAATCTGAGTATAAGAATGGCGTGTGTATTAGACAAATGAAAACGATGTGTTAAGAATGAAGTCTCGTCGTGGATAATCGGATATAATGCGTTTGCGAGTTGTTTAAAGTTTGTTTCAGGACTAAAAGGTCTGCAAAACACCGAATTTCTCATGGCACGTTTTACGAAAGTTTGGCAACACGGTGAAAACACTTATATATATGAAGTACCAACGGCGTATCCACCATGTTTTGACCATGTTACGCCCGTCTCATTACTCGGTGTCATGTTACGTTCCGTGTCTTACCATACACAGTAGTACACTCTATGGTTTTCATACGCCCATCTCTATAATCCTGTGTGCACCTGCGATTATATTGACCGTCGTATGATCCACATAGCTTGTACTAATTGTGTATGAGTTAGGGCATTTGAAAATAAGAATGAGTACGTATGCGAATGTAGTATATAAGCACGTTTATGTTTAAGCATGTATGGGACCCACGTAAGCGAATCCCTCGGATTCCACTCGCGTACAGGTATGAATGTAGTATATAAACATGTTTATGTTTAAGCATGTATGGGACCCACGTAAGCGAATCCCTCGGATTCCGCTCGTGTACGGGTACGAATGTAGTATATAAGCATGTTTATGTTTAAGAATGTATGGGACCCACGTAAACGAATCCCTCGGATTCCACTCGCGTACTGGTACGAATGTATGAATCATGAGTATGAAAAAAGGTATGAGCATGAGTATAAGTGTAAGTATAAATACGCATGTGAATGTAAGTAGAAACATAAAACATATGAATATGAACATGAGTGTAAGCATAAATGTATTGTCATGAGTATGAGTGTAGGTACGAATAATAAAGATTACGTATATAGTATATGTTGCAACATAACGAATTTAAGCATATAAAACGTTTGAGAAATTTGAGTATGTAAAACGTATGATATAAATGAAATCGTCGCGAGGTATTGACTAAAACGTGTATGATGATATGCATGTATAGTTGTTTAAGCGAAACGTTGAGTTTATCGAATAAAAAAATTAAATTGAGTTTGATTTGGAAAGTAGAATCTAGTTTGTAAATGTAAGAGAATATAAAGTACTCATTGGTTATGCATAACGTATTTTGTAATGAATGGAAATACAACTTTCGTTTTAAAAGAGTTTACGTAAGTTGAAGATTGCCGGTCCCCATGAAGTCTTCTTGCCCACGTGTTTTGAAATTTGAATGACGTATTAAGCGGTGTAGGAAAAGGTTTTCGAAAATAATGGGTTCACTTCATCTGCATCAAAACACAAAATTTTGAATTTTGGAGGTTCTTTTGAAAACGTTGATCCTTAGAAAAGAAATTTAGCAAAATGGACTTAGTGATCATTGAAAAGAGTTTTAACAAATGATTCGTTGATGTTGAAAAGAGTCTTTGGTAAAACGATCTTATAATATCTATAAGATCTTATAAGTATATGAGAAAGTTGGTTTGATTTCCAATTAAGAATGAAAGTCTTTGGTATGGTGATATAACATGAGTGTGTTTTAGTGATTAAGTCGAATATGAAGTTCATGGGCAAGAGATTCATTGGACTGATTAAATTGATAGGTAGCATTTCGTAAGGTTTTGAAATTCGGGTAATAAAACATTTTAAGGTATGACCAAGAATTTTGTATATGTGTTTTATGAGAACATAGGTTATAAGGTAAGAAATACGTTTGAATAAACAATGCACTTTGAAATCGATACAAATAGGTGTAAAACATGATCGTGTTTGCATAATAAAGTATTTTAAGGGAAAATTTTGGTAACGATCACCTAGGTAAAGGAATCACCCCTAACCCGTTGGTGAGGTCGTTTTAAGAAGAGAAAGGAGCGGAGTTAATCATCAAGGTATGGAAATCACTCCTATCTTGATGTTGTGTCTCCATTTTAGTGTTACAAAGGATGTAAATAAAATTGAGTGACGTTTTGAAATCATGCATGTGAATAACGTATGTGTGTATGAAAAGATTTAGTATAATGTGTGCTGGAGGGAAATAATCTCGAAAATGGATTTGAATTTGAAAGGATTACATCGCATAAAATTGATAATAGGAAAACGTAGGTTTGATTAAAATTTGGATGGTTCCAAAACGGAACTTTGACTAACCAAAGTGGTCGAAAAGTCTTTTGAATTTGAGAAACATGCTTTGGCCTAATAGGTGGAATACTCTCCCCGACATATCGGTTAACGGTATTCACCCTTCCGGTTACAACATGTCCCAAATCAATCGAAAATTCGAGACTTGGCGGGATTCATGAAAATCAAGGAGTGGGACTAGTCGACAAGATGCGGGTTTCACCCCTAACTTGACGATTCCGTGCCCTAAGTGTGGTTGGTACTCGTCAGGTCAAAAATTAATTTCAACACTTTGACGAGGGTCCACTAGAATTTGAATGGAAATTCTCCATCAAGGTGAGGATTTCACTCCTAACTTGATGGTGAATTTGTAAAAAGAACAGGTGGATTGAGGGTCGTTCACCAAATTGTGGGTTTCACGCCTATTTTGGTGAAGTCGTCTCGTTTGTATAATACGAGTGATTTCGAGTTTAGCATAAACGAGTGAAAAGACGTATGTTCAAAATAATAATAACAAGTATAAGCACCTAAAGCATTTCAAGAAAATAACACGTAAGGCACATTTCAATAAATTAGCATATGAATCAAGTATGGTCAAAAGGGTGCTTAACTATAGACTAGGTCGAACATGGCAATTATACCTAATTCCCTATAGTTATGGCTCTGATACCAATCTGTCACACCCCAACAGATGGCGGAAACATCAGAGTGAGACGAAGGAAGATTGCTCGTCACACATAACGCTAATTGTGACAATAGAATTAAAGATAAATTGATTTCATTCATAATAAAATGTTACAACACATGAAAGTTGAAATACCACATGTTAAATACAAGGAAACAATACAACAAAAAGTATGAAATTTATACAACGTATTTGACCTAAGACGTCTAAATGTGTATCTAAGCATCAACACTACTTCAGTTTTCAAAGCATCGTCATCCTCAACCTGTAACATGTTTAAAATAAAGTTCAATGCAAAAGCAAAGGTGAGTATACAAGTTTTGATATATGTAGCATACGGAAGATATGTTTTAAATCATTCCACATGGCAAGCTATTGATAACAAGATAAACATCAAAATCGGCATGTGTTCGACAAATCAACCCAATGATGAAAGGCAATAAGCTCATGACATAACCTCAAGTTTACGGGTGGTGCGTTAATCCTATAGTGCTATATATGTCAATGATAGGCTCGTACGAAGTTAATGATAAGTCTAACACAAAATGAATAACCCCAAGTTTAACGTATCAAGTAATCAAGTACGCAAGCATGTAATAGGAATGTTTGTGCATTTACGAATAAAGTTAAGTGTAAGTTTCATAAGTTAACATGTTACACCCCAAAAGTGGTAAACGATAAAAGGGGGTTCAAGTATACTCACAAAATTGCTAAGTCTTCCGATTATCCAAGTGTTGGCGAGTGTATGAGATTAGAAGGATCGATGCATTCGGATTAGAGTTTAAGGTATGTTTAGAGTCGAGATTTGGAATTTAAAAGGAATATGGAAAGTACATATGAGAAAATAACCATCTAATCACATAAACTCATTCTTGACACTGTGAAACTCAAATGAGTTTAAATGTTTTCATGGGTCCAAATGCCCATTAGAATCGTGATGAGTATTATGTTCTTAGGTGGTATAACCTACTATTTTGACAAATAACCATTAGGTTATCATCAAAAGTTTGGTTATCACAAGTATTATATACATTATACAGGTTATATTATAGGTTATAAGTCCAATATTATCGCAAGAATGTCATAGAAGTCATGTAGGAGGTATGAATATAAATCTTCCATTTAGGTACCTCTTGTGTTTCACCAATGCATAAGTTGTCATAGACAACAAGGATGGTCATGAACACATACAATAAAAAATGGAAATACAAACTATCTAACTAAGAAATCATCAAGTCATGTGTGGATTTTTTAAGTAGAATAGCCCAAGCTAGTCCTAAAATCACACAAACATCAAGCTTTATGCTTGTTCATTACTTTTGCATTAAACCCTAACCAAAACAGAAAGTTTATAAAGTTTTAACCTCTGATTTTAAGTGTCACAACCTTGTTTTTAAGCCCGACTAACCATAGAAGTGATTATGAGCATAAGGACATAGGAATGTGTATGTGAAACCTCAAGTTAAGTGAGTTTAGTAAATGTTTAATCAAAACAGAAAGTTTGGAGCCTTATATGGTGATGTTCCAGCCTTGGTTTTCCATCGAAAACATGTGGAAAACATACCTAAGGTTGTTCCAAGTGTTTAGGAAGAAGAATCATTGAAAAAGATGAAGAAATGAGGAAGTTATGCTTGTTTTTGTACTTGAAAGTTCATGCCTTGAATTTGACCTTAAACTGAGATTTAGCTACTGATTTGGAGTGTTTTGAGTGAGGATTAGTGAGTTTATAAAGTGGTAAGTGAGTGGAAGTGAGTTGGGTTTTATAGGAGGTGATTAGGGTGAGTTGCGTGGTTGATTAATGAAGAAAACACAATAAACAAACACAAACTTGACCAATCCAAGAGCTTGTAACCCATTCTGACAGATTGAAGGCATCGCCGGCAGCGACGATGAGGGGTGTACCTGTGGTGCTACGCGACGACTATATATTCTAGAAATGAGTTCCAAAGTTGGCAATTTAGCCCCCTGATGTTTAACTAAGTTAGGTTTTGTTGTATATTAGGGTGTTTTATGAGAGAAAAAGCATATAATAAGGGGTTTTTAAGTATTCTTAATATAAGGACAAGTATGATTAAGTATTAGTAGGTGTCAAAGGCATATAAACATGAGTGAAAACGTAATGGTTGTGTATGTATGAAACGTAATTGAAAGCTTAGGATATGTTTACAAGAATCACGAATGATGCAACAATGTATAATGAATTAAAACGTACAAGTATAATGAATAAGTGAAGGTAAAATTTTGAAATAAAACGATAGGTTTTAGTACGATTAAAATCTCGGATTTATGATGATGGAACGAAATACAATTACGAAAGAATCAAGTTTCCAAAAATAGATTTGCAAGACAAGCTTTCTAATTTACGAAGTTTACGAAAAAAGCGGAGCGTTACAGTGAGGAAGTGGATCCTTAAACATGTAGATGAAGGTTCTTATTTATAGCCGGAGTGGTGTAGAAGGAGATGTGCTGATGGGCCTTGGGCCTGAATTCGACAACAAGGATTATTCGTTTTGTCCCCTCCACTACGACCATTGGTGCTTCTGAGTGACAAGAGAGCTGGCGCACGCTGATTGGATCCACGTGGCCTGACCATTGTCCTTATTGTCTGTTTTGTCATCAGCGGCTAAGTAGAGATCGTGGTGCAGTTGTCGGCGCACGCTGATTGGTGCCACGTAAGCGTTCTTGTGTACCTTCTTGTCTCCTGTACGATTATCAATCGTGGAGCACGATCGGACATAGCCTGTTGGACGCTCAATGGTCCGTTGTTCTGCCACTTGTACCTTTGGTACTTGTCCTTAGATTGGCTGCGCTTTTGTCCTCCGTGCGGCTAATAAGAATGTCCCAGCCGGCGCAAGGTCCATGAAGTGGAGGTTTTCATCTAAGGAGCCAAGTGTGAAATCTAGACTTGTGCTTGCCTTGACCCCGCCCGCAACCTAGGTTACACTTGTTTGGTCGGCACAAGGTTGGGAAAACTACCAAATTAGTCGATTAAGGGTATAGTCTCGTGCGCGACCTGCTTGGTCGGCGCAGGATTTGGGACCATACCCCCTCAAGTCCCACCAGCCCAGTGCTACTTCTATGAAAGGAGCATGTGGGTGGAGCTCTGGACTCAGAAACGTGAAAAGTTAATCCTGCTTTTGTTCCACTCTTCATGAGGCACCTTCGAAGCAAGAATAGCTGGCGCACGTATAATGTGTCGCAATGCACGTGGCGCAGCTGCCCAGCCGGCGCACGTGTAGGGTGTCGAAATTACGTGGCGCAGCTACCTAGTTAAAATTAACTTTTAACTCTAGATATATTTACTTAATCATGTTATTTGCTTACTTTAACCGTCGTTTAGATTAAAGCTTACATGACCTATATCAGGGGCGGACCTATGCTTTGTCGAGAGGTAGCCCGGGATACCCCTCAACTTTCTTGGTGAAACACACTATTCTTTGTTTTTTTCTCTGTTTTATATATGGGATACCCCTCAACATATATTAGGATACCCCTGAAAGAAATAGAAATGAAGAATCAATAGTAGAATTCTTGAGAAAGGGATGGACACCATGTTTGTTCCAGTTTTAGTGCTGGTTATGAGTTTTAATAATGAAGAAGATGACTGAAAAATATTTAAATAATAAATTGTTGGGTATTGTGCCCTTCAAATTAAAAGTATGATGTACCCAATAGCCTAAAGTCAGGTCCACTAAGTATTAAGTTTAATATTAAATTAATAGTTCTTTTTATGTTTGTACGGCTAAGAAAAGAGCAATAAGTATTTTATTAACTATATTATTCTCTTTTTTTGTTTGTTAATTTGGGCTTTCTTTTCATTGAGCAACAAACTCTTTATTAGTTTGATTGTTATAACTTAATTTATTTTTTATCTTGATGTATGAGAGAGTGTAATTTTATTATTTTTTTTATCTTGATGTCCAAAAGAACGTAATTTTATTAGTTTTTTTTTTTATAAGTAGTTATATTAAAAGTTAGGAAGAGTGTAACGTCATAAATATCTTAATCAGTCTTTGCAGGAACGCCTGGTGTTTTTGGTTTGTTATGTTCTGTTTTGAGGCGTGTGTACACATGTGTATTCCGTTTTTGCTCTGTTTTTAATGCGATGTACACATGTGTATAGCGTCTGTTTTTGTGATATCTCAGATTTTTTTGTGTATTGAATGTGTAAAGTTGTTGATATACACTTGTGAATTATGCAAAGTATTAGCTGCTGAGTTTTTTGTTCAATTTTTTTTTTATTTTGCTCTATTTTTAATGCGAAGTACACATGTGTATTCTGATTTTCCTCTGTTTTTAATGTGATGTACACATATGTATAGCGTCTGTTTTTGTGATATCTCAGAATTTTTTGTGTATTGAATGTGTAAAGTTGTTAATGTACACTTCTGAATTATGCAAAGTATTAGTTGCTGAGTTTTTTTGTTCTATTTATTGGAGATGTCGTTAACGAGAAAAGTGGAGATGGAAGGTCGATAAGGATGATTCACGTATGAGGTCGATAAGGATGATTCACATATGTTTGTTTGCTTGGTCGATAAGGATGATTCAGCATACAAGGTGGCGAATAGTTGTAAAAGATTATGTTTTTTGTTTTTTCGATTATGTTGGGTTTATTGTTTTAACGAAACTGGAACTTGTAATTATATGTTTTTTTGTTTGGTTTGGAAAACATTATGGAACTTGTAATTTGTTAAATATAAAATAGTTTTACAGGTATTGTTTCTATGTATGTATTATGTAGTTAATTACACATGTGTAAGATGCTGAGTACACATGTGTACTGTTCTATTTATATCCAAGTACACATGTGTATACCGTTGAAATATGAAGGTTACGTGGATCTTAAAAATCAAAATTTGAATTCTGGTGATGAAATCTGAAATAAAAATTAAAATTGAAATATGGTGATTTGTTGTTTGTTTTGATAATTATCTTATTAATAACTAAAACATAATGTGGATAATGAATTTAAAATAGGAAAGATGTAACTTAATTCAATTATTAAAATAATGATTTAAATCTAATTTTTTATATAATTACAATCCTACCCTTAACAACTAAAAAGGAAATCAAGGGTCCAGATCCGTTCACGCAGTTCACTCTTGGGAGGTTGTTCACGCTGGAACCCTACCCTATATATATATATATATATATATTATAGTAAATTGTGGTTTTGGTCCTTATGGTTTCTTGCTTATTATTATATCCTACAAAATCCAAAAGTCTTGCAATTTATATACTAAAGGTTTGTATTTTATTGCAATTTAAGTCCATCAGACTAACTCCATCTATTTTCATGTTAAATCTTGATCACATGAAAGACACATGCGAAGTATTTTGGTAATATACTATCAAATGCAAAAGCCAAGTCTTATTTAATACTTCATCTCCACATATTGAAAGTCATGTCACATTTATTTGGTATTTGTTATTTCTTCCGTAATTAGTGGACTTTAGTCATCTAATTCAAGCTCCAAACGCACCTGAAACATGAGCAACTGTAGTCATGTCACATTTATTTGGTATTTGTTATTTACGGTAGCCCCTTAATTTCTTGTTTTGTTTCTTCTTTCCATCCTCGTGTGACCCGTTCTACTCCATTCCATCCGAAGCAGCGTTTTCTCCACATTTTAAGCTCCAAACGCACCTGAAACATGAGCAACTGTAGTCATCTAATTCAAGACAATTACGCGATCAATTGAGGGATAAACTCGTCTTTTAACACCATTAAGGGTTGTCCTATGGACCACCCGTCAAACATACTCGTCTTGGATTCTCATGATACTTTCGACTTAAAGCATCAGCTACTACATTGGCCTTTCCTGCATGATACTGGATATCACAATCATAATCACTAAGAATCTCCATCCAGCGTCTATGTCCCATATTTAACTCCTTTTGCCCAAAAACATTCCTTTTGCCCAAAAACATATCTTAGACTCTTATGATCGGTGAAAACAGTAAACTTACTACCATAAAGATAGTGTCTCCAAAATTTTAAGGGCAAAAATTATATCTCCTAACTCTAGATCATGAGTCGTATAATTCTCTTCATGATTCTTAAGTTGTCTAGAGGCATAGGCTATAACCTTTTAACGTTGCATCAACACACATCCATATCCTAACTTAGAAGCATCACAATAGACTATCAAGTCTTCAGTTCCTTCTGGTAATGCTAGTATGGGTGCATTGGTTAACTTTTGCTTTAGAATCCTAAAAGCTTCTTCCTGTTTTGGTCCCCATTCAAACTTAATTTATTTGCAGGTCAATTTTGTTAAGGGAATGGCTATTCTAGAGAAATCTCGGATAAACCGTCTATAATATCCTGCCAGTCCAAGAAAACTTCTCACCTCCGTCGGTGATTCAGGGACTTTCCACTTATTAATCACCTCGATTTTTGTGGGATCCACATGAATTCCTTCATGATTAACCAAGTATCCAAGGAATTGCACTTCCTTTAACCAAAATTCGCATTTTAAAAATTTAGCGTAAAGCTTTTCTTTTCTCAGCAAATTTAAAAGTATAAACAAATGCATGGCATGATCTTCTTTACTCTTAGAGTAAATACGAATATCATCTATAAAGACAATTATGAATATATCCAGATATGGCTTACATATTCTGTTCATCATGTCCATAAATGTGGCTGGGGCATTGGTTAAACCAAATGGCATGACTGTAAATTCATAATGACCGTACCTTATTCTGAAAGTAGTTTTAGGAATGTCCTCTTCCTTTACTTTCAATTGATGATATCCTGAGCGTAAATCAATCTTAGAAAAGAATCGAGCTCCTTGCAGTTGATCGAACAGATCATCGATTCTCGGTAGTGGATACTGATTTTTAATCGTAACCTTGTTCAATTCTCGGTAATCAATGCACATACGCATTGATCCATCCATCTTCTTGACAAACAAGATTGGTGCTCCCCATGGCGATGAACTAGGTTGTATGAAACCTTTCTCCATAAGTTTTTCCAATTGGTTCTTCAGTTCTTGCATCTCTGCTGGTGCTAAATGGTAAGGTGCCTTGGTAATCGGTGATGTCCCTGGTATTAGGTGAATTCTGAATTCAACCTCTCTATCTGGCGGTAATCCAAGTAACTCTTTTGGAAAAACATCGGAGAATTTAGATACTACGGGAATATCTTTTAATTCTTTTTCCTTTAGTGTTAATGATTATGGAAATCATATATACTAGTGATCCTTTCCTTGCATAGCTGGCTGCTTTCATCACAGAGATGAATTTTGTGGACCTAGTTGACTATCTCCTTTAATTGTGATCTTTTCACCACTTGGTGTACTTACTTGTACTGTCTTTTGATCACATAAAATACTGGCATGATTAGCTACTAACCAGTCCATTCCTAATACAATATCAAATCCAGACAGATTCATTGGATAAAGGTTAGCAATAAAATTTTGGTTTAAAATTTCTATTCTTGCTCCCTGCAAGATTTCAGTAATCTTAATGGATTCTCCATTCGTCGTTTCTACCAGACATTCTTGTTGAAGTTTAGTTAATGGTTGATTGAGAAGTTTGAAGAACGAAGTATTAATAAAACTTTGGTTTGCACCAGAGTCAAATAATACTTTAGCAAAAATATCATTAACTAAAAACGTACCGACAATCACATCCGGAATCATCTTGGCTTGTTCAGCTATCAGAACAAATGCTCGGGCATTCTTGGTAGTTTTACTGTTTGTTGCTGCAGCTAGTTTCGGATAGTTCGGTTTGATATGTCCCGTTTCTCCACAGGTGAAGCATAGCTTATTGCTGGGTTTCTTCCTGCAGTCTTCTTCCTTGTGTCCAGACATTTTGCAGAAGTTGTAGTATATTGAGCATTTTCCTGAATGCTTCTTCTTGCAGTACTTACAATAAGGTGCAGAGGTAGAACCTGTACTTTTCTCACGGTAAGTATTTCCATAACGAAATTATTGGGTAAGTCTTTGGGCTAGGTTCTTTCTCTGGTTTTCTTCTTGCGTACGTACCAATTCATCAGTCAAGGTATTGGCTAGTTCTACTGCTTCTTCTATGGTTTGTGGTCTAGCTGTTTTGACTACGTGTCTGATTTCACTAATTAATCCCCAGATGTAACAGGAGATTAATACTGGTTCTGGTGAAGCTAAGGTTGGCACTATTCTAGCGTATTCGAAGAATATGGTAGTGTAACCTTTGCAATCTATTCCAGTCATTTTAAGATTTAAGAACTTATTAGCGATTTGTTCTTTCTCATGAGGAGGACAAAATTTTCTTTCAACTATATCCTTAAAGTCAGTCCATTCCATATTATAAATTTTATCACTTCCTCTAGACTGGAGAATAGTATTCCACCATTCTAAGTCTGCATTCTTAAAAAGATTAGAAGCAAACATAATCTTATCTTCATCTGCACATTTACTTATTTTTAAGACTGCTTCTGTCTTTTCTATCCAACGTAGAGCTGCAATGGCTCCTTCATTGCCAGAGAATTCTATTGGTTTGCAAGACCAGAATTCCTTGTAAGAACAACCATACGACATGGTTCTTCTTCTTTTTGGAATAGGAAATTGGAGTAATGGTCCATTATTTACGCTGTGTCTGGGTTCAGCGTGTTGACGTTTACTTCCATTTGCAGATTTATTATTTTCTGCTTTTTAACAGTTTTGAGAATATATGGCATAGCATCTATAATTCCGTGTGCTACTATATGTTGGATGGCACTGTTATCTACTTGGTTTCCATTATTATCATTATTCTGGTTTTCCTGATTTACTCGTTGTCCAACTGGATTATAAACATTTATCAGGTATTAATATCACAGAATAAGATTTAATGCAAACAATCACACAAACAAATTGATCAAAAACGCCGAACATTGCGACTTTTACTCTTTTCATATATATATATATATATATATATATATATATATATATATATATATATATACTACAACCTACAACTAAAATTTAAGCACACTACTAGTTATGCATCGATAGATATTAGGTTAGCTACTTTAGTTGATTTGATTATATATATATATATATTATTTTATTATTATTATTATTACTAAGGGTTGTTCATCCAAAATTGCATTTATATATATACATCAAAAATTTCAAACTACACGCATTATATATATATAGGACAAAGATCCGTTAGGAACCGCCCTTTATTGCGAGAACCGCGAGAACCAGTGTGAACACAAACAGTAATTCCTAAAAAAATCTAAAAAACACCCAAAATTTTTTTTTATTTTTTTACTATTTTTTTTTAAAATCGCTATATTTTGTTAATAAAAAAATTAAAAAAAAAATTTCGAGTAACAGTTATCCATGCACATGTGCATATGTATCATTTCTTTGTCAAATTCCGTAATTCATTACAAATAATAGTCAATTGCACTTTCATTTACACTATCACGTGTAATACACTACTTTTTACGTTAACAATGTTAGAAATGCAAATGTGAATCTATATGTATCAACATGAAATAAGGTGTTTTGGTACACTACTTTCTCTTTCATCTATCATTCCATCCATAATACACAAGCATGCACATGTGCATTTTTGCCATTTCTTTGACAAATTCCGTAATTAATTACACATATTAGACAATTGCACTTTCATTTACACTACCATATGTAATACACTACTTTTTACATTACCAATATTAGAAATGCACATGTGCATTTATATGTATCAACATGAAATAAGGTGTTTTGGTACACTACTTTGAATACACTTTCCCTTTCATCTATCATACCATCCATAATACACTACCATTACCTCCTACCATCCATAATACAATACCATTACCTCCTACCATCCATAATACAATACCATTAACAATATTTTCACTTTATTACATGTATGTAAACACCATTTATATCATCCAATCAACATATTACATCAAAAATTGACAACTGTAACCAAACCATCAAGCACTAGATATAACTAACCAAAAAACATGTATATGGACCTACTTCTCCATTCAAAATCACAAACTTTTTGTACCAAAACACGTTATATCATGGTTATACCTAATGATGCACATGTGCATTTTGAATATTGGTAATGTAAAAAGTAGTGTATTACTAATGGTATTGTAAATTAAAGTGCAATTGTCTATTCCTGATAACGTATTACCGAATTTGTTGAAGTAATGATACATATGCACATGTGCATGGATAACTGTTACTCGAAATTTTTTTTTTTTTTATGGTAACGAAATATAGCGATTTTTTTTTTAAAATATTAGAAAAAAATAAAAAAAAATTTTGAGTGCTTTTTTGATTTTTTTTAGATTTTATTTTGTGTTCACATTGGTTCTCGCGGTTCTCGCAATAAGGGTGGTTCTCGCATGAACCTTACCCTATATATATATATATATATATATATATATATATATATATTACCAAGGGTTGTTCATCCAAAATTGCATTTCTCGCTCGTCGTATTTCCACACAAGCTTTTCTCCTATCTGTCCAATCCTCTCTCCTCCTATCAATTCTTCACCATATGAGCGGAGTTCCTGCACATTCTCGTCACTCATGGATGGTCATGGTGCGGGTACTGGGTCAGGTTATTGAGGTATCGGTTCTCCATACGGGTACGGGTTGTTTAATATTTCCTGAACATACTGATCGTTATCCCAATATGGATCTAAAGGATTAAGGTTGGTATACTGTGCTATGGGATTTGGTATCGGTTCTTCTTGTGGATAGAGTTCGTGATAATCCCTATGGTCATCTTCCCATGGATCATACGCTAGAGGATTAGGTGTTGGGATTCTAGGTATCTCGTTAGGGTCAAATGCTGGTATGGGAAATTGATTTCCTAGGTTAGGTTCCATCTCCATTGGTTGGGTTGGAAATAATGGCAATGGTTGTGGTGAAACTATCTGATCAAGGTTTGGATCTGCTGCATTGGTGGCTAGCATATGAAAGTTTGCCAACTGTCTATTAACTGCCTCCTGAGTTTGGGCATTTACTTCCCTATTGGCTGATGCTAACGGTCTTTGCTGTTGTAACTTTTTCAACCTCTTTCGCCTCTCATCTGCTCCCCTACTGAACCATCCTCTCTTTTTCGGAGGGAACGGTTCTTCGGATTGCGCCTTAAAGATGAAAATTCCCTCTTCAGTATCAGCAGAATACCCCGAAGGAGAAGGCTGTGACGAGGTTCCTTCACTCTTTGGGGAACTATCTAGATGACGGTTAGCATCAGACGTACCTTGCTCACTCATACTGTAAACTAACAGATTGTCAAATAACACAAAGTAATAATATACATATATACACATAATCACATAGATTATTTCCTAACATAATTGATAAAATATTGGTGTCAGCAGAACACTTTTGTGGCTTAAACCAGTGGTTGTAGCTCTGATACCACCTCCTGTCGCAACCCTCGACCCCTACCCCGGGAACGGGTGTCGCAAGATCCAGATTAGTGGTATCGGTGTTTATTAGTTTGGCAGCGGAAATTTACATCAGGACCGTAGTTAGGAAATAGTTTATCAGAGTAAAACACCTCACTTTTATAAATAATAAACACATAGGAAAAACCCAAGTTTCCATTACAATATGTTTATAGGGATAAACCCTAATTTATTAAAATAAAACTTCTTTCTTATTTAGGTAACTTTTATTGCCACTTTTCCAAGCCTTCAGTGCTCTCCAGCTGGTTTCTATTTGGCTTTCACATTTTGTTACCTGAAACGCGTTTTAAAAACATTTTATCAGCAAGAAATACTGGCGAGTGCATCCCAATTTAATCAAAACAAGATTTTATCATTTTACAGTATTGAGGGCGATTACAATGTTTATATCCACCCAATTACCACCCACGGTACTGTCAATCCTGACTTGTGGTCATGCTACTATTCACAGTATAGTAACAAGTAATGTATACAAAACCCCAACATACCGACGGTAATTGTAGAATACATAGACTCAATCACTGTTATCATAATTTAAAACAATTAAGGTTTGTATAAAAAGGGTTTACAAAAATAGATGTACTCACAAAAAGAGTTTACAAAAATAAGATGTACTCACAAAAAGAATTTACAAAAATAAGATGTACTCACGTTGCTGTTTTAGATAATACTACTGCTTTCTAGTGACTTCCTGGTTATAATCTATTTCAAATTAAACAATGTACACGTGTTAGTAAGATAACCCAATTTACATTAGCCCTATCCCCGAGACAAAACTCCAACGACTGAGTCAGGCAGAGCCTCGACATGGGTTACGGAGCCCTAGATCAATCGGGTAGAGTAACTAATACGTAACCGAGGGTTATAATACTTACAATGAGGCAGAGCTTCGCTTTTTAGGGGTATAATATCCGAGCAATATTACACTATTATAGGGACAGAGAAAAGAAATGAATTTGAGCGACTGAAACTGAAGTCGAACACTCCTTTTATAGGCTGGAAACATGGCGGCTCGCGGCCCGCGAGCGCCTGCTCTAAATTCTGCGTGGCCCACGAGAGACCTAGGGTAGGATCTAGCCTTGGCTAATCACGAACTAGCTTCACCACGCGTTAGGACACGTGGCGGAATGTGGTCCGGCCTTGTGTCATGTAACACCCCAATCGCGTAATACAACAACACGCGGCGGAAATATCGGGGAGTCACGTTACAAATTGCTCACAACTACCGGTACTAAATTGTTTCAATATTATTAACATCGTTTTACAAACAGAGAATACATGTAATTTTCTTTTGATTAAAGAAGTCTAAGGTCCGGATGCAGTCCTATGTGTTGCATGCTTGAATAATTGAAAACCTGAAACATATGTGAAAATAAAGTCAGCATAAAAATGTCGGTGAATACATAGATTTTGTTAGCCAAATAAATGACAAAAGTTTGATATTGCAATACTTTGACAACTACAAGAGAGTTGTCGATTGAAAATGAATCTTGAAGCCAAAGAATGGCCAAAAATTTAGTATTGCAATACATAATCTTGATTGTAAAACTCGTGGCAAATAGTTTTGAATATGGCAATATGATTATTACTAAGTCCTTTTTTATGCCATTTAAATTTGTATATCGTAATCTTGTTTAAATCATCGTAAAACTCGTTAATGTGTTATTAGAAATTCTATCAAGGATTAATCATAACTGTTTTGAAATAAATCAAAACTTGTGTGAGTATTATATAAATCAAGTCAGTGATTCATAATAATACTTTAGATATCCTTCTAGAATCTATCATATAAAGATATGGGAGATTTTTCAAGGATTTGGATAATAGAACATTGGATCAATTGTACACAAAATCCTAAAGTGATTTGGACAACGCTACAAGAATAATAAAATAAGAACACTTATATATAGGAAGTACCAGCGGCGTATCCACCATGTTCTTATTTTATTATACCCCTTTCGTTATCTGAATCACAACTACCACATAAACACATAAATCGTCAACTTGTACCAACTCGTAAACACGCATTAAAGCACACAATGAATCCAATCAAGGACTACAATATTAGTACTCTAAACATCCGACAAGAATCAACCAATGAAGATAGATAGATGCTATAAGGATTCGGTTTCTGTTAAATCGTCTACTCACATACGCATTAAAACACATAATGAATCCAATCAAGGACTCCAATATTAGTACTCTAAACATCCTATAAGAATCAATCTATGAAAATAGATAGATGCTATAAGGATTCGGTTTCTATTACATCGTCTACTCACACACGCATTAAAGCACATAATGAATCCAATCAAGGACTCCAATATTAGTACTCTAAACATCCTACAAGAATCAATCTATGAAAATAGATAGATGCTATAAGGATTCGGTTTCTGTTACATCGTATCATTGAATCAAAACAATCCTAAATCCTAATGGTGATTCAGGATAACGCTACGAAGGGTAATACAATAAGCACACTTATATATAGGAAGTACCAGCGGCGTATCCACCATGTGCTTATTGTATTATCTAGTTTCGTTATCTAAATCACCAACAATCTACACATAAACCAACCATCGTTCTGTAAAGTACTTCTTAAAAATCTCACTATGAAGATAGAAAGATCTAAGACTGTACTTCAAATATCCTATACAAATCTAACTATGAAGATAGATAGATCTTTAAGGATTTGAATAACATCATATTTGCATAATCGGAATAATACACATAAAAGCACTTAGTAAACGCACATATATGCCATACATTTGGAAAACAAATCAGTTACACATATGAATCACCCCCAAAACATTTGAAAACGGTAAAAGAGGGGAACTACGTACTCGCCTGGGATTGCGTATAGTTCTTGTTTGAAAGGTATAACAAAGCTCAAAAGACCAAGAGTTCAAGTGTTGAAGCGGTTCCAAGTGTAACGGATACTATATTAGTGAATCGATACCTAAATTGGAAGATCGGGTAGAATGAGGTCTCGTAAACCAAATGAGTATTGGAACTCATGTGATATGGTTTAACAAAGCCTATATTCTAAATCGGAACCTATCCTAAGTGCTTACGAGCCATTACGACCCGTTAAGGTAGTCTACACTACTTTAACGCGTCGTTTGCGCGAATGCGTGTTTGAGACGCCTAACTAGTCCTATGACAAGTATTATATGCCTTAAAATATCTAATTATGTTATATAATCAGTTTAGATGTCAAAACATGTGTTACATATGCTTAAAATGAAATTATGCGCAAAAGGGCATTTTGGTCATTTTCCTAAGGCATATAAACTACCTATCATACAACTAACTAAACGAAGTGACCATAAGGTATAACCTCGGAAGGTTATTCCCTATACAACTATGGTCACAAAATATGTTTGGTCGGATCCTAACGATCGACCAAATGGGTCGGGTTCGAGAGTCTAAGCGGTTGTCAAGACCGCTTGACTTACGACCCTATACAAGCACTACACTAAAAGTGACGAGTTAAACATGTTAAAACATGTTTAACTAAGTTAGAAAACAGGTTTGATATCAAAACAAAGTGTTTTGATACCCGAAAATAGCTTCGTTTCAAAATACGCATAAACACGTACTTTGACCGAAACTTTGACTCGTCACTTCGACTAATCAACGTGGTAATCAGTAGGTATAGTCACAAGGGACTATAACCATCGTGATTACGCTCACGTTGCAAAGTTCAAACGAACTTTGTGTTGACCAAAGAATGGTTAAAGCAGAAAGTCAAACACTGTTTGACTTTCATGCTCGAATGCATAAACAAGCATGAAGGAGACTTACAAAGGTCCAAGCTAGAAAGATTTGATAAAAAATAACTCAGGTATGAAGCCTTCATAGATGAGAGCTTCAACTTAGAGTTGAATTTGAATCAAATGTGTGAGGATGCAAATGAAATCAAGTGGGTTTATATAGATTTTCCAAAACCGTTAGGATCGTTTCTTGAAAATTGAGCTTCAATCTGGACCGTACAAGTAAGGCACACTGATTTGGGATACTAGGGGTGTCCAAAACCAGCATACGGTATTGAGAAAGTTACACAAAAGACCCTGGAAATCAATCTGGTTGTCAAAAATGGAGTTTCTGCCCAGATTGAGCCATCGCATGCCACCACAGCACAGCCCTTAGGCTGTGGCGCGACACCACCCCTCCCCAGTTCCAGGAACTTTAAAACAATGGCAGGTTTGGTCCCTGCATGCTTAAAACTTGATTTCCGGCACATTTAAGCCCCGTTAACCCCATTTCAAGGCTCGATAATGAAGTTAAAGTATAGGGAACTTAAAATATGCTTGAAAATATCTCGGATTTCGGTTCGTTTGGCCGTACGGTCACGTTATTCGGTTAATTACGACGAAACATGAACGAACGCGAACAACGATCCAAGTTGCGCGACGACTGGAATTTTAGCATTCCAAACACTAAAATAAAATATTTTAATGATTACAAATTTTTTTTGATGTCCGGATATGTTCAGAACGTGAGATATGTGCGAAAATGCAAACTTATGCACTTTTTGATGCTTTTAGTCCCTGTTTGATCAAAAAGTTTATTTTCGCATACCGAACCCCTCAAAGCCTATTTCTAAGCTATGTAAAGATTATTTAGGGTAGGTTTAGCTTATGATCAAGTTTCGGAATGTTCGTTACTATACGAATCAGTAGACTTTCGCAGTTTGACGCAAATAGTCAATGTGATTGAATAAACTTGTTTTTGACACACCAACGCCTTCAAAACTTATTTCTAAGTTATATAAAAGTTATTTAAGGTATGTTAAGCCTATGTCACTGTTCCAGAGTGTTTTTCGCATTAAACTGATTACGTTTACGTATCAGTTCGCGTATAACTTTCCAGAAAGCGATTTCAAGCTTGAAACCGAACTAGAATCAAAACGTGAAATTGTCAAATGCAAATAAACAAATTTTGAGACCAAAACACATTGTTTCTTTGATATATGATATTGTTTTAAATTGTACAGTGTTTACGGAGCACAAGTGTCACATGTCACCTTGTCGTGGCCCGCGACAGTCCTAGCATGTCTTGGTCGCTCCCCGCGAGCGACATATATTTTTGTTTTTATTTGATTTTTGCAATTATAAAGGTATTTCAGGCCCGTTTTTCGTATACGGGATGTAATTTAGGACGTATAGGAGTATTTTAAGGGTTTTGGGAGAGTTGTTATAGATGAAGTTAGTCTGGTAGACTTAAATTGTAATAAAATAAATACATTGGTATGTAAATTACCGGAATTTTGATTTTTGTAAGATATAGCAATAAGCACTAAACCACAGGGAGCAAACCGCAATTTACTCTAAATGTTAATTACAACATAATTTAAAGAGTTAATTAAGTTTTTGGTCTTGTGGTTTATTGAAAATAACCATTACAACAGAATTTAAAATTGCTAAAACAGTAATCGTACTTTCACTTTTCTAACAAGTATAACCCACTCTTACAGTTGTCATCCAATTATTCTGTTAGATTACATAAAATGACCGTAATGCCCCTATTATTAAAACTAAAATATAAATATAAAAGAGTTAATTATGCTTTTCATCCCCGTAGTTTGTTGAAAATAACTATTATAGTCCATTAGTTTAAAAATTGTCAATTATGCCCACCACTGTTATCAAACTACCACCACCCCTATCTCCACACCCCATGGCCATTCTCTTCAAACAAAGCATCGGCCAACTCTTTTTCTACCGATCAATTCTACCAGTTCTGACCACCGCACAGAGCACACCCAAACTTCATCTTCTCCCCTCAAGTTTTTCAGGTAGGCCTTAAATTTTCCTACTAACGTCAATTGTGAGGGGAAAAAATAGGTGGCTGACGATTTCGATTGTGATGAGGGAAAGTTAGGTGGTCGGCGATTTCGATTCTGGTGTAACAGGTTGACGGGGAAAATTTTGATGCCGATGAGGTGAAGGAGGAGATCCGGTTGACGGTGATACAGCGGAGGGGAGCGATGGTGAAACTGAGTCGTCAAAACAGAGTTTTGGAGCCAGAGCAGGTGATGTTCAGGTGAGATCTGAAGAAACGGGGAGATTTCAAAGTAAAGTAAAGGATACCGGTCATATTTTCACAAGTTTTAAACTAATGGACTGTAATGGTTATTTTCAACAAACCACGGGGACGAAAAAAGTAAGTAAATCTTTGTTTATTTTAATTTTAATAATATAGACATTATGGTAGTTTCAAATAAACTAACAGAATAACTTGATGATATTAGTGTGTGTGGACTGTAATTGTTATAAAATCAAAAGTACAGGAACTCTTTAGCAATTTATAAACTAATTGACTGTAATAGTTATTTTCAACAAACCATATGGGTGAAAAATGTAACAACTCTCATTAAAATTATTACTCCTTAATTTATTTTGTTTATTAGGAAACCCTAATTGAGACCCCCAAGTGATACTGCATAAACCCTAAAATTTTCAGAACAATCAGAATCAGGATCAGGGCCCCTAAAAATCGGGGGGGGGGGGGGTATTCCCCATTGACGATTATCTTCATAACTCGTTGTAAAATTCGAATTTTATCGTTCTGTCGACTCACCTGAGCTACAAACAGACGTGGTTACCCTATGCTAAAAGGAGACCCATCGCGTGGCGCGATAGGATGTCTCGTGGCGCGACAGCGCCGTTTTCCAGGTATAAGTGGGGGAGTTTGGCACTTGAAATTTGGCGTTGGTTCGACGTAAAAACTCAATTCGTACACTGAGATATCGTCTAATTACTCCAAAAACACACACAAGCATGAATTCTGCCGCGATAACAGGGTAATAACTCGATCACTGCTATGATTTAATGTCCGATCGATAAAAACCAATCCGATGGATGTTTAAGTGCTGCCCAAACTCGGGCTATACTTTGTCATTCGTCGTGAATTCGATGGATGTTTAAGTATCACACTTTGTCATTCATTGTGAAGGTTTTGATCTCGTGAGTTGTCGTAAAAGTTGGATTAAAGTTACTAACCAAGTTTTCGTGTGCATTGTTATTTGAATTAGGTTAACAGGCTAATCAGTAGACTAAACTCTGCCCGTTTAAATCTGCAAGGTGAGTCATTCTCTTTTTATCAAATTGTTTTCCAAACTCTATTTGTTTCAAAGTTATAATTACAGGGATTAAGTCTTTGTAATCTTCAATTACTGCCGGTATGTGGGGTTTTGTATACATTACTTATTTCCCGTCACCATTGGACAATGAGTTAGCCAATGGGTGATCTGACCATAGTCACAGATACAGTCGAGTGACAAATACCGATTTGGGGTAATTGGTTGATAAAAACAATGTAATCACCCTTAATACTGTATATTATAGCAATGTGTCGTTTTGTGCAACTTGAATGACTCGCCAGTATTTCGCTGCTGATAAAACCTTTTTAAAACATGTTTCAGGTGATCTGCTGTGATCCAGGAAAAGTGCCGTGTAGCACTACCAGCTTGAGGAAGTGGCTCAATAAAATAAATAAACATGTTTTTGAAAAAATAGGGATTTCCAAGTGAAATCACCTTTATTGTAAATTATGGGTGTAATCCCCAGTTTGTGAAATAAAATAAATTGGGTATTTTCAAGTTTTAAACGATCCTGTTAAAATTCCGCTGCCAACATAATAATTACCACGGATTTCTGTCCCGCGGCTCCTGAAACGGGTAAAACCGGGCCGGGGGCCGTGACAGAAAAAGGTTGTATCAGAGCCACTGATTTAAGCCAATTAAGTATTTAGAAATACTTAATTTTTCTGATTGCCATTCTGTGATTCTGTGAAAATTTAATTTACAAAATTTTAACTTAGAATTTTGTGTGTTTCTTCATATCTGCTAAACAGCATGAATGAGTTGTCTGAAGCTCTTCAGAATCTCAATCTCTATTCTGTTAATGTGGAAGTTTCCAGAGACTTTACCGGTTATTGTGCCGACACTGATGAACCTATGGAATTTCAAGCCCAACCTCCGGAGAAACCCAAGCCAAAGAAGAAAAGAAGATTCGTGGGCTGGAGGCGTGTGCGTAGGAAGAAGCCAGTAACACGGAGAGTTATAAAGCCTGAAGATCCAAAAGATAAAGGTAAAGGAATAGAGATTAGGGAGAGTTCAGGGCAAGCCCAGGAAATGCCATCCTGGGAAGAGCTGGAACATAAACTGGCACTTAGTGACCTCATCGGACCTGCCGATACAAACCTCTTTAATTACCCAGCGGAAGCACAACTTCCAGTTGATCTAGAACCTGAGATCCCAGATCCTATTATCCACACCCAACCACTACCAGGAGAGCTAGAAGAATGGTGGACAACCGACTGGAAATTTCAGAACCTCTTAAATAACCCTAATACCTTTTTCCCTCAGTTTGACCCCGAGCCTCCACTACATCCACCTATGAGCTCAGAAAACTTGGCTGAACTCCGCCACTATGGCGAGGAGCTGGTGGACGCAGGGAATAGAATCCGGGAAGTAGGGGATAGAATATCTTGGAAGTACGACGAGAGGGAGCGTCGTTTCTGAAGTGCCAGCAGACGAGATCATATGTAGTTGTAGGAATGTGTGTTTAATAATAAAATAATAATAAAAATATAACTATGTGAAATAACTTAAAAATAAAACTCTTGTATGATAACGGGTGTGTACGGACGCATAGTAATATATAAAATATGGAAGTCGAAAAATCGACAATTTTGGCTATACGTGTGATGTGATTTTGTGCGATTGTTTTGCATTTTAGTCGTTATTTATTTTATGCTAATAACTTATACATATTAATTACCAGATGGAACACGCTGGTAATGAACCAGTTAACGAGGGTAACCAATCCGCGCAAAACCATGAAGATCAATTTCTAAATAGGCAAGATATAAAGAACATCATTGCTCAAGGAATAGCCAACGCTATTCCAGCAATCATTGCTGCTGCCCGAAATCCAGTTGAACCTCAACCAATTATTCCTAGCAAACGTACTCAGGAAGACAACTTCTGTAATAGCGTAAATGAAGGCGGCAACATTAATAATAACGATGATGTGATGCAGGCCCCAATTCCTAAGAGAATGAAAGCTACAATGTCTGGTTGCACTTACAAAGAATTTCTTGCCTGTAAACCTGTCGAATTTGCAGGTAATGAAGGGGCGACTGCTGCACTGCGTTGGTTGGAGAAAACCGAGGCAGTAATTAAAATAAGTAAATGTGCCGAGGGAGATAAAGTCATGTATGCTTCTCACCTTTTTAAGGAAGAAGCATTAGAATGGTGGAATACGGTGTTGCAAGCCAAAGGAAGCGACATGGCCTATGCCATGAGTTGGGAGGAGTTTAAGCGTCTGGTGGAAAGAAAATTCTGCCCAGAATATGAAAAAGAACAAATGGCGAATAAATTCCTGAGCCACCGAATGGTGGATGTTGATTGCATAGGGTATACTTCGAAGTTTTTCGAATATGCTCGAATTGTGCCTACTCTGGCTTCGCCAGAACCGGTACTTATTTCTCGCTACATTTGGGGTTTAATTAGCGAGATCCGGGATATTGTCAAAACTGCAAGACCCCGCACGATCGATGATGCGGTGGAATTAGCCAACACTTTGACTGACGGACTGGTACGTACGCGAGAAGAAAATAGAAAGAAGGAGTTAGCCCAAAAGATTACCCAAGGATTTCGTGTGGGTAATAATAGCAATTTCAAGAAAAGAGGGACTGGGCAATCTTCTACTCCGCCGTTCTGTAGGAACTGTAAAAAGAAACATTTTGGAAAATGTAATGAACCCTGCAACTTCTGCAAAGCGATAGGACATCGTGAAGAAGATTGCAGAAAGAAAACAAAGATTTGCTACAACTGTGGAGAAGCTGGGCATTTCCGACCCGACGCAAGAGCCTTCCAATTTACCACGCAGGAAGCCGAACTGATTCCTGACGTAATAGCTGGTACGTTCTTAGTTCACAACGTTTGTGCGAAAGTATTATTCGACTCTGGTGCAAACCAAAGTTTTATTAATACTTCATTCTGCCAAGCTCTTAACCTACCCTTAACCAACGTTAGATAAATCTTTACGGTAGAAACGGCAGATGGGAATTCTGTTAACATAGATAAGGTTTTGCAAAAAGGAAATATAGAACTTTCAAATCATAAATTTTTTGCAAACCTATTACCCATGAATCTAGCTGGATTCGATGTCGTGTTAGGAATGGATTGGTTGGTAGCCAACCATGCTCGAATTATCTGTGATAAAAATTCCATAGAAATACATGCACCCATAGGAGAAGTAATCGTGGTTACAGGGGATAAGCCGCGTAAACCAATGAAGTTCATTTCAGTAATGAAAGTTGCTAGTTATGAACGAAAGCAAGGAATAGTGTATATGATTTCCATAATCATTAGCACTAAGGGTAAAGAACTTAAGGAAATTCCTGTAGTATCATAATACTCAGATGTATTTCCAGAAGAATTACCAGGATTACCACCAGATAGGGAGGTAGAATTTAGAATTCATTTAATTCCTGGAACTACACCCGTAGCAAAGGCACCCCACCGATTAGCACCCACCGAAATGTTAGAACTGAAAAAGCAATTAGATGAGTTGCTAAGTAAAGGATTCATACAACCTAGTTCATCCTCGTGGGGAGCTCCAATGTTGTTCGTAAAGAAGAAGGATGGTTCAATGCGAATGTGTATCGATTATAGGGAACTGAATAAGGTTACAATTAAGAATCGATATCCATTGCCTAGGATTGATGATCTTTTTGATCAACTTCAGGGAGCTAGATATTTTTCTAAAATAGATTTACGCTCCGGATACCATCAGTTGAAGGTACAAGAAGAAGAAGACGTACCTAAAACTGCTTTCAGAACTAGGTATGGTCACTACGAGTTTACAGTCATGCCCTTTGGACTAACAAATACTCCTGCAGCATTTATGGACATGATGAATAGGATCTGTAAACCGTACTTGGATAAATTTGTAATTGTCTTCATCGAAGATATACTTATTTATTCCAAAAACCAGGACGAGCATTGTAAGCACCTTCATGCACTCTTAACTTTGTTAAGAAAGGAGAAGCTTTACGCCAAATTCTCAAAGTGTGAATTTTGGCTACAGGAGGTGCAATTTTTAGGACATATGGTGAATCACGAAGGTATTCACGTAGATCCTGCTAAAATAGAAGCGATCACCGAATGGAAGGTCCCGCAATCAGTTACGGAAGTTAGAAGTTTTCTAGGATTAGCTGGGTACTATAGGCGCTTTATTAAGGATTTTTCTAAGATAGCTGTGCAATTAACTAAGCTAACCTGTAAAACAGTTAAGTTTGAATGGGGACCTAAGCAAGAAGAGGCTTTTAGGATTTTAAAACAACAGTTAACAAACACCCCAATTCTTGCCTTACCAGAAGGGACAGAAGATTTTGAAGTTTACTGTGATGCTTCTAAGCTAGGATTAGGATGTATGCTAATGCAACACAAAAAGGTAATTGCGTATGCCTCAAGGCAATTGAAAAAGCACAAGGAAAACTATATGACACATGACTTAGAATTAGGGTCGATAATTTTTGCCCTTAAGATTTGGAGGCATTATCTGTATGGAAGTAAGTTTACTGTCTATACAAATCATAAGAGTTTAAAATATATATTTGGGCAAAAAGAATTGAACATGAGGCAAAGAAGATGGATGGAAATTCTAAGTGACTACGACTGTGATATTCAATATCACGAAGGAAAGGCAAATGTAGTTGCAGATGCCTTAAGTCGTAAGTATCATGAGAAACAAAAGCGAGTTCGTGCTCTTAGATTAAGTTTACAATTAGACTTAATGGAACAACTGAAAAATGTTCAAGCCACAGCAATCAAGGATGATGCTGAAGGAATGAAAGGAAGAATAAAGGAATTAGAGCAAGGAGTTGATGGAATTTGGAGATTCCATAAGAAAAGGATTTGGGTACCTAAGCAAGGAAATCTAAGAAATAAGATTTTAGAAGAAGCCCATAAATCTAGGTATACCATGCACCCGGGAAATAATAAGATGTACCAAGATTTAAAGAATAATTTCTGGTGGATAGGAATGAAAAAGGATATAGCTAGATATGTATCTAAGTGTCTAACTTGTTCACAAGTTAAGGCAGAACACCAGAAACCTTCAGGGCTACTTCAATAATTAGAAATGCCTGTTTGGAAATGGGAACTAATAACAATGGATTTTGTTACTAAGTTGCCCAAAACCAGAAAAGGTAATGATGCGATTTGGGTAATTGTGGATCAATTAACCAAATCAGCTCATTTTCTACCCATGAAAGAAATCTTTAGCATGGAAAGGTTAGCAAAGTTATACGTAGACGAGGTAGTATCCTTACATGGAATCCCACTCTCCATTGTATCGGATAGGGATAGTCGTTTCACTTCACATTTTTGGACAAGTTTCCAAGAAGCCATGGGAACGCGATTAAATTTAAGTACAGCTTACCATCCTCAAACAGACGGACAAAGTGATAGGACGATTCAAACCCTGGAAGACATGCTCAGGGCATGTGTGATAGATTTTGGTGGAAATTGGGATGACCACCTGCCCTTAATTGAATTTTCCTATAACAATAGTTATCATGCAAGCATTGAAGCTGCCCCATTCGAAGAACTGTATGGACGAAAATGCAGAACCCCAGTCTGCTGGGCAAAAATAGGAGAAAGCCAATTATCAGGTCCTGAAATCGTACAAGAGACCACCGACAAGATCACTCAAATCAAGGAAAGACTGAAAATGGCTCGAGATCGCCATAAGAGTTATGCCGATAATCGACGCAAGCCACTGGAATTTCAAGTCGGAGATAAGGTACTCTTGAAAGTTTCTCCTTGGAAAGGAGTAGTTCGGTTTGGTAAGAAGGGAAAGTTAAGTCCAAGGTACGTAGGACCATTCCCAATAATCTAGCAAATAGGACCAGTTGCCTATCGTTTACAACTACCAGAAGAGCTAGCTGGGGTACATGATATATTTCATGTATCCAACCTCAAGAAATGTCTATCTGACGAAACCCTGGTAGTACCTCTTCAAGATGTAGAGGTAAATGAAAACTTAAAATTTGTTGAGAAGCCAATGCAGATAGAAGACATAAAGGTCAAGTTTCTCAAACACAAAAGACTGGTACTGGTCAAAGTCAAGTGGGATTCAAAGAGAGGCCCAGAGTACACCTGGGAGCTGGAATCAGAGATGAAGCGAAAATATCCTTACTTATTCCAGTAAATCTCGAGGATGAGATTTTAATTAAGGTGGGGAGGATGTAACAACTCTCATTAAAATTATTACTCCTTAATTTATTTTGTTTATTAGGAAACCCTAATTGAGACCCCCAAGTGATACTGCATAAACCCTAAAATTTTCAGAACAATCGGAATCAGGATTAGGGCCCCTAAAACTCAGGGGGGGGGGGTATTCCCCATTGACGATTATCTTCATAACTCGCTGTAAAATTCGAATTTTATCATTTCGTTGACTCACCTGAGCTACAAACAGACGTGGCTACCCTATGCTAAAAGGGGACCCGTCGCGTGGCGCGACAGCACCGTTTTCCAGGTATAAGTAGGGGAGTTTGGCACTTGAAATTTGGCGTTGGTTCGACGTAAAAACTCAAGCACGAATTCTTCCGCGATAACATGGTAATAACTCGATCACTGCTACGATTTAATGTCCGATCGATAAAAACCAATCCGATGGATGTTTAAGTGCTACCCAAACTCGGGCTATACTTTGTCATTCGTCGTGAATTCGATGGATGTTTAAGTATCGCACTTTGTCATTCATTGTGAAGGTTTTGATCTCGTGAGTTGTCGTAAAAGTTGGATTAAAGTTACTAACCTAGTTTTCGTGTGCATTGTTATTTGAATTAGCTTAACAGGCTAATCAGTAGACTAAACTCTGCCCGTTTAAATCTGTAAGGTGAGTCATTCTCTTTTTATCAAATTGTTTTCCAAACTCTATTTGTTTCAAAGTTATAATTAAAGGGATTAAGTCTTTGTAATCTTCAATTACTGTCGGTATGTGGGGTTTTGTATACATTACTTGTTTCCCGTCACCATTGGACAACGAGTTAGCCAATGGGTGATCTGACCATAGTCACAGATACAATCGAGTGACAAATACCGATTTGGGGTAATTGGTTGATAAAAACAATGTAATCAGCCTTAATACTGTATATTATAACAATGTGTCGTTTTGTGCAACTTGAATGACTCGCCAGTATTTCCCTGCTGATAAAACCTTTTTAAAACATGTTTCAGGTGATCTGCTGTGATCCAGGAAAAGTGTCGTGTAGCACTACCAGCTTGAGGAAGTGGCTCAATAAAATAAAGAAACATTTTTTTGTAAAAATAGGGATTTCCCAGTGAAATCACCTTTATTGTAAATTATGGGTGTAATCCCCAGTTTGTGAAATAAAATAAATTGAGTATTTTCAAGTTTTAAACGATCCTGTTAAAATTCCGCTGCCAACATAATAATTACCACGGATTTCTGTCCCGCGGCTCCTGAAACGAGTAAAACCGGGCCGGGGCCCGTGACAAAAAACGTAATTAACTCTAATTTAAAATGGAAGAAGAAAGAAAAATAAATAAAGTAAGTGGGACAACTTTATAGTTTTTCTGAAAGTAGTTCCCATAAATCGCAAAGTCTTAATAAGTACCTTCAAATCCATTTAAGGACCCACGTTTCAATGGCTCTTTCTTGGCCTCCTCGTCTATGAGTGCCACGTATGTGACTTTTGCCTCATATTGCGGATGGTGTATGTAGATATATGACACCAAAAGGGTGGTAGTTCATTGGCAAAAGCAAAGCTTTTAAACACTTGAGTTTAGAAAAGAAAGATCTTGAATTCAAGTTCCACATATGACAGGGATAAAAGTAATGAATGATGATATTTTTGTAACTTTATACTTTGCCACTCTTGCAATAAACACAAATATACAAGAGGGAGTACCTATTGGCACATCAATGTGCCTATTGGCACACCAAACCCTAGTTGAATCAGGGTTTACCTACGCTGCGTATAGGTCTATACGCAGCGTATATGGTTACACCTATACGCTGCGTATAGACCTATACGCAGCGTAGGTAAAGCATGGATCTCAGTGCCTGACCAGCAATAATTGCATAGAAAACAAGGGTTTATATACGCTGCGTATAGAGCTATACGCAGCGTATGTAAACCATCTGAACTTTTGGGGTCATTTTAGTGGGTTTGAAGCATCAGTTTTTCACAAGGTTTATATACGCTGCGTATAGAGCTATACGCAGCGTATATAACCTTTCATAATTTTGTTTGGTCATTCGGCATATTTGTGGTATAAATTCTCACTCGGTTACAACGTTAACTCGCTTAAAATATATAACGAATTAAAAATATATAATGTTTTTTTATTATTTAGTCGATGTCGTCGTTAATTTATTTAGTCGATGTCTTCGAAAAGCGTATAACGTTAAAATTTTGAAAAGCGTATATACGGTTCAAATATATAATATCGTTATCAAGGTTTTGAAATAAATTATTATACCAAGTCTAGTGCCGTTCAAATACTATAAACGTTTAAATATTATACCGTTAATTATATTTAAGTGTGCGGTTCGAATACTATAACGTTAAAATATTATACCGTTAAATAATTTGAAATACCTGGGTACTATTCGAATATGTTACAGCAAAAAAATTTTACATATACAGCAAAAGTTTGTACCTAAATAACAAAATGATAAAATACTATGGTAGTGGATCCTGCTGCTCCTACTGCTCATGCTGCTGATGCCATTCCGCAAGCAGAATGAACTGTCGTGGAGCTAACCCCTCCACTCCACCACATACGTCAGCTTGTCAACATCGCGACGTAGCCGCTGATATGATGGGGAAGGACCGGGCCCAACATGTCGTGGGAACTGAGGCGCCCCGGGTGGTCCACGCGGCTGTGGTGACTCCGTTAGAATAGCGATTACAGAAATAATTCTCGTCCCAAAATGATGAAATTTCAACAATATTTTGTTTGATACAATGGAAATCAATACATACAAAACAAAGGAATTGAACCACAGCTGCGAATGTTTAAAGTCGAAGGCAGATGCATGGCTAAATATACTTTTGAATACACAATGATACGCCTCGTATAGCTCTATACTCTGCATATAGCTTTATTCATGTGCCTAGACAACATCGTATCAGTGTCAACTCAGTCTGAGATACGCTGCGTATAGGTCTATACGCAGCATCTTACTTTATGTACATACGCTGCGTATAGACCTCTACACAGCGTATGTCAGACTGATTTGACATGGTACTAGGTTAGACTGTCTGGTCGTGTACCTACCCCTTACCTACGCTCCCTATAGGTCTATACGCAGCGTAGATGGGTAACCCTATACGCTGCGTATAGGTCTATACGCAGCATAGGTAAACCCTAAGTGTGTAGATAGCCAACCAAGGTGTGCAGATAGTTTGGCCCTATACAAGCTTTTTATTAGTAAAATATATATATTAGTATGTATGAGATGTTAAATGTCACAACACAAGCAAGCTCATATCTACTTGAACTCAACTTGAAAGTAATATGAACCAACTTAGTTAGCTCAAGGTTTTAAGTGAGTTTCGATCCACTTCGTATCCAAACAACCTAATTAATATCAACAAGGCTTTCCCACCACTCGTTGGGGGCAGGGAATCTTTGTATGAACCAATTGATATGAAGGTGCAATATATAAATGTAACAACAAAACACAAAATAAAAAAATTAGAAGAAGAAAATGCTGACTTGGTGTAGCAACCTAAAGGAACGAACGGAAAAATGATGGTGGTGACATCGTGTTACGTCGTTTCTATAAGAATTCATATCGTTTATTTAGTTTTTTCTAAAAAAAAACTAACGAACGAAATTTATAAAAATAAAATTACTGGGTTAAAGGCGTATATTATGTAAGTGTTAATTTGAAACTTCAAGATTTAAAAAAGGGCATTGTAACGGCTATAGTTTTTTTTATGTTATTTAATATAAAAGAAATGGTATAATAAATAAAAGTGTAAAAAAACAATCTAGACAGCGAAAAAGCCTTTTATGTTTGAAACAACTAGCCTATTAACATTATAGAGATAAGAAAGAGAGATTGGGGGAATGGATATTTTTATATTGATGTATAGAATGGATCACATATGCCTCTATTTATAGGCTTAAAAAATGAGTTAAGTACATGTAAAGTCATAACATAATGATGAATCCTAATGGATAGTCACACCATAAATGGATAATAATTCATAACACTCCCCCTTGACTATCCACGTGACAAAATAATATATTGCTCTTATAATACGCTTGGTGATGTTGCCTCGTTAAAAACCTTGCCAGGAAAACCCAATGGGAAAAAACCATAGCTAAGGGAAAAAGAGTGCAACGCGTATTATTCTCCCCCTGATGATTTAAGCTTCTTGAGTCAATGTATCCCGATCCCATGAACCAGTTTCTTGAATGTAGAGGTCAGAAGTGATTTAGTAAACAAGTCAATTGTCGCTAGAACGAACTTGTTGGACAGTAATATCTCCATTCTTTTGCAAATCATGTGTGAAAAAGAACTTTGGTAAAATGTGCTTCGTTCTATCACCTTTGATGTATCCTTCCTTAAGTTGAGTAATGCAAGCTGCGCTGTCTTCATGTAAAATTTTCGGTCCCTCATCTATCGTAGAAATACCACAAGACCCACGAATGTGTTGTACTACACTTCTTAACCAAACACATTCTCGACTAGCTTCATGAATCGCCAATATTTCTGCATGGTTAGATGATGTGGTTGTGATGGTTTGCTTTACAGAACGCCATGAAATAGCAATGCCTCCACTTGTGAATAAATATCCAGTTTGAGATCGTCCAGTGTGAGGATCAGAAAAATACCCTACATCTGCAAAACCAACCAAACTTGTTGTCGATTGGTTAGTATTATACAACCCCATATCTTTTGTACCTTGAAGGTATCGAAATATTTGTTTTACCCCATTCCAATGCCTCTTCGTAGGGCACAAACTATATCTTGCCAATAAATTTACAGAAAATGATATATCTGGTCGTATATGACTAGCAAGAAACATTAGTGCACCAACTGCACTTAAATATGGTACTTCTGGACCAAGAATTTCCTTTCCATCGTTCGGAGGTCGGAATGGGTCTTTCTCGACATCAAGAGATCTTACAACCATTGGGGTACTCAATGGATGTGATTTTTCCATATAAAACCTTTTAAGTAACTTTTCTATGTAGTTTTGTTGATGTACAAGGATCCCACCCTTGAGGTGTTCGATTTGTAACCCGAGATAAAATTTTCTCTTTCCATGGTCTTTCATTTCAAATTCTCTTTTCAAGCATTCAACCGCCTTTTGGCGCTCCCTTGGAGTTCCAATTATATTCAAGTCATCAACATATACAGCAATTATAACATATTCAGATTCTGACCTTTTTATGAAGATACACAGGCTTATTGAATTATTTTTGTAACCTTCTTTCAACAAATACTCACTAAGGTGATTATACCACATACGCCCATATTGTTTTAGCCCATATAATGATTTGTTTAATTTAATTGAAAGATGTTCTCGAGAACTGGATGTACATGAGTTTGGTAATTTGAATCCTTTAGGGAGTTTCATGTAAATATCAGTATCAAGTGAGCCATAGAGGTAGGCTCTCACAACATCCATTAGACGCAGATCAATCCCTTCTTGTATTACCAGACTAACAAGATAACGAAAAGTTGTCGCATCCATCACCGGAGAATATGTCTCCTCATAATCAATCCCAGGTCTTTGCGAAAATCCTTGTGCTACTAATCTTGCCTTGTTTTGTACGATGTCATTTTTCTCATTGCGTTTTCGCACAAAGACCCACTTATATCCGGCAGGCTTTACACCTTCAGGTATAGGGACTACTTGTCCAAAAACTTCTCGTTTATTGAGGGAATCTAATTCTGCCTTAATTGCGTCTTTCCAATTTGGCCAATCATTTCTTTGTTTACATTCCTCAACAGATTCTGGTTCTTGATCCTCATTATTTACCATTACTTCTAGCGCTATGTTATATGAAAAACTGTCATCGACCTCGATTTCATTTCGGTTCAATACCTTTTGAGACATGATATAATTTATTGAGATCTCTTCATTTTCAGGTACCTGAGGTTCTTCTGGAACCATCATGTCTAGTGTCTCTTCAGGAGACTCTTTTCTTGGCATTATCATTACCTCGACTAGACCATCTCCATTATTTGCTCCTTTTTTTCGAGGATTTTTATCTTTAGAACCGATTGGTCTACCACGTTTGAGACGTGTATTAGATTCATTTCCAACATGTTGTTGTCCTTCTGGTATACTTATTTTTACTGGAGCATTAGCAGCTAGTATGTGTGACTTAGTCACTCTCTTTAGGTCAGTGAATGCGTCTGGTACTTGATTTGCTAATGTTTGTAAATGAATTATTCTTTGAACTTCTTGTTCACACTCTTTAGTTCGAGGATCAAGATGAGATAGTGATAATTCATTCCAAATTATATTCTTATTTTTCAGCTGTTTTTCATCTCCCCCTAATGTTGGGAATGTTGTTTCAACAAAATGACAATCAGCAAATCGAGCTGTAAATAAATCACCTGTTGATGGCTCTAAATACTTAATGATCGATGGTGATTCATACCCAATATATATTCCTAACCTCCTTTGAGGTCCCATCTTTGTTCGTTGTGGTGGAGCGATAGGAACATATATGGCACAACCAAAAATCCTTAGATGGGAAATATCTGGTTCCTGACCAAAAACCAACTTTAATGGGGAGGAAGTGTGATAACTCATTGGCCTAATGCGAATTAGTGCTGCTGCATGTAAAATTGCATGCCCCCAAGCAGGTGCTGGTAGTTTTGATTTCATAATCATTGGTCTTGCAACCATTTGAAGTCGCTTGATAAGCGATTCAGCAAGTCCATTTTGCGTATGTACATGAGGTACTGGATGCTCTACATTTATGCCAATAGACATGCAGTAATCATTGAAGGTTTGGGATGTAAAGTCCCTAGCATTGTCCAACCGAACTTTCTTTATGGGATAATTAGGAAAATGTGCTCTTAACCTTATTAATTGAGCAAGTAGTCGTGCAAATGCCATATTACGACTTGATAGTAAACTCACATGTGACCATATAGTTTATGCATCAATTAAGACCATAAAGTATCTAAATGGTCCACTGGGAGGGTGTATAGGTCCACATATATCCCCATGTATTCTTTCTAAAAAACTCAAGGATTCTGTCCCTACCTTAACTGGTGATGGGCGAGTGATTAACTTCCCTTGTGAGCATGCAACACATGTAATATCCTTAGATTGAAGAATCTTTTGGTTCTTCAAAGAATAACCACATGAATTTTCTATAATTTTTCGCATCATTATTGATCCGGGATGGCCTAACCGGCCATGCCAAATGATAAAATTTTCTCGGTCCATAAACTTTTGGTTTATGATTGCATTTGATTCAACTGCACTAATTTTAGTACAATACAAACCTGAGGCAAATACGAGTAACCTCTCTAATATGTGTTTTTCCCCGAAATAATATTTGTGATTTGAAGGTACTCATCATATCCCTCACATGTAGTCTCAAGATGATATCCATTTAGACGAATATCTTTAAAGCTTATCAGATTTCTTTGAGATAGTGGGGAAAATAAGGCATTGTTAATTTTGAGCAAAGTTCCACTTGTAGAACTACATATGCTTCTCCAAAGCCTTCAATTAATTTTGTTTTACCAGATATAGTACCAATGCTTGCCTCTTTCATTGTTAAACTACAGAAATAATCCCTTTTTCTTTAGGATTGTATGTGTAGTAGCACTTTCTATTAGACATACATCTTCACCATTAATATGAAGTTTAGTTGAATACTCCATATGCTTCAAAATGAAACAAAGCTTCATAAATAAAAGTATAATATGGTTCAAACATAACAATTACATAAAGTGCCCCAAAATACTTCAAAACAAAACATAACGAAATCCCAAACAAAATGTCTTAATAAAACATCAAGGAAATAGCATAATTTTAAATATAATCATTCACTCGTAAGGAAAATTGCAAGCATCCAACTGGTTTGTATCAGCCACGATATCACCAGAATCCAAATTAGCTTGCTCGATAAGGAAATCATCATAATCCAGATTAGTTGCATTAGTATGGTCCTTTTCACCACTTGGGACATCAACATTTCCATCTTCATATGTGAAATTTGTCTCTATTCCTTTTTGTTTGTCTTTTATAGATTGTTGGTGAAGCTCTACCAAGTGTCTGGATGTACGACATGTACCAGCCCAGTAGTTGTTACCACCACATCGATAGCATGCATTCGATGAGGTTCCACTTTTCTTTTTACATCTTTCATCATTGGATTTCTTTTCATTATCATGCAACTTCTGGTGGGTTCTTCTATTTTTGAATTGATCACCATGATAATTCCCCCGACCATATGCACGTCCATGACCACATCCATGAGCACGACCACGACTACGACCATGACCATGCCCACGTTGATAGCCACGACCACGTCCGTGACTTCCACTTTGGTCATTATATGTTGCCACATTTACTTCTGGGAATGGGGTTATACCAACCAGACGAGATTCATGGTTTTTCATTAGTAGCTCATTATTTTGCTCAGCCACAAGCAAACATGATATTAAGTCACTGTATTTGGTGAAGCCCCTTTCACGATATTGTTGTTGCAAGACAATGTTTGAGGCGTGAAAGGTGGAGAATGTTTTTTCCAACATCTCCTTATCAGTAATATTTTCACCACATAGAATCAATTGTGACGTGATTCTAAACATTGTTGAGTTATACTCACTTATAGACTTAAAGTCTTGCAACCTTAAATTTATCCTTTCATAACGAGCTCTTGGTAATATTACTGTTTTCTGATGGTCATACCTTTCTTTTAAATTGGTCCATAGGATGAGTGGATCTTTGATAGTGAGATATTCATTTTTCAATGACTCATGCATATGGTGGCGTAAGAAAATCATTGCCTTTGCTTTATCTTGGGTACTCGTTTTATTTTCTTCTTTAATTGTTTCCCCAAGGTTATTGGCATTTAGATGGATTTCAGCATCCAAAGCCCATGACAAATATTTTTTTCCAGTGATGTCTAAAGCCATAAACTCAAGCTTTGCAAGATTCGACATGATTATCTATATTAAAGAAATATGCACAGATTAATGTATGTTATTCAAAATTATAATGCAATTAAATAATATTTGGGATAACAATTATTGATTACAAAGAAAAACAAGGTTAACAAAATAGTTATGTGTTAAGGCGTTTAGAGATTACACATTAAATTCTAAATTTTGATCACAAAGATTAATACACAGTATATCCACTCATATATCAAGGGTAGTTAATACAGTGTTAGTTAATCATGTACACATCCGAAATGTATATACACGAAATAAACATAAACTAAATATGATTGTATTTAATATTATATTATAATGTGTAATATTGTTAACAAATACTTAAAACATATGAAGGAATATAAATGTTATAGAATATTGGTAGTAAATCGATTTAAATCAATTAAATATTTTAAATGAATCAAAGCTACAATAATTTAATAAGAGTACTGATGTGCATAATGAATTTTTTATTTTTATTTTTTATTTTATTTATTTATTTTTTTTTACTAATGATTACTATATGGAGGGTCTTTCGTTAGATTATAAAAAAACGTGTCTGATGGATTACCCTAACTTGCATAACAATATGAGGCGCCAAGGTAATTGTTATAGTTATTTTGCCAATTGTCTTCATAAAAGTGACGTACCATTTCATACAAGTTTGTTCTCTCATATTAGATTGCTATTTATATAAATTGTAACTACTCTTTCGAACTTGTGTCTCCCAATAATAACTAATGCAAAAGATAAATTTTAATACTTAATTAAACCTTAAGAAGAAAAAGAAGAGATACCATTTGATTAATTTTTATTTTGCGAACAGAATGTTATAAGGAGTAGCAGGAACTAAATTACTATGTAAAGTTTAATAAATTAATTATATAGATTTTGCTATGATTTTATCCCTACTAAACTTTTGAGAGCATTTTATGATTCTAGAAATTAAAAAAAAATTAAAAATAAAACAATTTTTTTTGTAGACTTTACGATGGATAGTATGAACAAGTCTCTAACACAACTCAAAATAGTATGAATTACAATATGGATCATGTATGAGAAAATAATGAATAAAAATGGTTAGAAAATATATTATACCTTACGATGGTGTGATCCAAAGCAATGGCGCTTGTGATAATACGATCGAACTCTAAAAACAAGTCGTGCTGATAACGTGTTTGAAATAACTAGCCTATTAACATTATAGAGATAAGAAAGAGAGATTAGGGGGAATGGATATTTTTATATTGATGTATAGAATGGATCACATATGCCTCTATTTATAGGCTTAAAAGAAAAGGAGTTAAGTACATGTAAAGTCATAACATAATGATGAATCCTAATGGATAGTCACACCATAAATGTATAATAATTCATAACATTTTACCCTATATTATTTATAATGTCATTTTCAACAACTACAAAGCCCATGAGGGGCAATAGTACTTGCCATCAATTGGGCTAAATGAGCGGCAGACGAAATAGTGCCAGGCAGCTGCCTGACACTCTCCTATTAGCCCAACAAATTTACGATTTTATCCCGCTTTAAAATTACGATTTTGTCATCAGTTCAAAATTATGTTTTTGCCCCCACTTAAAAATAAATTTACGCTTTTGCTCCCAGCTAAATATTTCAATTTTTCCCGCGGTTAGAAATTACGATTTCGCCCCGTTTCAATTTACAGTTTTGCAATTAGTTTTTTTCCCTTAAAATTACGATTTTGCCATCAGTTCAAAATTATCTTTTTACCCCCACTTAAAAATAAATTTACGCTTTTGCTCCCGGCTAAAAATTCCAATTTTGCCCCGTATAAATTTATAATTTTGCCATTAGTTAACAAAATAGTTATGTGTTAAGGCGTTTAGAGATTACACATTAAATTCTAAATTTTGATCACAAAGATTAATACACAGTATATCCACTCATATATCAAGGGTAGTTAATACAGTGTTAGTTAATCATGTACACATCCGAAATGTATATACACGAAATAAACATAAACTAAATATGATTGTATTTAATATTATATTATAATGTGTAATATTGTTAACAAATACTTAAAACATATGAAGGAATATAAATGTTATAGAATATTGGTAGTAAATCGATTTAAATCAATTAAATATTTTAAATGAATCAAAGCTACAATAATTTAATAAGAGTACTGATGTGCATAATGAATTTTTTATTTTTATTTTTTATTTTATTTATTTATTTTTTTTACTAATGATTACTAGATGGAGGGTCTTTCGTTAGATTATAAAAAAACGTGTCTGATGGATTACCCTAACTTGCATAACAATATGAGGCGCCAAGGTAATTGTTATAGTTATTTTGCCAATTGTCTTCATAAAAGTGACGTACCATTTCATACAAGTTTGTTCTCTCATATTAGATTGCTATTTATATAAATTGTAACTACTCTTTCGAACTTGTGTCTCCCAATAATAACTAATGCAAAAGATAAATTTTAATACTTAATTAAACCTTAAGAAGAAAAAGAAGAGATACCATTTGATTAATTTTTATTTTGCGAACAGAATGTTATAAGGAGTAGCAGGAACTAAATTACTATGTAAAGTTTAATAAATTAATTATATAGATTTTGCTATGATTTTATCCCTACTAAACTTTTGAGAGCATTTTATGATTCTAGAAATAAAAAAAAATTAAAAATAAAACAATTTTTTTTGTAGACATTACGATGGATAGTATGAACAAGTCTCTAACACAACTCAAAATAGTATGAATTACAATATGGATCATGTATGAGAAAATAATGAATAAAAATGGTTAGAAAATATATTATACCTTACGATGGTGTGATCCAAAGCAATGGCGCTTGTGATAATACGATCGAACTCTAAAAACAAGTCGTGCTGATAACGTGTTTGAAATAACTAGCCTATTAACATTATAGAGATAAGAAAGAGAGATTAGGGGGAATGGATATTTTTATATTGATGTATAGAATGGATCACATATGCCTCTATTTATAGGCTTAAAAGAAAAGGAGTTAAGTACATGTAAAGTCATAACATAATGATGAATCCTAATGGATAGTCACACCATAAATGTATAATAATACATAACATTTTACCCTATATTATTTATAATGTCATTTTCAACAACTACAAAGCCCATGAGGGGCAATAGTACTTGCCATCAATTGGGCTAAATGAGCGGCAGACGAAATAGTGCCAGGCAGCTGCCTGACACTCTCCTATTAGCCCAACAAATTTACGATTTTATCCCGCTTTAAAATTATGATTTTGTCATCAGTTCAAAATTATGTTTTTGCCCCCACTTAAAAATAAATTTACGCTTTTGCTCCCAGCTAAATATTTCAATTTTTCCCGCGGTTAGAAATTACGATTTCGCCCCGTTTCAATTTACAGTTTTGCAATTAGTTTTTTTCCCTTAAAATTACGATTTTGCCATCAGTTCAAAATTATCTTTTTACCCCCACTTAAAAATAAATTTACGCTTTTGCTCCCGGCTAAAAATTCCAATTTTGCCCCGTATAAATTTATAATTTTGCCATTAGTTTTTTTTTCTCACAGCCAAGTTACGATTTTTCCTCAACTTAAATTTACATTTTGCCCATCGTTTTTGTTTATTTTCCTGGTGAAATTACAATTTTGCCCCAGTGTAAAATTACAGTCATGCCGACAGCTTCCTGCCACTCCCTAATTGGTCCATTTAATTTACGATTTATCCCTGAATTAAAATTATAATTTCGTCCTCAGTTAAAAATTACGTTTTCCCATCGTTTTAGTTTTTTTTTAAAAACTATAAAGGTTTTTTGTTTTAATTGGTTTACTTGATTTAATTTTTTTTCGTGTCAAGGAGCTACATAAGACTGGCTCATTACTTCTGAAAAATTACAGTTTTTCCCTAAGCCCAAAATTACGGTCTTATCATCGTTTTTCTTTTTTCCTAGCAAAATTATAATAGTCTTTTTTTAATTAATTGAGAATTATTCGACCATCGCCCCGCAACGCAGGCGGGGCATCAACTAGTTTAATATAAATTCAAATTAAAACATTAACCTCATATGGTCCACCAATAATAATGATCACAAAAAATCAATAAAAGTATATTATTAATATATGATATTAACTAAGATAGTACAATGACAAACATTTACTATACATACATTTACTAAATGGGGCAATAGTGTCAGACAGCTGTCTGGCACTCCCCCATTGGACCAACCAGTTTATTATTTTATATCCATTTTACAATTACGTTTTTTCTTCTGTTTAAAATTACCGTTTTGCCCCCAACTCAAAATAAAATAACACTTTTGTCCCCATCTAAAAATTACGATTTTGCCCTCAATTCAAAATTACGATTTTGCCTGGCACTCCCCCATTGGATCAACCAGTTTATTATTTTATATCCATTCTAAAATTGCGTTTTTGCCCTCAGCTCAAAATAAAATTACGCTTTTGTCCCCAGCTCAAAATTACGATTTTACCCTCGATTCAAAATAAAATTGTGTTTTTCCTTCAGCTCGGAATTACATTTTCGCCCCCAGTTCAAAATAAAATTTTGTTTTTGCCCGCAGCTAAAAATTACGATTTTGCCCTCTGTTCAAAAATGTGATTTTTCCCGGTTTAAAAAATTTTGATTCTGCTCTCAGTTCAAAATTACGTTTTTTCCCCGGTTCAAAATAAAATTATGCTTTTGCCCCCAACTCAAAATTACGATTTTGCCCTCGGTTCAAAATAAAATTGTGGTTTTGCCTCCAGCTTAATATTACGATTGTGCCCTTAGTTCAAATTTATATTACGCTGTTACCCCAAGTTCAAAATTACGATTTTGCCCCTGTGAAAATTTACGATTTTGCCCCTGGTTCAAATTTACAGTACTGCCATCACTTTAGCTTTTGGCAATTTACGATTTTACCCCAGTCAAAAAATACAACTTTCCCTCGGTTAAAAATTACAATACTGCCATTGTTTTAGTTTTTTTTATCAAAACTATAAAAGTGTTTTGTTTTAATTGAATGACTTGATTTAATTGTTTTTCGTGTCAATGAGCTGCCTAACACTCGCTCATTATTCGGCCATCGCCCCCAACGCGGACGGCGCATCCACTAGTGTTAATACAATATCAATAATATTAGTGGTAAAACAAAAAGGTCAAAAAAAAATTATGGCTAAAACTAAACATAAAAAAATCAGCATCAAACAAGATGTTATATAATATAATATAATTTCTATCTCTCTTTTTTTCTTATTTTAAAATTATATATATATATATATATATATATATATATATATATATATATATTATTTCTTTTTATATGTTACAACATCTCTGTCTTTCTGTTGTTTTTCTTCTTTTAACATAATAATTTATCTATTTCTCTCAATATGTACAATAAGAATATTTATAATCATATATTTTCTCTCGTTTCTAAATATAATATAATATAATTTTTATCTCTCTTTTTTTTCTTATTTTAACATTATATATATATATATATATATATATATATATTTCTTTTTATATGTTACAACATCTCTATCTTTCTTTTCTTTTTCTTCTTTTAACATAATAATTTATGTTTTTCTCTCAATATGTACAATAAGAATATTTATAATCATATATTTTCTCTCGTTTCTAAACTTTAATTATAATAACACCTTTAGTAATTATATATATATATATATATATATATATATATATATATTAAACCCATTAAGTGTAACTACCTTGCAAATCATCTCCACCGTTGGATTTGGCTGAGATTAAATCTCAGCCACTTAAACTCACAAAAAAAACCGATCTCATGGCGGTTCAGAGCGGTTGTTTGTGGTTTCCCCAGCAGGTGGTTACCTCCACCTTTTCCTGCCCATTATCTCTATATTTTGGTGGTTGCCTCTTTATTTTTCTGCTCATTTGGGAACTGCCAGTAACTGTAATTCGGGATGATCTTGACCACAATAACTGTTCAATTATTTTTGAGAATGAATCTCAGTTGTTCAAACCCAAAAAAAATTGACAGTTTTTATTTTTCAATTCCCGTTTTACCTCCTATTTTTATGCTTATGCAGTTATGCCACTATCCCGTGATTCCAGCGTCTCTCACCCATAAAACTCCCTCCTAGGTATTTCTTTCTTCGGTCACATCTCACCTTCAACCACCAACACCATTGAACCTACCACTACACCTTCGCCTCCCATCCCCTAATTTCTCATCAATATGAGTATCATCAACTCTTGGCGGGGTAATATCCGGAGGGCTCGTGGCGGAAATTAAAGTTTCTACCATTGCAGCAACCGTGATTTTGCAGCCATGCGATTCACCTATTCTACCGTTGTAACATCGACTCTTGCCTACTCACTTCGGCCACCACCTATTCAACCTGCAAATTAGGGTTTCAAATTGTGGTTGATGATGTTCTGCAGCAGTGACACTTCTCTCGCTTCCGAACCAACAGTAAGGAACTATGTGTCGGATTCGATTTTGATTTGAATACAGCAGTTGTGATCGATTGTATAAGAAAATGGTGCGATTCTTTTTATTTTTTATTATGGATTTTAGAAACAGCAGGTAGTGGAACATGGGATTATCAGTTAGTTTCTTGTCTTTTTTAACGTGTTGATTCCACAATGTTCGATTAACAAGTGTTTTTTCGTAAGAATAGCAGGGGACATTATTAAAGTTGGGAGAGAGTGTACGAGGTCCGGTGGTAGGTTCTATATGGTTTTGACCATGGGAAAACGGGACTTGACACACGCCAAATGGTCTTACCAGGTTTGGTCCACTCATGTTGACCCTATTTATGTTGTATGTTCGAGTTGTGTACTAAAATTCTACCCATGGGTTTACTCAGGTTAGTTGAAGGGGGAGAGGCCATGGATGTTTCTGTAACACCCCGAAAATACAAATTTTTATAATACAATAACGTTGTGAATAAATAAGAAAAATAAACTAACTAGGAATGACATTAACCTAGTTAGAGAATGAGTTGTGAGTAGTTAAAGAGTTAAAACAAATAAAGAATGAAAGTTGAAGGGCCAAAAGTGTTTAAATGAAAACTAATATTAATAAAACAAAATAAATTAAACTCAAACACACTTGTTTGTGTGTTGCTGAAATTGATCAGAGCAGGGGGTGATCCCAAGTTCCCCAAAACCCTAGTTTTTGCTAAAATCTCCAAATTGAAGGATCAAATCAAGTCCTAAACGAAAATCAAGCATAGATTACTGATCCCCATTGCAAGGAGATCATAAGGTATGTAAAATTTGATAAAAATTCTCTACTTGAAATTCTCATGAATTTAGGGAATTCGAAATTTGTGGATGCATGTGTGATATATAGATGAAATAGGAACATTGAAATGTCTAGGAGTAAACCCTAGACAAATACATGTTGAAATCATACTTAGTTCTAGCAAAATTCATGAAACACCATTGTAGGTGGTTAAGGGGTGGAGTAAAACTTGATAAACCCTAGGGAATTGGGGGTTGTTCTAGTGAAATTTGACATGTATGAAGTGATTTCAGAATTTTAGAGATTTATATTTATGTTAGATGGTTTGATTGATAAAAATTTAGGGCTACATGACAAGTTATGAACTTGTTAATACATTAAGTAAATTGTTGCCTTTAAATTGTTTGTACAATTGTCTCAAAGAAGACTTAAAACTGAAATTTAAAGTTAAACCGCGTAATTGTGATGTTTCGGAAAATTATGCGATACATGATTAAAAAGGGGTTCTAAACATGCTATGGTTGAACTCTATAGGAAAAGTTACCGGATCGTCGAACGGACAAGCCGATGGTGACTTGCGTTTGAAGGACGTGCATTGAAGGTATGTAACTTAACTCGTTACATTAAGTTAATTATTGTTAAATTATGTATAGTCGCGTTGTAGAATAAAGACTGTGTTGATTAAAGCGACAATATTCATTACTTGAAATAATAGGTTAAGAATTGGTTAGAAGTCGTTTGGTAGTCACCATAATGGAGGATTCCGTAGATAAGCCAAACGGGTCGAATAATGGTGTACACTGTGGTGTTAGTGTTTTAAATAGATAGCGATGGCGATAACGATCACAAGAGCATGAAGCCATAAGTTTGGTAATGAAGTGCCGGTGATAATAAGCCCCGGAAGTTGGGTAACAAGTGCCTTATGTTTACTATTACAAAGGTAGCAAAATAAGGATAACTAGAAAGGGTCGAATAATTACATAGTGAAATCTTGGCGTCCGGTCCGTAAAATAAACTTTTGGTATGGAAATCATTATAGTTACGTCGGTATTGAATTTACAGACGCATAGGAAAAAGAATCACCTAAAACGGACTCACGAGTCAAAAGTTATGGTCATTTTAAGTTAAAAATCTGAATTTCCGGAACTGGTAGCAAGTGCAGGTCACAAAACTGAACCTGCTGGAAAACCACCTCCCCCGCGCCACGCGAGGGCCTGTCGCGCCACGCGACAGGGTAAAATTTTATTTTATTTTATTTCTTCATGTTTCAATGCTTGGGACTTGTTTATACACTTCATATAAATGTCAAAACTAACATTTTAAGTGGTTTTGACCTTAGGTAATAAAGGGAACTATCCGGATGGAGATCGAGCAAGTTTTTGAAGAACCGAACACAACTTTGCAAGCTTCCGCGTTAACTTAGTTTATGTTTAAACAATGCTTTTGGGATGACTTCGTCTAGACAATGTTTTTGATGTAAATGATTTGCTAATCATGTTATGAATGTTTAAACTAGTCGGTAGTTGACTAGTAGGTGTTACTTTGAAACTTTTATTTTGTACTTATGTTAAACCAAGGTACTATATATCTAAGATTTAGTATCTTTTATTAGACTTAAATTAGAAATTTAAACGAGTGTTACAAGTTGGTAATCAGAGCTTAAGGTTGTCAACAAAGTGTTCGGTTCAAGCTTGATTGATCGTCCGGTAAGAATTAATTCATTATTTTTTAGTAGATTTTATCTTATGTAAGAAAGGAGATGTGAATTAATGTGCATGGGAAGAGTGTGTTAACTCACTCAAACCCGGAAAGTGCACCAAAAAAAAGTGAACGGTTAAAAGCAAGTTATGAACTTGGCTAAACCAAAGCAAATAAAGTTATGTTATAAATGAAATGTTTAACGTTTAATGTAAACGTTTCAGTTTCAAGATGTCGGAAAGAAACGATGATGATCCGGTGCCGACAAGCACCGAACAAATGAAAGAGATAATTGCCGAAGAAGTGGGGAAGGCAATTGAAGGTAGTCTATCCGGATTTATAGACAAAATTCAAAACACGGTATTATCATTAGTGGAAGAACGAGTCAAAAGGTTGGAAGATAGTGTCAACCTTATGAAAGAGAAATCGGGAGAACGTAAGGGATGTTCGTACAAAGAGTTTATGGCGTGTAAACCGCCGATCCACAACGGGGTGGTTGACCCGATAATATGCCAGAAATGGTTAAGCGATGTTGAAGGAGTGTTTGAAAGGACCCATTGTGACGAAAGTGACTTTGTTGCTTACGGAACGGGTCAGTTGAGGGGTCAAGCCAAAGATTGGTGGGACAATAAAAAGAAGGAAATAGGAGCCGAAGCGGTGAGGGCCATGACATGGGAGGAGTTTAAGACACTGTTACTTAAACATCATAGTCCCAAGGCGGTCATTAATAGAATCAAGGAAGAGTTCATGCAACTTAGGCACAACGGCGAGACCATAGACAAGATTACGGCGACGTTTATGGATAAGATGAAGTTTTGCAATGAATTGGTGACGAATGAAGAACAGAAGATATACTACTACTATAACATGTTGAGCGCCGAGTATAGGGAGTTTATGACTCCTTCAAAATACGAGACCCTTACCGAGATCATAAACGTTGCTCAGGAACGGGAAATTGAATTGAAGAAACAAGTTGAAATGGGTGAACGAAGGGCACAGGATGTGAATCCAAGCCCTACAAAGAAAGTTCGAACTGTAGAATCGGGGAAGAAAATGGATGCTAAAGGCGGGTCGCCAAGATGTAAAGTGTGTGGAAAAGGGCACAAGGGAAAGTGCCATTTCAAAGACAAATCGTGCCCCATATGTGGTAAAACGGGGCACACGGCGTCTCTATGCCCGGGTAAAGTCTCGATTTGCTACAAATGTTATCAACCCGTCCACAAAAAGTCCGAATGCCCAGGTTTGGTTGGAAAGAGAGACACTAAAGAATCTCCAACGGAAGCTCCAAAGGCGAAGGCTAGGTCCTTCCAACTTACAGCAGTTGAAGCAAAGACAGAACCCGATGTGGTCTCAGGTATATTCGCAATAATCTCGATCCCCGCACGTGTATTATTTGATACGGGTGCGAATTAATCCTTCATTTCACATGGATTTATTCGACATCCTTCATTTGTATTGACGAAATTATTTGTGCCCTTAGAAGTTAAAATAGGGGATAACAAAAGTTTTATAGTTTGTGATATTTGTCGAGGCTGCAAATTAAGCATCGATGGTGAAGAATACTTGATAGACCTAATCCCGATGTCAATGGGGGAATTTCAAGTAGTTGTTGGGATGGATTGGCTATCTCAGCACCACGCAAAGGTTGTGTGTTTTCGTAAGGAGATAAAGCTAACATCTCCGAGCGGATAACACGTCACTATCTATGGCAAAAAAGGAGGTAACCCCATAACATTCTCGATGTTGAAAGCTCACAAGCTTATGAAGCAGGGATGTAAGGCGTTTATGATATACGCGAATGAGCCCGAGAAAGAATCACTGAAGATTGGAGACGTACCGGTAGTACGGGACTTCGAAGATGTATTTCCGGAAGATTTACCGGGGATACCGCCCGAACGAGAAGTAGAGTTTGGAATCGAATTGATTCCGGGCGCGAAACCTGTAGCTAAGGCACCGTACCGACTCGCGCCATCGGAACTACAAGAATTGATGTCACAAATTCAAGACCTGCTCGATAAAGGATTCATAAGGCCGAGTGTGTCTCCTTGGGGCGCACCGGTGCTGTTCGTGAAAAAGAAAGACGGAAGCATGCGCATGTGTATCGATTACCGGGAGTTAAACAAACTCACGGTAAAGAATCGATACCCGCTTCCAAGAATAGACGATCTATTCGACCAATTACAAGGTGCGAACTGGTTTTCAAAAATTGACCTTAGATCGGGGTATCACCAATTAAAGGTCAAGAAGGAAGATGTGCCGAAGACGGCTTTCCGCACGCGATACGGACATTACGAGTTCCTCGTGATGTCATTTGGGCTAACGAATGCACCCGCGGCTTTCATGGACCTTATGAACGGGGTTTGCAAATGTTGGATAAATCGGTAATCGTGTTTATTGACGATATTCTGGTATACTCGAAAAATGAAGCAGAACATGCACGCCACTTACAAGAGGTGCTAGAGACACTCAGACGAGAAAAGTTGTATGCGAAATTCTCGAAATGCGCCTTCTGGTTGCGAGAGGTGCAATTCCTCGGCCACATCATAAGCGCCGATGGAATATTGGTAGATCCTTCAAAGATAGAGGCCGTGTCAAAATGGAGCCCTCCGAAGAATCCTTCGGAGATTAGAAGCTTCTTAGGGCTTGCGGGATACTATAGGAGATTCATTCAAGACTTCTCCAAGATTGCGTCGCCGCTAACTAAGTTAACCCGAAAGGAGGTGAAGTTCATTTGGGGTGTCGAACAAGAAAGAGCGTTTCAAACGCTAAAAGAGAAGTTAACTCAAGCTCCGGTATTAACGTTGTCGGACGGGGTCGAAGACTTGGTGGTCTATTTGGATGCCTCATTATCGGGGCTCGGATGCGTTTTGATGCACGGGGCAAAGTTGTAGCTTATGCCTCGAGGCAATTGAAGATACATGAAAAGAAATATCCCACGCATGATCTCGAATTGGCTGCGGTGGTGTTTGCGTTAAAAATATGGAGGCACTATTTATATGGGGTAAAGTGCACCATATTCACCAATCACAAGAGCTTAAAATACTTCTTCGATCAAAATGAGTTAAATATGCGGCAGAGGCGATGGTTAGAAACGGTGAAGGATTTCGACTGTGAAATACACTACATCCCGGAAAGGCAAATGTGGTGGCGGATGCTCTGAGCATAAAAGCGGACTATGTCCCAATACGAGTAAGGTCGATGCAGCTTGTGGTGACCTCGGGTATACTTGAACGTATCCGGGAAGCGCAAGTAGAAGCAGTGAAAGAGGAGAACTGGAAAAAGGAAAGAATAATCGGCCAGTTAAAAGATTTTCCGGGTGGAAGGAACGGGTTGAAGACTCGATCCGGAAGAATATGGGTTACAAATTCTTGTGGAGTGAAGACGCTTCTACTTGATGAAGCTCATAAATCCCGATATTCTATTCATCCGGGTGCGACCAAGATGTACTATGATCTGAAACAAAACTATTGGTGGCCTGGAATGAAGAGGGATGTGGTAAAATATGTGGAGAAGTGCTTGACTTGCTTACAAGTCAAGGCGGAGCATCAGAAACCATACGGAAAACTGCAACCTTTGGAGATCCCAGTTTGGAAATGGGAACATATTACTATGGACCTATTAACCAAACTACCTAAAACAATTCGGGGATTCGATGCTATATGGGTGATTGTGGATAGATTGATGAAGAGTGCACATTTTATTCCTATACGCGAAACGTATACTTTGGAAAAGATGTCTGAGGTATACACAAACGAAATAGTGGCACGTCACGGAGTACCGGTATCCATTGTGTCGGATAGAGATACCCGGTTTACTTCAAATTTTTGGCGAGATTTTCAAGAACAAATGGGAACGAAACTCTTCATTAGCACTGCCTACCATCCTCAGACGGATGGGCAGAGTGAAAGAACAATACAAACATTAGATGATATGTTACGGGCATGTATCATCGACTTCGGTGGAAGTTGGGATGTTTATCTACCTTTGGCCGAATTTTCGTATAACAATAGTTACCATTCGAGTATCGGCATGGCACCTTACGAGATGCTATATGGTAGAAAATGCAGAACCCCGGTGTGTTGGGGTGAAGTGGGTCCGCATGAGTTGGCACATAAAGACATAATTCAGACCACTAATGAGAAAATTGAAGTGGTACGAGCCCATTTGAAAGCAGCCCAAGATAGGAAAAAGTCTTATGCTGATAAAAGACGAAGACCGATTGAATTTCAGATAGGCGACATGGTTATGTTAAAGGTTTCCCCATGGAAGGGCGTTATCAGATTCAGAAAAAGGGGGAAACTAAGCCCGAGGTTTATCGGGCCATTTAAAATCATCGAACGGGTTGGCAAGGTAGCTTATCGCCTCGAACTACCAGAAGAGTTGAGTGGCATACATGGCACGTTTCATGTGTCACAATTGCGGAAATGTCTAGCGGAGGAAACAACTTATATCCATTACGACGATATCGAGGTGGATGATAGCTTAAATTATGCGGTAAGGCCATTGGAGATTTAAGACCGAAAGGTTAAGCACTTGCGAAACAAACAAATCGATCAAGTCAAGATCAAATGGGAGCATAGGAAAGGTTCGGATACTACATGGGAGTCCGAAGAGGAGATGCGACGTCTCTACCCTACACTATTCGGTATGTACTCTGGTTTCGGGGACGAAACCCTTTTAAGGGGGGGTGGACTTGTAACACCCCGAAAATACAAATTTTTATAATACAATAACGTTGTGAATAAATAAGAAAAATAAACTAACTAGGAATGACATTAACCTAGTTAGAGAATGTGTTGTGAGTAGTTAAAGAGTTAAAACAAATAAAGAATGAAAGTTGAAGGGCCAAAAGTGTGTAAATGAAAACTAATATTAATAAAACAAAATAAATTAAACTCAAACACACTTGTTTGTGTGTTGCTGAAATCGATCAGAGCAGGGGGCGATCCCAAGCTCCCCAAAACCCTAGTTTTTGCTAAAATCTCCAAATTGAAGGATCAAATCAAGTCCTAAACGAAAATCAAGCATAGATTACTGATCCCCATTGCAAGGAGATCATAAGGTATGTAAAATTTGATAAAAATTCTCTACTTGAAATTCTCATGAATTTAGGGAATTCGAAATTTGTGGATGCATGTGTGATATATAGATGAAATAGGAACATTGAAATGTCTAGGAGTAAACCCTAGACAAATACATGTTGAAATCATACTTAGTTCTAGCAAAATTCATGAAACACCATTGTAGGTGGTTAGGGGGTGGAGTAAAACTTGATAAACCCTAGGGAATTGGGGGTTGTTCTAGTGAAATTTGACATGTATGAAGTGATTTCAAAATTTCAGAGATTTATATTTATGTTAGATGGTTTGATTGATGAAAATTTAGGGCTACATGACAAGTTATGAACTTGTTAATACATTAAGTAAATTGTTGCCCTTAAAGTGTTTGTACAATTGTCTCAAAGAAGACTTAAAACTGAAATTTAAAGTTAAACCGCGTAATTGTGATGTTTCGGAAAATTATGCGATACATGATTAAAAAGGGGTTCTAAACATGCTATGGTTGAACTCTATAGGAAAAGATACCGGATCGTCGAGCGGACAAGCCGGTGGTGACTTGCGTTTGAAGGGCGTGCATTAAAGGTATGTAATTTAACTCATTACATTAAGTGAATTATTGTTAAATTATGTATAGTCGCGTTGTAGAATAAAGACTGTGTTGATTAAAGCGACAATATTCATTACTTGAAATAATAGGTTAAGAATTGGTTAGAAGTCGTTTGGTAGTCACCATAATGGAGGATTCCGTAGATGAGCCAAACGGGTCGAATAATGGTGTACATTGTGGTGTTAGTGTTTTAAATAGATATCGATGGCGATAACGATCACAAGAGCATGAAGCCATAAGTTTGGTAATGAAGTGCCAGTGATAATAAACCCCGGAAGTTGGGTAACAAGCGCCTTATGTTTACTATTACAAAGGTAGCAAAATAAGGATAACTAGAAAGGGCCGAATAATTACATAGTGAAATCTTGTCGTCCGGTCCGTAAAATAAACTTTTGGTATGGAAATAATTATAGTTATGTCGGTATTGAATTTACAGACGCATAGGAAAAAGAATCACCTAAAACGGACTCACGAGTCAAAAGTTATGGTCATTTTAAGTTGAAAATCTGAATTTCCGGAACTGGCAGCAAGTGCAGGTCACAAAACTGAACCTGCTGGAAAACGACCTCCCCCGCGCCACACTCCAGAACCTGAAACAATCAACACTTCACGGTCGCACATACAGTTTGAGAGGCTAAACCAAGTGCAAGTTCCGGTGGTAAACCTGCAGCTACAGCTCCAGCAGCCAACGCTTCGATCACCAAAAATATATATGTTGGACCGCTCCCACTATAATTAAAATTAAACAAAGGTTAAATAATTATATAATTTTTTATGGTGTTATGTATATTATTAAACGAAAGACATACCTCAAGCCGGTGACTGCCCCAAATAACTTGGCTATTATTTCATCATCTTCTTGTGTCGCACCTGCTCCCAAACTCATAACTGCACAACGTACAACGATTTAGACAAAAATTTCACATATTACCTGAGAAATTTATTCATAGACCCTTAAATCTTTTCAAATGTAAGGTTATGCTTCATACTGTAAACCAACAACTTGAAAAAGGTTGTCCTGTGCTTATTGATGTGTGAAATATTAATGCGCCTAAGAAATATTTTCACTTGCGTAACTTATCAATTGTCATAAGTCTATTGATGAAACACTGGTTAACACTGATGGTTAACTAGCTAGGGAGTCCTTCACGACACAATCGACACAGGGACGACTATCGCTCAAGTCCTCGCTAGAGTTAGAGGTGATTTCGGGAACAACGAAGTTGTTTTTATTCGAATGTGATCTCAATAATTCTTCTTGGGCATCGTCTTGAGGTGAATTAATGCTATCCATCCTAAGTTATTTCACCCAATTAAGAATTATATCTTCCAATTGAAATAGTTCATCAAGAAGCATTTCTCCTAGAAGGGTTGATTGAGAGCATTCGAGGGAGAGATAGGGATTATTTTTACTTTCGCCCCTCTTAAGGCTACAGGAAAACAATGGGTCTATATAATGGGGCTTATAATTTAGAAAATAACATTCTAAATCTTTATGAGGGCCATATTTGACACCACGTACCATAAGAGTGCCGAAAGTAAAGAATATCAGTATCACTCTTGTTTGTGTCAGAAATTACCAACCGTCGGGATCTTACGGTTCTGTTTTCAGTAACTGAAACTTGGGCACGGGGGCGTGTTGAGTGGGCACGGCCCCGTGTTCAGCTTACTGTCTGACTTAAAACAGGATTGCCAGTACCAAAGATTGGGCACGGGGGCGTGTTCAGCGGGCACGCCCCGTGCTGAGTTCTGCAGAAACTGAAAATCTAAAAAAAAATCCTAAAAAAAATAGAAAAATAAGAAAAATGATTAGGCCGTTGATTCCTAACTTTCTTAAAATCCTTGTGTCCCCGGCAGCGGCGCCAAAAACTTGATGCGTGTGAAGTGTCGTATAGTTTTAATGTATATTTTAAGCCCTTTAACACTTTTTAGCCAAGTTTTAAATTTATAAAACACGATATTTACTAACACTAAACACACATATGGGCAAGTGCACCCATCGTAAGCGTAGTATAGTGTTGGTAAGATACCAAGGTCATCCAAGGACATAAGAGCTTTTAATACCGGTTTATCCTCATAGTCTAATCAAATCAAAAGTTTAGAAAAATGTTTTTTAAACTAGAAAAATAAAACTAACTAAATGCTGAAAAGTAAAATAAAATAAAAACAGATAGACAAGATGAAACACTTGGATCCGACTCGTGTTTAGTGTAACCTTTGATTATTTTCTCACTTTTGCACTTTTTAAGAGATTATCTTAGTTATTGTAATAGGCCCCTCTTTTGAAGGTGACGTTACCCTCAACCTAGTAGTTTGAGTCAGCAAGGATACAATCCTAAAGGGTTGGATTATTGAAAGATAATTAATTAAGTTATTAATGCAAATTGTGGTAGGTCCCTCTTCTGGAGGTGACGTTACCCTCGGCTAAGTAGTCTGAGCCAGCAGAGATACAGTCCTAAGTAGCCGGGTTAAAGTTTTAATAGTAGTTTACATATGAGGGGGTCAAGGAGTTCGGACCCCCGCCATCCAATACCAGTGGGTATTGAAGGAGGTCCTACTAAAGTTGACCCAGGTCCTTGCAGGATCTATACACTGAACAAGGCAAGACTCTTACCAAACCGTTCCCTTAACCCCCGACCAGGTAGCCAACATACCTCCATATAGACCTTGGAGATATGAATGGTGAAAATATTTTATTTTATATAGACAGTAAAATAATACAAAGACACCACGGAAAAACTATAAGGAAGACCCACCTTCAACATAAGAAACTAGTTATTAAAGTCATTAATACAGAACCAAATAAAAAGTGCGAAAAGATTAAAAATAAAAAGTATTACACTAGACACTTGTTTTCACCAAGTGATGTAAGAGACTTAGGCAAACATGGCCTTTGATTTTCAAGAACTCTTACGATCAATCTTGGATCCCGAGACTACTACACACACTCTATGATGGATGATGCATGCGGTGTGTTATAGGTTTCTATGTATATTTTTAAGCCCTTTTTACACGTTAGTCAAGTTTTAAATTTATAAAACACGATATTTTACTAACACCAAACACAAATATGGGCAAGTGCACCCATCGTGAGCGTAGTATAGTGTTGGCAAGATACCGAGGTCGTCCAAGGACACAAGAGCTTTTAATACCGGTTTATCTTCAACGTCTAATCAAATCAAAAGTTTAGAAAAAGGTTTTAAACTAAAAAAAATAAAAACTAACTAAAATGCTGAAAAATAAAATAAAAATAAAAACAGATAGACAAGATGAATCACTTGGATCCGACTCGTGTTTAGTGTAACCTTTGATTATTTCCGCACTTTTGCACTTTTTAAGAGATTATCTTAGTTATTGTAGTAGGCCCCTCTTTTGAAGGTGACGTTACCCTCAACCTAGTAGTTTGAGTCAGCAAGGATACAATCCTAAAGGGTCGGATTATTGAAAGATAATTAATTAAGTTATTAATGCATAATGTGGTAGGCCCCTCTTTTGAAGGTGACGTTACCCTCGGCTAAGTAGTCTGAGTCCGCAGGGATACAGTCCAAAGTAGCCGGGTTAAAGTTTTAATACTAGCTTACATATGAGGGGATCAAAGAGTTTGGACCCCCGCCATCCAATACCGGTGGGTATTGAAGGAGGTCCTACTAAATTTGACCCAGGTCCTTGCATGATCTATACACTGAACAAGGCAAGACTCTTACCAAACCGTTCCCTTAACCCCTGACCAGGTAGCCAACATATCTCCATATAGACCGTGGAGATATGAATGGTGAAAATCTTTTATTTTATATAGACAGTAAAATAATGCCAAGACACCACGGACAAACGATAAGGAAGAATCACCTTCAACATAAGAAACTAGATATTAAAGTGTTTAATACATAACCAAATAAAAAGTGCGAAAAGATTAAAAATAAAAAGTATTACACTAGACACTTGTCTTCACCAAGTGATGTAAGAGACTTAGGCAAACATGGCCTTTGATTGTCAAGAACTCTTACGATCAATCTTGGATCCCGAGATGACTCACACACTCTATGATGGATGATGGATGATGGTGGTGGATGATGGTGTTGTGATGGTGGTGGGTGGTGGGTGAAGTGTGAGAGAGGTGGTGTGCCAAGGGATGGTTTACAAATGAGCCAAGCACCCATATTTATAGCCTGAACAGACGCTCGGGCACGGCCCCGTGTCCTTTGTGCACGGCCCCGTGTCCACCTTCCTTCTCTTTCTTCATTAATTGCATCTTGTCTGCATTAGTTGACCACGCCCCCGTGTCCGCTGGGCACGACCCCGTGTGCAGAAGCGTATCTGTACTATCAAGATTTCCCCAGATTCTGCGAATCTTAGAGCTGACCACGGCCCCGTGTCCGGTGGGCACGCCCCCGTGGTGGGTGATAGAAGCTTCTACAGCTTTGTCTTTTCTGCAGACACTTGGGCACGCCCCCGTGTTCACTGAACACGGGGCGTGTCCAACCTTCTGGTCTCTTGTTTTTGTTTGGGAAGATGCTGTCGGGGGGTCGGGCATGCCACGTTTGATGCTTTTCTTATATTTATGTTAGATTTAGCTGCCTTTTTGCTTCTTTTGTTCATTTGAGCTCATTTAATCCTGAAAATACAAAAGGAAGACAAAAACACACTCTTTCCAACATTAGTACTAAAAAAGGGTTAGTTTTATGCCACATTTGATGTAATTTATATGTTGCATTTTGCACACATCAAATACCCCCACACTTGAATCTTTGCTTGTCCTCAAGCAAAACTCTTTATAATGTGGCTTTACACTCCCAAATGGAATGGGTAGAAGAGAAGGTTTTTTTTTTTTTTTTTTGGGTTTGTCATAGAGTGTCGGGATTTCCAAGATTCTTTATTAAGTTTTATTTTTATTTATTTACAATCCTATTCGTCATGATTTATTTAAAACATTACATAAGATAAATTACTTATTAGGGCATAACATGCCTTTTTAAAACTTCACTTATATACAAGTTCACATACCTCACGGGGGATCACTCAACACTCGGCCGAAGATGTATTTTAGTGAATCGCTCGAGAGCGGCATGGAACTTATTCCTACCATAAGCTTGCCAAGCAATCAATCCTCCTCCCTTTTAACTATACACCTTTGTAAATATCAAGAGGACTTTTGGGGTGAAGGGTTAGGCTTGGGTCAAAGGTAGGTGGTTGGGTTAGTGGTTAGTAGAAAAGGGCGAAAGGTGTAAAAGCATCGGTTTTCGTAAGACTTGCTATTTTTGTAATTTTTTATTTTGATGAAGCTCGTTATTCAAACAAAGTTATTTTTAATAAACTTGTTTGTTTATTTCTTTTTGCTTCATCCTCATCATTCAAAGATTTTTTTTTTCAAAGTCATGAGAAAAACCGAGCTTGTTACTAAAACAAATGGTTAAAAATAAAAAGGGTTTTGGTGGGTAAAAGGGTGTTTGTTTTTGGGTTAAGAAATGAAAAGGTTTAGGCTCAAAGGGGTTAACTAGGGGGATTTTGGGTAGGTGGTAAGAAAAAAGAAAAATAATGGTGTAGAAATAAAAAGGGTTAGTCCTAATGCCTCTGTCATTTACTTACTCGGGTTTAAGTTGGTAAGGACCGGAAATGTATCGTCGTGGCAAGTTCTAGAGTCGTAAGAACCGAGCGGCTATTCACACAAGAAACGAAAAATGAGCAATTATTTTAAAGATATGTATTTGTATGCCCAATAAAGGCTCAAAACTCACTTTTTGTGGGAATGGGTTTTTATGTGATCAAGTATATATAATCAAATTTTAACTAAACTTGTCATGCCGTTTCATAATTTTTTTATGTTGGTTCTTTTTATCATGACACTATCGGTTGTAAATTTGTAAAAATATAACTTTTTCAGAATTTTAAATTCCCAAGTTAAACCTAGACAGGTAAAAAAAATTGAAAAATTTTTGAAAAAAAAAATTGGGGTGATTAGCGGTTCCAATAGAGTTTTGTGTAAGGCTTGTAATTAGGACATGCAAGATTCAAGGTTTTAGCATCCCCCCCCCCCCCCCATACTTAAATTACACATTGTCCTCAATGTGTCCCAAAAATAAGTTTTTAGGTTGATTGAATGTGTAAAAAGGTGTGAAAAAGCAAATATTTATGTTACTGGGCGTCTGGACACAGACCCGTGCTCGTTGAGCATGACCCCGTGTTCAGAGTGCCAGTAACGAAAACCTACAGAAGGTGGACACGGGGGCGTGTCGGCTGGACACGACCCCGTGTCTGGCAATAATCTGCAGAATTAAAGAAACAACAGGTCTGGGGTAGTGGGCACGGGGGCGTGTCGGCTGGACACGACCCCGTGTAGACAGTCTGCAAGGGTGAAAAACAGGTTTCTGGCTTCGGTTTTCCTGTCCCGGCTTTAGTAGCACTAATGTTTAGTACTCTAAGCCTCGTATGTACCTGTTTTATCAATAAACACTACACCAAACCATAACAAGCATCCTAAATTACCATAGTTCAAAACATCCACATCACAAAGTTAAAAAGAAAAAAAAAATGCAGAAAATAAAAAGAGTTAAAGGAAAGTAAATTGTTCAACACACGGCACGCAGGCCGGAAATTGTTCATAAGAAAAGAGGGTTAACCTATGGGATCACCAACCAGCTGCTCCTACCTCTATTCCTCCCGCCTAGTCCATGTCCTCGTCTTCATCATCACCACCTCCTCCGTGCCCCGCCATGTACTCCCGGATGTTCCCAATGTCATCTTGAATGTCAGAGATGTTTCTCTCAATCGCTCTGACCCGGGTGTACGTGTTGCTCGCCATGTTATAGGTGTTCCTGGTGCACATGAGGTTTTCCTGTAACAAATCATGTAAACTTTGAAAATTAGGAAAACCGCCTCCTTGTGAGGAGGATTGGCCCGGATCACCGTGGGGCTGGTACTGGAATTGAGGAGGTTGTTGGAACTGTGGAGCGTGAAGGACGAGTGCCTCTTGCGGGTTCCATGGATGCCCCTGGACTCTTTGGAAGCTAACCGTCCCGTCTTCGGCTTCATAAATCAGGTTCATAGAGCGGCAGATGTGTATGTCCACTCTTCCCGACCATGGGCTCTTTTGGAAAGACCTGGGCATGTTCACGAAGTGCTTGAAGAGACGGTATATCCACCCCCCGAAGAAGATAGGGGTTGGTGGAGTAGCAAGCCGGTTCCAATGCATGTTTCGGAGCAGGAGGTACGGAACATCAAGGTTTCTGCGGTTGTGAATGCAATGAAGGACCACCAGATCTCTCAACCCAACAATGCCACTGCTATCGTGCCTTTGGCTAAGAGAGTAAGTGAGGACCCTATGGATGTAGCGGTAAAGAGGGTCCCTCAACTTAGTGCTCTTAGTGCTACTTGGGTTGTAGATTCCATCTCCTATTTGAGCCCAAGCAGCTTGGCGTTCGTTTTCTGATAGTTCACGTAACCCTCCGGTGTTCTCTTCATTACCCGCATCTTCCTCCGCATACAACCCAACTATCGACCCAAACTGTGCCATCGAGATAGAGTACGTGGTCCCTCCACATCTGAATTCTACCCCATCATTATCAAATGGGTCAGATCTTGAATTGAACACGAATGTGCTATAGAATTCCAGATTATACTCATGGACTGAGCGAAGTCGAGTGGTTAGGGCGGCTCTTAGTGGGCCGGTGACTAGGTTGTTAAACCGGTCAAGCTGGTTCACCATAGCTAAAAGATCCATGCACACTTGTCATGGGTATTCCTCCGGTCTGGTTCGAAGCTCATCATATCTTGCTTTAGCATCCAACTCATTTGCATTGAACCGTGTGAATTTCTTCGACATCTGAAAGGAAATACCAAACAATTAGCATGAAAAATTGAAATTTTCGGAGAAAACTAAAAACAGTCGGCTGAACACGACCAGCGGACAAACCCATGTTGGTCAGAAAATAGCTGGACACGCCCCCGTGCTCAGCGAGCACGACCCCGTGTCCAGACGTCTGTTTCCCAAAAATCACATTTTTCGACCCGGTCCCGAAAACTTGAGAATTTTTGGTCCAGTAGGGGTGGTTTTCCCAAAAAATGAAACCCCAAGTGCCGTTTTTCCCAAAACAAACCGTTTACCCCTTCAATTTTATCTTTTTCGGTTCAAAAACAAGGGTTTGGGGTTTTTGTGAGAAATCGGGCAAATCTATGAACAATATAAGTGGATTTACTTCCTATAACATGAATCTAAACTAATGCTAACAATTTTATGCAAAAATTTGAGGTTCGATCCGGATGAAGTTTAAGAACCCTAGATTTTCCCCAAATTTTTGATGTTTTAACTACATGCAAATGCTTAATCTAACTACTAATGATGATAGAATCATACCTTGATGTTGTTAGAAGTAGAGGAGACGTCGAAATCTTGCAGAAAAATCGTCTGAACCAGAGCGTTTTTGGGGAAACGGGGCGTGTGGAAATGAAGAACTGTGTTGAAAAGGGGTTTTATCCCGACAGTTGCGCGGACACGGCCCAGTGTCCAGCGGACACGGCCTCGTGCCGAGCAAAGTCTAAATTTTTTTTATAGTGCTCGTGTGAGTGCCCTTGTTTCCCAAAAAACTCGGTTAGAAGACTTACCGATTTAGAAGTCAACCCATTTGTTCGTAACTTACCAGGTATGATGTTGATGCTTTTATTCTTCGACCGTTTGAAGTGAGATTTCTTCCTCCTCATCCTCAATGAATCCTTGATAGAACTTCAGCCGTTGGCCATTGACTTTGAATGGAATGCCATTTCGAGATTTAATTTCTACTGCACCGTGTGGGAAAATATGGGTGATGGGAAAAGGTCCTGACCACCTAGACTTTAATTTACCAGGAAACAATCAGAGTCGTGAATTAAACAATAGAACTTGATCTCCTACTCGAAATTCATTTGGTTTTATGTGTTTGTCGTGCAAATTTTTCATTCTTTCCTTATAAATTTCAGAGTTTGAGTATGCATAATTCCTTAATTCGTCTAATTCATTTAATTGACAAAATCGATTTTTACCTGCAAATTCTAGATCGAGGTTTACATTTTTAATTGCCCAGTAGGCCTTGTGAGCTATTTCTACTGGCAAATGACAACTTTTTCCATAGACGAGCTTATATGGGGTTGTACCTATTGTTGTTTTATAAGCAGTTCGAAAAGCCCATAAAGCATCATCTAATTTATCGGCCCATTCCTTTTTGTTTAACCCTACGGTTTTTTCAAGTATTCGTTTTAAACCTCTATTAGTCACTTCGGCTTGTCCGTTTGTTTGAGGGTGATATGCTATTGAGACCCGATGTTAGACCCCATATCTTGTTAAAAAAAATTTCAAGTTGATGGTTACAAAAATGGGTACCTCTATCACTTATTAATGCTTTAGGTGTTCCAAAATGAGAGAATAATTTTTTCAAAAATCTTACCACGACTCTTCCATCATTTGTTGGAAGTGCCTCGGCCTCGGCCCATTTAGACAAGTAATCTACTGCCACAAGTATATATTTGTTTCCTTTTGACGGTGGGAAAGGTCCCATAAAGTCGAGTCCCCACACATCAAAGATTTCACAAACAAGAATGTCATTTTGTGGCATTTCGTTTTTGGAAGAAATATTACCTGTTCTTTGGCAAGCGTCACATGTCTTGACAAGACTTTGGGCGTCTTTGTAAATGGTCGGCCAATAAAATCCTGAATCAAATACCTATCGAGCGGTACTAGCGGCACCATGATGTCCTCCGTATGGACCTTCATGACAATGGCGGAGAATTCTTCTTGCTTCGCTACCATGTACGCATCGTCGGATGAGTTGGTCGGCACACATTTTGAAAAGATAAGGATCTTCCCAAAAATAATGCTTTACATTAGCAAAGAATTTCTTTCTTTGATGATGTGGCCAACCTTTTGCGACTATACCGCTAGCTAGGTAGTTAGCATAGTCGGCGTACCATGGCTCTTCTCTGTATTCCACCATTTCTAGGGACTCCGTTGGAAATTTTTCGTTGATTTGCTCGTCCCTGGTTGCCTCCAAAGCTGGGTCTTCAAAGCGTGAAAAATGATCCGCTGCAGTGTTTTCTACTCCTCTTTTGTCTTTGATCTCAATATCAAATTCTTGGAGGAGTAGAATCCACCGAATCAAACGTGGTTTAGCATCCTGTTTCTTGAAGAGATATCGAATGGCTGCATGATCTGTATAGACTATTGTTTTAGAAAGAACAAGATAAGAACGAAATTTATCAAAAGCAAATACCACAGCTGGTAATTCTTTTTCAGTTGTTGTGTAATTTTCTTGTGCATCGTTAAGTGTTTTACTAGCATAATAAATCGGGTGAAAATGCTTTTCTTTTCTTTATCCCAAGACAGCTCCAACTGCAAAGTCACTTGCATCACACATGATTTCGAAAGGTAATTTCCAATCATGCGCTATCATGATAGGTGTATTGACTAGCATATAACACCTCAAAAATTCACGTCCTATAATGTATTGACACGTGTCATAAGCTTGAACATGTGAAAGAATACTCTAGAGGGACTAAAGTTGACAAACATGGAAAGTATGTGAATATAAGGGTTCAAAATGTCAACAATGGATAAATATACTTTACAATAACCCTACATGATGCGTATACCCTTAAACGAATGAATCATGGATCATACGAAGCTAATTGTGAAAGAAAGTGAGAAATTACAAACTACAGGGGTTAAATGTGTCAACATGTTAAAGGGATACCTCTGAGTGACCTTTTAGCAAACCCGAAGCTTTGTAACGATTAATTATGCTCACTAGAATACATGATAAAAATTTCACCAAGTTTCGTTATCGTATGAGAAATTTATGATAAAATTCGTATACGAGGAGTTAAAAGCGTCAACGATGAAGTTTATGACTTTTCGGGTGATAACAAAGTTAACCAAGGACTTAACAAAGTGGGTATAAGTCTTGAAGCCCTTATAAGTCAATTTGGAGGGCTCATAATGCAAGAAATAATGTTGAAACAACTACCAAGGACCAAAGCCTAAAAATCTAAAAGTTTGATTTGAATCAGAGGGGGCGTCGCGCGACGCGAGGGACCCCTAGGGGGCCTACGCGTGACGCGAGGGGCCCTCTGATTCCGAAAAATTTGGCTAGTGCATGCTATGTTCATTGTAACCGACTTAGAAAGATATTTTCTACTCCATGGACGACCCCTACATGCTTTTAGACCTTAGGGACACTTGTGGATGATCCATGATCAGTTGTAGCATGATTTGTCATGATCACAAGGCCTCAAATTTACTATAAAAAGGCCCTCATGTTGCAACATTTTGATCACACCTTCCATCTGCATTTGTGGAGCTTCCTGGAGCTTAAGATCAGTCCCCAAGCATCTCTAATCTTGCATTAGACCTTGGTAAGTACCCTTGACCTTCCTTAATTAAGTTTTACTTAGTTTTTAGCTTAAAAGTCAAACCGTCGTAATTAACGTTTGACTTAGCGATTAATCATTAATGGTCCAGTGATTAGTTGAAATTGAAAGTTGTTATAAGTTGGTAATTATGTGGGCAATAAACCCTTAAGAGGGCACCCTCTGATTCCCGCTCTAACTAGATCAAATGTCGGGTCAAAGTTGTTTATAAAAAGTCAACAGAAGCTTAATTTGCAAATTAACATGTAATTAGCAATGTAGAAGGCATGTAACCTATTTTATCACTCATATAACTTGGTAATAAGTATAAGAACTGGTCTACGCTTGTATGATCCGACAACTTTCTGTTTAGACCCGGTTCGGAACCGAAAGTCGCAAAACTTTGACTTTTGCTTTGACTTCAGTTCTGACCCGATTTAGTATGTTTAGGAAATGCCTTAGAGCTTCCTTAGGAACAGGTTACATGATAGTATAACCCTCTGTGGTTGGTTCGTTGATTGTCCGATTCGTTTACATATTTCCGTTAATTGCCTAATGTTGACCAATATGCCCTTTTAACCATAAAACGAGAATTTTGGATATGTGAGAGGACAATAATCTTTGCTAGTGATTTATAAACATGTCCCTAAATTTTCACATCAGTTTGAGGTCTAGGATAGGAGTTATGCTCAATGACGTAATTAGAACGCTTTTTAGTAATTAAACGGCGTCATTAGCATAAAGCCTAACTAAACCCGGTTTTAGACATCAAACCTTTTACCCACTGATGTAATATAATATTTTGGGATTTTAAAAAATTTTTAATTATTTTTAACCTGCTCATAACCTAAGGTTATAGCATTGATTCGGTAAATACCGATTATACCCTTTTTGGTTATAAAATGAGTTCTACATAGTATTTTGACGCCAATCCAATTGCTACTGATTTTATATAATAAATGAAGTATTTTGAACTTTATAACCTGATCAGAAAACCCAGATTTCCTGTATAACCCGGAAATCGGTTAGAATAGCTTTTTAAGCGTATTAAACACATAGTTTATGTTTAAAACCATTTTTTGTCATATAAGACTTATCACAAATGATATGACCTATTAAAATAAGTTATTTTACTGATGTATTCAGATCCGAATCTCAGAATTATAAATAATCACTTTTATAACCTTTAAAATGACCAAAATACCTCTACGGGGCTTAAATTGAGATTAAACTCGTTTTGGGCATAATGGAAGGTATCCTACTGATATCACAACCTATTTAAGGCATATTAACTTAGGAAACCTGTAAATGACTCTCATGGTTACCCGTTACGCCTCTTGCGTGTTCGGTTCGATTTATGTAACTAGTTTGCATAAATTAGCCGAAACGGGTCAAACCTTATCGTTTTTATCTCAAAATCCAGAATGTGTTTAGATTACCCATATTATACAAGTCATTAAACTTGTCGGGTCTAAATCACATTCTATTCCGGTCTTCGCTAAATCGTGCGTTCGAACCGTATCTTTATTTAAAACTAACCGGTCTAAGTTTAGGCTTAATTAAAGACCCGTTAGGATTCTAATAGGTTATTATAAACCTTCGTTCCAAAATAGGAGAACCGGTAAAAGCTACACGCACTTGCTATTTGTGATTGATACTTGCAAAGGTAAATACTTTTGACTTATTTTCCCTATACGGGCTTGGGGTATGGTATATAAAATACCGCTTGGTCGGACATTGAATCTTTAATCGAATAGAGGTTAAATCATTGATATGCTCCGTTTTGAAATGTTTTGTTTGCTTAAAGCCTTTGGGGGGTTAATGACCATGTCCCGGATATCCTTGGCATCATCTTACGAGATGGCCACGACCTAAGCACGGGGTGTAGGCGTACACCCGTCAATGCCAAAAATAATAATGTGGTGTGTCTATTGATCTTTAACCCGGTCTACGGATCGGGCTACTGAACGCATAAGGAACATGTAATTCTTTTACAAGATTATATTTAAATAATTATCCCAAGTTATAAAGAGTTTGTGCCACGTGCATTCAAATCAATTTTATTAAACCTTTTCTAAATGAGTCAGTTAATTGTATTTACCAGTGTAAACTGACGTATTTTCTCAAAAAGGTTAAGTGCAGGTACTACACGAACTAGGCTGGCTTTTTCCTAGCGTCCACAATAGGTCTCGCAAGCTTGGATGTCAAAACTGTTGAACAATGTTTCCATTTTATTTTTGATCCACCTGTGGATTACTTTCAACTGTTTGTGATACTTGATATTACAATTTATTAAAGTTGAAATATATCAATCTTTTGCTTCCGCTGTGCATATTAAATATTGTGTTGTTTGACTGTAATGTTACCAACCACGTCACGATACTCCCCACCGGGCCCACCGGTAATGCATGGAAATATCGGGGTGTGACAGGTTGGTATCAGAGCCAACATTGAGTGAATTAAACACTAGCCTTTTGTGTTTAATCTCAATGACACAATTGCACATTCCTAAATTTTCGAGTCTAGACAAAGAACTTAGGAATAATCCAAATTGTTTTAATTTTTAACTTTGTCCTTTATATTTCTTGTTGTATCTTTTATTTGTGTTGACAGGAGATATGCCACCAAGATTTAGAATAGGAGGACGAGGTAAGGGGCCAATCACCGCCCTCAATGACCACGAAGCCGGGCCTTCGCACTGGCGAACTCCTTCCACTACAATGAGTGCCGATCCGCAAGGAGCCTGGAGGACCTATACGGAGCCCGCTAGACGGTCTGTTTCGCACAGCTCAACACCTCCCTATCGTCATTCTTTTGGGCCGCACTCGGAAAACGAGCCCGATAACCCACAACCTTCGTATATACCTCTCCAGCGATCCCTTTCGCACCATTCCTTCGACGACCCCACTCCTGTCTTTCAGGGCCGGTTTAACCCGGCAACAATATACAAGAACCAGTGGGTTTTAACCCATTGGGACCGGAGGATCACTTTTCTGGCGATCAAGCAATGGACATGGACGAGGACACGGACCCCGTCGAGCCTGCAACCGGGACTCCCAACCATCCCATCGAGATTTCCGATGGATCATCCTTCCACGGATCACCCTACGGTGGTCCAGACAGTTACCAAGCGAGGTTTAACCAGCATGAATGGTACTTCACACCTTCTCACCATTCATCACCTCACCAGCAGCAGCAGCAGCAGGATCCCTCTGGGAATTCACGTTTCGTGGCAGTCACGCCACCACCTCCACCACCGCCAGTTCATCAAGCACCTCCAGAACCACCAAGGCGTAGGAGAACAGGCGCAAGAATATCCGCGCGATGAGGGGATTTCCACTTTAGCACCCCTCGACACTCCAGTGGCAGTCACTACCCGCCACTGCATGAAGACCCACAGATGGGTGGGCCCTCAAACCCAGTTCAAGAGGTGAACTCTGCACCAGTTGCACCACCACCACCACCGATGGGTTTTGATAACCCGATTCCTGCATACGCTGGTTCAACGGCGTACAATCCGTTTGAGCAGCCGGCTCACACTCGTTTTAACTATGCTGAAGCCGACCCGTACTTAGTAGCAGCCAATTACAACGCCCTTCACCGGGAAGGACCGTATGGAGCTCCTTGGGGAGTGGGATATCCAACTCATGGGAATCAAATGCTTGCACGACCTCCAATTCGGAAACAGTCGCAGCCACCACGATTTTCCCCGCCAGAACAGGAGGAAATCCTCCAAAGATTAAGTCGGGTGGAGCATGAGTTTCAAGAAGAACGCAGGAACAACCAGGGATTCCTCAAAGGCCTGGCGAGCTTATTAAAAGGGAAGAAGAAGAGGGATCATTAAATCCCTATATGTACTGTTGTATTTCCCTATTTTAATCAAGTCCCTGCGTGGACCTTTAGTTATGTACTTAGTCCCTACGTGGACTTGTCTTTCTTTAGCCCCTGCGTGGGTATGATTTCTTGTATTCTGCCTCTGCGTGGGCATGTCTTTCTGTTGACCCCTGCGTGGGTATGTTTGTTTGGTTTAGCCCCTGCGTGGGCAAGTTGTTTCTGTAAAAGTCCCGTTTAGGGCAATATGTACTTTTGAGGTTTAATGGAATGTTAAGTTTATAAATTTCATTTTTGTAACTATATGCATAACTATATGAAATAAATGAATCAAAATCATTCCTTTTAAAATAATCTGCCCATTAAATATTAACTAAGAATCTTAAAGGTATAACTTAGCCTACATGTCATTATAAGACTTGGCCGAGATGGTAAGACCTGTTTAAAAGATTCGGATCCCTGTTAACATCTGAAAACATGTTAACGCTCCTGGCAGACGTGATTCGTTAAAAATCACACACGTCATTCTTATATAAGGATTCTTCAAAAGATTCCTAACCTAACTTAATGATCTATAAATCATGGGTTTAAATCATCAATTAAGATGATCATACATTAAACATCCATTGGTGATGTAGTGCCTACGGGTCTTACTCATTGTCATATAAGACAAAAGACAGTAGTAGTCTACGACTCCCTGTCAGAAAAAGGGTAAAAGAACTATGTTCAAACCTTCATGCTTTGATTCACTGAAATCATGGTTTATGATTTAAAATGTCCTTGTGACTAGGCCTTTTGTGCCACTAATAATACTGTTATTGATTTATAATTAGGATAAATTAAAATAAAAATCCTAAATAACTATGATTAACAAATTAACCAAATATGGTCTGTGTTTACCATGGTTAATGAATTACCATAAAAGACAATTCCATAATCAACTCCCAAATAAATTTATTTGTCAATATCTTATGCAACAGTTCAAGATACAATGGCTGACTCAGATGAAATCAACAGTCACCCACGGGAGAATCAGAACGATGCCCGGATTAATATAGCGGGTGCTGAACTGCAAGCGTTAATAGACAACGCTGTTACAAAAGCAATAGAGCGGCAGTATAATGAATATAGCGGGACTCGAAGTAGGACCCTATCTGCACCGCACTCAAAGCCTAAGACTTATTCTGAGGCTCACAGCAAGCCACCCTCCAAGAAGGAAGAGCCCAAGAAAGGTGATGACGATCGTCAGTCCTCAAATCAGCAAAGTGCTCCATCTCAAAAGATTGTATTGAATCAAGGACCTCGTGATAAAGGTTGCTCCTACAAGTATTTTATTTCCGGCAAACCCAGGGATTTCACTGGGGAGAAAGGAGCTATAGACTGCATGACATGGTTGGATGAGATGGACACCGTGGTTGATATCAGCGGTTGCGCTGAGAAGGATGTGGTAAAGTTTGTGTCTCAATCGTTCAAAGGTGAGGCCTTAGCCTGGTGGAGAGCGTTGATTCAAGCTACTGGGAAGATTCCACTGTACAATATGACATGGGAACAATTTGTTACCCTCATCAGGGAGAACTACTGCCCTCAGCATGAGGTTGAAAAGATTGAGTCGGATTTTCTGTCTTTGGTGATGAAAAATCTGGATTGCCAAGCTTACCTTACGAGCTTTAATACAATGTCAAGATTGGTTCCGTATCTGGTGACCCCAGAACCCAAAAGAATAGCTCGTTTCATTGGGGGTTTAGCCCTAGAAATTAAGGCAAGCGTGAAGGCCTCTCGGCCAGCTACTTTCAGATCTGTAGCTGATATATCTTTGTCCCACACACTGGACGCGGTCAGATAGAGATCGCTGAGGAACACAGATACCGAGAAAAGGAAGCATGAAGATGACAATTCACGACGATCAGACAAGAAGCACAGGGGAAACAATGACCACAAGAAGGGGTCTGGTTCTAAGAAGGATGGGCATCAATCTGGAGATAAGCCCAAATGTAAGATTTGTCAGAAGCACCACTTTGGGAGGTGCAGACTTGACTCAAAATCCCAATCTCAGCCGAGGCCATGTGGGATTTGCAAATCTTCGGAACATAAAACCCTAGAGTGCAAGAAGCTGAAAGACGCAACGTGCTACAGTTGCAACGAAAAAGGGCACATTAAGACAAATTGCCCAAAATGTGCAAAGAAAGCTGAGGAAGGGAAGAAGACCAATGCTAGGGTCTTCAGGATGGATGCAAAGGAAGCTGTACAGGACGACAATGTGATAACAGGTACCTTCCTCATAAATGATGTATATGCGAGAGTGCTATTTGATTCAGGAGCTGATAAATCATTTGTAGATAATAAGTTTTGCAAATTGTTGAATTTACCTGTTAAAACCCTAAGTGTGAAGTATGAGGTGGAATTAGCAGAGGGCACCTTAGAAACCGCCTCAACCATATTAGATAGATGTTTCATATCCATTAAGAACCACTCTTTTCCTTTGTCCCTACTTCCTTTGAAGTTAGCCGGTTTCGACATAGTTTTGGGTATGGACTGGTTATCTCATAACCAGGCCCAGATTGTCTGCAATAAGAAGCAGGTGGTGATCAAGACTCCGTCTGGTGAATCACTTACCATTCAGGGAGATACCCAGTATGGACTGCCTGAGCAAGTGACTATGCTCAAGGCCTCTAAGTGTTTGAAGAAGGGTTGTGTCATCTACATGGCACAAGTGACTATTGATGAGCCGAAGCCTAAGATTGAAGACATCCCCGTCATTTCTGAATACCCTGAAGTTTTTCCTGAAGAACTACCTGGTTTACCACCAGATAGACAAGTAGAATTCAGAATTGACATCATCCCTGGAGCGGCACCTGTTGCTAGAGCACCTTATAGGTTGGCACCAACAGAGATGAAGGAATTGAGAACACAACTAGATGAATTGCTAGCCAAGGGTTTCATTAGACCTAGTTCGTCTCCTTGGGGAGCGCCCATCTTATTTGTCAAGAAGAAGGATGGATCGATGCGTCTGTGCATCGATTATCGTGAGCTTAATAAGGTCACTATCAAGAATAGGTATCCATTGCCCAGGATCGAAGATCTATTCGATCAGCTTCAGGGGGCAAGTTACTTCTCTAAGATTGACTTAAGGTCAAGCTATCACCAACTGAAGGTTAGAGATGAAGACGTGCACAAGACTGCATTTAGGACTCGTTACGGTCACTACGAGTTCCTAGTGATGCCTTTTGGGCTCACTAATGCACCTGCCGCATTCATGGACCTCATGAATCGCGTCTGCAAGCCCTACTTGGACAAATTTGTTATCGTCTTCATTGACGACATTCTGATTTATTCAAAGAATCAGGCCGACCATGAGAAACATCTTCGATGTGTTCTTTCACTACTTCAGCAGGAGAAGCTCTACGCCAAATTCTCTAAGTGTGAATTTTGGCTTCGTGAAGTCCAATTTCTTGGACATGTGGTTAGCGAACGCGGAATCCAAGTAGATCCCACTAAGGTTGAAGCTGTTATGAATTGGCAAGAGCCGAAGACCCACAGAAATTCGCAGTTTCTTGGGATTGGCAGGATACTACAGGCGCTTTATTGAAAATTTTTCAAGGATTGCTGCACCACTAACTTCCTTGACTAGGAAGGATATTAAGTTCAACTGGGGACCGAAGCAGCAAGAATCCTTTGATATCCTTAAGCAGAAGCTAAGCAATGCGCCTGTGTTGACATTGCCTGAAGGTACCGAAGAATTCGTAGTTTACTGCGACGCATCACACACTGGCATGGGGTGTGTGCTTATGCAGAAAGGCAAGGTTATTGCCTATGCTTCACGTCAGTTAAAGGTGCATGAAAAGAATTACACCACCCATGACTTGGAGTTGGGTGCCGTTGTATTTGCACTGAAGCTATGGAGGCACTATTTGTATGGTATCAAATGTGTGATTTACTCTGATCACAAGAGCCTCCAGCACCTGTTTAACCAAAAGGATTTGAACATGAGGCAACGACATTAGATGGAAACTTTGAATGATTATGATTGTGAGATAAAATACCATCCTGGCAAGGCGAATGTGGTCGCCGATGCCTTGAGTCGAAAGGAAAAGGTGAAACCCATCAGAATCAATGCCAAGAGCATTGAGGTAAAGAATGGTTTGAATGAAAGGTTGCTAGCTGCACAGAAGGAAGCTGTGTTGGAAGCTAACTATCCTAATGAAAGGCTAGGAGTAACTGAAGAGCAATTATCTCAGGGCAAGGACGGAATTCTGAGATTGAATGGACGAATATGGGTTCCAGTTTATGGAGGACTTCGAGATGTTATCCTCCAGGAAGCCCACAATTCTAAATACTCTGTTCACCCTGGAGCTGATAAAATGTACCAGGATCTGAAGGCGAACATTTGGTGGATAGGCTTGAAGAAGTCTATAGCTACCTATGTAGCTAAATGTTTGACATGTGCGCAAGTCAAAGCTGAACATCAGAAGCCGTCAGGTTTGCTTCAACAGCCTGAACTTCCCATGTGGAAGTGGGAAATGGTGACAATGGATTTTATCACCAAGTTACCTAAGACAAGGAAAGGAAATGATACTATATGGGTGATCGTAGACAGACTGACTAAGTCAGCACATTTCCTACCCATAAAGGAGACCTATAGCTCCGACATGTTAGCCCAATTGTACGTAGATAAGATTGTATCTCTACATGGCGTACCTGTGTCTATTATCTCTGACAGAGATACTAGATACACGTCACATTTTTTGAAAAGTTTCCAACATTCTTTGGGCACTCGCTTAAATTTTAGTACGGCTTACCATCCTCAGACGGACGGACAGAGTGAGCGTACAATCCAAACTTTGGAAGACATGCTTCGTGCATGTGTGATCGACTTAGGTGGTAGTTGGGATAACCACCTGCCATTAATCTAGTTCTCATATAACAATAGCTACCATACCAGCATTAAGGTTGCGCCCTTCGAGGCCTTATACGGTAGAAAGTGCAGAACGCCCGTTTGTTGGGCAGAAGTTGGAGATGTCCAACTGACAGGACCAGAAATAGTCTTTGAAACGACAGACAAGATTGTCCAGATTCGTGACCGTCTGAAAGCTGCCCGAGATAGGCAGAAAAGCTACGCAGATTTAAAGCGTAAACCTTTTAACTTCGAGGTAGGTGACAAAGTGTTGCTTAAAGTATCACCCTGGAAGGGAGTGATGCGATTTGGTAAGAAAGGCAAGTTAAGCCTGAGATACATAGGACCATTCGAGGTCATCGAACGTGTCAGATCAGTTGCCTATAAGTTAAACTTACCTGAAGAGCTCAGTGGTATTCACAATGTATTCCACATCTGCAATCTGAAGAAGTGTTTCGCTGATGAATCACTAGTCATACCACATACAGATGTGCACATAGTAGAGAGCTTGAAGTTTGTTGAAAAACATGTGTCGATCGAGGATCGACAGGTCAAGAAGCTTCGAAGGAAGCATGTGCCAATAGTAAAGGTTAAATGGAATGCCCGTAGAGGTCCCGAGTATACGTGGGAGGTAGAATCCACAATGAAAGAAAAGTACCCTCATTTGTTTCAGTAAATCTCGAGGTCGAGATTTCTTTTAAGGGGGTGAGGATGTAACACCTCGAAAATTCACATCCTATAATGTATTGACACGTGTCATAAGCTTGAACGTGTGAAAGAATACTCTAGAGGGACTAAAGTTGACAAACATGGAAAGTATGTGAATATAAGGGTTCAAAATGTCAACAACGGATAAATATACTTTACAATAACCCTACATGATGCGTATACCCTTAAACGAATGAATCATGGATCATACGAAGCTAATTGTGAAAGAAAGTGAGAAATTACAAACTACAGGGGTTAAATGTGTCAACATGTTTAAGGGTTACCTCTGAGTGACCTTTTAGCAAACCCGAAGCTTTGTAACGATTAATTATGCTCACTAGAATACATGATAAAAATTTCACCAAGTTTCGTTATCGTATGAGAAAGTTATGATAAAATTCGTATACGAGGAGTTAAAAGCGTCAACGATGAAGTTTATGACTTTTCGGGTGATAACAAAGTTAACCAAGGACTTAACAAAGTGGGTATAAGTCTTGAAGCCCTTATAAGTCAATTTGGAGGGCTCATAATGCAAGAAATAATGTTGAAACAACTTTTTATGGACCAAGGACCAAAGCCTAAAAATCTAAAAGTTTGATTTGAATCAGAGGGGGCGTCGCGCGACGCGAGGGACCCCTAGGGGGCCTACGCGTGACGCGAGGAGCCCTCTGATTCCGAAAACTTTGGCTAGTGCCTGCTATGTTCATTGTAACCGACTTAGAAAGATATTTTCTACTCCATGGGCGACCCCTACATGCTTTTAGACCTTAGGGACACTTGTGGATGATCCATTATCAGTCGTAGCATGATTTGTCATGATCACAAGGCCTCAAATTTACTATAAAAAGGCCCTCATGTTGCAACATTTTGATCACACCTTCCATCTGCATTTGTGGAGCTTCCTGGAGCTTAAGATCAGTCCCCAAGCATCTCTAATCTTGCATTAGACCTTGGTAAGTACCCTTGACCTTCCTTAATTAAGTTTTACTTAGTTTTTAGCTTAAAAGTCAAACCGTCGTAATTAACGTTTGACTTAGCGATTAATCATTAATGGTCTAGTGATTAGTCGAATTGAAAGTTGTTATAAGTTGGTAATTATGTGGGCAATAAACCCTTAAGAGGGCACCCTCTGATTCCCGCTCTAACTAGATCAAATGTCAGGTCAAAGTTGTTTATAAAAAGTCAACAGAAGCTTAATTTGCAAATTAACATGTAATTAGCAATGTAGAAGGCATGTAACCTATTTTATCACTCATATAACTTGGTAATAAGTATAAGAACTGGTCTAAGCTTGTATGATCCGACAACTTTCTGTTTAGACCCGGTTCGGAACCGAAAGTCGCAAAACTTTGACTTTTGCTTTGACTTCAGTTCTGACCCGATTTAGTATGTTTAGGAAATGCCTTAGAGCTTCCTTAGGACCAGGTTACATGATAGTATAACCCTCTGTGGTTGGTTCGTTGATTGTCCGATTCGTTTACATATTTCCGTTAATTGCCTAATGTTGACCAATATGCCCTTTCAACCATAAAACGAGAATTTTGGATATGTGAGAGGACAATAATCTTTGCTACTGATTTATAAACATGTCCTTAAATTTTCACATCAGTTTGAGGTCTAGGTTAGGAGTTATGCTCAATGACGTAATTAGAACGCTTTTTAGTAATTAAACGGCGTCATTAGCATAAAGCCTAACTAAACCTGGTTTTCGACATCAAACCTTTTACCCACTGATGTAATATAATATTTTGGGATTTTTAAAGATTTTTAATTATTTTTAACCTGCTCATAACCTAAGGTTATAGCATTGATTCGGTAAATACCGATTATACCCTTTTTGGTTATAAAATGAGTTCTACATAGTATTTTGACGCCAATCCAATTGCTACTAATTTTATATAATAAATGAGGTATTTTGAACTTTATAACCTGATCAGAAAACCCAGATTTCCTGTATAACCCGGAAATCGCTTAGAATAGCTTTTTAAGCGTATTAAACACATAGTTTATGTTTAAAACCATTTTTTGTCATATAAGACTTATCACAAATGATATGACCTATTAAAATAAGTTATTTTACTGATGTATTCAGATCCGAATCTCAGAATTATAAATAATCTCTTTTATAACCTTTAAAATGACCAAAATACCCCTACGGGGCTTAAATTGAGATTAAACTCGTTTTGGGCATAATGGAAGGTATCCTACTGATATCACAACCTATTTAAGGTATATTAACTTAGGAAACCTGTAAATGACTCTCATGGTTACCCGTTACGCCTCTTGCGCGTTCGGTTCGATTTATGTAACTAGTTTGCATAAATTAGCCGAAACGGGTCAAACCTTATCGTTTTTATCTCAAAATCCAGAATGTGTTTAGATTACCCATATTATACAAGTCTTCAAACTTGTCGGGTCTAAATCACATTCTATTCCGGTCTTCGCTAAATCGTGCGTTCGAACCGTATCTTTATTTAAAACTAACCGGTCTATGTTTAGGCTTAATTAAAGACCCGTTAGGATTCTAATAGGTTATTATAAACCTTCGTTCCAGAATAGGAGAACCGGTAAAAGCTACACGCACTTTCTATTTGTGATTGATACTTGCAAAGGTAAATACTTTTGACTTATTTTCCCTATACGGGCTTGGGGTATGGTATATAAAATACCGCTTGGTCGGACATTGAATCTTTAATCGAATAGAGGTTAAATCATTGATATGCTCCGTTTAGAAATGTTTTGTTTGCTTAAAGCCTTTGGGGGGTTAATGACCATGTCCCGGATATCCTTGGCATCATCTTACGAGATGGCCACGACCTAAGCACGGGGTGTAGGCGTACACCCGTCAGTGCCAAAAATAATAATGTGGTGTGTCTATTGATCTTTAACCCGGTCTACGGATTGGGCTACTGAACGCATAAGGAACATGTAATTCTTTTACAAGATTATATTTAAATAATTATCCCAAGTTATAAAGAGTTTGTGCCACGTGCATTCAAATCAATTTTATTAAACCTTTTCTAAATGAGTCAGTTAATTGTATTTACCAGTGTAAACTGACGTATTTTCTCAAAAAGGTTAAGTGCAGGTACTACGCGAACTAGGCTGGCTTTCTCCTAGCATCCACAATAAGTCTCGCAAGCTTGGATGTCAAAACTGTTGAACAATGTTTCCATTTTATTTTTGATCCACCTGTGGATTACTTTCAACTGTTTGTGATACTTGATATTACAATTTATTAAAGTTGAAATATATCAATCTTTTGCTTCCGCTGTGCATATTAAATATTGTGTTGTTTGACTGTAATGTTACCAACCACGTCACGATACTCCCCACCGGGCCCACCGGTAATGCGTGGAAATATCGGGGTGTGACAGGTTGGTATCAGAGCCAACATTGAGTGAATTAAACACTAGCCTTTTGTGTTTAATCTCAATGACACAATTGCACATTCCTAAATTTTCGAGTCTAGACAAAGAACTTAGGAATAATCCAAATTGTTTTAATTTTTAACTTTGTCCTTTATATTTCTTGTTGTATCTTTTATTTGTGTTGACAGGAAATATGCCACCAAGATTTAGAAGGGGAGGACGAGGAAATGGGCCAATCACCGCCCCCAATGACCACGAAGCTGGGCCTTCGCACCGGCAAACTCCTTCCACTACAATGAGTGCCGATCCGCAAGGAGCCTGGAGGACCTATACGGAGCCCGCTACACGGTCTGTTTCGCACAGCTCAACACCTCCCTATCGTCATTCTTTTGGGCCGCACTCGGAAAACGAGCCCGATAACCCACAACCTTCATATATACCTCTCCAGCGATCCCTTTCGCACCATTCCTTCGGCGACCTGTTGGGATTGAACCCTACCAGAGGAACAGATAATGAAAGCCAAAACCGGATCATGACAGTGGATTCACAATAAGCAGCAGTTTACACTAAGTCTTCTCCCTTGAAAGTGATTATAACATCTGATGGTCCTACATCCACTGCCCGGATACAACTGCTGCTGCTCTTCTATCTACTGATGAAGCCAGAAGACTGCTGAGAACTAAGCACTGCTAGTACAATCTACTAATGACAAAGCACTGCCCAATCAAGGACTGATCAACCTTGAGTAAAGCACTGACCTAAAAGAGAGAGCAGTAGTTTAGTATATCATCTGTTTCATGTATAGTCAGTAGTTAAGGTTTAGCAGTGTTTGTATAAGACCAGTAGATACAGGTTGTTAGACTGTTAGACGTCGATTTCATGGTGACGTCAGCTGAGATGCCTCAGCGGTTTGGATTGTCTATAAATGGAACAGTACTCTGTACTGTTACATTTGATTCGTTTTGAGAGAGTTCTTCTCCTCAATTCAATCCTTTCATCTTGTGCAACCAACCACTGTAGTATCAGGCTGAGGGGGAGCTTAGTTTGTAAGCATGCTTGTAATCTTTTGAATTGATTTGTAATCTTTTGACTGATGAAAAGCATTTGTTTATTTAAACTATTTTCTTCCTTGATTGTGTTTATAAAGTTTGTAATTATTTCTGCTGCACTTAAACTCTATTAAACTCTATTTGATCTGTTCTAATTATACAAACAAACACAATCATGAGAGCCTCCGATCCTAACAATTGGTATCAGAGCCTGGACAGTCAAATTCGATCTAACAATCAATTTGACATAACAGTTCGGCTCAAAATTCATTGATACTAAGGTTGGGTGCATTTAGTTGAAAAACAGAGTACCGAGAAAACCATGCTCAAAGTGGTTATTCAAAAACTCTGTAAATCAATCAAGATGTCATATGACACACAAATCTCACACAACAAGTGATTTCATGCACAAGACACTCATGGTTTTTAGATCTGAAAACATATATGTTAAACTATGGGATTATTTCCTGTTTTCAAAATTGATTTCAACTGTTGCGATGAAATCTGTGATGTCACTATATTAGATGATAAAGTTGAACCTCAGATTAACAAAAGCATATGTTCATAAAAACATTAGTGTTTTTGCTAACGTAAAAAGAGGGAAATTAAAACTTTAGTCATTAGATCTTATGTGTTGAAAACAGGTTGAGATCCTTATAAGGAACGAATCAACTCTGTTGAAATACATTAAGAAAACAGGGGTCTAGATAGTCCGTATCATATGTAATGTGAGATTGGTCAAAATGTTGTAAAAATATGGCTAAACCTGTTAAAACATTACTGCAAAATGATTCTGGATTAAGTATTCCTTCAATAAACACCTCCCAGTAAGTATTTCATTACTTATAAATGGGAAGGGTAAAAAGGGAAGAAAAAAGTTTCACAAAAACTCAGAAGTGTGTTTTATCTCAAAACTTTTGAAATCAGAAGAAAAGAGTATAAACATAAAAACACTTTAGAGTCAAAAGTTGGGGTAAAAATGGTCATCAAAGCAACTGTGTGCAGTCATTGGTTCAAGTAACCATGGTATTTCCAGTGAATAAGCTTTCAAAAGAGGACTAGACAAACTTTTCTGAATAATCACGTAGTAACAAAGTCTATAACAGGATTTTGAAAAACTCAGGTGAACATGTGTCCTCATTTCTGTTTGTCAATCAATCAACAAGAAAATGGTACCAAACAGTGGACAAAATACAGTTAAAATTCATACCACTGTCTTCAACCACTGACCATTCTCATAAACTTGAGCATGAAATGATTATGTGCTTTATTATTTGTTTTACTAGATTCTTTTGGGGCTGTTTTAGAAAATCCTTTAATTATTTAAAAAAAAAAGATTTTCTCGAATAAAGCAGGATATATTATTCTCTATTTTTTTGGAATGATATATTTTGAACTTTTACTGGTTTTTGATAGTAAAAGTTTCAATCTCCTGTTTAGATAGATAACCTTTATTTTTTTTGTTGGTTAAATTATCCTCAAGCAGATCAAAAGAAAATGGTATTGTTGTCAAGGTCATGACCAACTCAAGTTTGTTCTTACTTTATAAAAAGGATTGATTGTCATCAGATCTTAAAATACTTGGGCACTCATGTTTTAATTCAAATATTATAACAAGGATGAGTTGCCTTGGTAAAAAAGTTTACATCATCTAGGGTACTAAACCACTGTCAGAAATTTGAAAAAGCTTCAAAATGTGCAAATGACTTGTGGTAAAACCTTGAATGAAAATTCCTGTAAAAGTTGCTGATATAATGTGTTTTCAAATCATCACCATTACTTTATCTTTAACCACTGTTTTGTTCAAACATATTTTTACTAAATACTGTCCACTGCTGAAAGTCAGCCACTGATCCTTCATTTTTCTTGGCAAGTACTGATGCTCAAAATCAGTGTCTTATCCACTGATATACTACCTATTGATAGTGAAAATCATCCACTGTTGTCACATTATTACCGTTGTAACTGCTGATGCTTGGTACATCAGTGGCTCTCAAAACAACTGCTCTCCATTTTTCATCCATATCATCAGAGGTTGACACGTGGTCAGTTTTTAGCCTTCAGATCCTAATAACCGCTGCCACATCAGCGTTCATTCTTTTTCCCTAAATAAAACCCTGATTAAAACCCCAAACAGGGTTTTACACTGTCGAATTGAATTCTAAAATTCTCTTCTCAAAGCAGTTTTCAAACCCTCCATCTCAAATCATTCTCTGTTCTTCTTCCTTTTTCAAAATGACGAAATCAAAGTCAAAATCAAAATCAAAACCAAAATCACCATCATCTTCCAAAGAGGTCGATCAAACGGCCGCTGAATCCATTGAGATACCATACAAATCCCCTCACAACTATTTGGGTTTACTTACAAAACCCTCAAACAACCACACCTTCGATTCCATCATCGACACACTATCTGAATCAAAGTACAAAACTTTGTTGTTAGCAGATGCTCCCATTTACTTGCAAACCCAGAGAGAGTTCTGGAAAAATGCTACGCTTGAGAAACAAGTTGATAAAGTAGTAGCCATAAACTCCTCGATACAGGGTAAAGCGATTCAAATCACTCCGCAATCAATCTCAGAAGTCTTCAAACTTGATGATCAGAAAGGTAAAACTTCCTTCGATAAAAACGAGTTGAAAGCTGATTTTCTGAAAAGGGGATATGCAGAACAATCAAAGGTAGATACCTTACAAAAAGGTTACTTCCCTTCTGCACCAAGCTTTCTATTTCACACACTTTTGTCGTGTGTTTCAAATAAAGCAACAGCGTTTAATGAAATACCATTAAAGATTCAATGCCTGGGCTATGCTATTTTAAATAATAAAGATTACAATTACTCCTAGGAGATCTTTAATGACTTGGTAAAAAATGTTGATAGCAAAACATTTTTACTTTTTCGAAGATTTCTAAGCTACTATTTTAAACAAAAATTTGAAAAAGAAAATGAAAATTTGCTAAAACAAGGTGTTTATTTTCAAATAAAAAGTTTAACACCTGAAACATTCACTAGAATGTTGGCACCAATAAAAACAAAAGCAGAGGTGTCTGAGCAGAATTTAGCAGTTACCACTGCTCCTCAGACATCTGCTGCTGAGCCTACTGCTCCAGGTGATCATAGCAGCACTACCCCTGCTTTGAAACCCACACCTGCCACTACCAAAAAGACCAAAAAGAAAACATCCAGAAAACCCCCCCAAACCCAAAACAAAGGCAACTCTGGAAGATGAGATCCCAGAGCAAATGCCAGTGACAACACAAATGTCACCACAAACCACTGCTGCTACTTCCTCACAGCAGTTGGTAGAAAGATCTCCACCTTTGCCTCATACTCCTCCTGCATCCTCACAAAAGGATCAGGTTGTAAGCACAGGGACCCCACAATATGAAGCTCTGGATTCAATCGGATCCATCTTCCTCAGTCCTGATCCCAAGGACATGTCTCTTTCAACTCCCATACCCTCACCAATAATATTACCACAATCCATGCTACCTTTGTTGCATGCAGTTGTTATAGCTCAGACACAAACCAGTTCCTCTCAATCACTCATCAAAGAGAGTACACTCCAACAAGTGACTGGGTTTGATGCTTATACCTCTGCTATCCCAGCAACAACTGAGGAGGTTACACCCCCTGAGTTACAAGTAACTCTCGGTGATAGTTCAAGTGGAGCAGCAACTACAACTGATGGATCAACAGATCTTCAGTTGGACAGTTGTTTCATTAGTAAGACTCCCTTGAAGGAAATTTCTTCCATAGCACCATCGGTAACCACCAGTGAGTTGGTTCTAACCACTAGTACCATTAAAGGCTTATCAAGTGCTGAAGAAAGAAGTCCCCAGTACCAAGAACAAGGGGCATCAATGGGTGATTTTTGGGACTCAGTTCCTAAGTCACACATTGGTACAACCACTGCTGGTGGGGATTCAGATGATCCCATTAAAGTGGGTGATGATTCAAAATATCAGGAATTGACGGGCAGAGTTGAAAAACTTGAAACCTCAGTTGCTGAAATAAAGGATATGGTGCAAGAGATTCTGAAAGCTCAAAAATCACAATCCACTGCTGTTCCACCTCAAGCACCTGCTCCATCACAAGCATTTGCTGCAAATGAGCTCTGGAATATTTTCCAGCCCTTACTTGAACAACAAAAACAGATGGCTGATCAGCAGCATGAAATACATGTAAAAATGCTGACAAACATGGTGGAGTCGAGATTTAAAGATACTCAAGTAGACATTAAAGCTATCAAGGCTCATATACAATGCATGACTCATGGTGGAAAAGTTCCCTCTACTATCCTTTTCATTGATAACCCCCTTGCAGATAATGCCAAAAAGGGGGAGAATGTCAAACAGATGAAGAAAAAGGGAATTGAAGATGGTCTGTATGTTGAATCAGAACAAGGAAAACAGCCATCTAAAATCTCAAAAGATTCAAAATCTCAAACTTCCATTCAAACAGCTGATACAGCAGTAGTTACAAAAACTGCTGTCAGTAGCCAAACAGCTGTCATCTCATCAACACACACAACTTCACCACACACCACCAAAACCACTGCTCTACCACCATCATCATCATTACCTCCTGCCATAAAGCAGAAGACAGTAGATGTTACAACATCTGCTGTAATGACAACAGTGGTTGAAGCACCAGTTGTTTCAACAACTGTTAGTCAAACACAAACCACTGAGCCACCCAAGACATTATCAGCCTCTCCTACAATAAAAAGGAGAAGGATTCTCATACCTGATGATTCACCACCATCATCACCACCATCAAAAACTACCTCACCACCTTCAACCCCTGCTCAAAAGCAGAAGACATCTACTGACACATCAGTAGTTGTAATGACAACAGAGGTTGAAGCACCAGTTGTTTCAACAGCTATCCACCACTGCTCTCATCATTCCTACATCACAATCAAAATCCTCTTCATCCGCAAAGCTCTACACCAGAAAAAGAAAACTTACTCAGTCAAATGAGGACAAATATGATCCCTCTGCTGCAAAGTATCCGTTGGAACTAGAAGCTATAAAAAATGAGATGAGGCAATTCTACACTGATGATGATCCTTCAAACAGAAGATTTCCTTCACTCGTTGGCTTCATAGTTCCAGAAGACATGGAAGAATATCTTGAGCTCAAAGCAAGACAGGCTAAGATAAGAGCCAAGGTTGAATGTGAAGGTCAAGGTGATGAAGCCATTGCTGAAAGATTGGAACTTCTGCTCACAAAAGTCAAACAAATAAAATATTTTTCACAAGAGCTGAGCAAAGAAAAGGCAGATCAACGAAAAGAGATGAGAAGAAAACTTCTTGCATACATCATGCAAGAAAAATTTTATCCTGCTGAAGAAAACCAATTTGAAGAATGGCCAATAGTGGCTTTAAAGCATGAGGCTGATAGGATTGATAGAATCAAGAACGATCCTAGAAAGAAGAAAAATGCTCCAAATTGGAGCAAATACAAAAAGCTCATTGCTGACCTAACAACTGAGTACAAAAGAAAGAAACAGGAGTTGATAGATGCAAAAGTGGACACTGCCAATGCCATATCAAAATGGTCAAAGCAGCATACTGATGAAGCCTATGAAATGCTGAAGAAAAGCAAGATAGTTGTTTCAGGCACTTCAAAGAGACATGAACAAATGATGAAACTTGAACAACAGATTGAAAACCTCAAAACACTATTCAAGTCAACAGAAAATCCTATTCTTGTGTCAAACCGAGAAGAAGGAAAACAGCTGACTAGTGAAGAGGTAAAGGAAAAGGAAGCTGAGTACTTCACAGAAACCATCATGAAAATGGGTCTAAAAGAAGAGAGCTCAGAAAAACTTCAAAACCTTTTTAAGAAGGTGTTAACTAAGCCTGCATCACCAAATACTTCAGAAGTTTCAGACATTGAGCCAGATCAACAAAAGAGACAGGAGCAGATAGAAAAGGAGACTGCAGAAGACATAGCTGCAGCAAACAATGTCATTGAAATGGCCTTCAAACGAATGTCTGAAAGTCTGCAAGTTTTCACAAGGCCAACATCTCCTAACTCATCATCAAATAAATCTCTCCTAAGAAACCCATTTGGTTTAAAAATACTAAAGTGGCTCTCTGATCAAAAGACCCATGTATTGACTCTGGTCAGAATCAATGGTGAAGTGAAGCATATTTCAAGGAATCAAGCACTAGGCCTGGGTGTTGAAGATCTACAAGATCTCCTTGAGCTTACACTGTGCCGGGATGAAGATGATACAAGTTCTCAGGATTTTGAGCTGAAATTTAAAGAACAAGTCAAAGAACTTCTGATGAGGAATAAAGATCCAGAATAATGAAGGGTTTTGGCATTATCTGTTCCAGGGGGAGATTGTTGGGATTGAACCCTACAAGAGGAACAGATAATGAAAGCCAAAACCGGATCATGACAGTGGATTCACAATAAGCAGCAGTTTACACTAAGTATTCTCCCTTGAAAGTGATTATAACATCTGATGGTCCTACATCCACTGCCCGGATACAACTGCTGCTGCTCTTCTATCTACTGATGAAGCCAGAAGACTGCTGAGAACTAAGCACTGCTGGTACAATCTACTGATGACAAAGCACTGCCCAATCAAGGACTGATCAACCTTGAGGAAAGCACTGACCTAAAAGAGAGAGCAGTAGTTTAGTATATCATCTGTTTCATGTATAGTCAGTAGTTAAGGTTTAGCAGTGTTTGTATAAGACCAGTAGATACAGGTTGTTAGACTGTTAGACGTCGCTTTCATGGTGACGTCAGCTGAGATGCCTCAGCGGTTTGGATTGTCTATAAATGGAACAGTACTCTGTACTGTTACATTTGATTCGTTTTGAGAGAGTTCTTCTCCTCAATTCAATCCTTTCATCTTGTGCAACCAACCACTGTAGTATCAGGCTGAGGGGGAGCTTAGTTTGTAAGCATGCTTGTAATCTTTTGAATTGATTTGTAATCTTTTGACTGATGAAAAGCATTTGTTTATTTAATCTATTTTCTTCCTTGATTGTGTTTATAAAGTTTGTAATTATTTCCGCTGCACTTAAACTCTATTAAACTCTATTTGATCTGTTCTAATTATACAAACAAACACAATCATGAGAGCCTCTGATCCTAACACGACCCCACTCATGTCTTTCAGGGCCGGTTTAACCCGGCAAACTATATACAAGAACCAGTGGGTTTTAACCCATTGGGACCGGAGGATCACTTTTCTGGCGATCAAGCAATGGACATGGACGAGGACACGGACCCCGTCGAGCCTGCAACTGGGACTCCCAACCATCCCATCGAGATTTCTGATGGATCATCCTTCCACGAAAAGATTGAAAATAAAAAGTATTACGCTAGACACTTGTCTTCACCAAGTGATGTAAGAGACTTAGGAAAACATGGCCTTTGATTGTCAAGAACTCTTACGATCAATCTTGGATCCCGAGACGACTCACACACTCTATGATGGATGATGGATGATGGTGGTGGATGATGGTGTTGTGATGGTGGTGGGTGGTGGGTAAAGTGTGAGAGAGGTGGTGTGCCAAGGGATGGTTTGCAAATGAGCCAAGCACCCCTATTTATAGCCTGAACAGACGCTCGGGCACGGCCCCGTGTCCATTCGGCACGGCCCCGTGTCCACCTTCCTTCTCTTTCTTCATTAATTGCATCTTGTCTGCATTAGTTGACCACGCCCCCGTGTCCGCTGGGCACGACCCCGTGTGCAGAAGCGTATCTGTACTATCAAGATTTCCCCAGATTCTGCGAATCTTAGAGTTGACCACGGCCCCGTGTCCGGTGGGCACGCCCCCGTGGTGGGTGATAGAAGCTTCTACAACTTTGTCTTTTCTGCAGACACTTGGGCACGCCCCCGTGTTCACTGAACACGGGGCGTGTCCAGCCTTCTGTTCTCTTGTTTTTGCTTGGGAAGATGCTGTCGGGGGGTCGGGCATGCCACGTTTGATCCTTTTCTTGTATTTATGTTAGATTTAGCTGCCTTTTTGCTTCTTTTGTTCATTTGAGCTCATTTAATCCTGAAAATACAAAAGGAAGACAAAAACACACTTTTTCCAACATTAGTACTAAAAAAGGGTTAGTTTTATGCCACATTTGATGTAATTTATATGTTGCATTTTGCATACAACAATGGACGATGGATGATGGTGGTGGATGATGGTGTTGTGGTGGTGGTGGAGTGTGGGTGAAGTGTGAGAGAGGTGGTTTGTCAAGGGATGGTTTGCAAATGAGCCAAGCACCCCTATTTATAGCATGCACTGAAGCCCGGCCACGGCCCCGTGTCCATTGGGCACGGCCCCGTGTCCAAACATCTTCTCTTTCTTCATTAATTGCAGTTTGTCTACATTAGTTGACCACGCCCCCGTGTCCGCTGGGCACAACACCGTGTGCAGAAGCGTATCTGTACTATCAATATTTCCTCAGATTCTGCGAATCTTAGAGTTGACCACGGCCCCGTGTCCACTGGGCACGCCCCCGTGGTGGGTGATAGAAGCTTTTACAGCTTTGTCTTTTCTACAGACACTTGGGCACGCCCCCGTGCTCATTGAGCACGGGGCATGTTCAGCCTTCTGTTCTCTTGTTTTGCTTGGGAAGATGGTGTCGAGGGGTCGAGCATGCCATGTTTATTCCTTTTCTTGTATTTACGTTAGATTTAGCTGCCTTTTCGCTTCTTTTGTTCATTTGAGCTTATTTAATCCTGAAAATACAAAAGGAAGACAAAAACACTCTTTTTCCAACATTAGTACTAAAAAAGGGTTAGTTTAATGCCACATTTGATGTAATTTATATGTTGCATTTTGCACACATCAAATACCCCCACACTTGAATCTTTTCTTGTCCTCAAGCAAAACTCTTTATAATGTGGCTTTACACTCCCAAATGGAATGGGTAGAAGAGAAGGTTTTGGGCTTGTCATAGAGTGTCAGGATTTCTAAGATTCTTTATAAAGTTTTATTTTTATTTATTTACAATCCTATTCGTTATTATTTATTTAAAATTACATAAGATAAATTACTTATTAGGGCATAACATGCCTCTTTAAAATTCCATTTATATACAAGTTCACATACCTCACGGGGGATCACTCAACACTCACTCTCGAGAGCGGCATGGAACTTACTTCTACCATAAGCTTGCCAAGCAATCAATCCCCCTCCTTTTTAACTATAAACCTTTGTAAATATCAAGTATATATAATCAAATTTTAACTAGATTTGTCATGCCGTTTCATAATTTTCTTATGTTGGTTCTTTTTATCACGACGCTATTGGTTGTAAATTTGTAAAAATATAACCTTTTTAGAATTTGAAATTCCCAAATTAAACCTAGACAAGTAAAAAAAATGAAAAATTTTTGAAAAAATTTGGGGTGTTTAGCGGTTCCAATAGAGTTTTGTGTAAGGCTTGTAATTAGGACTTGCAAAATTCAAGGTTTTAGCATCCCCCCCCCCCCACACACTTAAATTACACATTGTCCTCAGTGTGTCCCAAAAATAAGTTTTTTAGTTGATTGAAAACGTAAAAATATGTGAAAAAGCAAAATTTTATGTTACTGGGCGTCTAGACACGGCCCCGTGGTGTCCGGGCACGGCCCCGTGTTCAGATCTCCAGTAACAGAAAATAAGGTAAAGTAACAGAAGGCTGGACATGGGGGCGTGTTCAGTGAGCACGCCCTGTGTCCAGGTACCTGAACTGGGCATTTTTCTGCAGATGGTTGAGCACGGGGCGTGTTGGGTGAGCACGGCCCCGTGCTGAACTTGCTGTAATGAAGAGAAATCTGCGGGAGGCTCTGTTTTTGTGCATGGGGTGCTGGTGCAAGTTTCCCTTAGTATCCTTCACCATCCCGAGTGTGTTTTACCCCTTACATCATCATCCAAACACCAAATTAATTAAAACCATCATTCATTTAAATAGAGAAAGTTACATAATAATTCTAAGAAATCAAAATTCTAGATAAATAGGTCAAAAGGAACACAAGAAGTCTAAACCAAGAAGCTCTAGCCTAAAGTTTATTCTATTAGCAAAATTTCCGAAAAGATAATTCTTTCGGTTTGATGTGGCTTGAAGAACTTCTTCCCCCGGATATGGGTTTCTCATATGTCGGCGAGCCATTCCTCTATTTCTCTTGGGAGAAGAAAGGCCGGCTCATTTGCATCAGTTTGAAGGGGTGCAATCTCTAACGGGACTTCTTGCAAATCTTCAAGAGGAGGCTCCGCGGGGACGTCATCCCACCCGGTGGGATTATTGACTCCAAGTGCTAGGTTCCAATCCTCTTGAGGAAGGATTGGGTCCATGGGAGGTGTCACAAGAATGTTCAACCTCTGGTGCAAGAGGTTGATTTCTTGAAAACTGTTTTCCAACCCCACCGTAAGATAATTTATACGGTCTATGAGGACCTCCTCTACTGAGGTCATTTCATAAAGAGCTTCACGTAATGCCATCACGTAGCGTACGAGAGTTGCTTCAATCGAAGACCTCATTTCCCTCCGACCGTTTCTGGAATGTGCAGAAGAAGTTCCACTGTTTTGGCTCGACATTCTATGAAAATAAACTGAAAAGAGTTCATTTTAATGAAACAGTAGCCTCGGACACAGCCCCGTGCTCAATGAACACGGCCCCGTGTTCACCTTTCTGCAGATTTTTGGAACAAGGAATCTTGAAGTTTTAAATTATTTTTCCAAGGAAAATTGGTTTTTAATAAACCAACCTTTGTCCCGTTGGTAAATAATAATCTTACCTACGTAATTGGTATACAATAATCCTACCTATCAATATGTTGGTACTCAATGAACTTCCGTTAATTTTTTTTTAACTGAAGTTAATTTTTAAGTTTTATTTATTACACAAAAAGTCCCTGTAGTTGTAATTTACTAGTTTTAACTATTTTATAAAGCAAAAAAACTCAAGGAATTATAATTTACTAGTTTTAAAATAGTTAAAACTAGTAAATTACAACTACAGGGACTGTTTGTGTAATAAATAAAACTTAAAAACTAACTTCAGTTAAAAAAAAATTAACTAAAGTTCATTGAGTACCAACATGTTGATAGGTAGGATTATTGTATACCAATTACATAGGTAATATTATTATTTACCAGCGGGACAAAGGTTGGTTTATTAAAAACCAATTTTCCTTTTTCCAACTTAGGAAGCGTTTTTTATCAGAAATAACTTAAAACAATGTTGTAACACTTATTTATAACAAGATTCCTTGAACAAAAACCCAACAAATATCACAATAAAGCTTGGAATCATGGTGATCTCAAGCTCTAATGGAGGTGTTGAGGTGAAAAAGGAAGAAGAAGGGAATGGACAAAAGAGGAAAGGACAAGATGGTTGTTGAGAACCTTCTTTTAGAAAATACCTAGGATGGTATGTGTGAAGATCCCACCAAATCTCTATCCCTGGAATGGTCCAAATGTGCAGGATTCTTGGCTGCATTTATAGAAAACGACATCACGCTGCACACGGCCCCATGTCGGCTGGACACGGCCCCGTGTGGAGACGAAGCCCTGACACATTTTGTCCATATTCTGACAAAAAGTCAGAAAGGAATCTTTTGGTGGACACGGGGGCGTGTTGACCTGTACACGGCCCCGTGTCGAGAGGCTGTTTATGAAGTTTTGTCTATTTCTAAGGAATTCATCCAGATCGGGTGGTTCCTTACTGGATGGAATAACCCCAAAGTGCCTGAGATACCTTAATTGCTCTAGGCTAAGACGAGAACGCAAGAGGTTGTTGGTGAGGGTGATTCCTATGCTAAACGTAGGTGGACAAGTCCAACCCTTTCCCGAGCTCTCGTTAAAGAAGGTGTATGCCGAATCGCTCAGGTCTATGTATGCACCGAATGAAGTCGATGGGGAGTCCTTCATGGCACAATCGACACAGGGACGACTATCGCTCAAGTCCTCGCTAGAGATAGAGGTGATTTCGGGAACAGCGAAGTTGTTTTTATTTGAATGCGATCTCAATAATTCTTCTTGGGCATCGTCTTGAGGTGAATTAATGCTATCCATCCTAAGTTCTTTCACCCAATTAAGAATTAGATCTTCCAATTGAAATAGTTCATCAAGAAGCATTTCTCCTAGAAGGGTTGATTGAGAGCATTCGAGGGAGAGATAGGGATTATTTTTACTTTCGCCCCTCTTAAGGCTACAGGAAAACAATGGGTCTATATAATGGGGCTTATAATTTAGAAAATAACATTCTAAATCTTTATGAGGGCCACCACATATTTGACACCACGTACCATAAGAGTCCCGAAAGTAAAGAATATCAGTATCACTCATGTTTGTGTCAGAAATTACCAACCGCCGGGATCTTACGGTTCTGTTTTCAGTAACTGAAACTTGGGCACGGGGCGTGTTGAGTGGGCACGGCCCCGTGTTCAGCTTACTATATGACTTAAAACATGATTGCCAATACCAAAGATTGGGCACGGGGGCGTGTTCAGCGGGCACGCCCCGTGCTGAGTTCTGCAGAAGCTGAAAATCTAAAAAAAATCCTAAAAAAATAGAAAAATAAGAAAAATGATTAGGCCGTTGATTCCTAACTTTCTTAAAATCCTTGTGTCCCCGGCAGCGTCGCCAAAAACTTGATGCGTGTGAAGTGTCGTATAGTTTTAATGTATATTTTAAGCCCTTTAACACTTTTTAGCCAAGTTTTAAATTTATAAAACACGATATTTACTAACACTAAACACACATATGGGCAAGTGCACCCATCGTGAGCGTAGTATAGTGTTGGTAAGATACCGAGGTCGTCCAAGGACACAAGAGCTTTTAATACCGGTTTATCCTCAACGTCTAATCAAATCAAAAGTTTAGAAAAACGTTTTTTAAACTAGAAAAATAAAACTAACTAAATGCTGAAAAATAAAATAAAATAAAAACATATAGACAAGATGAAACACTTGGATCCGACTCGTGTTTAGTGTAACCTTTGATTATTTCTGCACTTTTGCACTTTTTAAGAGATTATCATAGTTATTGTAGTAGGCCCCTCTTCTGAAGGTGACGTTACCCTCAACCCAGTAGTTTGAGTCAGCAAGGATACAATCCTAAAGGGTTGGATTATTGAAAGATAATTAATTAAGTTATTAATGCAAATTGTGGTAGGCCCCTCTTCTGGAGGTGACGTTACCCTCGGCTAAGTAGTCTGAGTCAGCAGGGATACAGTCCTAAGTAGTCGGGTTAAAGTTTTAATAGTAGTTTACATATGAGGGGGTCAAGGAGTTCGGACCCCCGCCATCCAATACCAGTGGGTAGTGAAGGAGGTCCTACTAAAGTTGACCCAGGTCCTTGCAGGATCTATACACTGAACAAGGCAAGACTCTTACCAAACCGTTCCCTTAACCCCCGACCAGGTAGCCAACATACCTCCATATAGACCGTGGAGATATGAATGGTGAAAATCTTTTATTTTATATAGACAATAAAATAATGCCAAGACACCACGGATAAACGATAAGGAAGACTCACCTTCAACATAAGAAACTAGTTATTAAAGTCATTAATACAAAACCAAAAAAAAAGTGCGAAAAGATTAAAAATAAAAAGTGTTACACTAGACACTTGTCTTCACCAAGTGATGTAAGAGACTTAGGCAAACATGGCCTTTGATTGTCAAGAACTCTTACGATCAATCTTGGATCCCGAGACTACTACACACACTCTATGATGGATGATGGATGATGGTGGTGGATGATGGTGTTGTGGTGGTGGTGGAGTGTGGGTGAAGTGTGAGAGAGGTGGTTTGTCAAGGGATGGTTTGCAAATGAGCCAAGCACCCCTATTTATAGCCTGCACAGAAGCCCGGACATGGCCCCGTGTCCATTGGGCATGGCCCCGTGTCCACCCATCTTCTCTTTCTTCATTGATTGCAGTTTGTCTGCATTAGTTGACCACGCCCCCGTGTCCGCTGGGCACGACCCCGTGTGCAGAAGCGTATCTGTACTGTCAAGATTTCCTCAGATTTTACGAATCTTAGAGTTGACCAAGGCCCCGTGTCCGCTGGGCATGCCCCCGTGGTGGGTGATAGAAGCTTCTACAGCTTTGTCTTTTCTGTAGACACTTGGGCACGCCCCCGTGCTCAGTGAGCACAGGGCGTGTTCAGCCTTCTGTTCTCTTGTTTTGCTTGGGAAGATGTTGTCGGGGGGTCGGGCATGCCACGTTTATTCCTTTTCTTGTATTTACGTTAGATTTAGCTGCCTTTTTGCTTCTTTTGTTCATTTGAGCTCATTTAATCCTGAAAATACAAAAGGAAGACAACAAAACACTTTTTCCAACATTAGTACTAAAAAAGGGTTAGTTTAATGCCACATTTGATGTAATTTATATGTTGCATTTTGCACACATAAGTCTCCTCTACTACGGTCAGGATAGTGGTACATTTGGCGCGCCGTCGTTGGTCCATGTAGGAGGACTGGTACTGCAGCTGTTGGTCTGCCCCCAGGTAGTGTTGCAGGTCCACATGGCATCTGGATATTGGTGACACGTATTGTCCTTCTTGTTTGGAAGAGCATCTTCGGTGCCACCTTGACGTCTTCCAGAAGCTTCTAGAAGCTTCTGGATTTACTTGCTGATGTAGGCGCCATGTTGGACGGGAAAAGTGGTGTGGTCCCTGCCATGTGTGCATGGAATTGGGACCATACCTCTTAAAGTCCCCCCAGTCCAGTGTGCCTTCTAGGTGAGTTGATTGTCTTTGTGAGGCGCGTGGCCATGGTCTTACGGAGTTGAGCCTAAATGGCGCACGGCGCACGGTGGTGGCCTTGCAAAGTTGAGCCGAGAGGGTGTACGGCGCGTGGTGGCAACTTTGCAAAGTTGGGCCAAAATGGCGCGTGTCGCATAGTGGCAGCCTTGCAAAGTTGAGCCAAAAGGGTGCACGGCGTATGGTGGCAACCTTGCAAAGTTGGGCCAAAATGGCGCATGGCGCATAGTGGCAGCCTTGCAAAGTTGAGCCAAATGGGTGCACGGCGCATGGTGGCAACCTTGCAAAGTTGGGCCAAATGGGTGCACGGCGCATGGTGGCAACCTTGCAAAGTTGGGGTGAAATAGCGCATGGCGCATGGTGGCAGCCTTGCAAAGTTAGGCCGAAATAGCGCATGGCGCATGGTGGCAGCCTTGCAAAGTTGAGCCAAATGGGTGCACGGCGCATGATGGCAACCTCGCAAAGTTGGGCCAAAATGGCGCATGGCGCATGGTGGCAGCCTTGCAAAGTTGAGCCAAATGGGTGCACGGTGCATGGTGGCAACCTTTCTTTTTGGCGGTTCCTTCTGATGGAAGTTTCTTTTCTTGGGATGAGGACGACTGACATGACTGATGTGTCGCCTGGTGTCGCTGTCTTTTCGGAGATGAACAGTCGCCTTTTCAGAACCATCAGTCGCTTTTCAACCGCCTGTCAGACGCATGCTGTCCACTTCCCGAGATTCGAGGCGGCGGTTTTATCTCTCTTCTGACGTGTCTTCTTTTCATTGGGCGTCCTTCTGTTTTCCTGACGCCCACTACCCATCGCATTAAATGCGATGGGTATAAATAGTTGGCAGTTTCTACTCCTTCTTCACTTTTCAAAATTCAGAGTCCCTTTTTCCTCTCATCTTCTCCATATCTCTCCTTTCTTGTTCCTTAGTATCTCCTTCCATTTCTCAAAATTATGTCTACCAGTGGCAATCCTTCGAGGAAAAGGAAACACAAGCCTCGTAATCCTCCTAGTCCGGATCGTGCGAAAATAAACTGGAAGGAAGAGGAATTCCAAAATCTTGTTAGAGATATGGGTTTCCGGCCGGAGTGGGGTGCCTAGTTTCCGACTCAGAATTCGACTGCATTGGATGCTCCTCCTGGGTATATAACGTTGTATGCTGCTTACTTTCATGAGGGAAACTTTCATCTTCCCATGAAGAAGTTCACCGGAGAAGTGCTGACCAACTACGGGCTTTATATTTCACAGATAAATGCTCTGGGGTTGCCCCGGATTACTCACTTTGAGTTTATATGCAGAGCCAACCGTATCAAACCGACTTTCGATATGTTTAACGTGTTTTATTTCATGAGTTATACTGGTGGTTTCTATTCCTTCAATTCTCGGCCAGGTGGGGTTAATCCTTGCATGTGATACGTGGTTGAAAACCGGTGTTCGTTTATGTCTAAGTTTATGTTTTTACTTAACTTTTTATCCCGAATAGCCAACTTGTAAAAGGATTTGTGTTTTTCAGGTCTTTTGAAGTTTAAGGAGTTAATTGGGAGCTAAACGAACCATCGGGACGAAAAACGAGCCACCGGGACGCGAAACGGATCAATCGGGGATGTGAAATGAAGAAAACCGGGTTAATCACTAAGATTGGATGTATTTTTGGGAATGTTGATGGATTTAAAATGAATATATTGGAAGATGGCATGATAGAGGGCTGAATTACGAGAACGTGGGCGAAAACGGTGAGTAAAACGGAGCTATAACGAAGAAGTTATGAAGAAAACAGTTATGGACGAAACCGACAAAACCAGGCAGCGTCGGGGACGCCCAAAAGGGCCGTCGGCGACGCCCTCTGGATTGTTCCGTCCGCCAGAAACCTCCGTAAACAGCTAATTAAGCCGTTTTAGATATGTGAGGTTTTGAGCCACTTTTATATCATAGATTACATACCTATGTTTCTTTGTTTGAGTGGACCATTAGTCATATATTGTAGAACTTGCAACTTTTGATACGTTTGAGACTATAGACCGAATACAAGCACGAGAATGATTAAGGCATTAGGTAAACCTTTTCTCTTAAAACCATTTATCTATCCTTACCCAAATAAATCCCCTAGTCGCCCATTTTGAGCCTAAACCTTTCGTTTGACCACCCTATAGCCCATAACCCTTAAACCTTTTTCTTTTAAACCCGTGTGATGGAAATTCGATTATAGGAGTCGTTTTTGTATAGTTGTTCTTGTTTGTTTGCATATATGTAAAAAAAAATGAGAAAATATTATGAAAAAGAATTGAAAATCGTTGAAGAAAAACACAAAAAGAAGTGTTAGTAGTTGTTGAATAAAAGGCGAATGTTGTTGCCTCATATTTGGTGTTTATAGTTAGTTTTGTTAGAATAATCTTTTGTAATAAAAATCGAATTTTCATCACCTTAGCCACTTTAAAATATCTTAATTCCTACCCTTAGCCTAGCCTCGTTACAACCCTTACAAAGACCTTATGACTTGTGCTTAGTATTCATGATCAATGGTGGAGAATGATTGAGTTGCAAGCTTATGCGGGTATGTGTTCTAATCGGTTTTGAGTGAATATTCTTTGAAGCGCTAATACATTATAAACATTAGCCAATTTACAAGCCGAGTGGAGAGAACATTGTGAGGGATGTGCATGAATTGATTGGTTTCACGGGCGGGTTAATCTTGGGTAACCATTTGTGTACTTGAAATCACATTACTGTTAAATATATTGAAAACTGTAAAGAGTTTGAACTTTAACATGACTTTGGACCATAATCTTCGTCTCGGGAATGGAGAGTGTATTCGTTGTTCGACCCACTTGAAAGTGAAAAACAGATTTGCTTGAGGGCAAGCAAAAGACAAGTGTGGGGATGTGATACGTGGTTGAAAACCGGTGTTCGTTTATGTCTAAGTTTATGTTTTTACTTAACTTTTTATCCCGAATAGCCTACTTGTAAAAGGATTTGTGTTTTGCAGGTCTTGTGAAGTTTAAGGAGTTAATTGGGAGCTAAACGAACCGTCGGGACGAAAAACGAGCCACCGGGACGCGAAACGGATCAACCGGGGATGTGAAATGAAGAAAACCGAGTTAATCACTAAGATTGGATGTATTTTGGGGAATTTTGATGGATTTAAAATGAACATATTGGAAGATGGCATGATAGAGGGCTGAATTACGAGAACGTGGGCGAAAACGGTGAGTAAAACGGAGCTATAACGAAGAAGTTATGAAGAAAACAGTTTTGGACGAAACCGACAAAACCAGGCAGCGTCGGGGACGCCCAAAAGGGCCGTCGGCGACGCCCTCTGGATTGTTCCGTCGGCCAGAAACCTCCGTAAACAGCTAATTAAGCCGTCGGGCAAAACTGGGACTTCCAGGGGCCGTCGGGGACGCCCTAAATGGCCGTCGGCGACGCCACCTGCATTCTCATATCGCGAAAAACTTGATTTTTGAGTTGGGGACGAGTTATAACATCAATTTTGACCAAGAAACGGGGGTTACACTTGTTTTTGAGTTTGAAACTTGTTCTGGGAACCTAATATCGACCTACAATTCCACCAACCATCCTTGCTAGACCCGAATCAAGAACGATAGCAACATCATCTTCTTGAATCGAAACCCTAGTTCATCATTCCATCAATCCACTCAACCACTCACCCTCATCACTCATCCAAAACCCTAACCTTCATCATTCATCATTCTAAAAGTTCCAAGATGACTCAATTCAAGCTTCCATCATCCGTTGATCGTGCCATTTTCACCATGAGCGGCTAGTTTCTTGGAGGTTTCACCCCGGTGTAGGTTTTTGTAAGTCTAGGGTTTAAACATTGTTCTTGGTTTGAGTTTGTGACAATTTGCTATTTGATTTTGAAGCTTATGACAATTGTCTTGCATTTGTATTGAATTCATAAATTGTCGAGTGAAGATTAAATTTGACTTTATGAAATGTTTATGTGCAATTATGCCTTGTCTATGTTAGAATTTACATGTTCTTGGTAACAAAGTGCATTGTGGTCCGTTATTTATAACGTTGATAGCTTTTGGCACCTAAGCCTCGCGACACTAAATCCGTTAATCATCGTTGCAATTGATTCAAACCTAAAACGTGTAGAAACCCTAGGATTTCAATTACCGAACCGGGTGTGAACCTTGTTTTCCTTATATTGTTTAATCAATCAATTTCATTTCTTACAATTAGTTAATCGCTAGTAGTCAATTCATTAAACCATTTTAGTAATTCTATTTCACATCTTTCAATCAAACAAAAATACAAAAACATATCATAGCAAGCTTCATAATAGTGACACCTTTTTATAATTCAATCGAATCCATTCGCAAACCACATACTCTTCGTGGTTCGACCCCTTACTACCACTAGCTATTTGTTAAGGGTAATTTGGGATTATAAATATTATCTTTGACCGGAGCGCGACTCTCCGATCAAATTTTGGCGCCGTTGCCGGGGAGTGCGTGCGCTTTGTGTTTGGATTATTGTTTGAATTTGCGTGATTATTTGTTTAATTTGTTTAGCTTTCTTTTTGTACTTGTCTTTTTCCTTGTTACGCGGGGTGTGTTACTTGTGCAGGTTACAGGTAGTGCATGCATACGCGGAACTCCGGGAGGACTTCACCTTTAGTCTACGAACCGGAAATCGAAAGAGTCGCAAGAAGAAACCTAGCAAGCCGATTGGAAGCAACACTTGCTTCTAACCAAACCATCCAAACACCACAACTCACCCAATCCATTGAAACCGATTCAATGGCAAACCAAAATTCCAGTCGCCCAAATCTCAATCAAAACCAATTCCAATCCCGAGGAACCTTCAACCCCGGTCCAAATATTCAACACATACCTCAAGAGCAACCGGGTGGCAACAATTCTAGACCACCCACACCACCATTCTGAACCCAAAATCCCAATAACAACCAAAGAACACCCCAACAGCAAAACCTTTACCGACATAACTCCTTACCCAATAACCTCGATGATCGAAATGTCAACTCCGATCGTAGAGGTAATCGAGATCGCGGCAATCCCGCGAACGAAGACCCGTTTTTCAATATCGATGATTTGAGAGATGCTATCCCCGATGATGAGCCATTTAGTTTTCCCGGTTACCAATCACCGGAACATGTGAGTGTTCACACGGAGTACTCGGATGATGGGGGTAATTATGATGATCGGGTTAACGACGATGAAGATTGGGGATATGTAAATAGGGGGAATGTCGACAATGCGAGAGGCTTTGAAGATGACGAATTCGGCTATCAAAATGCCAACTTTGTGGGGGACGATGATTATGGGTACGGGAACGTGAGAAATGATGGTTACGGAAACAACCGTCAACCACGAAACAACAACCAACGTAACCGGAATGATGGGTTTTACAACAACAATAACAATGCAAACCCTAACCGGATTCCTCGTTTCGTGGGGGGAGGAAATCAAAGAGGTAACCAAGGTCGAAATCAGGGTGGGGATAGAAGAGGTGACCAAAGAGACAATCGAAGACCGGTCGATCAAGAGGTTAACGGTCCACAACGTCGTCAACAACCCCCACGGGGAGTGAATGACCGTTTCCGCCCGGTGGTCACCGAGAATGATTCACCAATAGTGTGCGAAAGAAGGATGTTTGATTGCAAGCCCCACTACATTAACATACTTCCCCACTTCAACAGGAGGTCCAATGATGAACCGTACACTCATTTGGCGGAATTTTCGTCTATATATAGCACTATCGGGGGGCATAATTTTGCATTGGAGGAGGTCAAGCTTCGCTTATTTCAGTTTTCGGTAAAAGATAAAGCGAAGCAATGGTTTCTTACACTTCCGGCGAATAGTATTCGCACATGGGCTGAAATGCAACAAGTTTTTCTTGACGAATACTACTCAATGGCGAAGACCGACGATGCTAGAGATGAAATTCGGTCTTTTCGCCAACTTTCGAGTGAACCGTTACATGAAGCATTCACTCGATTCAAGGAATTGATCCGGAAGTGCCCACATCATCAAATTGAAAGGTGGGAGTTGGTCAAATGCTTCGTGAGGGGTTTGGATGATGAGACGTGGAACCGCCTTGAATCGACCAGCAATGGAACTCTATTAAGCAATCACGAGGATGACGATTGGGAGTTCCTAGAAAGAATGAGCAAGAGATCAAAGGCAAAAGAATCGGCCGACCGAGCCAAAAAGCACCCTACCTCAAAGTCTTGGCCCGATCGTGATGCAAGTTCTAAGGATCGGATTGATATGTTGGAGCGGGAATTGGCCCGCATGAAGAAGAAAGAAGTGGGTGCGGTACAATATAGCGTATGTGAAGAATGTGGTGACATTGGTCACCGAACCGAGAATTGCCAAGTCACCGCGGATGTGAATCAAGTGTATGGAGACCGGAGCCAATACGATATGAACTCCAACACTTACCACCCCGGGTTGAGGAACCATCCTAACTTTAGGTATGGTAATGCCTCCAATCAAATAAACCCGAATTTCCAATCGGGAAATCAAGGTGGGTATTCGCACCAAACTCGCCAAGGAGGTAACCAAGGGGGTTACCAAAGGAATTACCATAATCAAGGTGGTAATGGAAGCGGGTCGAACAATCAAACCAGTGGCGATGATTTGAGTGCCAAAATGGATGCTTTGTTGAATATGCAAAAAGAATCTCAAAACAATATAAAAGAATCCCACCATGATATCAAGGAGATAAAGAAGACAAACGAGATTCGGGACAAAGCACATGACGCATTGGCAAAGCAAGTGGGCCAACTCGCGGAAGAGATGGCTCAAATGAGGGGAAGCATGGGAAAACTTCCAAGTGACACTACAGTGAACCCGAAGCATCAAGGTTTTAGCACAAGCAATGTGAGGAATGCACGCGTTAGCGCGGTAAGTATTCTTTTAAATGATGAAGTTTGTAGTATTGAAAGCATTCCACCACCACAATTTGTTGATGGTGTAGTGGAAAACATAGGTGAAGGACCGGAAAGTGAAAATGAACACGAAACGATTTCACAAAGTAAAAATGAAAACATAACTAAAAATTCTTTTTGTGAAAATTTTTTAAATCAATTTAACCCGCTTAATGCATCGAAAAGTGAAGAACGGTGCCCACCGAAGGACGTGGGGTGGGAAAATTTTAAGCAAGCTAAAATTAATTTACCGTTACTAGATGACATTAAAAAGGTTCCGGCTCATGTGGAATGCTTAAAGGAGTTAAGCATCGAAAAACGGCACAACAAATTACCCGAACCGGTTGATTTGATATCTCATGTGAGTGCCGTTTTATCGAGTGCCCTTCCCCAAAAAGCTCAAGATCCGGGAGACCCTCTTATTCCAATTCAAATTGGAACATTTAAAATTAAGAGGGCGCTCCTAGATCTTGGAGCTTGTGTGAGCATCTTGCCCGGGAGTTTGTATGACCAATATGATTTTGGTCCATTAAAAAAATTTGATACTCCCGTGGTATTGGCCGATCAGACTCCCACGCATCCAAGGGGGATGGTGGAGGATGTGATTGTTAAGGTGGATGATTGCTACTACCCAGTTGATTTTTAGGTAGTAGACTATGTTGGGTGTGTTGAAGACACCCAACCGATAGTCATACTGGGTAGACCGTTCCTGGCAACTGCTAATGCCATAATAAATTGTGCAACGGGAACGGTAAGCATGAAATTTGGGGACCGGGAGTTAAATTTAAATGTTTTTCCAAAATTTACTAACCCGCTCGGTGAGGATAAGTGTCCTAAAAAGGACATGAATCCAAACAAAAAGATGTGTGCTATGGTTGGTAGGTTTGGAGAAACAAAGAAGAAAACGGTCAAGAAGAAAAAGACGAAAAAGTCACCTCTAGAAAAGAAGAAGGAAGAGGAGGTGAGGAAGTTTGGACCGTTTGGCAACAAATGGTACGAATCACCGGTGGGTGATTTTGAGGAGCTCGTGGACGGCAAGCATGCCATTCGACCACCATGAGGTGGTAAGTCAATTGTTGTTGTATACTTTATTTCGCATTTCGTTTTAGTTGTTATTCGTAGTTTAGTTAGTATTGTTGTTGTTGTATAATTTGTTATTTTGTTTTAGTAGATAAATGAACGTTGTGGGTGTGTTCCCTATATAACCCTCACGAGACCTCTCGTCCTCCCAAGCTATTGGGGGGTTTAAAAGGGCTTGTTGCATAAGCTAAATGCAACCGTGATTCCTACGAAAGTGAGTTAGGTTTGTTGTTGTTGTAAATTATTTTCCACATAAATCAAAGTGAAATAACGCATGCCTTGGTAATACTTTTATAAAAATGGTAGAACTAGGTAACTAACAAATTTTGATGGTTGTGAGAAGCACGCTTCTACACAAGGGTTAGAATTTGTAGGTACATGATGTTCGAGAGACAACCGTTTTTATGAAGAGAAGAGGAAGATGTGAGCATCAAGCGACAAAAATCAGGTGCATGCGTTTCCTTTTTACTTTGATTATTAGTTTAATAATAAGTGGAATGTATTTTGTATATTATTTTTCCGGGGTGAAATTTTGGGGGAATTAGCCGTGTCACATCCCTTGTGCGTTTAATACTCTAGTTCTTACACATTGAGGACAATATGTACCTCAAGTGTGGGGATGGGGGAGTAGTAAAAATTTTAGATTTTGACCCGTTCATTTAAATACTACACATTGAGGACAATGTTCACCTCAAGTGTGGGGATGGGGGAAATTTCAAAAATTTTTCAAAAATGTCTTGTTTCAAAAGCGGTCTCAAAGCACAAGTAACTAAGTCAACGAGGGATGTCATAACCCATTTGGTCTTTTGTCATGGTCAAGTTCAAATTAATAGCATGACGGGTATTTAGCGGGTGGTTATTTGGGAATAATCCGCCTAAGAAGCTAGTCTTTTATGCATGTCACATACCATACCCTTTTAGATATGTGAGGTTTTGAGCCACTTTTATATCATAGATTACATACCTATGTTTCTTTGTTTGAGTGGACCATTAGTCATATATTGTAGAACTTGCAACTTTTGATACGTTTGAGACTATAGACCGAATACAAGCACGAGAATGATTAAGGCATTAGGTAAACCTTTTCTCTTAAAACCATTTATCTATCCTTACCCAAATAAATCCCCTAGTCGCCCATTTTGAGCCTAAACCTTTCGTTTGACCACCCTATAGCCCATAACCCTTAAACCTTTTTCTTTTAAACCCGTGTGATGGAAATTCGATTATAGGAGTCGTTTTTGTATAGTTGTTCTTGTTTGTTTGCATATATGTAAAAAAAATGAGAAAATATTATGAAAAAGAATTGAAAATCGTTGAAGAAAAACACAAAAAGAAGTGTTAGTAGTTGTTGAATAAAAGGCGAATGTTGTTGCCTCATATTTGGTGTTTATAGTTAGTTTTGTTAGAATAATCTTTTGTAATAAAAATCGAATTTTCATCACCTTAGCCACTTTAAAATATCTTAATTCCTACCCTTAGCCTAGCCTCGTTACAACCCTTACAAAGACCTTATGACTTGTGCTTAGTATTCATGATCAATGGTGGAGAATGATTGAGTTGCAAGCTTATGCGGGTATGTGTTCTAATCGGTTTTGAGTGAATATTCTTTGAAGCGCTAATACATTATAAACATTAGCCAATTTACAAGCCGAGTGGAGAGAACATTGTGAGGGATGTGCATGAATTGATTGGTTTCACGGGCGGGTTAATCTTGGGTAACCATTTGTGTACTTGAAATCACATTACTGTTAAATATATTGAAAACTGTAAAGAGTTTGAACTTTAACATGACTTTGGACCATAATCTTCGTCTCGGGAATGGAGAGTGTATTCGTTGTTCGACCCACTTGAAAGTGAAAAACAGATTTGCTTGAGGGCAAGCAAAAGACAAGTGTGGGGATGTGATACGTGGTTGAAAACCGGTGTTCGTTTATGTCTAAGTTTATGTTTTTACTTAACTTTTTATCCCGAATAGCCTACTTGTAAAAGGATTTGTGTTTTGCAGGTCTTGTGAAGTTTAAGGAGTTAATTGGGAGCTAAACGAACCGTCGGGACGAAAAACGAGCCACCGGGACGCGAAACGGATCAACCGGGGATGTGAAATGAAGAAAACCGAGTTAATCACTAAGATTGGATGTATTTTGGGGAATTTTGATGGATTTAAAATGAACATATTGGAAGATGGCATGATAGAGGGCTGAATTACGAGAACGTGGGCGAAAACGGTGAGTAAAACGGAGCTATAACGAAGAAGTTATGAAGAAAACAGTTTTGGACGAAACCGACAAAACCAGGCAGCGTCGGGGACGCCCAAAAGGGCCGTCGGCGACGCCCTCTGGATTGTTCCGTCGGCCAGAAACCTCCGTAAACAGCTAATTAAGCCGTCGGGCGAAACTGGGACTTCCAGGGGCCGTCGGGGACGCCCTAAATGGCCGTCGGCGACGCCACCTGCATTCTCATATCGCGAAAAACTTGATTTTTGAGTTGGGGACGAGTTATAACATCAATTTTGACCAAGAAACGGGGGTTACACTTGTTTTTGAGTTTGAAACTTGTTCTGGGAACCTAATATCGACCTACAATTCCACCAACCATCCTTGCTAGACCCGAATCAAGAACGATAGCAACATCATCTTCTTGAATCGAAACCCTAGTTCATCATTCCATCAATCCACTCAACCACTCACCCTCATCACTCATCCAAAACCCTAACCTTCATCATTCATCATTCTAAAAGTTCCAAGATGACTCAATTCAAGCTTCCATCATCCGTTGATCGTGCCATTTTCACCATGAGCGGCTAGTTTCTTGGAGGTTTCACCCCGGTGTAGGTTTTTGTAAGTCTAGGGTTTAAACATTGTTCTTGGTTTGAGTTTGTGACAATTTGCTATTTGATTTTGAAGCTTATGACAATTGTCTTGCATTTGTATTGAATTCATAAATTGTCGAGTGAAGATTAAATTTGACTTTATGAAATGTTTATGTGCAATTATGCCTTGTCTATGTTAGAATTTACATGTTCTTGGTAACAAAGTGCATTGTGGTCTGTTATTTATAACGTTGATAGCTTTTGGCACCTAAGCCTCGCGACACTAAATCCGTTAATCATCGTTGCAATTGATTCAAACCTAAAACGTGTAGAAACCCTAGGATTTCAATTACCGAACCGGGTGTGAACCTTGTTTTCCTTATATTGTTTAATCAATCAATTTCATTTCTTACAATTAGTTAATCGCTAGTAGTCAATTCATTAAACCATTTTAGTAATTCTATTTCACATCTTTCAATCAAACAAAAATACAAAAACATATCATAGCAAGCTTCATAATAGTGACACCTTTTTATAATTCAATCGAATCCATTCGCAAACCACATACTCTTCGTGGTTCGACCCCTTACTACCACTAGCTATTTGTTAAGGGTAATTTGGGATTATAAATATTATCTTTGACCGGAGCGCGACTCTCCGATCAGTACTAACCCCCCTAAGAGTCTGCATGACTGGAAACAGAAGTTTTTCTACATCCGCCGTGGAGTCGTTCCCATTGATATGCATTACCGTGAAGAATGGGTTCCTCGTGTTAACGTTTCCATAGATTATGCTGAACAAGAGTGGTACGAGTTGTTGACCCGGAAGGTTACCTCTATCACCCAACTCGAAGAGATGGCTCTGGTGGGGGCTGGTATGAGCATGTTGTGGGCCCCTCAGAACCCTAGGGGTGTCCCTGTATGGTTATCAAGGGAAAGGTATTAGTGTTGCTAATTTGTTTTTGTGTTCTTCCTTAATTTTGTCATGCGCTTCCTCATGTTGTTGTGTTTTAAAGTTGGGTATAGCTTGCTGAATGTCCTCGATCCTAGGGCTGCTGGTGCCATGGTTGTTGCAATATTTCCTGAAGGAAAACCTGCATGGTAGGATCAGATACGGGACCGTTTCTTGCACCCTACCAGAGAAAGCTTTGCTGCTTATGCCAATGTTATCTTAGTTGAAGATGGTGGGGATGATCTTGACGATACTACTGACCCTACTCGAGAGGAGGTTATCGTCCTTTCGAGTGGGGGTTCCGACGGATCACAAGAAGGTCTAACCTCTCGTCCCACTCGTGCAGGTCCATCACAAGGGACTGTGACCGAGCCAGTGAATGAGCATGCTGCTGATGATGATGTTGAAACTGCGGTTGATACCACTGAACAATTGGAGACCAGGAAGAAAAAGAAGAAGGAAAACAAGTCTGAGGAAAAGAAGGCTGAGGAAACAGCGGTTAAGGCACCTCGTAAGCGTCCTTCTACTTCCTCTTTCCTGAGTTATGTTGTCATGTCTGACACGCTCTCTGGTTTAGACGCAGGAGATAAGCGTACTGAGTGTAACCCTGATGATGATGCCACATTGACAGAAATAGTGAAAAGGAAAAAAGCTTTGGAAGATAAAAAGAAAGAACTTGACGAACAGGCTGCTGCTGCGCTTGCGGCGAAGAAATCTAAGCTTCAGAAGGAGACTCCTCCTGCACCTTCAGAGTCAGAGATTGACCTGGGTGTTTTTAGTGCGAAACAAGGTAATCTTGTGGAGAAGATATACGCAGCTTCTGATTCCTGAGGTATGACGGTTTCCTTTTGTATGTTTTGTTTCTTTACCTTCTTTTCTCGTTTTTAACTATTGTGCCTGACTCGTGGCAGGTGGTAAATCGGGTAAGGGTGTTCACAAAGTTGATATCTCCAAGATTACACCTCCTACCTCTCCGCCTTCTAGAACCTTTGGTCTGTCTCCTCCACATCCTGACCCAAGGGGCAAGGAGAATGAGGATGAAGTGGAGCGGGTGGAAAAAGTTGCAGAGAATGTTGCTGGGGTTGGTGGTGATGAGGGTGGTTATGGTGGTGGTAATGGTCGTGGTGATGGTCGTGGTGAGGGTGTTGACCCTAAGGTGGAGTCAAGTGAGGCTACTCCTCGCCACACCATTTATACCAAACGTCCACCGGGTTCTGGAGGGGGTGCCACATCAGGAGTTCGCCGGAGTCCTGAGTATGAGCATGTTCAAGGTGGGTCCTAGGATTCCCACAATCCTGGATGTACTGATCTCCTACATGCTCCTCGATAGAACTTAACTCAAGGCACTCGGATGAACGATCTTAACAACTGTCGTGAGTTCTTTTCCTTATCTCTCCCCCCTGCCGAAAGATTGTTTCAGAAGAGACGCCATCGGATGGATCTTTTAGACGATCATCTCCGTGCTGGGGTTAACTTTTTTGCTACGTCTCAAGAAATTGTACGTGAATGGCAGTCGATGGGGGAGGATACATTGGAGTTTGAGGCAGAAAAGAAAGCGTTCGCCGAGGAGAGGGAAAAGTTTAACGCTGAGAAGAAAGGTTTGTCGTGGAGGGTTACAGATGCGGAAGAGAAACTTGCTAAAGAGAAGCAGGTTAATGCTAACAAGCAAAAGGAATGGGAGGTTGCTTGTGAACGAACCAACCGAGAAATGCAGACCCAACGTGATACAATTGTTAGGTTATCAGGGGAGAAGACTAAAATAAGTGAAGAGGCTGAGCAGGAGCGTGCTGCTTATCAAAAGAGAGAAAGTGAATATCTCCAACGTATTGCCAAGCTGCAACAGCTTGTTACCGAAAAATCTGCGGAAGTCCGGGCAGGGGAGATTATAGCGGAGGAAGCTAATGCCGACAGCAAGTGGTTGCTTGCTCGTGGCGTCCCGCTGGTATGTTTTTCTTTGCTTCTCTTGTCTGTCTTGCTTTGTTTTCTGTTTTGTATGTTCATTCTAGTTCTTCCAGATTGCTGATCGCATCGTGAGGTCTGAGGAGTTGGCCACGTATATGTATGAGCTTGGTGAAGCTGCATATGATAATGGTCGTAAAGACGGTTATGCTGAAGGAAGGTCAGCTGCTGAGGAGAAGGAGCCGGTGGATCATTTTGAGCTGTACAAAGCTGGTTGTAAGGCTCGCTATGCTGCGAAGCGTCAGGAATATGAGTTTCTGGAATTCGCCATTGCAAGGCTGGTGGGAAATTATCTTGAAAACCTGACGGAGTCGCGTTGCTGAAGAAAGCTCTTGGTGATGAAGATCGTGAAGCTGGGGGCGCTGGTCCTAGTCATCAAGACGAAAGACTCCTGGCTTGCATGCCGCGTACTGGCCCTATGGTCTTGTAATCGTCTGACAATTCTCTTTGAATAATTTACTTTATGCTTTGTAAACAATTTTCTTTCGGTTGCTATGTTTTGCTAACATTTTGATACTGTTGGTATATTTTATGCTAACTGTTGGTTTTTTGGTTGATACTTGTTGTGAATTTTGTTATCGTTACAATATGTGCATGTGTAATTACTTTGATTAGGTGTCACGAATGAATGATGGCTTAGACAGGTTAGATTGTGTTAGTTGTCCCAACTTTACACTGTATTGTGTTATGCTTGGAAAAACTTTACAACGTTTGTTCTGTCGTTAAGCGCGTAGTTTGATTCGTGTATACGAAGTGATCGTTTTACAGGTTATTGTATTTACCCAGCTGTGTTCAGCTTTGGGGGTCTTACAATGTTTGTTTTACCATGTTTACGATGCTTTCGTGTGTGGGTGGGCACAAAGTAGTATACGGCGAGATAGGCTTTAGTTGTGTGTTTTTTACCCGGCTGTACACGTGGTTGTGACGAGCCTTGGAGGTCTACAACGTTTCCTATGACTGAGCCATTGATGTTTTCATGTATGACCGAAGTAATATATGCAGTTGTAACAAAAATTCGCATGAGATAAGATAGCCAACACTTCTTGTATTAAGATCAACTGTGTCGGGCGCGCGACCCTTCATTACAAGGAAAAATAAAAACTACGGCCATCTACATATAACATTTCCTTAGTTGCTGGGCATTCCAAGTCCTTGGGACTTCTTTGTCTTCGAGCGTGCGCAGCTTATACGCTCCTTTCCCAAGGACTTCATCTATGATGTAAGGTCCCTCCCACTTGGGAGCTAATTTTCCCGGTCTTTCGGCGTTGGACTCCTCGTTGTCTCTTAGGACGTATTCTCCGGGGTTGAATATGCAGATTCTGACCTTACGGTTATAGTATTTCTCCAGCTTGGTTTTGTATTTTGCCTCATTGATTGCTGCCATCTCTCTTCTTTCTTCTAGAATGTCTAAATCCAACCTTCTTTCTTCCTCATTGTTAACCATATTCATGGAGAGCATCCTTGGAGATGGCAGGCCAATCTCTGCAGGTATCACGGCTTCAGAACCATATACTAGACTGAACGGTGTTTCCCCGTTGCTTGTCTTTGGCATAGTCCTATGGGCCCACAGTTTGATGGGCAACTCGTCAACCCATCCTCTTCGCTTGTTTCCGAGTCTCGCTTTGATACCATCTACGATGCTTTTGTTTACTGCTTCGACCTATCCATTTCCTTGTGGGTGTGCCACCGAGGAAAAGGTGTGTTCTATGTTAAGCTCCTTAAACTAGTTTTGAAGATCTTCGGCAGTGAAATTTGTTCCGTTATCGATTATGATTCTCAGACGTAGTCCGAAATGACAAATTATTTGTTCCCAGATGAACCTTCGCACCACAGTAGATGTGGTTGACGCCAGCGCCTTTGCTTCCACCCATTTTGTGAAATAGTCTACTGCGACTATGATAAACTTCACTGCTCCTGGGGCTTCTAGAAAAGGACCAACCATATCTATTCCCCATTGCTGGAACGGCCATGCCGTTGTTACGGGGACCAATTCATTCTTTGGGCGCATTGTTTTCGGAGCATGTCTCTGGCAACCGCTGCATTTCCTCATGACCTTGACTGCATCTAGATGCATTCTGGGCCAGTAGTAGCCCGCATTCATTACGTTTGCTACAACCATTCTTGGGCCAGCATGAATGCCGCAAATACCTTCATGTACTTCGCGTATCAAATAGTTTGCATCTTCTGGATCTACACATCTCAGTAGCGGTCCGAGGTACGATTTCCTGTACATAATGCCGTCAGACATTTGGTAATGCTCGGACTTGTACTGTATTTTTCTTGCTTCAGCTTTGTTTTCAGGTAGTATTCCAGACTGGAGATACATGATGATTGGAGTCATCCAGGATGTTTCTCCCAGTTAGATGACGTTCACCTGCCTTAATGGTACTGATGGGTTGCTTAAAACTTCAATGCGCACGTCTTTGGCCAGATGTTGGAAACTGGTGGACGCGAGTTTGCTCAGTGCATCTGCTGGTTTGTTCTCGTTCCTGTTGATGTGATGCACCTTGTAAGAATGAAATCTTTGAAGCAGAGTTCGTGCTTGCTCTAGGTATAACGCCATGACGTCCCCTTTGGCGTCGTATTGACCATTGATCTGACCTGCTACAAGCATGGAGTCTACATGCGCTTCTATGTATTTGACTCCCATTTTGATGGGTAATCGCAACCCAGCAAGGAAAGCTTCATATTCGGCCTCGTTATTTGTGCTTTTGAAGTCTAACCTGATGGCGTACGTGAACTTGTGTTTTTCCGGACTTACCAATCTAAGTCCTGCGCCTGCGCCATCTTCGTTAGATGCGCCATCTGTATATAGAAGCCATGGTTCCTTTGAATGTTGCTTTTCGGCTTTCTCCATTGCTTTGCATTCTCTGTCTTTGTCATCGGGCACCTCTGTTAGGAAATCGGCCAACACATGACCTTTGATTGCTGCCCTTGGTCTAAAAACGACGTTATGGCCTCCCAAATCTATAGTCCACTTTGCTAATCTTCCAGATATCTCAGGTCTTGCGAGGATGTTGCCGATGTTGTAATTCGTCTGGACATGAATGACATGGTTAGCAAAGTACCTGCGCAATCGTCTGGACGCAAGGATCAATGCGAGGACCTGCTTTACCATTATGACATATCTTGTTTCTGGATCATTCAGGGTGCGAGACACGTAGTACACTAGCGTTTGTATACCTTGTCGGTCCACCAGTAAAACTGCTCCTACCGCTTTTTCCGATGCTGACAGGTACATTACCAGGGGTTCGCCTTTCATTGATGTTGTCAACGTTGGTAGTCGTATGAGGCAGTCTTTCATTTCTCGGAATGCATGCTCGTCTTCCGGAGTCCACTGGAACTGATTCTTTTTTACGCAGTTGCAGAGGGTTTTGATAAATGGAAAATATTTTGCTGCATGATTGGCGAGGAAGAGGTTGAGTGCTGCTAACCGTCCTGCCAACTTCTGCATCTCCTTTATCGTTGATGGTGAAGGCATCCGCTCTATCGCTTGAAATTTTTTCGGATTGACCTTGAACCCATCCTTGGTGACAATGAAACCCAAGAATTTTCCTTCTTCCATCCCGAAGGAACATTTTGCTGGATTCAGTTTAATACTCACCCCGCGTAACGTATCAAACATTTTCTGGATGTTCACCAACATCATGCTTTCTTCCTTGCTCATGATGACCAGGTCATCCATGTATACTTCGATGTATTTACCAATCGCGTCACTGAATGTTTCGTTCATCAATCTCTGATAAGTTGCACCTGCGTTCTTTAGACCAAAAGGCATTTTTGTATAGCAATACAACCCTGTTGGTGTGCGAAACGCAGTCATGTCTTCATCCTGAATAGCCATCTGCACCTGGTGGTATCCTTTATAACAATGAAGGAAGCATTTTCATCTGAAAGACGCCAATGAATCGATCTTTTCGTCAATTTCTGGTAAAGCATAACAGTCACGCGGGCATGCTTTGTTCAAATCTTTATAATCCACGCACATTCTCCAACCACCGTTTTCTTTAAGGACCATCACTGGGCTGGCTACCCAGGTTTGATAACGAACTTCCCTAATGATACATGCGTTTAGTAATTCTGTGACCTGCTCTTGCATGGCATCATGCTTTATATCTCCCAGATGACGTTTCGTATGTACCAATGGCTTAGCATTTTCAGAAACATTCAGCCTGTGTTCTGCTATGTGTCTTGGGACGCCGGTCATGTCGGCTGGTGTCCAAGCGAACACATCCATGTTCTCGAATAGCAACTTCTTTAGTGTCGCTATCGTGAGATCCGACATTGCTGGGCCCAAGGTGAAAGTCTGTTCTGGGTACTTGTTGTTCAATATCCATTTCTCGGCTTCTGCGCGCGGTGTGGGTTTGCTCGTTTTTGCCGGTCTGATTTCATCAGTTGCAAGGACCTCTTTGCTGGCATAAATTATTGCTATCCCTGTCTCTGTAGGGAAGCCAATAGCCAAATGCGGTCCCGAATAAATCATGCTAAAATCACCATGGGACTCTCTTCCCAAAAGGATATCATGTCTTGAGTTTGCTGGTAATACCATGAATGTGACTTCTTCCGTTCTTGAGTTCTTTCCATCTGAGAGCAGCACCGGGAATGATATCTGACCGATAGGGAAAACGGCCTCGTTGCAGAAACCAGTGAGTGGGTAATCTACTGGTTCTAGGCGCGCTTTATCCTCTTGGTCTAATTGATTAAAGCACTGTTCATAGATGATATCTGCGGTGCTCCCTGGATCTATGAAAATGTAGTCCGTCTTGTAATGACCGAATACCCCGGAAATGACTATAGGTCTTCGTTCTCTTGGACCTCCTCGAACCACAGGGAAAACGACTTGTTTCTCGCACCAAGAATCGTCTTGGGCGCGCTTGTTGTAGTTCTTTCGTGGTCTTCTCTGGCCCCCTTGGATCATGTGAGTTTCTAGCTTTCGAAGCTTTTTGTTGTCTGGGCCTTCTTCCCTTCTTTGAATTCGGCGATTGTCGCGTTTTCCTCCTTTAACCAGATGGGTGAGCTTTCCTTCTTTCAAAGCTATTTCTATTTCCTGCTTTAGGCTAAAACAGTCGTCGGTCAAGTGACCTGTGTCTTTGTGGAACTCGCAGAAAAGATTTGGGTCTTGGCCCCTTTTGTTTCGCATCTGTAAAGGAGGTTTGAATTGGTGGTTCTCGGTTGACAGGACCTCGGAAGGGGTCTTTGTCAGGGGTGTCCACTGCTTTTCCCTGTTTTCTCTCTTAACCTCTTTGCGATTACTGATCTGATTAATCGTAGCACGCGCATCTTCTCTAATCGTAGCATATGCCTTATTATAACCAGCTAAGTCCTTTCCAATTTTCCCTTTGTCTTTTATTTCTTATTTATTTTTAGTTTTTGAGTCGGTTTCCATCCTACATTGAGGGCAATGTAGAGTTTAAGTGTGGGGATGGGAAACTGTCGTTTAGGTCTTAGTTAGTGAGTCTTGAGTCATAAAAAATTGAAAAAAATAATAAAAAAATTGAAAATTCAAAAAAAAAAAAAAAGAGTTGGTTTTGCGAGTCCCGGTCCTTTAGCGCATAGAAAACGAAAAACCTTTTCAAAGCGTCGGTCAAAAGCGGTTTAATTGTCGAATTTACGAGTCAAGAGCGCATGTTTCTTTAAGTTGCGGGATAGTAGGTTGACTGAATCGGTTTTTGGGAGTAAAAGGTTTTGGGATGCCTAGGATAGTTGATGGAGCCGGAGAGTTAATTAGTTGTGCATTGTCAATATCGGTAGCCCTTATTTACCACATGATAGTGAGATTTGAGCCTTTACACGTTTCATATTTCTATGTTCATTATTTTCGTTTCATGTGTGTTTACCGACTTTGTTGCATTGCTTTAGAACTTGTGCGTTTTGATACAGTTTGAGACCTTCGGTTAGGATTTGACATGGATGTGATAGAGGCATTAGGATCACCCTATTTGTGTAGCCTTTGTGTTTGGCCCGTTTCACCACCACCCTTAGATACACCACTTTGAGCCTAGCCATTCGTTTGTTACCCGTTTGTGATTTGATAGCCGGATCGTGTTAAGTGATTATTATATTTGAAAAAAAAATGAAAAACGGAAAAAAAAAAAAAAAAGAGAGAAAATTGAAAATGGAAAAAAAAAAAGAAGATATGAAAAAAAAGGAAAAGAAAAAAAATAGAATAAAGTTGTAGGTCAAAGTGACCAATATATATTAGTGTTTTGTTTCGTGCTTATCCGGTTTATTGTGTGATTACGTGTTTAGCCACTTCTTTCAAAAAAAAAAAAAAACCCCACCTTTAACCCTTACCTACCCGTTAAAGCCCTCTTGATCCGTGTTAGATTTTAACAAATAGGTGGACATCTGATTGACGTACAAGCTTATGATAGTGTGCTTCATAGTTTGGTTTTGAGAGTTCACTCAAAATTACATATTTATCAGCCGAGAGATGAGTGATATTGTGAGGGGTATTGACATTGCATGATTGGTTGCTTGAAGGTGAGAAAAACTTGATTAGGTAGGCCCGTTTTCATTTAAATATTATGATTCGTCACCTTTTGAACGTTGTAAGTCTTGCGAAACCGCTGTGTTTGATGATTTCGTAGTTCGCTTTATAATTTGTTCGAGACTTGCGTTGTTGTTAAGTGTTTAAGTTGGACATGTTGCTTGGGATGTTGCTTAGGGACAAGCAAAAGATAAGTGTGGGGATATTTGATATACTCTAAAATATACATATTTTTCTATAAATATTTCCAACACATTTAAGTAACTTTTGGTCGAATTTCACTCCTAGTTGGTTCATATTTTGGCTTTAAAGGTTTAAAGAAAAAATGAGTGGTAAATAGTTAATAAGTATTATATTAATAATTAATTGTAATTTTTTTTAATTGTTGTCTTCATCGTATGGAAAGAGTAAAATGTTTTAATTGTAATTAATGGTTTATTAATGGTTGATTATTTCTTGATAGTGAACTTAATTATTATATGATTTTTTGGAACTGCAGTTACATGAAACAAATAAGGACTTCATCTATAAAAAGTGGGTCAATATATGATGTAACAGAAGTTGGATGCATCACGCACACATACGACAAAACGAGCAAGAGACATATTCATGATGCAATTAATTAAAGGGCGTGCGAAATTACAGAAATGGCCTTAATGAATTATGGATATCACCAAATTGCCATCACCCTTTGAAGGCCCACTCACCCTTAGCACATTGTTTGGATCAGTCAATCAAGGTTTTTAAGTGGCCCAGTTCGTGAAAAGAAAACATGTATTGGCTGCAAATTATAAAAGAAAAATCGATATAGATAGAGGGGGGGCGGCTGACCCTACTGGATATATACGGCTAGACGGCAACGAACATCAGAGACGAAGGCTGCTGTACACAGAAGGCGATTTCAAGGAGAAGAAAAGGATTGGTTCGAGTTTAAACCTCAGATTCAAGATACGAGTTCAGTTTTACAAACGGTTTAGTTCGGTTTAATTTGCTTCGTGTTATTAGACCTTATAAACATGATATATTTACTGATTCAAACTTGTTTCTCGATTTTGACAATGATTATTGGCTAATTTGTTTTCTACCCGGGTTTGTGATGAATATTTATTGATAATTGGTAATTTCTCAGTTTTTGGTAATTTATTGAGGGTTAAATATTAAAGTAAAAGACCTAATAATAACTGACTAGATGTGTGTGTGTGCTTTATTCTAATTTATTATCGTTCAATCGTTCCTCATGTGTCTTTGTGAATGTCTTTCATGTATAGATGCATGTTAGGTTACCTACTTTGTGTTTGTAACTAGTTAATGGTTTATGGTGCACGTATTCCATAGGAACGTTGTTTGATAATTTAGAGGAGTTTAGTGTTCTACCTATTCTTGAGACCGGAAGGAGATAGATAGTTAGGATTGTCTTTGGTGCTAGGTATTTAGGTGCAGTGAGACCGGGAGGAGATCTGTCTAAGTGGCCTAGTATTATTTGTTTTCCTAAGTCTTGTCAAGTATTTTTAGGTTACCCCGTACACTCTAGGGTGTATTGTGATTAGTGAGACCGGGAGGAGATCTAGTCTTTGGGTACTTTAGTATTGTTGGAGAGACCGGGAGGTGATCCAACTCATACCAGTGAGCTTTATTTGACCTTTAGACCTTAGGAGAAGTTGATGAGACCGGGAGGAGATTCAACTTATCTTTAGTCTTAGAGTGTTGTATTATTAGAACCTGGTTCCATCATAGTTACCATTGCTGAGAGAAAACTGAGAGTCAAAGATAAGATTCCAAACCTGGGTAGTGTTTCCTCATCCTTGATTTCACCTTAGTAGCCTTCATCTTGCGTCTTGGTAGTTTAATTCGTCTTAGTTAATTCCTTTAGTTTAATTAATTAAAACCCCAAAAATCAAATCAAATCAAATAAACCAGTTAAGTAATTAGTTGAGTCAGAGTCTAGTGTAGCGTCGCTAGTGTCTCGTGGGTTCGATACTCGGACTTCATTAGGCTTTACTACGTACGATAGGTACACTTGCCTGTCAGTGGTCTAGCATTTAGAGAGTCTTAGTTTATAAATTTAAAACTAGGGTGTCTAGATTAGGTTAGTTTTTATTAGACCATAATTTGCACATCAAGTTTTTGGCGCCGCTGCCGGGGACACTTAGGCGATTGCGTTATTAGCTTTGACTGATCTTATTTGTTTAATTGGTCTTATTTGTAATTTGAGTCTTAGGGTTTGAGTACTAGAGTTTGTGTCTAGTAGTAGTGTGTCGAGTCATTATTTTTGTAAATAATTTTTATTACTTAGTTTGTTTTTTTTTTCCTTCCTTTCTCTACTTTGTGCTGTTTTTGCTACTCTCTTCATGGCAGGTTATCATAGCGAGTACCCTCCCTATGTTTGGGAGTTCGTGGAATCATGTCAAATATTCGCTCAGATAACGGCAACAGCACAGGACCAAGGAGATCCGAGGTTTCCCGAAATGTTCACCATTCTTGAGCGAATGATCGAGATACTGAACCAGATGTTGAGGGAAGGCATGAATCAACGCGTAAATCAGGAAAAAAATCAAAGTACAATATGGTTTACATGGGATGATTACTATGCTGATAATATTGGCTTTGAGAGCTATGAGGGAGTGAGAGAAGAAGAAGTTGAGGATGAACAGGTTGAAGAAGAGCTTCCCAGTAATCTCAAGTTGTCTGATATAGGACTGGAGACGACAACGGACGATTCAGTCCCACCTCCGGTTAAACAGGACGTGACACCTAATTGGTATTCCACGCCATGGTATTACGGTCCTGAATCCATTGATGATGACTTCTGGAGAGACGATGATGAGAGAGAAGAAGCTAAAGAAGAGCCACTTGCCCAGATGGAAAATGAGAGAGGGATGCATGTACCATCTTGGGAGGAGGAGTTTGGTGATGAGTTGGTAGGTTTGCCATCTCTTGAAGATGAAGAATTTGACCCGGTTGGTGATCTCACCTATCTAGAGAAATTACTTGAAGGTGAACCGGCCATGGAGATCAAACACATACCAAACATAGTAGAAGAAGCGATAGTGGCTGAGGAGTTTGATAGCCGACCCGTGGAGAAGTTGGAAGATGGACTGCCACCACGATCAAGAAAACGGGAGAGGGCAAGAAATAGCTTGGATCAACACCTTCTGAGGATTCGAGGATGGTACCGAAGGAAGAAGATGGAGGAATCACTGAAGTTTGCACAACACCATCCTTCTCATTACATACATCGTATCAGATTTGATCCAGGTAAATTTAAATTTTGGTGGGTTGACCTGTTTGAACGTCTTACAATATTTTCTAGTTTCATCGTTAGTTTTTTAATAAATAACGATGAACAATTAAAACTAAACGGGTTAGACCGAGGTTGGATAAAGGAGAAACCTCCTGATTAAATTCAAATGTGGGGAGGTTTGTAGAGTTTGTATAGAGTCGTAGTTTTTGTATAATGAGTCTAACTTAGTAGTTTGATTCGTTTTTTTTTTAGAGTCGGTACTGCTTTGGTTTTGCTTGTTTTTGTTAATGCAGGTTTGGATATGTACCACCCGTACTCAATCTCCATTCGGGTGATTTCGGAGCTGTACAACAAATTTCAAGGAATTTTCCAAGTATGTCAGTCAGTGTCAAAGCCGATCGCGACCGAAATGCTATACGATCGAGCTGGATTGGACGAGAGTTTTGGAACATATGCCTTATTATAACCAGCTAAGTCCTTTCCAATTTTCCCTTTGTCTTTTATTTCTTATTTATTTTTAGTTTTTGAGTCGGTTTCCATCCTACATTGAGGGCAATGTAGAGTTTAAGTGTGGGGATGGGAAACTGTCGTTTAGGTCTTAGTTAGTGAGTCTTGAGTCATAAAAAATTGAAAAAAATAATAAAAAAATTGAAAATTCAAAAAAAAAAAAAAAGAGTTGGTTTTGCGAGTCCCGGTCCTTTAGCGCATAGAAAACGAAAAACCTTTTCAAAGCGTCGGTCAAAAGCGGTTTAATTGTCGAATTTACGAGTCAAGAGCGCATGTTTCTTTAAGTTGCGGGATAGTAGGTTGACTGAATCGGTTTTTGGGAGTAAAAGGTTTTGGGATGCCTAGGATAGTTGATGGAGCCGGAGAGTTAATTAGTTGTGCATTGTCAATATCGGTAGCCCTTATTTACCACATGATAGTGAGATTTGAGCCTTTACACGTTTCATATTTCTATGTTCATTATTTTCGTTTCATGTGTGTTTACCGACTTTGTTGCATTGCTTTAGAACTTGTGCGTTTTGATACAGTTTGAGACCTTCGGTTAGGATTTGACATGGATGTGATAGAGGCATTAGGATCACCCTATTTGTGTAGCCTTTGTGTTTGGCCCGTTTCACCACCACCCTTAGATACACCACTTTGAGCCTAGCCATTCGTTTGTTACCCGTTTGTGATTTGATAGCCGGATCGTGTTAAGTGATTATTATATTTGAAAAAAAAATGAAAAACGGAAAAAAAAAAAAAAAAGAGAGAAAATTGAAAATGGAAAAAAAAAAAGAAGATATGAAAAAAAAGGAAAAGAAAAAAAATAGAATAAAGTTGTAGGTCAAAGTGACCAATATATATTAGTGTTTTGTTTCGTGCTTATCCGGTTTATTGTGTGATTACGTGTTTAGCCACTTCTTTCAAAAAAAAAAAAAAACCCCACCTTTAACCCTTACCTACCCGTTAAAGCCCTCTTGATCCGTGTTAGATTTTAACAAATAGGTGGACATCTGATTGACGTACAAGCTTATGATAGTGTGCTTCATAGTTTGGTTTTGAGAGTTCACTCAAAATTACATATTTATCAGCCGAGAGATGAGTGATATTGTGAGGGGTATTGACATTGCATGATTGGTTGCTTGAAGGTGAGAAAAACTTGATTAGGTAGGCCCGTTTTCATTTAAATATTATGATTCGTCACCTTTTGAACGTTGTAAGTCTTGCGAAACCGCTGTGTTTGATGATTTCGTAGTTCGCTTTATAATTTGTTCGAGACTTGCGTTGTTGTTAAGTGTTTAAGTTGGACATGTTGCTTGGGATGTTGCTTAGGGACAAGCAAAAGATAAGTGTGGGGATATTTGATATACTCTAAAATATACATATTTTTCTATAAATATTTCCAACACATTTAAGTAACTTTTGGTCGAATTTCACTCCTAGTTGGTTCATATTTTGGCTTTAAAGGTTTAAAGAAAAAATGAGTGGTAAATAGTTAATAAGTATTATATTAATAATTAATTGTAATTTTTTTTAATTGTTGTCTTCATCGTATGGAAAGAGTAAAATGTTTTAATTGTAATTAATGGTTTATTAATGGTTGATTATTTCTTGATAGTGAACTTAATTATTATATGATTTTTTGGAACTGCAGTTACATGAAACAAATAAGGACTTCATCTATAAAAAGTGGGTCAATATATGATGTAACAGAAGTTGGATGCATCACGCACACATACGACAAAACGAGCAAGAGACATATTCATGATGCAATTAATTAAAGGGCGTGCGAAATTACAGAAATGGCCTTAATGAATTATGGATATCACCAAATTGCCATCACCCTTTGAAGGCCCACTCACCCTTAGCACATTGTTTGGATCAGTCAATCAAGGTTTTTAAGTGGCCCAGTTCGTGAAAAGAAAACATGTATTGGCTGCAAATTATAAAAGAAAAATCGATATAGATAGAGGGGGGGCGGCTGACCCTACTGGATATATACGGCTAGACGGCAACGAACATCAGAGACGAAGGCTGCTGTACACAGAAGGCGATTTCAAGGAGAAGAAAAGGATTGGTTCGAGTTTAAACCTCAGATTCAAGATACGAGTTCAGTTTTACAAACGGTTTAGTTCGGTTTAATTTGCTTCGTGTTATTAGACCTTATAAACATGATATATTTACTGATTCAAACTTGTTTCTCGATTTTGACAATGATTATTGGCTAATTTGTTTTCTACCCGGGTTTGTGATGAATATTTATTGATAATTGGTAATTTCTCAGTTTTTGGTAATTTATTGAGGGTTAAATATTAAAGTAAAAGACCTAATAATAACTGACTAGATGTGTGTGTGTGCTTTATTCTAATTTATTATCGTTCAATCGTTCCTCATGTGTCTTTGTGAATGTCTTTCATGTATAGATGCATGTTAGGTTACCTACTTTGTGTTTGTAACTAGTTAATGGTTTATGGTGCACGTATTCCATAGGAACGTTATTTGATAATTTAGAGGAGTTTAGTGTTCTACCTATTCTTGAGACCGGAAGGAGATAGATAGTTAGGATTGTCTTTGGTGCTAGGTATTTAGGTGCAGTGAGACCGGGAGGAGATCTGTCTAAGTGGCCTAGTATTATTTGTTTTCCTAAGTCTTGTCAAGTATTTTTAGGTTACCCCGTACACTCTAGGGTGTATTGTGATTAGTGAGACCGGGAGGAGATCTAGTCTTTGGGTACTTTAGTATTGTTGGAGAGACCGGGAGGTGATCCAACTCATACCAGTGAGCTTTATTTGACCTTTAGACCTTAGGAGAAGTTGATGAGACCGGGAGGAGATTCAACTTATCTTTAGTCTTATAGTGTTGTATTATTAGAACCTGGTTCCATCATAGTTACCATTGCTGAGAGAAAACTGAGAGTCAAAGATAAGATTCCAAACCTGGGTAGTGTTTCCTCATCCTTGATTTCACCTTAGTAGCCTTCATCTTGTGTCTTGGTAGTTTAATTCGTCTTAGTTAATTCCTTTAGTTTAATTAATTAAAACCCCAAAAATCAAATCAAATCAAATAAACCAGTTAAGTAATTAGTTGAGTCAGAGTCTAGTGTAGCGTCGCTAGTGTCTCGTGGGTTCGATACTCGGACTTCATTAGGCTTTACTACGTACGATAGGTACACTTGCCTGTCAGTGGTCTAGCATTTAGAGAGTCTTAGTTTATAAATTTAAAACTAGGGTGTCTAGATTAGGTTAGTTTTTATTAGACCATAATTTGCACATCAATTGTATTTTCTTGCTTGTACGTCGTGTCATTGTCTTCATTGTAACTGTTCCATTCGTCATTTATGTTGCGCGGACCTAGGCGGTTGTGTACTGATCTTTTTTGTTGGAGAGTGTGCTGCACACAGTTGCTCTCGGTTTCACCGTATGTATCGCGCGTGTCATGCGCACTTTGCCTTCTTATGTTGGGTGTTATCTCGTGCTGGCTTCGCGCGTGCGCCTGCAGAGAAATATGAGCACTTGGTGCCTTTTGTGGTGGAGTAACAAAAGCGGACTGATTTGCTTGCGCTTGGAGTAAGGCTTGTTGTGCGTTTAGTTGCGCATAGACAAGATTAAGAGACGCCGTCTGTTTGGCATACCAGGAAGCCAGCGTCTCTCCTTCGGGTAACCCCAAGAGTGCTGAGAAGTTTACTTGCATCTGGGCCGATGGAGCTGATGGGCCAGGTCCATGGCTCGTTGTTTGAACTTCTGGGGTTAACTGGTTGATTATCCCGGGTGGTGTTTGGAAATGGGCTCCGTTTATGGTTTGGTGGATGACCCTGGACGTGCTACCAAAAATCTCAGGGATTTCATTGTTTACTTGCCCCTCTCTGACAGTCTCGTTCCTTTGAAACCTTTGGACTTGAGCGGTGTCTGTAAGGAGTTCAAAGGAAGAGGTTTCTCCGTCCACTTGAGGGGAAGGGTTTGTTTCAGCCATTGAGAGAGTTTTTTGAAGAAAAAAGAGATGAAAATGGTTTGCAAAAGATGCGGTGGGCGCCAATGATGAAGCACTGGTTAACACCGATGGTTAACTAGCTGGGTCGTCTCCTAAGTGGGTTCAATCTCCTTCTCTACTCGCTTGAGACTGTGGTCCTGCAAAACAGCAAGCCGTTAGCTCGTTAAGAGGGGAATATGGGGGTTTCCCTCTTAACCGGGCTCCGGCATGAGAATAAGTACCGCTCTGAGGAGAAAATACTGTGTTATTGGTGGAAAGTGAGGATAACAGAATGGATAACCTGAATGATGAAGGGTCCTATTTATAGCCGGAGGGTGAAGGAGGGAGGAGCGACCTTGCCAGCTGCTACCGGGCGCTAGCTGTCCGACCAAGGGGAATATCCTCTTGGTCTCCTCTGCTACGGTCAGGATAGTGGTACACGTGGCGCGCCGTCCTTGGTCCATGTAGGAGGACTGGTACTGCAGCTGTCGGTCTGCCCCCAGGTAGTGTTGCAGGTCCACATGGCGTCTGGATATTGGTGACACGTATTGTCCTTCTTGTCTGGAGGAGCATCTTCGGTACCACCTTGACGTCTTCTAGAAGCTTCTGGATTTACTTGCTGATGTAGGCGCCATGTTGGACGGGAAAAGTGGTGTGATCCCTGCCATATGTGCATAGAATTGAAACCATACCTCTTCATCTATAGATTACTCATTATTGTGAAAATACCTTGAGGACACCATAAAACATGAAAAACATCATCATTCCAAAGGTTGAATGTGTAAACAGTGACAACCACCTTCAGCCATAAATTCATTCAATTTAAAAATAGAGTTTTTGAATAAGGCCTGTTTAAGTAAAATAAGCACTTTACATGGTTACTTAAAAATTAAGTTTAATCTTATATTGTCTGCCTTTACTGTCGTTCGTACTTGTGAAGTAGGGATGAGAAATATGCTCCGGCGAAAACACTGGTACCAAAAATCGCCAAATATGGGTACCGGTACCGAAAATTCTCGGTACGGTACGGTACGGTACCTTTATTTGAAGGTAAAATTTTAAAAGTAAAATTCGGTAAAATATCGGTACCGTACAAAAAACGCCAAAAAGTGGTTACCGAATCGGTACCGAAAAAAATTCGGTACCGGTACCAAATGGGTGCTCATCCATATTATGAAGTGATTATAATCTTTTACTTTTTTTTAATACATCAACATGTTCTAAGCTTCCAAAAATTAATGATTGCGTTTTTTATGTATTTTCATTTTTTTCACAGTTCATATCATCCCAACAATCGAGTTTGATAAAAGTGGTGATCATCTTGTAAACCATGATTTTGGGGGCTGGGTGATGTTATTTGAAAGAACGGATAAAAGGAGGTTTTCAAGCGGTAGACCAAGCTCATATGTTTACTGACTTGATTCTATACAATACTGATAATCAATGTTGTATATTACATTTCTCATCCCCCTAATGTTAATGGCGTACACTATTTACATTATTAAAGGCATAGAAGTCCTACTTAGTGAAAATACTTTATAGAACGAAGTCAAAACATAATTTATTTGGTTATCTCGAACTCAAAGGGAAAAGTAAATGAAATAGTGGGATTTTGAAAATACTTGGTGAAAATACTTTGTAGTGTTTGTATGTGTGGTAGACTTAGGGGGCGTTTGGTTCGCGAAATAATTTGGAATTAAAATTAGAATTTGTATAGAAATTAATATTTGAAGAAATTGAATTTGGAATTTAAATATTCCAATTGGAATTGGAAATTGTTGGAATTGGAATCTCAATTGCAATTTTGTTATGTTTGGTTGTCAAATGAATTGGAATCCATCACCCCGGCACCCACAACCACCAGTTCGGGTCGAAACGGTACGGGTTGAAACGATTCACGTCGAAACGGTTCGGGTCTAAGCGGTTCGATTCGAAACGGTACTGGTCGAAACGGCTCGCGTCGAAACGGTTCGGGTCGAAACGGTTCGCGTCGAAACGGTACGGGTCGAAACCGTTCGCGTCGAAACGGTACGGGTCGAAACCGTTCGCGTCGAAACGTTACGGGTCGAAACCGTTCGCGTCGAAACGGTACGGGTCGAAACGCTTCGGATCAAAACCAGTATGGATCGAAATGGTACGGGTTAAAACGGTGCGGGTCTAAACGGTCAAACATTCCAATGAATTCACTTTAATTCCTTCACATATAGGAAGGATTTTGAATTCCTTTAATTAAAGAAATTTGAATGAATTCATGCCTAATTCCAATTTCAATTCCAATTCCATTGTCAACCAAACACATGAAGATTGGAATTGAGATTCCAATTCCATCAAATTATGTGAACCAAACATCTTACGTGATGGAATTCAAATTCCAATTAGCTTAAATTCCATTGAATTTCTGCGAACCAAACGCCCTCTTAGTAGTAAATGTGGGTAATGGGATTTTGAATTTAGGAGCTACTTTGATGGTGTGTGCGTGTGTGTATTAATGTTATAGTGAAAGTGAAATATCAATATGTTGAAGAAGGTTGTTTATTGGATAAATTACACTTTTCGTCCTTTATGTTTGTACTAGATTGCAATGGATGACCTTTAACTTCAATAATTACAGTCACAGTCCTTTATTTGGAAAACCTATTACACCATAGGTCCTTTAACACAAACCAGGTTAAATTTTTCAGTTAAGTATGACATGTGCAAGGCACATGAGGGTATGTTTGTAATTTTACTAGTACAAAGGACGAAAAGTGTAATTTACCCTTAAACAAATAAACAACCACCACCACCACCACCAAATCCCATCCCCACCACCACTGTGACAGTCACAACCACCACCAAATCCCCGAAATCGTCCACCACCACCGCCACCAAATCCCCCAAATCGTCCACCACCACCGTCACCAAATCCCCCAAATCCACTACCACCGTCACCAAATCCCACCCCCACCACCACTGTTAAGTTGAAGTGAAACAGATCTAAAAATTCTCGTCGGAAAAAAGATAAACATCCATGATCCATCTTCATTACAAAAAGAACAAAAAAACAGAGTAATGTAAATACAGAGATTGCAGACCTCCTCAACTTCAGAAGATTCATTGAACTTTCATTCTCTTTCTTTCTGTTGATTCGTCAAGGATTCAAAATCAACTGATCAAAAAACCAGTGTTGATTTCAGAATATCATTACAATTTCACAGATTTGTAAACAAGCTTTCTTTGTAAACAATCTTTCTTTCTCAAGTCAAATCAGCCATAGATCTGGTTTCACCTCCACTTACAACCCATGGATGTCCTGCAAAAAACATTTACAAACCAATATTAATAACCTATACAGTATACACATCTGAATAATATCTATACAGAACTCCGGCGAGTCACCGTAAAACGAAGGAACTACGGCCAAATCAATATCAATAACCTATACAGTATACACATCTGAATAATACCCATGGTTTCACCGCCTCAAAAGTCTCCACCGGAGAGTCACCGTAAAACGGAGGAACTCCGGCCAAATCTCAATCAAATCACAAAATATCTTCAACAATTGAAACAAAAACATACCGAATTAACTTAATCATATTCAAAACGCAATCCAGCCGAATACACTCGAAATAACCTCCATCTCTGTTGAATTCCATGATGATCCCATTTGATTGAATGATTGAAAAACACACACACAGAGTGTGTTTATTCAGGGGCAAAACTTAAAAAAGTGTCCACTGAAGAGTAACTGTACGACTAGAGAGAGAGAGGCGGTGGTGGCGACCGGAGCGGCGAGTTGTTCGACGACGACTTGTTGGAGCTTGAATTGAGGTTTTCTAGTTGATGATTAGGGTTTTGGTTGGGTATGATCTGTGAAAAACTGAAAATGAAATAAATAAGAAGAAATAAAAAAGATATATAGTAAAATTACAAATACACCCTCATGTGCCTTGCACATGCCATACTTAACTTAAAATTTTAACCTGGTTTGTGCTAAAGGACCTATGGTGTAATGGGTTTTCCAAATAAAGGACTGTGACTGTAATTATTGAAGTTAAAGGTCATCCATTGCAATCTAGTACAAACATAAAGGACGAAAAGTGTAATTTTTCCTTGTTTATTTTTTATAAATTGTGTAGTGTTTTATTTTTATTTTTTTCTTTTCCTTCTTCCAAGTATGTTTTGAAGAAGTTCAATTTCCTCGCCAGTCTAAATGGGACCCACCTATACGCCCTCTTGGAGTTTATATGTTGAAGAAGGTTGTTTATTTTTTATAAATTGTGTAGTGTTTTTTTTTTCCTTCTTCCAAGTATGTTTTGAAGAAGTTCAATTTCCTCGCCAGTCTAAATGGGACCCACCTATACGCCCTCTTGGAGTTTTAATTATTTGCCATATAGCAAGCATCCATAGTTGGTATTTGTAAATATATTGTGTGCTGGATTTTTTAATATTTCTTAAATTTATAATAATTCTTATTTTCTCTTAGAGTGTTATGCATGCATTGTTATAGGATACTCTGAAGGAGGATATATGTAAAGTACAATTTCTCAGCACTTTCGCCCCTATATGACTTCTCGCTTCAGTCTGTTACATATCTAAGCATTTGTTCGTATTGGGTGGATGCTTTTGATAGAGAAAGCAAAACTACGGTGTGTTACCATTATCATGCAGAGATGGAGTTGGAAATGTATCAACTTTGGAGTTTATCCGACGAATCCCGCCCGGGAGGAACAATTTCGATCAAAAGAACAATCGGGCAAGATATTTAACAAGCAAGTTCTATTCAAATATAAAAGAGATTCTTCTATGGTGAACATGACAATTTATGTTCTTATGCATCAATAGTCAATGGTCCCGTTAAAGACTTGATGTAATCTGGTGTCCCTATTATTTAATATCTAGATCATTATGTGTAACTTTCTTTTAAATGTAGATGTTGTTGGTGTACTACGTGCATAGAGTTCTGTTATCACTAAATTTCGTCTATCACATAGTTTTATCTAATGAATGTATAAGTTTAATATAGTGGCGAGGAACTTAGTGTTTCGTTATGGGGCAAAGTTGCACTCAAGTTTACTGACGAAGCCGTCCGCAGTTATGAAAATAATCGTTTTGGTAATTTTGACTGGTTGCAAGGTCCGCGACGATATGTTTTCTCTAAAAAGATTATGCATATGTTTTGCCTACAGTATACTTTTGCATTAAAATGACACCATTTCATGTTTTAGTACTCTACCAGTTTTATTTTCTATCATTTTGTGGTTGTAAACTATTGACGTCCGTTTTCCTCTTATAAATTAAAGAATGGTGTTTTTGTTTGTAAAGTTGTTTAAATTTGTGTACACTTAATATATGTTAGCTTTGTTTGTCATGGTTTTCAACGTAACCCGTCCACCGGACGGGTATTAAACTAGTTATATTGGTTTACAGTTCTCCCAATGTAACAAAAATAATCATAATATATTTTCTACCATTTCTAAATACCTTTAAGGATTATCATGGTGTATATAATATAAAAAGAAACAGAAAAGGTAATTATTGCATAATTCTTTACCCTTAAGTATTTGAGAGTCTAATCCATATGAATAATATTGAGTAAATAATAGTATATGTACTTGCACTAACTTAATAAAATGTTTAAAAGTAAATTGTAGATAACATTATCTATTTGTTAATCTAACCACATAGCGTAAAAAATAAATGACATATATAAAAAAAATAGGACATATTCTAAGCGAGATATTTTAGTTTTATGTACAATAAAAAAGAAGCATATGATTAACAAACCATATACAACCAACTATAAGCTATATGTAGAACCAATGTAGCTCAAGTTATGTGTAATGTTCCGTACTTTCTTCCTTTACTCATTTTATTTTAATTTGTATTCTATCTTCAATATTTTGTAACTTAAGATTTAATCATAATATAAATCGTATTTTATACTAACCTTGTTTAAATCATACTTACATGATACGTAATCGATCACGAAATACTTGTTATATACAAAACCGAAACATACACCGAGTCTATTTTATCTTCAGACTATTATGTATACATGTTTATACATTACACATACTTGCATACCCCTTAAAACACTCAAAACATGATTAATTATAAGTTTCTAGCATAAAATAATGGAATCATCAAACTCTAGGAGTCGCAAATTCTAGAAAGTTTGGTAAATTCTGCAGGTAGCGCACGGCCATACAACTAATGCGCATGACCATGCATACTGTGATCTGAATGACCGAGCACCTGATGTGCACCACCCTGCGTTCCGTGATCCGCATGACCGTGCACCTGATCCGCACGGCCGTGCAAAAGAACCAGGTTTGACATAATGTTTTCAAACTCGTGAATTTTGACTTTTTTTCCCTCCTTTCAACCCCAACCACCTCATTTAACACCCAACTATAAATACAACATTTTACCACCTTCTAAACGTTTTTCATACTTCAAACACTTTCTCTAACACTCTCATATCTCTACATTTCTCAACTTTAAACAGGTTCATCCAAGTTCAAAATAGTGAGTTTTGAACTTGTTTCTTCACTTGTTTCTTTACTTTTTCTTTATCTTTTTCTTCCCCTCCTTCTTGAAACTTGTAAATGGCGAAATTGTATCTTTTGTTTTTTAAGAAAATTACATTATCCTATATATTAAAAAACAAAGCTAATGAATAGTAGTTGTCACATCATAATGAATAGTAAACTTTCCTTATTGGTTGTCATGAATAGTAAATATACATAACTTCAAGTCATCTTTTGTTGCCTTTTTTCCCCTATACCATTTTTAAGTGTGTATATATATCCATTTTCTTCAAAGTTAGGAAGATTATTCATCATGGTGGAGTGGTTTTGTGGTTGTATGTGTTTTAAAGAGACTCAAGTTCAAATCATGGGGTCTTCTTTTTTTTTCTTCCATTTTATGCTTACATAACTTCACGTCATCTTCCTTTTTCTCCTCTTTCACACGTTTTTCTGATTGTATTTATACAATTTTTATTCCTTATTTGTTGGGTTAGTGGATGCTTAGACATCGCAATAGTCGCCATCGCCAGGAGTTACTAACTCGCTTGCTACCAACGGCTCTGTTGTATGAAAACTCCACTTGTCAACTTAAAAATAAGACACTAAATAGCACAGCTTTAATAACAACCAAGTACTTAGTCGCAATAAATAGTTTTACAATGACTTAGGCTTGTCGCGCCGTAACGCGGCGCACAGCAATAAAACCTAGTTTACTTAAAAAGGAAAACCATAGAGGTTACTTAGATAGTTTTCACTTATTTAAAGAGTTTTATTCAGTAGAAATATTGCTCGAGATCTTTTAAAATATAAATCATTGGAATGTACAGTAATACATATTTTACAAGATACCTTAAATTGAAATCTACCTAAAACTTAAAACATAAACAAAATTCAAGAGTCAAAATAGATAATAAATTTAGACATATACACACACAAACATAGACACATTTACAGTCACAAGTAATTAATTGGGCGAGGCTAGACTTACCTTCCATGCTTTTTTTTACATTCAGTAAAAACCATATAGGTGTGGTACGTTTAGCACAACTCTATAGTTTCATTCCGACCCTCCTTGGATATCAGGGAGCGTATGAAAGATACGAGAACAAGTATACACGGAGCAGAATGATTGTAATCCCGTCAGTAACAACATAAACAAAGCAACAAAAATCGTTAACATATGTGTTCATGAAATTCGCAATTTTCACCCGCCATGTTTTACTATACCTTGTGTTAACATCTTCGATCACTTTATCCATCTTCGGCACTTTTGTCAATTTCACACATTTACTCATTCCATTCCACAAATCCGCAGCCTCTTTATCACTCTTCAAATGGTTCAAAACTATCCCTCTTTCTCGCAAATACTTTGCATCTTCTTCAGTGTCGATTATCCCATTCATCAACTCAGTGTAACGAGCCAACACCAATGGTCCCGCTGCTACACAAGCTCCGTACGCCACCAAGTTTCTCAAATAAACCTCTGTGTTCACATCTAGATCAATCACCGGGAGGTAAAGTGTAGATGTTATGTTATCGAAACTCATATCTAATATCCCCCCGTTAACGGGTGAGAAAAGGATTCCAGCTTTTACCAATTCTGTAACTGAAGGGATTTTGATCTCTTCAATCGTTGGCGCCTTCGGCTCGCCACTTGCATCTTCTTCTTTCTCCTCTCCTTCACCATTAAACTTCTCGAGCATCCGCTCCATGGGTTCTTTCATGAGTTTGAGTAGAGGAAGATTTGATATGATCTTCCATGGTAATTTAATCAACAAAGTCATAGGCCTCCCAAAAATGAGTTTCTTGAAAAGCCTTACTAATCCTGCGTTTGATTTCGAGAGGAGGTTCCATATGTAATTCATAACTTTTCGAACTTCACTTTTTTTTTGCGAAAGTTTCTTCTTTTTCTTCTCCATCTGGTAACTCGGTGATTTGTTCGTTTTCAATGTCAATCTCAGCCTGATATTAGAGAATATATTACTTAGTTTATTGTGTATTTATTGATCAATTATTTATAAAGATGAAATTAGGTTATCATAAGAAAAAACACTAAAATAGACACATTAACCATTTTTTTTCCAAAACATACATTCGGTTTTAGTCTTTTAAAAATAAACATAGAATACCAACCAATCAGTCAGTGTCAACTAAGCCCCACCGACTATAGCAGGCACAATAAACCATGAAATGTACTACAGGCTCACGAAAACAACCAATCAAATAAATAAACATGTAAAATCGTTAGGGCGTAGGGTAGTCGGTGTGATTCACCGCATGCATGCGGGAAGTGCTTTTCACCGAACGGTGAATTGATGCCGCCCCATTTTCGGTGATCGGGTAGTGGGCAAATCGGTGTATACTCACCGATGAGGGAAGAGGAGGGAAGGAAGAGAGGCAGGGTTTAATGGTGGGTCCCAACCCCTTTCAACCAATCAAAAATTTTCTTTTTTTAATTGAGTGGGTGTTTGAATCACCACTAGTGTTTGAGTAGAAAATGGGGAGTGATGGGGGGACTTGACATAGCATGATATCATTGGGTAGAGAATGACTCAAACACCTTAGGTGTTTGAATCATACCCTCCACCCTTAGCCGTTAATTAAGACTTGGCCCCTGCTTTTACATGCGTTGCCTTTAATACGCGTTGCCTTTAATTTGATTGATTAGCCAGAAATGAAAATGTCTATTTTGTCACGGCTAAAATTTTAACGTTTAGTTTTGTAGTTTTGTTTGGTTAACATGTCCATTCTAATGACTTTATCTTCTATAACAATTATGATTATATAACAATTAACCATAAAAATATGTTATCTCTAGTACCTCCATGATTCCGAGCTCTTTGTTGTTTGGCACGGTCATGTGGTACAGAAAGTCGAGAAGATGATCACAGTCATTGATGTCAACATCCGGCAACTGTTGTTCATGAAACGGAGTAAGCTCCTGGTACAACCCCATCAACATTATCTTCAACGTCTCATCAGCTGACTTCACTTGACCACTTGTTAATTTCCTTAACTAGTGTTCCATCATCGTCCTGATTAAAAACAAGGGGATCTGATTCTCCACCATCACCACATCTCGAAGAATCGCCATGTGAGACAGATTCTTCCCTGTAACATCCACCACATGAGACATAGATGATGTAACTTTCTCAAGAACCCGACCTTCTTCTTTATTTAAAATCACCCCATCTCTTCTCCGATTCAACAAAAATATCAGCTGCAACTCAAGAATCTCTATTTAATATTAGACCTGCAAATCTTAATTCGTTCTAAATCGTTTCAGATCCAGTCAGAGAACAACAAATAATCCGATTTCGACTCGAGAAAACAACGATTTTTTTCGGTCGTAACTTTCAAATCAGCTTTTTTTTTCAATATCTTCAGTCTTTTTTTTAATCATGGATCTATCTTCATATAACCTGCAACTCAGATCTAGTTGTATTAAGAATCAGATCTGGAAGTCACTTCTATTCGCTAAACACACTTATAATTTTGATTCCAGTTCAGATCTGAAACTAAAACTTGATGATATATGCCTTTCTTCTTCGTTAAACACAAAAACCTGCACTTTTACTTCTTTCTTCGATAATCAACAAACAAAATTTTTTTTCTCGATTGTCACAACCCAAAAAATCAGATTTTGAATTCTGATTCAGATTCAATAACACCACTGATATTAGACCACCCGTAGTGGGGCGGTATTTGTAAAAAAAAATTGAAAAAAAACGCCGTATAACGCCCCCCCCCCCCCCCCCCCATTACGGTAGGCGTTTCCGGGCGTTTTTTTCGAAAAAAAAATCAGGTTGGCGTTTTATTTAAAACGCTTTGCTCCATTTGACCGGGCCAATCAAAAGTCTCCAACGGCTAGATAACGGCTAGTTGTTTTATTTTTTTTTATTTTTTTTTTAACCTTTTATCTATATATATATATATAAACTCATTCATTTTCAACCAAAACAATCTCAAAAACTCTCTAAAAATTATAAAAAACTTGATGGATTCTCCTAGTTCTTCATCCATGGTAAATTTTTACTACAAAGAGTATTTTGCGGATGGCGATGATTCCACCGATGAGGAGGTTGAGCAAGAGGCGGTTACGAGTGCTTGTCAACTAGCGGTGAGATATGTGAAGCATTGTCGTCGCCCCCAAGCAGAAAAAAATAAAAGAGGTTATATTGAACGAGACCGGCGCGCGGCACACGATCGTTTGATGAAAGATTATTTTGATGAGGCGCCGACATTTTCGAACGAAATGTTTAGGCGTCGTTTCCGAATGAGTAAGCGGTTGTTTCTACGCATAGTCGACGACTTGGAAGCCAACTACGATTATTTTAAACAAAAAGCGGATGCGAGAGGGGCACTTGGATTTACCGGTATCCAAAAGTGTACGTCGGCGTTACGAATCCTTGCTTATGGAAACACAACCGACATCAACGACGAGTATCTAAAAATGGCCGAGAAAACAACGCGAGACAGCTTGGAGCATTTTTGTCGCGGTACAATTCCTATACTTTACTTTTTGTTAACATTTAGATAAACATCCTATAACAATTATCGGTATTTTTGTCCACATAAGCTCAACTTATCAGATGTAATCATGGCGAGGGGATACGTTAAGGTATGATTTATACTTACCGACCGGTGTTCATCCACATCATGACACATTCCCGTATCAAGGTATGCACGAGAGTTCATCTTACTGGTGAGTATACCATTTATCATTTGTTTTGCCGTATATGAAAAATGTGAGAAACTCACTTATTTTGATTGAAAACAAGCCCTATGTGATAGAATCACTTATTGATGAGGAACTTGATTTTCAGATGCATGAGGGCACAAGAGAAAGTCCGTGAACAGGTCAGTACTTTCGTACAGCAAAGAGACGAACTTGACTCCCGGATAAATGTGATATATTATCACTTATTTTGTGGACATGTGATTGTTGATCACTTATTGAGGTCGTATGCAGTAAGTACACGTATGTATGATATCATGGAAGATCTAGACTTCGTCTCCGTTGATTTTCGGTAAAAGAAACAACCATGATACCTAGATGATAAACAGCATAAAGACCACATATCTCAGAACCTCGGCAATCTCTCAAACGAAATTTCGGTACTAAGACCATATGCCAATGAGCGGTTCCCACCTGGTCTTCAGTCGATTTAAGTTTATATCACCCTGCACACTTTAAAATGATTATGAGCCTACCGATACATCTTATATAGAGTTGCTTAACATTTTTCATTTTGCATTTCAGTTTAAAGAGGTTTAGACAGACCACTGATGTACTATCATTTTCTCTTTTGCTCGCCAGGAAACACATTTTTGTTTTTCTATTGTTTTTGAGTTTTGAAATTTTTCGATGTTTTTGAATTTTTTAAATTTTGGAATTACTCCCCCTAAAATCAACAAACTTAAAATAAATTTAAAAACACAAAGATATTTACAAAAACGATTTTCCGATGCGGATTACTCTTGTTTTACCTTAATGTCGTTTACCAAAATTAATTTTAATCAGAATTGATTTATCGAATTTTGGAGAATCAGTTGGCATGTCGGTAATCGGTGTGGACCATGACAATATTGATGAGTTTCATAGTGAAACAATCACGTGTGAGGTGATATTCGAGATCAACGTGTCTGGTCAAGGAGTGCTGTACGAGAGGATAATAATTCATAAAGCAGCTTAAATATCGACAAGAATAGGAGAGAATAGAAATTTAAAACCGTATCCTGCAACTGCTCCGTGCATTGCCAGGAATCTGAGCGCTCTCCCAAGCTGGATATCCACCAGGTGTGGATTTCAAAGTCGATTTAGTAGCTACTGAGAAATCTCTTCACAGCAACAAGATCATAAACCTCTGGGTCCGGCTGGTCTTCCACATTGCACCAGTGAAGGTCTTTGTCTTTCTCTTTGAGAAGTAGTGTGCGGTTGTTCAATCCACGCCAAGGCATCCGCACACCCGGTTGGTTTGTTCAACAAACACATTTTCTTCAATCACACCATGGAGAAAAGTACCCTACACGTTCATCTTGTGGACTTTGAACTTCTTGTGAAAGAAAAATCCATGAATCTTCAAAAAGCTTCAGACGTGCTACATGCGCGTACTTTTCATTGGAATCTTTCCTGTTGACCCGATCAAAAACCATAACTACCAAATTTTGGCATATTTTTCATCTTATCGAATTTTTCAACTTCATTCAACCACATTCTTTCATCAGACATTTTTGTATTCTTTTCTCCTCTCTCCATCAAAGGCAACAATATCCTCCTTGGGTACAACAACGTTTCGGAGCCTTATGTCGCCGATTTTGTACATGGACGCTCCACTATCAACAATCCTAAGACTATCAATAGTTCCTCCTGGAACATCCTGCACACTCATTCAGAGATTAGTTGGAGAGGGGGACCCAAGCCTTCACAGACTTGGGTCGTCCGTTATCATCGAGAATTGTGACATCCATTTCCCGATGATTCGGAATTGATGTAGCTCCCCCTGAAACAATTTCCGATTTTGGTTTCCAAATCTGTTTTTGTTTTTCATGTTTAACATTTGATTCAACAGATTTTGTTTGGACAACCTCTGGTTTTAAAACCTTTTCAACATTTTTCCGTTGTTTCTTTATGTGTTTCATTTCCCGTTGTTTAACAAGACGAGGGTCCTGTTTTGGTGAAACAGATCTTTTATGGTATTTGTTACCACGGGAGGGTTCAACCTTTGACTTTCCCTTGGTGAGATATGGACAATTCTTAACAATGTGTCCATACTCACAGCATTCAAAGCATGATCTCCGCTCAACAAACCTCGGAGTATCATAACTGTAGGAGCTTGATGATGAACTTCGTGATCTTGAGGTACTTATTCCTACATCACAACCGTTTGTGTGTTGTGTGTAATTGTTTTGACTGTTTCTTTTCAAAATTTTAACTTGTTTAACAAAATCCGTGTTGGATTTGTTTTCGAAAGTTTCAATTTTATCGGTCCCTCTGGATTTCACGAAGTTTATCTTCCGAATCGTCTTCTTGTTTTGGCTTTGTTTGAATTTTCCCTTTCCTTGGGCAGCGTGATTTTGCTTTCGTTGATTGTTTTGTTTTTGCAATTTTTGATTCCCATATTTCTTTCTAACTTCGGATTTTGGGATATGAGCACACTGAGTTACTACAACTCTTTGGCTCGACTTTCCCAAAAACTTACTGGTAGAATCTTCGAAAACTTTATCAATCAAAGATTGATTGACATTTTTGATAGGGAAATCCTTATCTGGATATATTTTATCAGATCCAATCAACGTGTAAAGCAAGTTCACGCTTTCACAGCTTCCAGATGAGGATTCAACAGATTTGGCTGTAGCAGTCACAAACGGTTTTGCAGGTGGATCACAAAGAATGTAATTTTCGAAAGGTATGTTTTCCTCTTTTGTTACCGTTTCTGAGTGTTCAGAGTCAGTATCCTCGGATTCATCATCTGATGAATCAGCATCCTCAACAATGACTACAATGACTGGAGGATCCTGATTTCGTTCAGCTGTTGACACTTTCGCATCTGCTGATTCATCCGAATCTGAGGATACTTCCTTTTTGTAACCTAGCCCAAATGTGAATTCCTCAAGGCTCAATGAAACTGAGGGCTCAAAATGAGGTTTATTTTCCTCATCAGGCATCGAAGAATAATTTTGTTTAATATGTGGTGGACATTTCTTATAACCTATGCACGTGACATCATTTTTCTTTTTCTGTATGTCAATGATGTGATCCAGCACATACCTAGAGTTTGAATAACTATTCAGCTTAAGCTGGATCGCCTCACTTTCACACTTAGCACAAGCCAACTCTTTTTGCATTAACTCGAGCCTATTGATGTAAAGGTTTATTTCAGTTTGTTTTCTTGAAACCATTTTCGTTAGCTCGGTCTTATCTTCTTTTAATGTTTCAATTACCTTTTTAAATTCCTTTTCATAATTTTCACGAAACATGTTGGCCTCTGTGCATTTCGAAAGATCCACTATCAACTTTTGATTGTGCATATTTGTCACTTCAAATTTGTTTTGCAAAGCCTCATGTTTGCTTTGCAAATCACACTACTTAGCATCAAAAGAAACATGTTTGTTTTGCAAGTCAGACAATTCAGCATTTAAAGCATCATGTTTGCTTTGCATTTCAGACATATTAGCATTTAATCCAACACACTTATCACATCTATCACAACTATCAGATTTTGATTCATCGACACGTACCTGACTGGAATCACTCTCAGATGTTGACCTGTCTGCATCAGAATCAACAACCTCCCTTGATGATTTACATTCAGATCCATCCTCGCTTGAACTTGAACTTGAAGTTGTAACATCTTCAACTGAACTATTGTCATGTTCAGAACTGTCACCGTTTCGCGATGATTCACCATTGCTGGCATCTTTGACAATTTTAGCATAAAACGTCGTTTTTGTTTGACTACAGTTCCTTGGATCAAGAGATGATGGTGCTATAGTAGAACGATGGCGCTGTGAGGCAACTGGTGGTAATGGATTTCCATACAAGTCTGTTGTTGGAGCTGGCTTTACAGGAACTTGTATCGGATTGCCATACAAATCTGTGCTTGTGACAAACGTCGTTTGAAGTGGAGCATGTGAAGCAACTGGTGGTAATGGATGTATAATGATGAAAACCTGCTCAAAACACTCAAATCAAACAGTTAAGAATGTTTTAAAAAGCTTCTGTTAATAATATCACAAATATGTGACGAAAATAGGGGTTTTCGTCGCTGATATGTTTGATTTAGTCGCTGAAAGGGTGATTTCATCGCTGAAAGGGTGATTTCGTCGCTGAAAGGGTGATTTCATCGCTGAAAGGGTGATTTCGTCGCTGAAAGGGTGATTTCGTCGCTGATGTGCCTTTTATGACGAAATCAGGGGTTGTTTTCGTCGCTGATGTGCCTTTTATGACGAAATCAGGGGTTGTTTTCGTCGCTGAACTGTTGATGACGAAAATAGGAGTGATTTCGTCAAACAACCCTTGATGAAAATGGTGTTTTCGTCCAGCTGGTATGTATGACGAAGTCTTGGGTGATTTCGTTAAATATAGCAAGTTGCAAGATATTTTCACCACTTGATATCTTATCCTAATCTTTTATCCTTTATCCTACTGACACAAATGGTTCTATTGTCAAACCACCTTATCTCCTACAGTCCACAAATTCAACAATTCATCATTTGAAAGAGCAAGTTTTTCAAACAAATATATCACTAACAACTCAAACAAATTGAACAAAGCAGATTCAACTCAAATATCCCAGAAAATATGAACAACCTTACGAATAATGAAGAACAATATGAGTATTTGAAGATTCTGGACAATATTTTCACCGAAATAATTTTCCGAACACAAGTTTTTGCACAAAAGTTCACTAAAAATCCTTTCTTAACATGTAAAAATGAAAACTAACAAGATTTTTATAAGAACAAACAGCAAAAACACAAGATTTTCAAAGATTTAACCCTGATTTTTCTGAAAATATAAACTTTCGGTTTCAAAAATCAAGAACAAATCTGGAAACACATGAAAATCTACTTGTTTTTAACAAGGAATCGAGCCAATGCTCTGATACCAATTGTAGGTCCACCCGGAGGATCGAGTAACCTCTATTCCTGTTTTCCGACAAACCTGAGAGTGCGGAATCCAAACGGGTAAGTTAAACCAAGTTACGAACACGTAAAACACAAGATTCACCGATTAACACTCCAATGTATTAATCTAGAAAACGGTTACAAAGCAATGTTTACAAGATGCTCTCATAAACTCTCAGTGTGTGTGTGTTTTACAGTGTGTTCGTTCTCAAAGTCTATGCAGACTTCCTTCTCTGTGCTCTGTCTGTTATGCTGGGTATTTATACTAACAACATGACGAAATCCAGTCCAAGACGAAAACCCACGACGAACACCAAGATCTCGACGAAATCACATGTGATTTCGTCTCTTATGGGATTTCGCCATACAAGGGGATTTCGTCCCATTTGGTTTTCACCACAAGGGTGTTTTCGCCAACAGTCACATGTTGGGCCCCTGTTTTCGTCACATGTATGGGCCATAGACTTGGGCTTCATCATGTTGGACTACTTCTTATGTTGGGCTTCAAACAATTGGTCCAAACAACAAATAACACTAAACAATACTAAATGCATACTGCACACACGCAGTAGCAATTACATCGAACGATACGAAGTAACTAGCATACCAAGTCAAGACAGGAGGATGTCTTGACTACGGCCTTCACTTCGTAGCCGAGTCGAACCGAGCCGAGCCGTATCCACATAATATGTATCAACAAAAGAGTTTTATTCAGTAGAAATATTACTCGAGATCTTTTAAAATATAAATCATTGGAATGCACACTAATACATATTTTACAAGATACCTTAAATTGAAATCTAGCTAAAAGTTAAAACATAAACAAATTTCAAGAGTCAAAATAGATAATAAATTAGACATATACACACACAGACATAGACACATTTACACTCACAAGTAATTAATTGGGCGAGGCTAGACTTACCTTCCATGCTTTTTTTTTACATTCAGTAAAAACCATATAGGTTTGGTACGTTTAGCACAACTCTAGTTTCATTCCGATCCTCCTTGGATATCTGGGAGCGTATGAAAGATACGAGAACAAGTATAAACGGAGCAGAATGATTGTAATCCCGTTAATAACAACATAAACAAAGCAGCAAAAATTGTTAGGAATTTCCAAGATCCAAACACATATGTGTTCATGAAATTCGCAATTTTCACCCGCCATGTTTTATTATACCTCGTGTTAACATCTTCGATCACTTTATCCATCTTCGGCACTTTCGTCAATTTCACACATTTACTCATTCCATTCCACAAATCCGCAGCCTCTTTATCACTCTTCAAATGGTTCAAAACTATCCCTCTTTCTCGCAAATACTTTGCATCTTCTTCAGTGTCGATTATCCCATTCATCAACTCAGTGTAACGAGCCAACACCAATGGTCCCGCTGCTACACAAGCTTCGTACGCCACCAAGTTTCTCAAATAAACCTCTGTGTTCACATCTAGATCAATCACCGGGAGGTAAAGTGTAGATGTTATGTTATCGAAACTCATATCTAATATCCCCCCGTTAACGGGTGAGAAAAGGATTCCAGCTTTTACCAATTCTGTAACTGAAGGGATTTTGATCTCTTCAATTGTTGGCGCCTTCGCCTCGCCACTTGCATCTTCTTCTTTCTCCTCTCCTTCACCATTAAACTTCTCGAGCATCCTCTCCATGGGTTCTTTCATGAGTTTGAGTAGAGGAATATTTGATATGATCTTCCATGGTAATTTTATCAACAAAGTCATAGGCCTCCCAAAAATGAGTTTCTTGAAAAGCCTTACTAATCCTGCGTTTGATTTCGAGAGGAGGTTCCATATGTAATTCATAACTTTTCGAACTTCATTTTTTTTTTGCATAAGTTTCTTCTTGTTTTTCTTCTCCATCTGGTAACTCGGTGACTTGTTCGTTTTCAATGTCAATCTCAGCCTGATAATATTACAGAGAATATATTAGTTAGAGTTTATTGTGTATTTATTAATCAGTTATTTGTAAAGGTGAAAGTAGGTAATAATAAGAAAAAAAACACTAAAATAGACACGTTAACCATGTTTCTCAAAATATGGAATACCAACCAATCACCCAGTGTCAACTAAGCCCCGTCAACTATAGGAGGCACAATAAGCCATGAAATGTACTACAGGTTCTTGAAAAAAAAAACAATCAAATTAATCAGGACCGGCCCTGAGAATTCGTATACCCTGTTTGAGATTGAAAAAACGTGTCATTAAGCCTTAACGAAATTGAGTATTGGGCTCATTAAAGATTTAAACCTAATGTCAATAAACGTGAAAATTGAGTATTGGGCTCACACGAGGGTTTCATGGCCGGCCCTGAGGGTGGGCGGGGAGGACCACAGGTGGCCGGCCCTAATTGATAACCATCGGGGATGACCCTAGCCGATTTTACACGTTTGTTGATTTCATGGCCGGCTCTGAGGGTGGGCGGGGAGGACCACCGGCCATGAAATCAATAAACGTGTAAAATAGGCTAGGGCTTAGCTGGTAATTCAGACTTAGCCTCTGCTTTTACACGCCTTTAATTTGATTGGTTCTATTGATTAGCCAGAAATGAAAATGTCTATTTTGTCATCGCTAAAATTTTAACGTTTAGTTTTGTAGTAATGTTATGACCCCGAGATCTATGGACGTAGTTTTTAAAAGGCTTAGTTTTGCTATTCAAAAAGGGGTAGCGTGGCGCAGCTTATTGACCGTTTACCAACTATCTCGATATAAATTCGAACTATATGTAAATACTTTAGTATTATGTTTTGTAGTTTTTTTTTTTTTTTTTTTTGTTTTTTGTTAACATGTCCATTCATATGACTTTATTATATAAGGAAACATAACTAAATATTACCCTCTATTTTTTTGTTAACATGCCCATTCGTATGACTTTATTTTATACCCTCTATAATAATTATAATTATATAACAATCAAGCATAAAAAAAAATATATTATCTCTAGTACCTCCATGATTCCGAGTTCTTTGTTGTTCGGCACAGTCATGTGGTAAAGAAAGTCGAGAAGATGATCACAGTCATTGATGTCAACATCCGGCAACTGTTGTTCATGAAACGGAGTAAGCTCCTGGTACAACCCCATCAACATCGTCTTCAACGTCTCATCGGCTGACTTCACTTGACCACTTGTTAATTTCCTTAACTGGTGTTCCATCATCGTCCTGATTAAAAACAAGGGGATCTGATTCTCCACCATCACCACATCTCGAAGAATCGCCATGTGAGACAGATTCTTCCCTGTAACATCCACCACATGAGACATAGATGATGTAACTTTCTCAAGAACCCGACCTTCTTCTCTCATGGCGTACACTTGAAGGAATTCGAGTAAAAACGCCATGTCAACTGCCATCATCCACACCAACGCATCAGCGGACATATCAAGAAACTTGTGATAGCAAGCTCGAATTCTAGCCTCGTCGTCTTTCTTCATTATCTCAACAATTCGTTCGAAACTCACGTTCATGTGTTTCTGAATTCTCCGGGCAGCAGCAAGCTTGTACCTTTGTTAGGGTTTATAATTATAATTTGTAAGTACCTTTGTTATTAGAAGATACTAATATTTGGTTACGTTTCTTCTATAATTATTCTTATTGTATAGCTATATATAGTTGATTAATAATATATAATAAGTGACCGGGTTTTCATTGTTGTACATACCTTTGCATGTCGTAGACCTCTGGGCGCCAATGGTGGAAAGGGCCTAACGCGACTTGTTGTGGGATGTAGGATTCGGGGTCGGTGGCTAGAAGTACTTGAGGGACTGTGAAGATACATACGGGAATTTTGCCAATCATTTCATCGTCGTGTTCGACAATGGATTTACGCATGTTTTCAACCCATTCGTCTTCATCGATGTTCATCTTAGAGAACGAGTATGAATTGGTAGAGAGTGATTTGGTAGCCATAGTGACAAGAATGGTTAATGGTGTTTTAGTGTTTTCTATGCTTAAAACACATGATGGGTCTTATAGAGGAGATAACGTAGATTTAGGGTTTAAATATACATATTTTATTGACCACGTGAAGAATAAGGTATATAAGGAAACTCAATATATGTTATCATGTAGGTTCACATGATGGGACAACTGTGACAGCAAGCAAAAATTTAAATAGATGAATTAATGTGATATAATGATGTTTCATTTTATTAACACCTTGTTAATTGTTTGATGAATTAATGTGATATAATGATGTTTCATTTTATTAACACCTTGTTAATTGTTTGATGAATTAATGTGATATAATGATGTTTCATTTTATTAGCACCTTGTTAATTGTGATTTGGAATAATCACATGACGATCTGTAACTTATATCGTATGTATCAACGTCAACCACATCACCTTAATTTTTATTTTAAACGATGTTAACTAAAAGTTCCCTTGCCAAAAGACACACTTCTCCCTACACTGGCACTTAGGGGTAAAGCGGGGCGGAGTGAGTTCGGTATAGAGTGGGAAGGAATCAGAAAGGCTGAGGTGTAAGCTATGATAGAGAAACAACAGGATGGAGAGAACACAATAATGAAAACACCGTACCATCCCGAATTGGAGGAAATCCACCACCGGGATGGAGAGAAGCAGGATGGGAGCTAGCAAAAGTTGAGGTGGAAGCTGACATGAAGAAAACAACAGGACAGAGAGACCACAACAACGGGAACATCATCCCAAATTGGAGAAAACACAAAGAAGGAAATGATGCACAGGATGGAGAGGAGCGGGATGCTAGACATCGACTCCGTCCACCCTTAGGATGAAAATCGTGTTAGATTTAACTTATGCAAATTGATGAACGCATACATGACTCATATATTTATTTGTGTTAAATAAATTAATTTCAACCTGAGCACACTTAAAACAATGTAACCCAATCATAACTCTTGTACCCGTTTATCTAGTTGATCAAGCGGTTTGGTGGGTTTCTAATCTGTAAATGAAATGTAATCAAGTTGTAAATAGGTTAAACAGATTCTAAACGAGTTGAAAACAACTTATTAAGAGTGTTAGAATTATTAGAGATTAACCCAAATACAACATGTATATTAAATTATTAGTTAAACTAAATTTGATTATTTTTCATGTTAATATTCGAATCCTATAAAAATTAAGTTGGCCTAGTTGCAATGGTGTAAAGCCATATGATGGAATTGGATAATTAAGGTATAATTATTGGTGGTGGAAGCTGCTTGGTAAATACTTAAATCACTTCAAAACAAATGCTCCTATTGTTATTGCATTATGCAATAATTACAAGTCTATAAGTGCAACCGGCCCCATGTCCTTTAATTATCATAATTTAGCTTATAAGATTCTTCACAGAAAATACGTATCCGTCAACATCCTTTCACAACGTGAATAATGAAATATTCTCATTCTCAACTACTACAAACTCAAGTGTCGGCCACCTACACCGTAATAGTTGTGGGCTTTCATTGGGCTAAATGGACAGCTGCCTGACACTCCCCTATTGGCCCAACAAATTTACGATTTTATCCCCCTTTAAAATTACGATTTTACCATCGGTTAAAAATTATGTTTTCACCCTCGCTTAAAAATAAATTTACGCTTATGCTCCCAGCTAAATATTTCAATTTTGCCCCCGGTTAAAAATTACGATTTTGCCCCGTTTCAATTTACACTTTTGCCATTAGGTTTTGAACCGGGGGCAAAGACATAATTTTAAACTGAGGGCAAAACCGTAATTTTAAAGTGGGCATAAAATAATAAACTGGTGTAAAATCGTAATTTTGAGCCGGGGAAAAACAAAATTTTATTGTGAACTGGGGCGAAAACGTAATTTTGGCTGAGGGTAAAAGCGTAATTTTTTACCGAGGGCAAAATCGTATTTTTTAGCTCGGGGTAAGAGGGTAAATGTATTTTGAAGTTGGGGCAAAACCGTATTTGTTTGACTGGGGGCAAAAACGTAATTCGTTTTTCTTTGTTTTCCTGCTGACATTACAAGTTTGCCCCCAGTGTAAAATTACAGTCGTGCCGGCAACTTCCTGGCACTCCCCCGTTGGTCCATTTAGTTTACAGTTTATCCCCGAATTAAAGTTATGATTTGGCCCTCAGTTAAAAATTACGTTTTTCCCATCGTTTTAGTTTTTTTACCAAAACTTTAAAGGTTTTTTTTTAATTGGTTTACTCGATTTAATTTTTTTTCGTGTCAAGGAGTTGCCTAACACTAGCTCATTAGTCCTGAGAAATTACAGTTTTGCCCTGAGCCCAAAATTACGGTCTTATCATCGTTTTTGTTTTTTTTTTCCTAGCAAAATTATAGTAATTTTTTTTTAATTGGTTGAGAATTATTCGGTTATCGCCCCGCAACACGGACAGGGCATCTACTAGTTATAATACATATAACATGTGGATATCGAGTTAGATAATGGTCAATGTTCTGTAAGAAAAGTGTCTAGTGACACAAATATGTAGTGGGACATATAAAATACACAAGAGTAGGTAAAAGACAGTGTTACCCTCAAATTTTAAATGTTTTCACACAAATATAAACTCATTTTTAAACACCTTCATTTAATTTGGAATTACTTGACGACCGAGAACTTGTATCATATATTTAATTTAATTTAAGTAGACAGGTTGAAATTAATAAACCTGTGCATGACCCTTATATAACCCCTATAAAACATGCACGTTAGTAGATTGTTCAGCTAAATGGGTCATACAAGTTGATAGATTGTAAATGAGTTATAACCAAGTTGAAAACTTGATGTTGAAGGAAATACCAAGCCACACTCCTTTAATATTAGAGTTAATTACATAGTTAGTCCCTATGGTTTGCACAAAATAACAAACTTAGGTACTAATAGTTTAAAATCACCTTCTTAGGTATTAACTTTTCATTTTGTAACGTTTGGAGGTATTAACTTCTAGGGTATTAACATAGTTAGTCCCTGTGGTTTGCACAAAATAACAAACTTAGGTACTAATAGAATGTGATTTTAAACCTACAAATAAGGTTAATACCTCTAAACGTTACAAAATGAAAAGTTAATACCCTAGAATGTGATTTTAAACTATTAGTACCTAAGTATGTTACTTTGTGCAAACCACAAGGACTAACTATGTAATTAACTCTTAATATTACGAAGAGGGGCCGACCTCTTTATTTTTCTACACCAATCCTTATTTACTACATCTTTTTTGGGGGTGTATAGCTTAGTTGGTAGAGTATTGGGTTTTAACCTAACGGTCACAGGTTCAAACCCTGCTATACCCAAGCCTAACTTTTACTATACTATGAATATGGATGCGTAGTAGCGTAAAGAGCACTATTTGGCCTTTAGATTAGAGGCGTTTTGCCGTCTTTGATTGGATGGAAAGAGATATCTAAAGTGTGCAATGAAGGATCTCGAACATGATATCGTGTTGAAGGACAATCTGTAGGGAGAAATGAGTATTTTATCAGGGCTACAATTTGAAAAGACTGAATTACCCTCATGTGGATGACGTATGAATTCATTTTTTTCATTACCTGAGAGGCATTAACATTGGGGCTAAACGTGCAACCCACACACGAATGTTTGGACTACGTTTTCATTTTTTTTCTTCCCCGGCCATAAATGTAATATGATAAACCATATGGGACTATTTGTGAAATTAACTCTAGGTTTAATAGGTGGTAATAAAGTCATAATCGGGGTAAGAAAGTCATAATCGGCTAACAAGTTCATGACTTAACTACATGCTTAAAAATGATTCCAGCTTAAAACGAGTTGAGAAGTCGATATGTTTAATTTTATTACAACTTGAGCACGACTCTTTCATATTAAACATACATGACGTGTTAAACTCATAACACGTGTTTCTTTTTTTTTTTAATAAAAGTTTATTCATAGAAAATACGTATCTGTCGCCATCCGTTCACAACGTGAATCATGCTGTATTATAATATGTATAACATATGAAGATAGGGTTGGATAAATATCCACTACAAGAAAAGTCTTTTAAGGAAAAATATTATAATACTTAGGCTACTCGGTATGGGGTTCGTCCCCGGTCCGGCTTGGTTCGGCGACGGAGGGAACACCGTGCCCCCCCCCCCCCCCCGCGTCCCGTCGTCCCCGTCTGATCCTTGCCGTTTGCGACGATCCAAATAAGGTGGGGCCCAATCCAAAAGTAACTGTTTAAAAAAAATTTAATTTCTAATTAAAATTAAAGTTTCAAACGGTAATATTTCAAAAAATCCCCCATTTCACTTCCATTTTTATAAATACTCACCTCTTTAACCATTTTTTTCATAACTTTTCACCCACTACCACCCCATCTCTCTCACATTTTATAACCACTCTTCCCTTTTTATAAAAACTCATCATATTTTATACCGTTTTTTACCCACTACCACCCCATCTCTCGCTCAAAAATTATCATGGCTTCACCCATTTCTTCCATTTCTTCAATTTCTTCTATGTCTTCATCGGCTTCGTCTGCGTGGTATTCATCATCTTCGGAAGAGGATGATATTATGCACAACATGATTATGAACGCGGCTCAGGTCTTCATGGCGGCTGATGAAGGGTCGTCCCAACGGCTAACTAGACGAGCAAAATATAACCGAAACCAAGAAGGTATTTTACTTTTTTTTTCCTTATGTTTTATATTGCGGAACGACGCTAGGGGGCTAAGGGGTTTCAGTAATTTACAAAAATGCACGTCGGCCATTCGCCAACTTGCGTACGGTTACGCACCCGATGCATTAGACGAGTATATTAGGATGTCTGAAAGAACCGCACGTCGATGTTTGCACAAGTTTTGCGAATGGGTTGTCAAATTGTATAGTAAGCGATATGTAACAACCCTCAAGAAAACCGACACCCTCGAATATTTTCCGACACCCCATTATATCTTAAATACCATTATATGTCTTATATTACACCCCGTATGTGAAAACCAAACCCGAAATATGATATAGTATTAGAAATAAAATATAAAATCTGAATTCTGAGTTGAGGCGGGCCGCGTAGGATTCCACCTCAATCTCACGCGGGCCGTATCAAGACCAGACTTTGACTCCGCTGAAACCTTTAGTTCAAGCGGGCCGCGTAAGAGTTCTCCATAGTTGACGCGGGCCGCGCGTGTTCTAAATGGTGGCGCATCCTGGAGCTGACACGTGTCGATATCGTGTCGAACCTAGTTGATGACCCAGCTAAGCTACTGGGTTGACTAGAGTCAACGCGGGCCGCGTAAGGCTTTGCCTTACCTTACGCGGGCCGCCTGAAAGTCGAATTCAGCATGTATAAATAGATGGCATCGGATCTCATTTCAGTTCGCTCACAATTTCATTCTCAATCTCACTTTCTGAATTAGATGCATTATAGTCGGGTACTATACCCTAATTAGCGAGGTTCTGCTCCGTTGGAAGTATTATAACCCCAGTTTCGTAATAGTTACGCTGCCCGATTGATTTAGGGTTCCGTAACAACTGTCGTGGTTTTGCCCGACGTAGTTGTTGGAATGTCGTCTCGGGGAGGATATTATTAATATTTTCAAAGGGTTATGGTACTAACCAATGTACATTTGTATAAATTTTAGATTATACCCAGGAAACCCTTACGAAAAGCCTAAGACAGCAATGTGAGTTTATCCTCTTTTTGATAATGTTTTTGGTAATGTTTTACCAAACCTTAAATGTTTTACTATGAAAATTAGCAGTGATTGAGTCTTTGTAGTTCTTCAATTACTGCCGGTATGTTGGGGTTTTGTATACAAAATTTTGTACTACTTGCGAGTAGTAAGTCGGGATGACAATACGTTACCATTGGACAATGAGTTAGCCAATGGGTAATATGACCCACAAGTCAGGATTGATAGTACCAAATGGAGTAATTGTGTAGACATAAACAATGTGATCGCTCTCAATACTGTTCACTGTGACTTTTTAATTAAACTTGATTAAACTGGGATTCACTCACCAGTATTTCCTGCTGATAAAATGTTTTAAACACGTGTTTCAGGTAACTTAGTGTGAAGCCAATAAAAGCCAGCTGTACAGCACTGAAGGCTTGGAAAAGTGGCAATAAAGTTACCTAAAATAAAATAGATGTTTTTATTAAATAAAATAGGATTTATTCCTATGAAAACGTGTGTACTATGAACTTGGGTTTCATCTCATTTGTTTAATATTATAAAATATGGTGGTTTTACTCTGATAAACATTTCCTAACTACGGTCCTGATGTAAATTCCACTGCAAGACTAAACAAACTGATACCACCGAAGTCTGTGATCACGTCCGCCCGTTCCCGGGACAGATAGGGATCGGGGGTTGTGACACGATACCTGCGGAAACCGAACGCAAACGACGTTCAAAAATTATATCAAGCACACGAACAGAGACATGGTTTCCCAGGAATGCTCGGGAGCATTGATTGCATGCACTGGCCGTGGCAGAACTGCCCAGTCCAATGGCAAGGTCAGTATACTAGGGGAGATCATGGACATCCGACTATTATTCTAGAGGCGGTTGCGTCACAGGATCTCTGGATCTGGCATGCTTTTTTTGGTCTACCTGGTTCGCTCAATGACCTTAACATCATATACCAGTCACAGATATTTGAGGATGTAGTGGCGGGTACAGGTCCAGACACAAGCTTTACAGTTTCGGGGGTGGAATACAGGCGAGGTTACTACCTAGCCGATGGGATATACCCAAAGTACTCGACAATCGTTAAAACTATTCCGCACCCGACAGACGACAAAAGAAAAAAGTTTGCGAAGTTTCAAGAGGGTGCGAGAAAAGATATTGAACGGGCTTTTGGTGTTCTACAAAAAAAATGGCACATCATCCAGCACGTTCGCAAACACCAAAGAGGTTACGACACATTATGTACGCTTGTATCATCATTCATAACATGGTCATTGAAGACGAAGGTAGAGCGATATGCGAGTACGACGAAGACGCGTCAACTGGAAATTCTGTTCCAGTTAGTGCGGAACAACAAGATTTGAACATGTTCGCTCTACGTAACGAGTACACACATCATAACCTACAAGCGGACTTGGTGGAGTACATTTGGAACAACGCTCAAAACGAACCCGGCCACGACATGGAAGACGAAGACTAGTAGCTAATTTTAATATATTAGGATATTTTTAAGTTTATTTTTTTTTAAGTTTATGTTTTTTTTAAATTTATTTTTTTTAAATTTATTTTTTTTAAGTTTAAGTTTATGTAATGTTTTTTAATATTAATGAAAATATTTTGTTACTTTATTTGTTAAATGTTAAAAAAAAGTTGAAGATTAAAAAAAATAAAAAAACATAAAAGTGGTGGAGGATGATGACTAGGACCATCTTACCATGCCCTCTAGTTTTGGAGGATGGACCATCCTTTGGAGGACTATGATGTGGCGCCTACGTGGCGGATCATCCTCCAAGGATGGTCCATCACCATACCCACTAGCCTTATAGAATAGTAGGTAAAAAAGTTAATACAACATAAGTTTCAAAAATATTTCACTTTTTTTAACAGCAAATTCCAATCACATTCATCACCAAACATTTGTACAGTACTAGACCAATCCTTTACACAATCACCAAAGGCAATACAGAAAACAAAAAACCATACAGTGAACTAATCTCTTACATCAAAAATATTTCACTTAAAATCATTTTATTACCAGCACCCTTTTTAAGTGTAGTTAACAGGGTTTTTATTCCACTAATGCTTATGTATTAATTCTGCTGGCCACTTTTAGAAAATGTCACTTTGTCAATAAAATAATAGAGTAAATTGCCAAAATCGTCCCTGAGGTTTGAGCACATTTGCCATTTTCGTCCAAAATGATACTTTTGTACCATTTTGCCCCCCACGTTTGTAACTTCTTGCCATTTTCATCCAAACCACTAACTTAGTTTATTTTTCTGTTAAGTTGAATGATATTTGGATGAAACTGGCAAATATAAACCACAGGGACGATTTTGGCAATTTACTCAAACTCTTTTTAATTTCTTTTATTTAATTAATTTTGTCACATATATAATAAAAAAATATACATCCAATTTGAAATTAATTTCCAATTTCTTTATATAAATCAGTTTTATTAAGAGAAAAATCTGGTATATACTTTTCAATATTTTCGCTCTTAAACTTTTAATAAATATATGCAGTTTGAAATATAAGAAGAAAAATAAATCATACATTTTGTATTAGTTTTTTTTCTTTCTTATCCGAAGAAAAAGAAATCATACATTTTCAGTTAGTTTTTTTAGTTCTTATCTATTTTTAGTTTTTAGTTTATTTTTATGTAAATGTATTATTTTGCTTGTAACATATTCTATTGCTTTTTTTATTACCTGAGTTTTATGAATTTTTTTTATAAAAGTTATTTGATTTGTTATCCTTAGTGATGATTTCTGAAAGATTTGGGAGTACCATAGCCCAAACTCAAATTACGTAAAGCTGTTATTTTTTATTCCTTTATAACCTTATTTTATTCAAACAGTTATCAACTTTCAACCTTTATAAAATTTTGTCAAAAACTTTTATAAATATTTAGTTATATACTTATATACGTCTCAATATTTATGTTACAAGCAAAATAATACATTTACATAAAAATAAACTAAAAACTAAAAATAGATAAGAACTAAAAAAACTAACTGAAAATGTATGATTTCTTTTTCTTCGGATAAGAACTAAAAAAAACTAATAGAAAATATATTATTTATTTTTCTTCTTATATTTCAAACTACATATATTAATTAAAAGTTTAAGAGCGAAAATATTGAAAAGTATATACCAGTTTTTTCTCTTAATAAAACTGATTTATATAAAGAAATTGGAAATTAATTTCTATATTAATTTATAAAATTTAAAACATCCTTCGCCTTAATAGAAAAAAATTAACTTAGTTAGTGGTTGGATGAAAATTTATAAAAAATATGTGACAAAACTATTTTTTTTTTCATAAAAAAATTGTATGTATATTCTTTTTTATTATATATGTGACAAAATTAATTAAATAAAAGAAACTAAAAATAGTTTGAGTAAATTGCCAAAATCGTCCCTGTGGTTTATATTTGCGAGTTTCATCCAAATATCATTCAACTTAACAGAAAAAATAAACTAAGTTAGTGGTTTGGATGAAAATGGCAAAAAGTTAGAAACGTGGGGGGCAAAATGGTACAAAAGTGTCATTTTGGACGAAAATGACAAATGTGCCCAAACCTCAGGGGTGATTTTGGCAATTAACTCAAAATAATATGATAATTATGTCAGAAACCCCAAAAAAAAAAATCTCAAATGTAATTTCACAAAAAATTCCTTGAAATACGAATTCAAGTTTTGTGACTAATAGCGATGTTTATTTGATATAGATAAAATTTCCATATACTACTCTCAATCGGTTGTAATTAGCAAAGATAGGAGATTTGTATATTGAGTATATAATTTACCGAATTAAAAGGGAAAGGTATCAAGCCGGCCTATTACGTATCAAACCCTAGTGATCTATGGACATCTTCCATACTATGCTCGGGAAGTCATCTGTAGTATATACTATTCATAGATGACTTCACAATTTTTTTTAATAATATGATTAGAACACTTCTAGCTCATACCTCCCTCCCTAACTATTATTGGGATCATGCCCTTGAAACCACCACATATCTTTTAAATACTCTTCTACTCTTCCAAACAAAAAATAAAACACCCAACGAACTCCTTTACCATCGCACACCGTCAAATGACCATCTTCGCGTTTACGGTTGTCTTTATTACCCACTAATACCCTCTGCCACCATACACAAACTTAAAAACCGGTTATATCAATGTGTCTTCATCAGATATCCATTTACTCACCGAGGCTACAAATGTTTCGACCTTCAAACGAAACAAATAACTATCTCCCAGCATGTTGTATTTGATGAAACAACATTCCTTTTTACAACAACAATCTCGCCACCCCCCCCCCCCCCTATGAATTCCTCATAACAACATTGTCCCCACTTATCAGGCCCAATATCCAACCACCAACCCCGCCCAACAATGTCACCCCACCCACTACCCCCTCATCTGTAACCAATAACCCTCTTGCCACACCAGCTCATTCACCTTTGCATCAGGCCAGCCCATTTCCCATCGCCTCCACACATACATCAGCGGGCCACACTTACCCTAACACCCCCACGGCCCATTCCTCACCCGTGAATCCTCCATTACCTACCCAAACCTACATCAACCCCATAACACCCATCCCCACACCGTCAAACACTATACCAACCCACCCCCACTGCCCAACCATCTTCACCCCACCACATCTTAACCCGAATCCGACAACTAATCCTACCCGTACCATGAGAACCCAGGCTATGGATGGTATTTTTAAACCTAAACGTCAACTAAACCTTCATACCTCAACTCAATCCGCCATCATACACGTACCTAAAAACGCAACCAGTGCATTGTCTATAACGGAATGGTACAATGACATGGCCTACGAACTTGATTCTCTTACTAAAAATGAGACTTGGGAACTTGTGCCCCGTGATCTAAACATGAGTGTCATTCACAGGATGTGGTTATTTAAACATAAATTCAAATCTAATGGCACTTTGGAAAGGTACAAAGCATAGTTTGTTTATGATGGTCGGATACAACAGGTGAGAATCGATTGTGGGGAAACATTTAGTCTAGTAGTAAAATCGGCCACTATTCGCATAGTTTTATCTATTGCTTTATCTCAATCTTGGGTGGTACATCAACTCGATGTGAGTAATGCTTTTTTGTATGGCACTCTAAATAAAATTGTTTACATGAATCAACCGATGGGGTTTATAGATACAAGAATTTCCTGGATTATGTGTTTCGACTTAAAAAATCTCTATGCAACTTAAAACAAGCTCCTCGGGCGTGGTACCAATGGCTCACGGACTATGTTGTAACTTTGGGTTTCCAACAAAGCATATGTGGTGCATCGTTATTTACCCTTTATACTACCCTTCATACTGGTAACCATGTGGCGCATTTCCTACGTTATGCCGATGACATTCTTCTTGTCTCCTCTAGAGACCACCTTCGTATCACAACCCCCGACCCCTATCCAGGGAGCTAGCGGCCGTGAGCCAGTTTCAGTGGTATCGGTGTTTATTAACTTGGCAGCGTAAAGTTTCATCAGGACCGTAGTTAGGAAATATTTTTATCAGAGTTAAACACCAAAATCTTTAAACTAAACAAATGGGATAAAACCTAAGTTTTTCTGATAATACATTTATAATAACAAGTGGGACAAAACCCGATTTTTCCTTTATGGTACATTTATAGGGAATAAACCCTAATTATTGAAAATAGTTCTCCTTTTTATATTAGGTAACTTTTATAGCCACTTTTCTAAGCCTTCAGTGCTCCCCAGCTGGCTTTTATTTGGCTTTCATATTTTGTTACCTGAAACACGTGTTTAAAACGTTTTATCAGCAAGAAATACTGGTGAGTGAATCCCAGTTTAATTAAAACAGGTTTGATCATTCGCAGTATTGAGGGCGTTCACGCAATTACATTTGTTTCCAATTCATACTAATTACCACCCACGGTACTGTCGTCTCGACTTATGGTCATGTTCCCCCTCGCAAGGCGGTAACAAATTTTGTATACAAAACCCCAAATATACCGACGATAATTGTATCATTACAAATACTCAATCACTGGTAATATAATGTAAAACATGGAGGTTTTGTAAAAACAGTTTATGAAAAGCAGTTATAAAAAGAGGATAAACTAACATTGCTATTTTTGGTATTTCCCTTGTAACTTTCTGGTTATAATCTATTAATTAAACAATGCACACGCGTTAGTATAATAACCCATTTTACATTAGTAATACCCTCCATGACAGCCGTTACGGAGCACTAGATAAATCGGCAACGTATCTAATACGTAACCGGGGTTATAATACTTACAACGAGGCAGAGCTTCGCTATTTAGGGGGTATTATGCCCGGAGATTATTATTATTCTTCAGAATTTCGAGTGAGAAAGAAAGAATGAACGGTTTGTCGACCGAATCCTTCGTTGCTATTTATAGGGCTGAAATTGATCTTTGTCGCGCCCCGCGTAAGTGATAGCCCAGGGTTACGCGGCCCGCAAGAGTCCCTAGGGCGGCAACTGCTGAGCTGAGTCATCGACACGTGGCAGCACCGGAGGAGGTCTGGTGTTTGAGCTGTCGCAGCCAGCGTAAGACGAAGAGATAGTCTTCGCGGCCCGCCAGGAACCATAAAAATTGTTTTTATTTTATTTTCATAAAATTAAGGGTATTTAGGGCCATTTTACATATACGGGGTGTATTTTAGGACATTTAGGGACATTCTAAATATATTAGGGGTGTCGGAATTATTTTAGGAGGTTTGTTATATCCTCCCCACCTTATTTAAATCTCGTCCTCGAGATTCAAGCTACTATATTTCCTTGGAGGTACATCAAGTATTGTAGCTAGCAACAACAGTGTCAAAACGTCTTGGGAAGCATCTAGTGAAAGTTCCGAACCACTGTCTTCTGAACAGAAAAACAACTTATCTGGTCTTTGAGGTAGTGTAAGAATAATAGACAAGATGATTAAAGCAATTTGTCAAAAGAGTTATGTAAATAATAAATGAAAGTCTTTCAAGTGGTTTTGTTAAAAGTTTCTTTATGGAAAGGGTAGTCAGATTTGTTACAAAAGGGAGTCAAGTTTCAGTTATATTGGACCATCTATTACCCAAGTAGAGCCCGTAGCTTATCAGCTATAACTGACAGAAATGATGCATGGAATCTTACAAAAACGTTTAGCAGACGAATTTTTAGTGAGATTGAAGAAACAAGAATCATAAATGTTTTGGTTAGTTCCAAGAATTATTAACTGAACGTGATGCAATTTAGTTTCACAAGATCACTAGAGACATATGATTTGAACGTAAATGACTTTTAGGGATAATAGGATTCAATGCCAAAAGAGAACTTACTTTGTTCATTTTAAAAAGAACTCTGAATCAATAATCTCACTTGAAGATAGAAGTATGAAAAATGATTGGTCAATAATCAAACCAAAAATCAGTGATGTTTATTTAAATGGTAAGGATACACCGGACAATACAATAGAATTTAGTGTATCATAGTCTTAACACATAATTGTATCAAGATTATTTGAATGATGAATCAAACGAATGGCGTATGATTAGGGCTTATTATTAGCACAGGCTACAAATTTACACAGACACCTCAAGGTGCTGTAATGACTGAAGGAATTCAGTGATTACGGTGACCAAGTGAATCCACCGTTTTTCGAAATTAACTGAAAGTTTCAAATGAAGTGAATCTGGATATTCAAAAGATAGGATGTTCAAAAGAAATAAATGTTAAAGAATTAATTCAAAAAAATGAAAGAAATGTTGGAGGTACGTTGGATTAAGAATTTAAGTACCTTCATCTTAACACAAAATTGTATTAAGACTGGTTTAGGATAATGAATAAATAAATAAATAAATTCGTACCTCAGGTGTGAAAATGAAATGAGTCCAAGTTTCAAAGAAATCGCCACCGCAAGGTGTCGTGTATTAACAGATGATACTTCGAAATTGAAGATTTTAAACAAGTTTACTATGATTCAAATAATAAGATTACCTCGAATATGATGATCTCAATTCATCATATGGGATTTTGAATTGAATGTATATCGTGAACAAGTTCAAACAATTGAGCTTGGTTTGGGCATATTCCATCAATGGACATATGTATTAACAAGAATGGTTTCAATGAAAATCCGGTAAGTAACTTTGAAAGGAAAAGGAGTTTTCCAAGAATTTTGTTGGCTTGATTATCAAAAGTCAACATTATGTAATCATATAGATTATCAGAATGAATGTAACGAAATATTAAAACTCAAGAATAAATGATCTTTTGAAATGAATTCTCATGCATGCCAAGCAATGTACGAGCAGCATATGAATTTGTCACAAGATGAGACAAATGAGTGTTGGCTTTATGAAAGAGAAATAAAGACTTTTATTATAAAACTTTGATCGAAATCAAAAGTCAATTTAATACTTTAGTACTGACAAAACGTAAGGGTGCTTTTATTAAAAGTTTGATGTTGTCTCTGGTGTTGGTAAATATTTATGCGTCCTCCATAACTTCATCTAGGTTTCTGGCCTCATTGTCGGGTGCCTTAGATAGTTTCGGGCAGTAGGGACGGATGTGACCTGGTTCTCCGCATTTGTAACATACATTAGTTTTCTTTCTACATTCTTCCTCTATGTGTCCAGTCTTCTTACAGTAGTTACAGCGAAGTATTTTCTTAGAATGGCGTTTTCTTGCGTGCTTCTTGTTATGGTTGTTGCAGGTAGGTTGCGGTATTGCTGGATCCATATCTTTGTCCTTACAGGATTTGTCGGAGCGGAATTCCTTATACGAGTAGCCATAGGTTGTAGTTTTCTTTCGTTTGGAAGATGGAGTTTTGATATGAATATCATGACTTCTGTTGATGCTAGGGTTAGGTTTGAAGTGATGGGTATGCTTACAGTGTATAGTAGGATTCTTGTTTATAGGCACCGAAATTTTAATGGCTTCAATGATAGAAGGTATGGCATTCGAGATTGATCGAGCTATTATATTTCTATAGTATTTTTATCCAAAGAGTTTTCATTACTAGTCTGAATCTTTTGATCACATGTTATTTCCTTTGACATCTGAATTACAAACATGTTCAGATATAATTATCACAGAATTAAGCAATTATGCAGCCACATTTGTTGCTCCTATAATGTTTAGCACAAATATAGTTATATTTATCAGTATTATGCATTGATAGATATACATATATATTGTATGTTAACATTTTCTTTCACTATATATATTTTATCAAAATATAAGGAAAATATATATATTATATGTATTGTTTCTTCCTTTTAGTGTAATGGCTTTTCTCTATATTTCCATAACTTATGACTGGATAGGTATTTAGAAAATAAAGGTAAGAACTTTATATAATAAATTTTGAAATTCTTCTTCATTGACTTATTATTATTATTTAAGAGGTAGTGCTAGTACAAATATTCTTAAGGTATCTTTTGAATTAGAACTGAGTATCAAAATAGATCTTGCGTAAACATATAGGCTTGTTTCTTTTATTATAGAAAAATTAGTTTTTCTACAGAAGATATTTGATTATTATATTGTATATATTATCAAGAAAATTGTGTCTTGCATATATATCAATATAAAGTTTTAAAATTTTCTGGATTCTTTAGAACAATTTAAATCTTTAAATGACAGGTTAATTCATTTTGGGTCATAACATACTTGATTCAATATTCTTAATTTATTATACCTATTTATTAAAGAGTTAAAATAGATAATACAAAGTCTAGCATTTTTAAATTTTTTATCCTTAATACATTAAGAAATCTCATATCAGAATATATACACATATGATTTAAATATGGTTTAAGAAATGAATTAAACTTATCAAATGATAAAAATTGTGTCTTCTTGAGATATATATAGGTGCATATTCTAAATCACATAGTTATATCGTACCAATTGTTTTTGTACATATATTTATTGCATGGAGGAAATATTATTTATAAGATTGATACCAATCATATATAAAATATATATATCTGACTTACACGTAATTTAAGAAATAAGTTTAAGCTATTTTTCTGTCGAGATATAGGTATTATGTATTAAAATCATTTAATTACGTAATACTAGGTTATTATACATATTCTTGTCTCATTATTTCAATATAACTTTATTCAAGAGCCAAATATTTTATTTTCCCAAAATATTTTTATTAGTTTTAATTTAAAACAGAATTTAATATTATTTAATATATTAATACCAATGATGATGATAACATCATACATTAACGATTTTTGTGTATGCAAATTTCTATTAACATGTTAATTATCATCAATATTGATTATGCATAAAATTTCTGAATATTATATAACTTATCAAATTTTGATGAAAATTTTTACATATTTAATAATTCGATAGGAAGTAATAAAGAATTATAAAGTGATTTACAAAGTATTTTTAATGATTGTATAATGCTAAAACAATATATTTTAACAAAATTATTATAATTATATGTTTTACCAAAATTTTAACAAATACATATCTTTAAATCGAGTAAAACCTTGGGTTATATCATAAATCATAAAATTGTTGATACATATTATGTGGTCGCGACTCGGTTCAGTTCAACTCGGTTCGGTTCGACTCGGTTAGGTTCGGCTCAAGCCCGAAGTCACGACATTCCTCCGTCGTGCGCCCCAGAGTTCGACACGCGAAGCACGGAGAGCTGCGAGCCTTCCCGAGGCGCCACATCACCATGACATCATCATGATGATGTCATGTAGAAGGAAATGCATGCAACTATTAAATTTACGAGTGCTTTCAGTTAAGATAATTGTGATTGGGCCAATTAAATTCTAGTGGGCCGAAACAATTGATCTGGGCCGAACCCAATAATTTCAAGACATGCATGTCGACGAAACAACATGTGTTTCGTCGACTTTGAAGACATTTCAAGTGTTTCATCGACGACTCAATTGTTTCGTCGACATGTGTTTCGTCGACAACAATTGTTTCGTCGACCTGTTCAGTTTCGTCGTGTCTATGACTATATATATATATATATTCAGATAGAACTCATAGAACACGGAACACACACACGAGAGAACCAGAGAGAGTTTACAGAGATTATTTTGTAAACATTGTATTGTAACAGTTTCAAGTATTAATGCAATGGAGTGTTAATCGTTGAGTCTCGTGTTTATCATTTAAGTGTTCGAACTTGGTTTAACTTACCCGTTTGGATTCCGCACTTTCGGGTTTGTCGGAAAACAGGAATAGAGGTTACTCGATCCTCCGAGTGGACCTACAATTGGTATCAGAGCTTGATGGGAATTGTACTTCAAGGCGGCCCGCGCGGCTCGTCCGCCACGCGAGCTTAGCCTACGACACGTGCCTTTGGGGGCCGAGGCCCCTACTGCTGGTCGGCAAACAGGCGACGGGCACACGCGTCGCTTCTAGCCCGGATTTTGACTTAGAGGCGTTCAGTCATAATCCAGCGCACGGTAGCTTCACGCCACTGGCTTTTCAACCAAGCGCGATGACCAATTGTGCGAATCAACGGTTCCTCTCGTACTAGGTTGAATTACTATTACGACTAGGGCTGTAAACGAACCAAACGTTCGGCGAACAGTTCGTGAACCGTTCGGCGGGAAGTTTGTTTGTGTTCGTTCGTTTACTAAACAAACGAATACAAACAAGAAATTTCGTTCGTTTAGTTAAATGAACAAACATGAACAGAGGCCGTGTTCGTTCGTTTATGTTCGTGAATGTTCAGTAACGTGTTCGTTTGTGTTCGATACTTAATTAGTGTTTTTAGTTTTTATATTTAATTAAATAATTCAAAATTCCGACAAATTAAATATCTAATAAGTATGGATGTATTATATATTCTGTTCATAAACGATTGTTTGTGTTCGTTTGTTTCCATTTGTGTTCATGAACATTAGTTTGTGCTCATTTGTGTTCGTCAACGTTCGTTGCCTAAAATTAACAAACAAACACAAACGAACACGAACAAGTTCATTTCCTTAACAAACGAACACGAACATAAAATCTCGTTCGATAAGTGTTCGTGAACGGTTCGCGAACACATATATTATATAACTATTAAAATGAAAGGTCGGTGAAACAAGAAGACAAAACCATGCATATATACGTGAGCTAAAAGTCGCCGTACAAGGCCACTGAGTCACTGACCAAAACAATAATCTGACCAAAACAATAATCTGACGCGTGTCCCTTTTGCTTAATTTTGTAAGTGCATTTGTTATTTACTTTTGACAAAAGACCCAATCTTCCAAGTATATTACAATAATTGCCCTTCACTTCTCCCAAGTTTAATTTTTTCATTTACACATTTCAATCGGTATTAATAAATGATAATAATAATCAAATCAATTAAACATACTATCTTTGTTATTATTTAACTTAAATTTTAATTTACGATCAAGATATAGTCTTTTTTATATTATCTATATCTAATAACATTAAGGTTACGACCGTAACGTGTTTAACAAAGTCAAAAACACGTAATATCACGTACGGACACCACACGTTAATGTCTTCATAATACACTGTAACCAAAATGCATATATAGGATACACTGAGTTAGATCGAATACGTCGAAACACATGTTTTCATGTGGTTAACGAATCACATAATGTGTCGTGTCGCTAGCTAGATATAAACATTTTAAGTTTGTTGAAAGGTTCCTTTGACAAAAAAATGATTCTTAGATTATCGACACGTTGACCCGTAACTTTTGATATTTAACAACTTTGGCCCCTCATTTATCTCTACTTGATAACTTCAGACCTCATCTTTTCTAACACTTTAATTCTTTTGATTAAACCACTTAACGACTTTACACTACAACATGCGAGACATTATACTCCTTTTATCTATGTCTAATCACATTAATGTCACTAATATAGCGTGTGTAATAAAGTCAAAATCGCGTTACGTCAGACGTGGGCACATCATCTTCTCTAACACTTCAATTCTTTTGATTAAATTACTTTTACGACTTTACACTGCAACGTGCGAGACATTATACTCCTTTTTACCTAACCACGTTAATGTTATTAACGTAACGTGTGTGATAAAGTAAAAAAAACATGTCACATCATGCGTGGGCACCACATGTTAATGTCATCATTATAACAAACGTGATGTTGCCGCCGCAACGCGCGGCACGAGTAAAATCTAGTTTCTTAACAAACAAACACGAACAAGGTCTTGTTCGTGTTTGTTCGGTTCGTTTACAGCCCTAATTGCGACACTATCATCAGTAGGGTAAAACTAACCTGTCTCATGACGAAACTGAACAGGTCGACAAAACAATTGTTGTCGACGAAACACATGTCGACGAAATAATTGAGTCGTCGACGAAACACTTGAAATGTCTTCAAAGTCGACGAAACACATGTTGTTTCGTCGACATGCATGTCTTGAAATTATTGGGTTCGGCCCAGATCAATTGTTTCGGCCCACTAGAATTTAATTGGCCCAATCACAATTATCTTAACTGAAAGCACTCGTAAATTTAATAGTTGCATGCATTTTCTTCTACACGACATCATCATGACATCGCCTTTGTACTCTGATCTCAGACCATTCTTCAACCCTTTTAGTCTCTAGATTCCAGACTCTTAAGTTCGGGGTGGCATAACCAAGAAAGTGACCTTCAATAGCTTTTGCCCCAAACTTTCCATTAGGATCGATCATTGTGCAAGGAGCTCCAAACGGTTCAAGATATGACAAATCGGGTTTCCGTTTGTGAAGAAGCTCGAAGCAGGTCTTGTTGTGCCTTTTGACTGTAAGGACTCGATTCATCGTGTAACATGCGGAGGCCACAGCTTCACTCCAGAATGGAATGGGCAACTGCGATTCTACCAACATAGTCCTAGCAGTCTCGATCAATGTACGGTTCTTACGTTCAGCGACGCCGTTCTGTTGAGGAGTATAAGCCGCACTAAATTCGTGAAGAATACCTTTTGATGTGCAAAACTCCGCCATGGCTTGATTTTTAAATTATGTACCATTGTCGCTGCGTATCCGTCTAACCTTCAACTTATACAAATTCTCAATCTGAACGATCAAGTTTTTGATAATACCGAAAGTTGCACTCTTGTGAGCCATAAACGCCACCCAAGAAAATCTTGAATAATAATCAGTTATCACGAGGCAGTATTGATCATTCCTAATGCTTTTATGCTTGACAGGACCGAACAAATCCATGTGCAAACGTTCAAGAGGAACTGCCACCGTGTTGATCTTCTTCGTCGGATGTCGTTTCTTAGTTTGCTTTCCTTTTTGGCACGAAACACAAACGTCTTGAAGATGGAAATTTTTAAGAAGAACACCATTCACTAATTCATTCGTCACCAAATGATTCATTTTCCGTAAGTGAATGTGACCCATACGTCTGTGCCAAGAGATTGAGTCTTTTTCAGTGGCTTTGGTAATAAAACAAGTTGCTTGTGCGGTCGTTGTAATAGCTTGGCTCATATCAAGGACATACAAATCGTTTATCCTTGGTGCAGATAAGAGAATCCATTCTTTTGGAATCTTGAAGCCGGGTTTCAGCACGTAACATCCATTTGCGTCAAAGTGTACTGAAAACTGCTTATCACAGATTTGTGAAACGCTGAGAAGATTGTGATCAAGTTGTTGTACAAAGTTGATCTTGTCGAAACTTACAACCCCGTTGGATACCATTCCTTCTCCCGTAATATATCCGCCTTTATCTCCAGCAAAAGCAACATAACCTCCTCTAATAGATTTAACGTAGTAGAGAAGCTTCATGTCGCCTGTCATGTGCCTGGATGCCCCACTATCAACAATCCAATGACTGCTGAAAGTTCCTCCTGGAACACCCTGCACATGTACTCACATGATTAGTTGGAGATGGGGACCCAAGCCTTTGTGGTCTTGGGTCTTCCATTTTCATCAACGTAAGTTACTTGAACTTCTCGATGTTGTGGAAATTGTGATGTTCCCCCTGATTCATTTACCGTTTTTGGTTTCCAGGTCTGTTTTGTTTTACCAGTGTTATTATTTAAAATCTTAACTTCATGATTGTCTGAAGTTTTTGAATTGTCTGGTTTGACATAAACAGATGTTTTGTTAACCACGTCGGTTTTAATCGCTTTTTCAATTTTCTTGACCTGTTGGCGTTTCTGTTTCTTTTCCCTTTCTTTTATAAGACGGGGATCTGGTTTTGATGAAACAGATCGCTTGCGGTCAATTTGAGAATCTGGTCAACAAAACGATTGGTCTTTCGCGTGTTATGTCTCACAGGAAGAGCCAAGAACTTGGAAAGACGCTTTGAAAGATAACTCTTGGGTTGAAGCAATGCAGGAAGAACTGCAACAATTCCAGAAACTTGGTGTCTGGAAGCTCGTAGAGAAACCTGCTGGTTATAAGAAGATTGGTACCCGTTGGGTGTATAAATGCAAAAAGGACGACCGTGGAATCGTTATTCGCAACAAAGCAAGATTGGTCGTTCAAGGTTTTCGTCAGATTGAAGGTATAGACTACAACGAAGTGTATGCAGCTGTTGCACGTCTGGAAGCAATTCGGATCTTTCTGGCTTATGCCTCATTCAAAGGATTCAAGGTTTACCAGATGGACGTCAAAAGTGCATTCTTACATGGTCTAGTCGAAGAAGAGGTGTATGTTGAACAGCCTCCAGGTTTTGAAGATCCTATCCATCCCGATCGGGTTTGGTTGCTGAACAAAGCTCTCTATGGTCTACATCAAGCACCACGAGCTTGGTATGCAACCTTATCTAATTATCTGCTGGAGAATGGATTTTGCAGAGGTCTTATCAATTGCACTCTCTTCATAAAAGAACAAGATGGAGATCTTCTACTGGTTCAGGTATATGTGGATGATATTATATTTGGTTCTACTAACAATGTTATGTGTAGGGATTTCGAGCGTGTAATGCAGGATAAATTCGAGATGAGCGCTATGGGGGAGATGACTTTCTTTTTGGGCTTGCAAGTGCAACAAACGAAGTCTGGGATTTTCATCCATCAGACTAAGTATGTTCAAGACATCCTGAACCGATTCCAGATGTCCGACACATTGCCCATTGGTACCCCACTGCAGCAAAATCACGGAATCAATCCAGACTTGAAGGGTGAAGTTGTTAGCTCTTCATACTACCGCGCGATGATTGGATCCCTTATGTACCTCACTGCATCAAGACCAGATATAATGTATCCAACATGCCTGCTAGCCAGATATCAAGTGAACCCGAAGGCCTCACATCTTGCAGCTGTAAAAAAGATTTTTCGTTATTTGAAGGGTTGCCCAGACACCGGTCTATGGTACCCTAAGGATGATAACTTTGACTTGATCGCTTTCAGTGATTCTGATTTTGGCGGATGCAAAATCGACGGCAAATCCACAACGGCTGGATGCCAGTTTTTAGGAAATCGCCTCGTAACATGACAGTGCAAGAAGCAGACTTGTGTCGCTACATCAACTTGTGAAGCTGAATACATTGTTGCCTCAAGTTGTTGCTCCCAAGTCCTGTGGATACAACAACAAATGCGCGATTACGGTTTTGAATTCCTAACTACTCCTATTTTAGTAGATAATTCTGCTGCCTTATCTATCACTAGAAATCCTGTGCAGCATTCAAAGACCAAACACATCGAAATTAAGTATCACTTCATACGTGATTGCTTTGATAAAAGGCTTATCGATGTTGTTAAGGTCCATACCGATGACCAACGTGCCGACCTTTTTACCAAAGCATTTGATAAATCAAGATTTGACTTTTTATTATTGGTAAACGGCATTAAGGTCAAGCAAGAGTAATCCACATCGAAAAATCGTTTTTGTAAATATCTTTGTGTTTTTAAAATTATTGTAAGTTTGTTGATTTTAGGGGGAGTAATTCCAAATTTGAAAAATTCAAAAACATCGAAAAATTTCAAAACGCAAAAACAATAGAAAAACAGAAATGCGTTTCCTGGCGAGCAAAAGAGAAAATGATAGTACATCAGTGGTCTGTCCAAACCTCTTTTAACTAAAATGCAAAATGCAAAATGAAAAATGTTAAGCAGCTCTATATAAGATGTATCGGTAGGCTCACTATCATCTTAAAGTGTACAGGGTGATATAAACTTAAATCGACTGAAGACCAGGTGGGAACCACTCATTGGCATATGGTCTTAGTACCGAAATTTCGTTTGAGAGATTGCCGAGGTTCTGAGATATGTGGTCTTTATGCTGTTTATCATCTGGGTATCATGGTTGTTTCTTTTACCGAAACAAACGGAGACGATGTCTAGATCTTCCATGATATCATACATACGTGTACATACTGCATACGACCTCAATAAGTGATCAACAATCACATGTCCACAAAAACAAGTGATAATATATCACATTTATCCAGGAGTCAAGTTCGTCTCTTTGCTGTACGAAAGTACTGACCTGTTCACGGACTTGCTCCTGTGCCCTCATGCATCTGAAAATCAAGTTCCTCATTAATAAGTGATTCTATCACATAGGGCTTGTTTTCATCAAAATAAGTGAGTATCTCACATTTTCATACGGTCAAACAGATGATAAACGGTATACTCACCAGTAAGATGAATTCTCGTGCATACCTTGATACGGGAATGTGTCGTGATGTGGATGAACACCGGTCGGTAAGTATAAATCATACCTTAACGTATCCCCTCGCCATGATTACATCTGATAAGTTGAGCTTATGTGGACAACAATACCAATAATCGTTATAGGATGTTTATCTAATTGTTAACAAAAAGAACAACAAGAGCGTTTTGAAATGACCGTACACTGATATGATTCTCTTACCCTCGAAACTCGCAAAAAGAATGTTTGTATATATTTACTTTTCTTAGTTTTTGCAACTCTGTATATATTTATTTACTGCTTTCAGTCTTTAAGTTTGAAATATTCAAAATTCCAAAAAGATTTTAGGTGTGTTTTAATTTAAACTTTATAAAAGTCAAAAAGATTTTATTTCTGCTTTAGTTTTGATTAACCGATGTTGGAACTCAAGTCTTCGTTGCCTGAAATCTGTTGAAAACCAAAACAACTGAATCTTCATAAACGGTCAGAGTTTGCAAGTTTTGAAAGTTAAAAACTAAAATTGATAAATCTGTTAAACTTTCAAACTGTCGGACGATAGTTGAAAAATGGTCACATATGTGTCACTTGTTTATGTTAACTATATTCCAAGCAGTTGTTCTCATTACGCGTTTAGCTTTCTTGCATGTGCAGATGCTAAAGGCAAGGAGAACATGTTCGATGATAAGCTTCGGAATGAAGACACGACGCGAAGGCACTCAAATGATAAAGATGATCGAGTTGCCGCTGATCAATCATCAACACCACACGGATCTAAAAGAATTGAAGATCAACTGATTCACGAGCATAACTCAAGGGAGAGCTTATGTTAAGGGGGAGTTTGTTAACACACTACCTAAATGAAAAGGGAGTTTGTTGATACACTTTCTACTTACGACGCGTGAAGACTTTGAAGATCCTCCGACATGAAAGACATGGAAGATGAACCTCACGAGTAGCGTCCAAGGGGGAGTTTATTGATACATATTATGTGGTCGCGACTCGGTTCGGTTCAACTCGGTTCGGTTCGACTCGGTTAGGTTCGGCTCAAGCCCGAAGTCACGACATTCCTCCGTCGTGCGCCCCAGAGTTCGACACGCGAAGCACGGAGAGCCACGAGCCTTCCCGAGGCGCCACATCACCATGACATCATCATGATGATGTCATGATGATGTCATGTAGAAGGAAATGCATGCAACTATTAAATTTACGAGTGCTTTCAGTTAAGATAATTGTGATTGGGCCAATTAAATTCTAGTGGGCCGAAACAATTGATCTGGGCCGAACCCAATAATTTCAAGACATGCATGTCGACGAAACAACATGTGTTTCGTCGACTTTGAAGACATTTCAAGTGTTTCGTCAACGACTCAATTGTTTCGTCGACAACAATTGTTTCGTCGACCTGTTCAGTTTCGTCGTGTCTGTGACTATATATATATATTCAGATAGAACTTATAGAACACAGAACACACACACGAGAGAACCAGAGAGAGTTTACAGAGATTATTTTGTAAACATTGTATTGTAACAGTTTCAAGTATTAATGCAATGGAGTGTTAATCGTTGAGTCTCGTGTTTATCATTTAAGTGTTCGAACTTGGTTTAACTTACCCGTTTGGATTCCGCACTTTCGGGTTTGTCGGAAAACAGGAATAGAGGTTACTCGATCCTCCGGGTGGACCTACAAAAATATATTGCTTTCATCGAATAATATTTTATATTATGATATTTCAGTGATATTATACCTAAAGGTATGATTTTATATCTAATATCAATATCATTATGATTTATTTTGAATTGTATTTACATAAATATGTGGGTATGACATATCACAACCTTAAATATTACTTTATGAATATATTCCCATTACATATTTTGAAAATTTAAATAATATAAAATCATTCAGGTACAATACATATTATCTGAATATTTATATTATAATATTTTCAAAGTATTATATCTGAATTGTATGTATCTTATATGAATATTAAAATATTTATATTAACATTGTATTAAAATTTAGATTGCATTATATCCCTATATATACATATGGATATAACATACATATAAGGTATCGCAAAATTTACTAAAATATGATATTATATATCATTTATATATATATATAATATAACGTAATTGTAAGATACAGATATGGGTAACACATATTGGGAATTCAAAATTTGTTAAATGGCATGAAAATCATGATAGACATATTATGTTTACAGAATAACACATAAGATATTAATTTCCTAACGCAAATGGTTAAGGGTTTAGGCATTGGAAGAACACCTAAAGGGCTAAAACCAGTGGCATAGCTCTGATACAACCTTCTGTCGCAACCCCCGACCCCTACCCAAGGAGCGGGCAGCCATGAGCCAGTTTCAGTGGTATCGGTGTTTATTAATTTGGCAGCGGAAAATTTCATCAGGACCGTAGTTAGGAAATATTTTTATCAGAGTTAAACACCAAAATCTTTAAACTAAACAAATGGGATAAAACCCAAGTTTTTCTGATAATACATTTATAATAACAAGTGGGACAAAACCCGATTTTTCCTTTATGGTACATTTATAAGGAATAAACCCTAATTATTGAAAATAGTTCTCCTTTTTATATTAGGTAACTTTTATAGCCACTTTTCTAAGCCTTCAGTGCTCCCCAGCTGGCTTTTATTGGCTTTCACATTTTGTTACCTGAAACACGTGTTTAAAACATTTTATCAGCAAGAAATACTGGTGAGTGAATCCCAGTTTAATTAAAACAGGTTTTATCATTCGCAGTATTGAGGGCGTTCACGCAATTACATTTGTTTCCAATTCATACTAATTACCACCCACGGTACTGTCGTCTCGACTTATGGTCATGTTCCCCCTCGCAAGGCGGCAACAAATTTTGTATACAAAACCCCAAATATACCGACGATAATTGTATCATTACAAATACTCAATCACTTGTAATATAATGTAAAACATTGAGGTTTTGTAAAAACAGTTTATGAAAAGCAGTTATAAAAAGAGGATAAACTCACATTGCTATTTTTGGTATTTCCCTTGTAACTTTCTGGTTATAATCTATTAATTAAACAATGCACACGCGTTAGTATAATAACCCATTTTACATTAGTAATACCCTCCTCGAGACAGAAACTCCAACGACTACGTTGGGCAGAACCACGACAGCCGTTACGGAGCACTAGATCAATCGGGCAGCGTATCTAATATGTAACCGGGGTTATAATACTTACAACGAGGCAGAGCTTCGCTATTTAGGGGGTATTATGCCCGGAGATTATTACTATTCTTCAGAATTTCGAGAGAGAAAGAAAGAATGAACGGTTTGCCGACTGAATCCTTCGTTGCTATTTATAGGGTTGAAATTGATCTTTGTCGCGCCCCGCGTAAGTGATAGCCCAGGGTTACGCGGCCCGCGAGAGTCCCTAGGGCGGCAACTGGTGAGCTGAGTCATCGACACGTGGCAGCACCGGAGGAGGTCTGGTGTTTGAGCTGTCGCGGCCCGCCAGGAACCATAAAAATTGTTTTTATTTTATTTTCATAAAATTAAAGGTATTTATGGCCATTTTACGTATACGGGGTGTATTTTAGGACATTTAGGGACATTCTAAATATATTAGGGGTGTCGGAATTATTTTAGGAGGTTTGTTATACTTCGTCATCAACTCATGGCTCATTTTGCCAAAGAATTCGCCATGAAAGATCTAGGTCCTCTCAGCTTCTTCCTTGGCATTGCAGTTGCATGCCAGCATGACACAATGTTTCTTTCTCAACAATCATATGCTAATGACATAATTGCTCGAGCTGGCATACAATCCAGTTACCACCTCAGTTGACATACATTCCAAACTCAGTAAACACTCAGGCGATGACTTTCACGGCCCAACCTTGTACCATAGCCTGGTCGAGGCCCTTCAGTATCTCACTTTTACCTGGCCTGACATTAATTATCTTCCAGCAAATTTGCATGCACATGCATGCACCTAAAACGGACCATTGGAGTGCTCTCAAAAGTATTATACGGTGTATTAAAGGAACGGACTCGTATGGTCTCACTCTCGGCTCAACTCAGAATCCTTCTCTACTCGCTTACACTGATGCAGATTGGGTCGGGTGCCCCGACACCCTTAGATCCACTAGTGGATATTGTGTCTATTATGGAGACAATCTTATTTTGTGGTCGTCAAAGCGACAACCCACAATCTCCCGCTCTAGTGCTGAAGCGGAATACCACGGCATTGCCAATTTGGTGGCTGAAACTTGTTACTCGAACTGCATCGCCCATTCGTCCACTCACACATGCAACTCTGGTATACTATGACAATGTCAAGCTTGAATTCACTTTGTTCAGGAACAGGTACAATGTGGTCAAGTTTGAGTTCTTCACGTGCCATCTAGACATCAGATTGTTAACAACTTCACCAAAGGCTTACCAAGAGTTCTTGGTGTGCCATCTAGATAGAAGTTCCATATATTACTCTCAATCGATTGTAATTAGGAAACATATGAGATTTGTATTTTGAGTATATCTATACTACTATATTAAAGAAACTGGGTTTTCTACCCTTTTGGTCATTTTACACATGTATAAATTTTATAGCATTATGTACAAGAGAGAAACCATTTTTGAGAGGGTAAACTTGCAACTTTTCCAAAAATTTAAGACACGATAGGGTTGTTTTAGGGATTTGATCATGGAATAACCCTGCAATTAACTCTAGGCAACTAAATCGTTTATTTTCCTCCTGCACAATTGAACCATCTAAGACCCCCCTCTGTGTCTTTGTTATCATCGGCCATGAAATAGTGAGAACAAAGAGAAGGGAGAGAGCGTATGGACCTACACATTCCTAATTACCGGTGACAGTGCTCTTAGTTCCTCACAACGGTAGTGTTGACTATGAACCAGTGGTGACAATAAGGTTTTCTCAGTTGTCCGCGGCAATGTGGTTCAAGGCTGTGAAACAGTTACGGTGGTGGTTAGGGTTCAGCCATCAAAGGGTCTTATGCGTCTTTTCTTTATATTTTCTATATATCTCATCTAAAATTAATTAATATCTATGAAATGCCTTGTATTGCTTCAGGTCAGTTTTTCAATTTGAGTTGATTGAGAAATTGTTTATATCTCCACAATTCACATTCTGATGAGTAGTATTGCAGTTTGGTTGCAGGTCAATTTTCTTTTCTTTTTTAATTATTATTTTTAAATGTAGAAGAATCGTTGCTCGTAGTCATCCTTGATGTCAGTGATCAAAAGTGGGTATCCACACTCAACTGTATTTTTCTTAAAGATGTTGAATCATGTTTATGTTTGTTAGTGAATTATATTTTCATTTGCAGGGATCTTTTGCAGAAGGCAGGTTGTACATGTGCTTGTAGCTGATCCCTTTTGTTTCCATCCCACCCCGAGTTAAGAACACAGAAGAAGATCATGATTCCCTTTTGTCTAAAATCCATTGTAGCTGATCAGCCGCCCATGAACACTTATGATGGGGAGTGGAACCGATCTTTCCTCCCTATCTTCAACAATACACGATAATCACTTCCAACTAAGGGTAAATCTCTATGTATGTATTCATATGATTTTGTTTACAAACAAGTGGGACGAGTTGGTTCCAATAGCGATGTGTAGTGGTGTTGAGACTTGTGGAGTCCAACAGTTGAGATCAGTTTGAAATATTTTTTTTTTCTGTATTTGAAAGCAATGTTAACATGATATTCTTTTCACACAGGTACCCTTTTACCAATAATCAAGTAATCCCCCCAATGGACTGGGAAGATATGTAACTGAGATAGCATCCGACATTATGAAAGAAAAGAGCCCTAAAAGGTTTATATATCAACTGTGATTCATGATTTTCCTTATAAACTTTCTACAGTATATATATGCATGTACCATTCACTTATTTTCATGTATTTTATCAATATAGGTTGTTCCAAGTTCGGGGAAAGTTGTATTTTATTTTCATGTATTGCACTTAGAAATCACAAGAGAATTGAGAAGCTAGAGGATCATGTTAACCCAGGCAAGTCAGTTTTATTATCCAAATACGTATGCATATACTTAGACCTGGCAAACGGGGTGGGTCGGGTCATGGGTCAAAACGGGTTCGGGTCAAAACGGGCCAATTATAAAAAAGGGTTGTTTTGGTTCGGGTCGACATGGGTCCGGGTCAGAATGGGTCCGGGTCAAAACGGGTTTTGGGTCGGGTTGGGTCAGTTTTTTTTTTTTTTTTTACAATAGAACTTTGGTGATCATACGACCCGTAAGTACTGTTATTATATGCTCAGTTGCTTCACTGATGTCTCGTAGTTTTGACCCGAACCCGTTTTGACCCATAACTCGTAGTTCCAAAGTCTAGCACTATGTCAAAACTTGTAAAACTAAATAAAAAAAAATGTTCAGAATTTGAGAAAAAGATGGGAGCTTGAGATGTGAACTTAATTGTTCACAGTTGACTGTGCAATACCCAGTTCAATTGATTTCACAACAATTCACATTTTCCTACAATTACAAGTTGCGAACCCGGAACGAAACGAAACAAAAAAACTGAAAATATTGAAACCGTGTCGGCCTAAAACCCGTTGCAATCCAAAACCTGTCTCGTGCGGAAACTCGTGTCGGCCTAAAACCCGTTGCGATTCGAAATCCGTCCCGTGCGGAAACCTGTGTCAACCTAAAACCTGTTGCGATCCGAAACCCGTCCCGTGCGAAAACTCGTGCCGGCCTAAAACCCGTTGCGATCCGAAATCCGTCAAGTGCGGAAACTCGTGTCGGTCTAAAACCCGTTGCGATCCGAAACCCGTCCCGTGCGGAAATCCGTGTCGGCCCGAACCCGAACCGAACCGACCCGTTCTGATCCAAAACCCGCCGCGTGCCAAAACCCGTCTCGGTCCGAAACTTAATTCAAACTGAAACCATTCCGATCCAAAACCTATTCGTGCCGTAACCTGTCTTGTGTGGATACTTGTGCCGGCCCGAAACCCATTCTGATCCGAAATCTAACCCGTTTCTTTAAGGTGCTAACCCACATCGACCCATTTCTTTAAAGTTTTCGACCCGCTTTGACCCGAAAATAACAAGATGGAATTTCAATTGACCCGTTGTGAACCGTTTCGTTAAAATATCTTACCCAAACTGACCCATATAATTTTAAAAGCAACCCAAACTAACCCACTCGAAAGCCTTTGGGTCAAGATTGCCACCTCTACATATGCTCGATGCATGCGAGTGTGTCAGTGTAAAAATGTTAGGAACTAAAAAAATATCAAGAAATACGAGCAACAAAAATGTTTTGTCGAATTTTTTAAAAATAAAATCTTAAATATTCATAGGCTGAGACATAGAAACCATTGCTAATTTTTCTAAACAACTGATCCTTATTATTAAAATTAAGATAATCATGAGCTCTAAATATTTAAAATCCGACAGGTTAAAAATGACATGGTGGTGCTTAATGATACAAAAGATTCCCAAGTTGCTGCGAATAAGACTCTCGAAAAGAAATTACGTGACCTCGAGAGCTGTAAAAAGGAATTAGAACAGCAGGTAACTGAATTGGAAGTAGAGAATCTACACTTTTCAGAATGAATATCTGGATTAGAACCTCAATTAAGATATTCGACTGATTCAAGAGAGTCGAATCGTTTGGAGATACAACATTCAGAGACACGTGTCATGAATCTACAGGCTGAAATAAAACAACTAGAAGCGGAACTAGAAACAAGCAAAGTTGATATGAGATAGAAGTTTGAAGACATGCAAAAATGTTGGTTGGAAGCTCAAGAGGAGTGTGAGTATTTAAAAAAGGCGAATCCGAAGTTACATACAACTGCTGAAAATTTGATTGAAGAATGCAGTCAACTTCAAGTGTCAAGCCGAGAGTTAAAGCAACAGCGACTCGACTTGCTTTCTTAAGGTCTTCCTAACAGCTGGCAAGTAAGATTACCTCGATCTTATAACTGTATTCTTTTTCATTTGTCACCCACAACAAATTTCTATTAATTTATCTATGCTTAAATCGGCTTAAATATGACTTGTATAGTGATATTGTTATTTATCTTACAAATATTACTTATGGTTTGTGTTTCTTAGCTGTCATCTTGTTCTTGGAGATATTGATGATGCATTTTACAATTACAAAAAGTGCTTGGACTCTAGAATGGTATGCTTAGATAGAAGGCTTATTATTGAGGCATTTGATGGTCTACAAAAGGCCGAGGTAAAATTTTCTAATTATTCACATTGTTAACATGTTTTAATCATCACAACGGAAAGAAGTATAGGGGTTTAAATGTAGTATTAAATTTATCTAATGATTGGGGGGGGGTAATATTATAAGATTTGTATGCATTGTCTCATGGAGTTAAGCACTTAACTTCTTTTTTTTTTCGGCTTCTGATTTGGGGTTTTTTGACTGATAGAAAGTGGTTAGTTATATCAGCAAGTTGGCTGAGCTTTTGCAACATAAAACCTTTGAGTGAGCAACTACTGCTTTGGAGGTTGTTGAGGAAGCTTTGTCAATAAGCCGCTATTCAGAGAAACTACTTGAAATGAAAGGGGAGGCTCTCTTAATGGTATTTACTTTCACAATTTAACCGACAGTGTTTTTATTAATAAAGTGATTTAGGTTATGATACTTTGAGACATTGTCATTCTCATCGTTGGCTTTATCTTATGTGGAATGTAACAGCTGCATAAGAATGAAGAGGTGATTCAAATGTGTGAGCAAAAAACTTACTTCTGCTGAAAAGAATTGTGTGACCATTGATGATATTGATCACATGCCAAATAAGGATCAAGTGCGACCATTGAAGCTTTTGAGATGGAGCTTGATGGCTAGGTCCAACTTTCACATGGCTAAGTTTGACTTGGCCCTTTCTATCCTTGAGAAATATGAGCAATTGTCACCTTCTGAAACCAAGTAATAATTATCTACACGAACACACACACATAGGTGGTGTTTAAAACGAATGAAGTTTGATTTGTTTCTGTAACTTTTTTGTCCCACATTGCAGAACTCAAGGCCCATCTTCCCTTTCATGTGCCACTATTTCTTCGGTGTAAGGTGTGAACGTGTACTATGTGGTTTCGGACTTTCAAGTTCCTATCTATTTGAAATATTTGACATTGTAGACTTTCAGTTGACTTATGATTTTTCATGTTACATGCATATATTATTCAATGTTTTAGGATGAAGGAAATAAAGCTTTTAAAGGTGGGAAGCATAGAGAAGCAGCGGAGCATTACAGTAATGCTATAATGCAAAGTATTGAATCAAAGTCTTTCACTGCCATCTGTTTATGCAATCGCGCTGCTGCCCGCCAAGCATTGGGTGAAGTCACTGATGCCATTGCGTTTTGAGGAGTTTATGTCAATTCTTTGTTTATACTCAATTGCTATATTAGTTGTGTTAACAAATTGTTTTTAAAAATAAACTATGTGAACTCGTTGGACAACATGCGGCAAAAACTCATAAATACCCGCTGCAACGCGCGGGCCTTCCCACTAGTCTATTATCTATTATCTATTATAAACAAGAAGATTTGGGCTGATGTGGCATTAGATTAGAGCCTCTAGGATTGGGTTTTGGCGGGAAAATGAGATGGATGTTTACATTGCTCGCGGATCCCTTTTTTGAGCAAACCGACCCAATGATTCGGACCCTATATATTTATGTATTTGAGGACTCCTGTTCTTTCTTTCATCATTAGCCTCACTGTCTCCGTTCCAAACCCTAATCTTCATCCATTCCAAACCCTTTTCAATCGTTCATTCACCTATTAATCTCAAACCCTAAACTATATCTTTTCACAATCGCAAAACATTGCCTCTACAATCGTTAACCGCAATCATATTGGCGAATGATCTGTGGTTAAGAATTGAAGACAAACGATCCGATTGAAGTCTACCTGGTTGATGTTGCGGCTTATGCTTCTCTCTAAGAGATCAATTAGGTTTTTTACAAAGCGGTATGAATCTGGCTTTTGATTGTGTGATGTTAATGATATTGATTTCGATTTACATATTAATTGCGCGATTGAATCTATTTTTTGAGATTTTCATTTTGTTTAACGCTACACGTTTTGATTATGTTCAACTCAATCTGTTAAGAGGTATCCTACTTGATTTAAAAAAAATGAAATTTCACTTTTATTAGATGGATCGATTTGGGTTTTTCTATCTCTAATAGGTCAGATGTTTTGAGTAGGTCAAGTATATGATGGTGCTCATGCTACCAGGCCTGAACACTTTCTGAAGCACAGTTACAACAGATGTAATGTTTTCATCATCGTTCATACTTTATATACAACGGAAGATTCGATTTTATACAGGTAAATCTCTAAATCTTTGATTGCTAATATTTGGTATTGTTCCTTTGTTCTGATTATTAAGGTTTTCCGTTGTTGAAATTAAGCTTTGTTATTTTCTCTTGAATGTCTTCAATGTTTTTATCAACGACGCTATACAAGTCAAGATCCGATATAATACAGGTAAAAGGTTAAATCTTCAACTGCTAATACATGTAAAACTCTAAATCTTTGGTTGATAATATTTGTTATTGAACATCTGTTCTGATTATTATCTTTTTTTCGTTGTTGAAATTAGGGTTTCTTGATTTCTATTGATTGTGTTTCCTTCTTAGGTAGTGACGGCATCAGATTCCTAATTGATGGAGAAAGGTCTGGTGGCAAGAAAAGCTGCTTCTAGGAGTTTGTCAAGTGTTTTAGCTCGACGATTCCATTCTTGGGTGGTTGGTTTGGCCCTTGTTCCTGTAACTCGATTCTAGCATGGTATATCCCATTTTAATTTTACACCATTGTGAACCTTACGCCTTTTTTACACTCTGATCGAGGTTCTCGGCTTTGAAAAATCTTTGTAAACTAAATCACACGTGTATATGTTGACATTTAAGAGATATACAGTCAAGAAAATCAAGGGCAATGGTGATATATATGCGGATTAGACAAAAAAAAAAACACTCAACAAATGGCTACAATTTAAGAAATGTGTTTAGTGACCGCATCAGATTCCTAATTGATATAGAAGTAAATGTTCATCATAGTTTTTAATTTTTGTTTGGTTTTTAATGTCTTTCTGAATATGTATGTTTCATTAATTTTTTAGAATTTTTAATGATATCCATTTATTTGTACCACCTAATGCAAATCATATGTTAATTCGTTTTTCCGAGAGTGATAAAGGCTTTGTTGATGACATGGATTGTACTTGTGGTATTCTTGAGCCTTTACGTAATGGTTCTCATAGTGTTGACTCAATCGATGATGATGAACAATGATGAACAAAGCGTTACTGATGGGTGTTTGGACATTCTTAAAACTAATTCTAAAGACTACCCATTTAAGTTTGATTCTGAGTATGATAAACCTTTTGTAAGTTATGTTTAGTCCTGAATTTTTAGTTATTTTGTCCAACATTTATTATTCTTTTTAACCATGTGGTATTTGTTTTTCTGAAGCTTCTTCCTGCTCCTGTTGCGGTGGTTTGTCTAATTGTCATGTGCATGAAGATGATAGTGAAGAATTTTGGAAGGTGTGTATACTATCAATCGAATTATCTTACATTAGATGGATATTCAAATGTTAAAACGTATATATTGTTATTAAAATTAAAATTAATGTCATACATTTTAAAATTGTTTATTTAAGATAAAATTTAAATTCAAATCATTAACATATTCTAACGACTATTTATGGTAAATTTAGGTCTTATTTTTGGTAAATATGAGGAATTATCGTTATCATACAATTTTTTTTATGATTTCTTAAAATAAACCTATAGTGGTTCAGAACTCTCCTATCTATGAATAAAATTGTTTTTTTTTTCTAGAATGTTTTTTTTTGACAAATTAGATGTCTTTTGTTGATCATACTCAATTCATGGGAGATGCCAATGACTCTACACAATTTTATGGTCGTGAAGGCTGGGCAACATTTTTCTTTATTGCAGGTATGTTTGTGTCCGGTGAGAAGCTCACGTCTAGCGATTAGCAGCGGGTTATGTTAAAACGGGTAGTGATCTGACCTGAGTTTGACTATGATCGATCGTTAAATTTGGGTAGATTAGCGTTAAATGACGAGTTCTCAATGTTTAAAATGCATGTATATACATATCATCAAATCAAATGAAAATCTGAACCATAAAGACTTATAACATGCATTTTTTTGGTTGAACAAGGGTCATATAAACCACTCTTGGTTGAATGTTATTAATTGTTTGCCATCTACCTTGAATCCTACACCCATGGTAATCCTTTGATGTGCTTTAAAACATTTCAGGTATATTTTCTCTCTATCTTGTATCTATAATTGGTAGTGGTGGAAAAACGGGTGGGTCAGGCTGCGGGCAGGTTGGGTAACGGGTGTACATATTGAATCTGTTGTTGTTAATGCGTTATACGAAGCGGATCTACATTTGATTGGATAGTTAGGGATTTTTGTGAATCCAAAACATTCGGATTATGTTCTGTACCGAAATGATGGCGTGGGACCCATTCAGCCACCAAATCTTGATGTTCAGACATTATTGAGATTTTCTTGATAGTGAATATGAATTTTTTGAGGCATTATTGATGTTCAGACATTATGGAATCCTATATTTTTCTGCACTGATCATATGACTTTGATCCAGGATTGGGTCAATTGGAAGAAGCTGGGATGGTGGATGCATCATATTTTCCTTTCATTCGGTAATTTCATTGGTCAATCAACAACTTCGATATACTAATTGATCCACATAATTTGTTTTTTTGATGATTCGATATTCATATTTGTGTAATCTTGATTTTTTAATCCATTGTTCATCTTTTAGTGCATCTAAAAAATCAAAGTTCAAGATACTAAGTGAAGGTTGTTTCAGAATCTTTATTTTCATGATTCATTGCTAGAGATTATTTGATGAGTGTTAAAGGTTGTAAGAGTTGATGGTATTGATAAGAGAAAATTAATTAAATTTTTGTACATTTTCTCTAAATGATTTTTTTTTTAAGTTTTGCAATAAAATCAAAGTATACAATATGATTTTTCAATATTGTGTTTGTTTTATTTATTGTTCTTGGTTAAAATGAGCTAAATCGAACCGAGATGGCTCGAATTTAATTCAAGTCGACCTTGAGCCTCAAACTCGGCTCGCTTTTAAATTCAAGTTCAAGTCGAGCCAACTCGGTTTGAGTTTGAGCCGAGCTCGAGCTCGGCTTGGCTCGCTAACAGTTGATTTTGGTATTTAGGTTGCATTTTTGTATCTATGTTTATATTTTGGATTGAATCGATATTTTTGCAATTCTTTTTGATGATTGTTTGCTGGTCATTGGTCAATTTAGGGGTTGCTTTTGATGGCTGCAGTGGGTGGTGATACTCACTTGGGTGGTGAAAATTTTGACCAGTTGTTAGGAACCGCTGTGTTGAAATCTTTAAAAATAGGGAACCAATTGTTCCTTGGTTTTCTTGCCTATTGCTACTTGTATCGATTGTTAATATAGCCACTAATGTCTTCTGTAAAGATTTTGTTCGCGAGAAACGAACCCTGTAGGAACTTACTTCGCAATAACAATAAACCGGTTTGCTTCCTTTTTTCCTACACCTAAGTTCCTCTTCTGGATTTGTTTTTTTTCTTGATTGATCTTAGTTATGTACTTATGTTGAATTCATTCAATTTCATCACATTCTTTATTTTGCAAACAATCGGTTTGAACCAATTGTCGGTGACGTAATTATGTTTTGGACACCTGGTTGTGCTAATTCTTTTGAGAAGCTCTATAAGGTAAGTTCAAACCTCAAACACTCATGTAATTTGTGATTGATCAATTATCGGATTGGGCAAGGGACAACCTATTAGACTCAAGAACAATTTGTTGGATTCTTAATGGCTTATTGCATTAATAGGTAGAAACCAGCATTAAGGAACTGGTGACACAGAAAATGAAACAAATTTTCACATTGCCGTATCTAAATTTACATTTCCTCAGATTTCTCTTTTTTCTGGGTAAAATGTTAATAATTTATTTATGGTTTCTCAAATTGTTAGTTTCTACAAGACGGGTAATTTGATCAAGAAGTTGATATGAATAGAGGGCTAGGCTGCTAGGAAAATTGCAAAGGGTAAGGGTAAGCAAAATTCTGGGTGCTTTTTTTCAAGCTCTGTTTGTTGATTCCTGCACTGTGAGATTTAGTGAATACATATATAACCCATCTTTATTGGTTTTAACTACAGTTCCAGTTTCGAGCCAAGAGACTGTGAACTCTCACAATCTGCTTCCTCAAAACGATTACTATGTCAAAAGATTCTGCTTCATTTCATCTCAGCTGATTCTTCGACACTTGCAGCGATTCTGATCTCTGTTTCACACTCAAATTCTGTATTTTTGTTTTATTTTGGCTGACTTCTCAGGTACACAACATTAACCTGATTAATGATAACAAATCGCTTATTTTCTGCGATGATTTTGTGTTTCGTTCAGATAACTAGATAAGATTGTGCAGTTTATGTTTATATAGTATGCATAGGTCGATATTGATTGTGTTAAGTTGATAAAATTTTATGCACACCAGCTGTTTGATGAAATGCTTGAACCGAAACACACTTTGTTTTCAACGAGATATAGCGATAATCATCACTTGTATTGTTTGAGCCTGTTTTAAATATGCACATTCTCAATTAAGAAAACAGGTCTAGGTTTTTAATTTTTTTCTGGAATTTTTTAGAGACAGAAAATATATACCAGCCAAGGACGCAACTGTTTGTTCAATTTCTTACATACACATATGCTTCTGTTTGAGGTGGGGTTTTGTGGATTCTATAAGCAGCTAATGGGGAGTTGTTTAGATCTACATTTTGACTCATTTTCTTATAAACAAGTCAATTTGGGTGTTGTTTTATCTCAAACGAGTCCAACAAGGGTTTAAGTAAAAAAATTGCTACTAGGGAATAGGTTGAGTGGGGCAAATGCCAATGGTTCAGTCATAATGTTGTTTTTTTGTGTTTCTGTGATGTCTTTTGCAGCAACTGTTAGTATGAATCCAATGATTCGGACAATGGTTCCACCCCCGTTTCAGCAGATGGCACCTGCACCATGGTTTCCACCATCACCACCAGTGATCCGGACAATGGTTCCACCTCCATTTCAGCAGATGGCACCTGCACCATGGTTTCCACCATCACCACCAGTGACTAGCGGTTTTTGGAACACCACAAATGTGCAAGGTTGCCTGAAGGAACTCCGAAACACTTGATCTTGCAGAAGCAATGTGAGTATACGATAATCATTTCTAAAGTGAACTGTTCTACTTTTAGTGTGAATGTGTGAAAGATCTTTAAGATTTAGGGTATCTTGCAGGGAGAAAGAGTTGGAGAGGCTTATTGCAATGAAAGGTACCGAGCAGCATATTGAAGGAACAGATGATAAAGCTAATGAAACTGCAACTGGAAGGCTTTCGAAGTTTTTAGAGAATAACAGGATATCATTGGATACTCAAGAGAAAATCTCACTGGAAGCAGCTAACGGTTTGATGGTGAAGCTAAAAAACGATCTTGAACCATTTAAGGTTATAACCGAGGATAAAACGCCATGGGAGAAGTCTGGAGTAGTGAGACTGTCGAATAAAATGCAAAAGCACAAAAGAAACAAACTTTGGCGGAAAAGAAAGAGACAACACGCTGGGGAAATGCTTGCAAAAGTAGTACCTGTATACGCGTTTTCTTTTCTTTTGTTTTTCTTTCGTCTTTTAGTTGTAGTTTGTGAAACTATGAGTTTCTTCGATAGGAACGCGAGCGATTTAACCAAGTTGATCAAGAAGGTGATGAATGGAGGGCTAGGGAAATTGCAAAGGAAACCGCTAAGCGTAAGGTCGAGAAAATGAAGGAAATTGCAAAACAAAAGGCTAAGGAGGAGATAAGGAGATTAGAATCTGAGGTGATAATCTTGTAATGTATGATTGTAGTTTATCTATTGTTTATACACGGTTGTTAGCTGCTGATGCTTTAATTATATAAAAGAGCATACATTTTTTTTTCTAATTTATTTAGATGTTGACAGCGGCGGATTTAGAAAATCCGCCAAGCCGTAATGTTTTATAAATAAGCCGTAACGAAATCGAAAAAACCTCAAATTTTTCCAAAATTTACACTAATTTTTCCTAATTTTTCCGCGCCAAGCCATAGCGGGCGTTGCCCCCTGGCATAAGGTAGCTCCGCCACTAGATGTTGATTTATTCTATTTTAGCTTGAGCTACTGTTGATCGTGGAGAAGTTGCAAGAACTACAGTCCATCAGTCAGAAATTAACAAAACAAGGTTTGTAGTAGATTTTACAATCCTCTAACCAACAATTTTCATGTGAATGCCATTTATATAGTTGGTTATTTATCTTATTAATAATAAGAGTAAAATGCCATTTTCATCCCTTAGGTTTGGCATGTTTTGCGACTTTCGTCAAAAGGTTTGTTTTTCCGTATCCGGATCCAAAAGGTTTAAATCTTACCATTTTCATCCGGCTTGTTTTAAAATAAATATGTGAAAAGAAGGTTGACGTGTTAATATTTTAAGTTTAATTAACCAATAACGTATAAAAAACGAGTTGGCTCGTATATTTTTATGAGTCGAGCTCGACTATTCAAGTCGATAAAATAAACGAGTTGACCCGAGCTGGCTCGTGAAAATTCGAGCTCGAACTCAACTTGGCTCGGATTGATTACGACCCTACATCTCTATAACTGGTCGAGGCAAAGCCATAATCCTAGAGACATTGGCTGCAATTATGGAGGTTAAGATTCAAAATAACAGTTGTGTGTATGGTTGATGAGGATACACCAAAACGAACCACTGGTTTAGTAGGTATATCTCCTACAGGTGACGTTATCATGTCTTTCAATACAACTGGTATGCTCGGAGCTTATGCTACTAAAGATGAGTTCATGGAGGTTGTAATTTGGAAATCTGAATGATAGTGATCACTCAAGTGTTAAATGTTTAAAACGCCGTTGAAAGCTTCTTATGTTATGGACACATTTGTTTTATTTATATGTGCCAACATGAATTTGGAATCACCCATAGTATGCTTTCTGGATTACTTTTACATATTTTGTTTTATAAGTATTAATTCTAATTACAATTATTTAACCCGTGTAATAAATGAGGTTTTTTAAGATATATTGTTTTATTATTTAGTATATAAAATTAAATCTATTTAACCCGTATAATACAAGTATATATATATATATATATTTTTTTTTCTATTTCGTTACACTTTATTGTTTAATTATTATTTTAGGCACTTTAAAATATTTTAATGATGTAGTCATGACAAATATTTGTTACAGTGTATGCAATTAAGAATAGCAGTTGGGCCTCTACATTTAAAGAATCGATTCTCCAAAATTAATTGATTTAAAACCCTTACCGTCAAGTTTATGCATTAACAAAAAATAATAATAATATAGACAATTTTTAGACAATTTCCTTTATCAGTTTCCAATTTTTTTTAGACAATTTCCTTTATCAGTTTGTTTTGCCATGACAATTAACAAGAGTCAAGGACAATCCTTATCAAAAGTTGGTCTGTATTTGAAAGATCCTGTGTTCACTCATGGTCAGTTGTACGTTGCATTATCAAGGGTCAAGACCAGAGAAGGAGTTAAAATATTGATATTCGATGCTGATGGAAAACCAACAAATAAGACGTCTAATGTCGTCTATAAAGAAGTCTTTGGTAGCTTATAATGTAAACTGTTGCTTTTTGATTTCAAATAACATGTCACTTATTTTTTATCATTTTATTTAAGTATGTATTGCTTATAAATAATAAGTGACATGTATAACTTTCTCCAGCCCGGGAAGCATTCCCGGGTGATAACCTAGTAATTTACTGAATGAAAGAGAGAAGGGAAAGACATCAAGCCTATTACCTATCAAACCCTAGCAGTGACATTTATTACACTAGTCATTTTCTATGCCTTTAAATATTCTCTCTTTTTTTTTCCTTCTAAGAACGCCCGTAATGGGGCGTTTTTTTTTTTAAATTTCGCTAAAAACGCCGGAACACGCCCGGCCTCCGCCCCCCGCGGCGTTATTGAGCGGTATTCGAGAAAACTGGGCCACCGGCGTTTTTTAAAACACGCCTAAAATTTGCTTGGGGGAACGAGTTGACCGTTGGCAATGGTTACTTTCTTTATTTTTTTATTTTTTTTTAATTCCAATATAAACACACTATAAAATACCCACTTGTTCATACACTTTTTTTATAAAAAACTCACACACCATCAAACTTTCTCTCTACTACTTCTACAATTTATAAAAAGATGAACCCATTCCGACCCCCATTTGGTGTCCCCTCAAGACCTGTGAACCCGAACTCAACCCAACCGCAACAACCCTTTAACCTTCAAGACATGGACCCGAACATGTTATCGTACGCGGCTTTCTTGAGTGGCGCTACTCCATTCGTGCAACCCACTTTCGGCTTTGGTCAAGCCGGCGGGTCGCAACCTTCACAACAACAAGCCGAACCCGATGTGGATATCGTGCCGGAGACGCAACCCGAACCGGAGCGAGAGACATCCAAACACAGGAAAAGGTCGCATAAGAAGAAGGAAGCGAACGAACCTCGACGTAAGCATTCTTATGTTAGTTGGACGAAGGAGGAGGAATACACGTTGGCTCGGGCGTGGGTCGATGTTTCGGAGGACCCCGATATTGGTAACTTTTATATTTTTTTTACTTTTTTTTTCGTACACGTCTATTTTATTTTATTTTTAACGTACAACTTTATTTTTCAATTTGTAGCAAACTTTCAAACGGGCCCCGAATTTTGGAATAGGATTCGTGCACTCTTTTATAGCACGTGGGGTAAGGGCGAACATCGTGACAAAGATTCCATTTCTAGCAAATGGACCGACATCAACAACAAGTGTCACTCCTTCCAAGAAGTGTATCAACGTAACTACGATAATCGCCCGAGCGGAGAAGGTGACGTCGGGGTTTTAACGAAGGCTATGGAAGAGTACGAGAGAACGAAAAGCGTTTTCCCGTACTATAAGTGTTGGGAACTACTACGAAAAAGTCCAAAGTGGGCGGGCGTAGTGACCATGACGTCGAGTAGTAGACGTCGAGCCAAACGGTCAAAAACATCATCCTCCGTTGACCCTGAAACATCGACTTCCGATGCCCGCAATGTCGATCTAAATGTTGTTGTGGACGTTGACGAGCAATTTGAAGAAGAGATGGCCCGACCGCCCGATAGAAGAAAAGATAAGCGAACCGGGAAAAAACCGGTGGAGTCGTCTTCCGATCTCGATTTGAAGAAGATTTCGAGGAGATGAACCGTCGTCTTCAAGACATTCGAGACCTCGGCCACCAACGTTTGGAGACTATGAAAGAACGCGTCGCCGAAACCAAAAAGTTTAACGAGATGCAAGAGGCGAGGCAAATGGAAAAGGACATTGAGTTTTTGTCCAAACCGATCGACCACCTCTAAGGCGACGCGTTAATCCTTGCGCAAATGCATCGCCAAAAAATTCGGGAAAAATACGGACTCTAGATCATCATGTTTTTTTTTTTAACTTTATTTTTTTTATTTCCGTTTTTTTTATTATGTTTTTTTTTATTTCTAATAGTGTAATTTTTTTTTAAATTAATGAAGTATTTTTAGTTTTAAATTTAAAAAAATAAATAATTGTGTAATGATTGCATGGGCGTTATTGGGCATTATTCCCATTACGGCATTTTTGCAATAACGCCCAATAATGCCCCCATGCTGACTGGACTTCCACATGGCAGAAAACGCCCCATGGTGAAGGCATTATTTCACTAACGACTACACATGGTAATAGCCTTTGATACTTGTCACGTGAATCGAAAACACAATCAGTCTTACACCTTGTGATCGGGTAACAACAATAACATTAAAATATAATCTATAAGTACAAAAACATCATTAATAAAACCAACAACTATTTTGTTTGATTACTTAGACTATCCGCATCAGTGAAAGGCTATCCTTTCTACAAACAGCCTAATCAGCATGCCACATCAGCTTTTCACTTATTCTTCCCACAAACACTTTTTACCCACAACAATAACATATATATCCTTCCCACAAACAATCTTATTTTATTAAAATTAAACTAAATAAAAAAAAGAAAGGACCCACTATTCCCCCATTCTTCACCATTCTTCCCCAAGAATCCTTAAGAATGAACACCCTCCATGTCATCCTCTACAACACCCACTAATCCATCCCTCTCACAAATGCCCTCCACATAGGCCAAGAATCACCTACAAACATCCTTGATGTGGATAGTCTTAGTGTAATTGAATATTATAAAGTAGGATGAAAAATGGATTTAACTCTTCTGTTAAGGAGAAAAACGTATATTCTAAGTGTACTCATTTATGAGTTTGATTAACACAAGAACTAAAAAAGTTTGATTTTACATATAAGGGTTTTACGAGAGGAGCCCAATAGATAAGGTACTTTGTTCTTAAGTATAAACGTAATTTTGTTGTGTAAGAAAAATTTATGAGTTAGGAGCTGTTTGGCAACTTCTGAATGGTTAAGTGCTGAACCAGTAAGAGGTCTGAATCATTAAGTGCTGAACCAGTAAGAGGTCTGAATCATTAAGTGCTGAACCAGTAAGAGGCCTGAACCATTAAGAGCCAGTATAAAGCTTAACCGTTAAAAGACAAATGTCTAACCAATTCAGATTAGAGGTCTTAACCATTCAGACTCTGTATAATTCTTAACCATTCAGAGGCAAATGTCTGAATCATTCAGACATTTGCTTGCGAAACAAACAGTCTGAACCATTAAGTGCTGAATCAGTAACAAGTCAGTAACAAGTCTGAACCATTAAGAGCCCCATTAAAAGGTAAACAAACAACCCCTTAATTAACTAAACCATAGATCAATAATATTCGGTTTGGATATCATTTTAAAGATACCAAAGATATTGATCTTTATACAAATATCATTTTAAAATTATTATTTAATTGCCGTTCAAAAGAAAAGTGGCAATACATGAAATATAACAAGGTAATACATTTTCTTTTGTTTTGTAAATCCTTGGTCGGTCCCAGATTAATAAAAACATTATAAAAATATACTAACTTTCCAAAAAAAAGGTTGTTTATATTAATATTATATAAGTATGGGCACGGTATACTTTTAAAAGTCTAAACACGTGTCTCGTGCGGTGTGTTAGCAACCTGTAAAGTCATTTTGAAGAAGTATATTATTTGGAACATATTTCCCCGCATGACAAAATAATTGATGGGTTTAAACTTTAGTAGAAATAAAGTTAAAATGATAAAGCATAAAAGTAAAAAATGTGGTTAAAAAGCCATAGTGTGTCCACATATAAGTCATACATATTTTGTATAAACTTTATCCAATAAGATTGGAAGTTTTCTTTCATTTTGTATACACTAATAAATCCAATAAGATTGGAAGTTTTCTTTCATTTTATATACACTAATAATTTACATAAAACGCTCCATTAAATTTATAAAAAAATGGTTTTTAACTTTTTACTACAAAATAGTCATTGTGGTATTTACTTTGTTAGTGTTTTGGTTTTATGTTTTTAAATAATATAATCACACAATCATATCTTTATTCATCTATGAAAATCATTTTAACATACATAATAATAAACTGATGGAATAAACTTTGATCATAGTAGTATTTTTTTTAGTTAATCCTTAATCAATCTGCTTATTTGCAACAAAATGCCAAAGGAACAAATTTGACCATTATGTAAATCCAACTTGTGTTTTTTTTTATTCAACTTGTATTTTTTTTAACATTGAATGTATCGTTCGTATATCATAACTCATAGATTAATTCAAGTAGTTTAGTATTTCGTTCACAATATCCTAATGTTTTCCACTTTGTTTACAGGTATCTCTACTAATGCAGTAATGCCTACAACCTACAGAATATGTTCTAGTGCGTGGTTAAGTCTGATTGTATCCATTGTATATTTAATGATCTAAATCTAAATACTTACTAGTGAGAAGATTAAAATTCAAGTTTTAACATATAAGCTAATTAGATATATACAACTTAAGATTTAACTAGTTTAGGAGAATCAACTCATGAACTCTAGCATTAAATACGTGAATGAACACAACACATTTTGTAGTATTTTAGTGGAATTTGGGATTTGAATAATCTCAATTATTCGTCGTTGGCCATCAGCAGTCTCAACTTCAAAAATAACGATTGGCACTCCCCATCTATTAAAATATTGGCATCCAATGGACTATTCTAACTAACAGAACCCTAACGCCGTTAGTCGCCGGAAAAACGTTTTTGGCCGGAAAACTCCTTTGGGGCCGGAAAACTCAACATTTTCATCTCAGACCTCTTTTAAACTTTATTACGGTCCTTTATGAACTTTTTTCTAGTAAAAGCCCCAATTATTGAGGTCGACATAAAACTCCTTTTTGGTCGGAAAAACTCAATTTTTTTGGCTGGAAAACTCAACATTTTCGTCCCAAACCTCTTTGTAACCTTAGATCGGACCTTCAGAAACCTTTTTCTGGGCAAAAAAATGTTTTTCCAGTGATCAGAGACTAAAAAGGTGTTAGAGTTCTCTTAGACAGGGTCCATTGAAGGCAAATATGTTAATAGTTGAGAATGTCAGTGGTTATTTTTGAAGTTAAAATTGTTGGCTTATTAGGTGCTCTCTAAAATTTTAGAACTTTAAAACTTTATATGGGACATATATGATTAACTAAAGCCTTATAACTTAGTTTGGGCCCAAATTGATAATCCAACTTACTGGGTCATCTATAATCCATGATTATCAAGAATGTTAGGAAAGCTTAACGAATCATTGGTTAGATATTATGGTATGTCATTCAATTATTCTAATACTATATTTTTGTTATGTTTATTGCTATAATAACGTTAATCGTTATTTGAAAAAAAAGCAGTTTAAATAATTCGCTTTGTTTAATTATCGCACAAAAGCTACAAAATTTAAAAGTGAGGCGCAAAAGCGGGGGCTTTTCATACCCTAGGAACAAGACGATTATATATTATATATATATATATATATATCACACAGGTTTTTAGCTTACCCTATCAAAAATATAGCTAGAAATTAGGTTTTTATATGTTTACCTACATTTACAAGCAAAAAAAAAAAAAAAAAAGGTACAATATGTTGCTGCATAAAAACCCCTAGATATAAGTGGCCCGCGGCCAAAAAAAAAAAAAAAGAAAGAAAAAACCCCCCAAAATATGTGCCTTTTTGACGCTTCTAGGGCTTACTCTAGGTGCTTAGTGAAAAAGCGATGGACCTTGAGCCTTGATGCGTGCTTTTTAAAACCAATATAATTTGTTAAGTCTAAGGGCCTATTTTCTGTAGGAACTAGGTTCACCTTTTATAAAATATAATTACAAAACATATAATAACGAGACTCTCGTTATTCGTAGGAAATATCATAGTACAATACCGGTTGCAATAACTAAATAAAAAGAATATAAAATATAATTATATATACCAATCTTGATTCAAGCCGTATCTCTGATGGGTCCTTCATGCACACTTGGTAGCATCCTAGACTCGAGTATTTATCATCTTGAGTCTTGAAAAATACTCCTTGACTGCAACAAAGAGCACCCTAAAATGTTGACGATTTTGGTTGAGGCACGTGTTCAACACGCTTCTCTTAAAACAGATTTCGCGCCTCTACTAAAGACGACGCATCTGTCTCCCAGGGTACAACAGCCGAAGCAGTCTGTACTGCCAGAAATGACCACGCGCCCGAGGTTACACCTAATAGAATTATAGTGTTAGAACTTGTGGAAAATTATGATACGAAGGTGATGAAATCGTATAGAGAAAACATATTTCTCTAAGTACCCATAACATGGGTCTTCAATTATTTCTTCTTTCCATGAACTCTCCATATATTCATGTATATTTCTTGTATCCCTTCTCTTGTATTTTTCTAGCATTTTTCTCTATCTCAAAATGAGGCACATAGCCTACTATTTTTACAAGAGATGTGGGTAGTGAAGAGTTTCTCTTAATTGGTGATTTATTAGAGACATAAAACTCTAATAAAAGTTTCACTTAATTAGTTATTTAATTAGAGAAATAAAAACTCTAATAAAAGCTAATCAAGTGACATAAAAACTCTACTCAAGAGTTTGTCACCATGAAGAGTCCCATTAATTATCACTAAATTAATTTCCATTCACATTATTCTAATTTTCCAACAATCCCCCACATGAATGGAGATTGATCAAAACACACAAAAATCCAATGGAACCTCGACAGTTGAGTTTTGCATACGATAGGTAGTTGTTACCCTTTGAACATTCGCTCATGAAATGCACTTAGCCCACTAGCTCTGAGTAGATCTCGATGTCTTTGAACTCATCTGCCGTTTGTGTAGACGACAATACACTTCACACAAGACTCTCCTTAGCCGGGTCATCTCCTCATAGTCGTGTCCAATAATGGTCGTGGAACACTTTCCTGATTCTGCGAGAGCTCTAGGAATTGTGCCCTCAATTCCATTCGTAGCGACCCCACTTCTCTCTAACATAGGTGATTCTCCTTAGATCCTTAAAAGCATTGTGGTTATCGTGATTTATCCAAATCATTTACCACATATTATGCTTAGCCTCACACTTTGTCACTGAATATCGTAGGAATAGACTAGGACGTATTTAAACACCCTTTTATACTTTGGGGGTATTTATAACCATGTATACTACCTTATGGATATCATTTATGCCCCCACAGTGACCACCTTTAGGCATATGAGTTAGTTGTCCTATTGAACTTAGATCTTGGGATCTCCAGTCAACTAAGTTAGGTATCCTTCACATACCCTTTTTCCATGGGCTTCAGTCTCATTCCACAACTTGATCTCTAATAAACCCTCAGGTTGTTGGATCCATAACATTAACAAATAACTTTGCGTATTTGAGAACATTTGCCATGATGTGTTCTTAACTCGTAAGTTAATTTTGCCTATTGTCAACTTCTAAGACTATAACCTCAGTGGCCATCTGAATCTGGTTATAATATATGTCTTTGTAATATACGCTTATCATTTAAGGCAAACACATCTCCATTATGTACTACGACCTTTGTGTCCTCCACATAGTCGTCTGTTTGCAATCTCTAGGCACTCGTTTAAATTCCAGTACTGCTTATCATCCTCAGACGGTGGGCAAAGTGAGCGTACAATTCAAACGCTTGAGGATATGCTCAGGTCTTATGTTATTGACTTGGGTGGAAGTTGGGATGACCATCTTCCTTTGATTGAATTTTCATACAATAATAGTTATCATTCAAGTATCCAATCCGCACCTTTCGAAGCCTTGTATAGAAGAAAGTGCAGAACGCCAATATTGTTGGTGCACTACGTCTGTCGACTACGTCTTATATCGAGTCTCAGTTTCGTTGCGGAGATGATTCAGCATGATGTCATCATTTGCAAAGATGACATCATCAATATAAAGTAATCGATGACATCATCATAGATAAGACAAAAAGGATTAGATAGTTAAAACAAATTCCGCTTATGTGGTCACGATGATTCCGCTCATGTGTCCAATATGATTTCGCTTATGTGTCACAAGGTATCGCTTATATGGCAAAGTGATGATTCCGCTTTTATGTCATGTCCATATGAGCGGAATTATCTCAACTATAAATAGGTCACATAAGCGAAATCACATAAGAGTTGTAAGTGATTGTCTTCCGGTGAGCCACGAAGTGCTGCCGAAGTGTTGTTAGGTCTGTAATCGCATTCGTTATCAATACAAACAACAGATTAAAGTGAATATGTGCTGAATTACACCGAAACATTTGTTTCCGCCTCTTGTTTTGGTGAAAAACTCTTCTAACCGACTCGTTCGGATCCAAAAACGATCCTACAAGTGGTATCAGAGCCAGTGAAGAAGAGATTTTTACAATTCAGCCGAAATTTCTGTTTCTACACCTTTCTTTTTCGAAAAACAAAACTTTTTACGGTCAAAATCGGTTCAGTTTTTCACATATTGCTCGGAATTATGAAGTAACAAATCCTTGTGATTTTCAGAATTAAATACGACTTAGATCTTAGATTTTTTGAGGTATCGCTCATATGAACTCGTGAAAGGTGACGTAATCATAGGTTTCGCTTATTCGTACCAGCAGATTTCGCTTTTATGAACACTTGTTGATTTCGCTCTTTTGAACAATTGAAGGTTTCGCTTTTATGTCAATTTAGAGTTTTGATTCAAATTTGAAAAATCTAATTCAGTTCAGATTCAAGTGATTTTCCTCGGATTAAATCAATTGAAAATTGTGGTGTGATAATAATTGTCAACATGTGCATGTGATGTTATCGAAAATTCATTGAATAATGTGAACCGTTTGAAATCATTACAATTTGCATGTAAATTTAAGTCATTGACTTTAATGATTTAGTCGGTTCATAATACATGTGTTTGTGTCAGAAAGAGTTAATAAGTTCCATGTAATTGTTGTTGAGTAGTGAAAAGGAAAATTAGATTCTTTGCATGTGAGAGTGTCAGATCCACTAGTTTGTTGGTCAAGTAAAAATTGAGAAATCTTTGACATGTGAACAAGTGTATATGTGTATTGTCATTGATCTATGTGACATAATTTTGTGCACTGATTACTTGATCAAATTTGTCAGAATTGTTTTAGTTTAATTGTGTATGTGAAATCCATTGTTGAAATTCAATGTGTAGTGATACTGATTAGTATATCCAGCCTATATAAAAAGAATACATTGATTTTAAGTGTATAAAAGTTGTTGGCACAAAACAGTTATATAAGATCCTCGGTCCATCAACATTTAAGTTCATTGATAGCAGCCCATTAAAAACCCATGTCACACTTTCGGCTCATTTGAATTTCAAGATTGTCAGTTGTCAGTAATCAGGTTACAAGGTTTGGAGCACATTTTGATCAGTCCATTTGAACAGTTAAGTTGTATAGTGTGGTCTGGTTGCGTGAAATAGTACAGTTCGTACAGATTGTAGTTCAAAGGTTTCAAAGGGTCAAGTTGTTTGAATTCAATCCCGGTCATTGCAGTCCGCACAGTGTGTCAACATTCAGTCCGCACAGAAAATTATCAGTTCGAGTACCAGTTTCTTTCAGTTAATTGATAAGCGGTTAAACTGATTGTGTTTTGTTTGTGTGTTGTTAGGTATTTTACAAGGTGATACAGCTCATTTGAAAATTCGAAACATGGAGAACGAGTTCTACAATGCTTTTGCTAGTCCAGTTACAATCACTCAGAATGCTTTGCATGAAAATGAAACCGGGACGTCTCAGAAACCACCCAAACTCATGGATATTGATGATTACAATGGATGGTCCGAACGGTTTGGAAATTGGGTTGAGGCATATCATTTGGATGCGTGGGAACACACTGAAGTACCTTATGTTAAACCCACAACAAATGGTGTGCAGCAAACAATTAGAGAAATGAGTACGGAAGATAAAAAGAAATATCGAGATGAGAAACTGATGGTGAGTCTGCTTCAGCAAGCGATAAAAGAAGATATCTTAATACTGCTTCAACATGATGGAACTGCTTATTCAATTTGGACAGAATTGGAAGCAAAATTTGTTGGAAGTGATGATATGCTCAAAAACAAAATGTCTCTCATGAAGAAAGAATTCGATTTATTTCGTGGTTTGAGATCTGAAAACACCAAGCAAATAATTGATAGATATTGTAACTTGGTGAGAAATATGAAAAAACTTGGAATTAAGAAAGATACTGATGAATTGATTGAAAAACTTGCAGATGCACTACCTCATGAAACTTGGGGAACGTTTCTGATGATGTTGAGATCCAACAGAAAAGATTATAAAAACATGACACTGGGAGACTTCATCAAACACCTGGAAGCTCAAGAGATGGAGCAGAGAAAGATTGCCAGGATGAAGAACTACGATGGAGAACAAGATATCAGCTTGTATTACAAAGGTGGTGTCAACGAAAAGTCAAATTTTTCTCCAAAAGTCGAAACTGCTTACAGTGCAAAAGATTCTTCTGAAAAGAAATCATCCCAGGGATCAAGCAGCACAAGATTTTCATCATTCGATCCAAACATTTCAGCAACAAAGAACGGAAGAAAACTTCAGTGCAATATTGTTCTAAGTCTTGAAAATGATCAAGATTATTCTGAAGAAGTTGCCAAAAATCAAATGTCTTTGTTGGGAATGGTGTTAGAGTCCTATAGTAGTTTTGTGGCAGGAAGGATCAGTAATCCAATGCTCACGAAAGAGGATTACGATCAAATCGATGCTGAGGAAATGGAATTAATGGATATTAAATGGTGCATGGCCAGTGTAATGAGAAGAGCTGAGAAGTTTAAACAAATTACTGGAAGAAATGATTTCCTGGATGCAAGTGTTTCAAATTTAGGCTTTGATAAATCTAAAGTTACATGTTTTCGTTGCAGGGAAAAGGGGCATTTCAAGAGAGAGTGCAAAAATTGTGAAGCTACTGGAGCCCAGAATCCTTTTGGAAACAACGATTATCACAAAAAGGCGATTTATCATCAAGTCACACCACCAGCACTGCATCAAGCACAAACTGCACATGGAATGATGGAGATTAAAGATTCAAAGAAAACTTGTCTGGGAAAGGATGGTGGATTCAGTTGGGATAAATATGTTCCAACAAACAGCAAAGTGTGTTTGGCAGAACAAGATGATGAAAAACTGGCTGAAGGTTTCAATTGGGACAATTTTTGCCCAGATCAAGAATTTATGGCCAAAGAGATGTCCAAAGACACTTCAAATGCTAAAGCTTTCATTGCAAATGCTTATGATTTGAAATGTGCTGAAAGGTGCAGAAAAGTCATGGAAGCTGCTGAAGCAAGAAGAAGAAAGCTTGAAGAAGAGGAAGAAGAGGAAGAGAGATTAAAAGCTGAAGCTAAAGCTGAGAAAAAGAGAAGAGCTGAATTTTTACAATCAAACCGAACAGTCAAAGAGGTTCCTGAATTTGAAGTCAAAGTTGATGCAGAACCTGTTAAAGTTCCTGAAAAGTGCATGAATTGTGATTCTTTAATCAAGCAGAACAATGAGTTGCTGCACAACATAAACAGATTGAAAGAATCCTATGATACAATGAACAGAGAAATTAACAAGTATACTGATTCAAACGGTGAACAAGTTGTGGCAATGAATACGCTGAAGAAAGCGTACCTGAGACAACTTGATGATGTCAACTTTCACATAAAGAAATGTGCTGATCTGGAGTTGAAGTTGGCAACACAAAAGATAGAAACTGAAAGAGTCAACAAGTTATTAGAAAGTTACTCATGTTCTACTTTTGTTGTTGACAGGATTTATCCGATCGTGAAAGAATTAAAGACGTTTGAAGAAGTGAATACGTCCGAAGAAAAGAAATCTGTGACAAAAGATGAAGATAAAGTGAAGATTTCTGGTAAGAAACCAAGTGTGGTCTACACTAGATGTCCGCCCCCGGTCGAAAATGGATTTTTACCTCGAAATCCAAATTCCGAAAGAGTCGAAAAGGCAATAAACTTACAATGGGAGTCTGGGCCATCGGATAACTTGCCAGAAAATATTGATGTCACGTACACGTCGTCCGACACTGATCATGAGTCAAAGTTGATAAAAAGTGTGGTCGATCAGGTGTTAGATAAAGATGATTGTAAGGAGTCAAAACCGGAGTCCAAATCCAAGTCAAAGTCTGAGTCCGATGCGTCAAAGTCAACAGTCAAAAAGGACAAACGGGTTTACGATAAAGAGTTTTTGATATCAAAATCTAATTTGAATGATGAATCATTCAAAGTGGCATATACTTTGAAAGATTCTGACAAATTATATTCTGATGAGATTTTTCCAATAAGAGGTGTTAAACCAGACATGATCAAAAAGGTTTTCAAAATAACAGAAATTAATATTTCTGAAATAAAAAATTTAAATCTTAATGATAAACCTAAATCCTACACCTCAAGAGTTCAACAACGTTTAAACAAGAAAAAGGGTTACAGTTCTGGTTCTGGTTTGCAAAAGAAACCAAACCAAAACCGTAATTTCAAAAGGAATGGTCTAGGTTTTATACCACCGAAAAACTATAAAAATGAGAAAATTTATAAACCAAAAACTGTTTTTGTTTCAGGAACAAGTGCTGAGAAAGAACAAAAGAGTTCATTTTGGAAGCAGACAAATCAAGAATTCCTTGCCAAGAAGCAAGAAGAACTGAAGAAGAATGTTGTTCCAAAGAAGATTGAAAAGAGAACATGTTTTCAGTGTAAAACTGTTGGTCATGTTGCTAGGGACTGTCCGAAGATATTCAAACCAAAACAGGAAGTCTCTGGTAAATTGAAAGAGAAAGTTGTGGAGAAAACTGAACTTATAACCAAAACATTTACAGGCTTTGAAAATTCAATCTTTGAGAAGGGAGAATGTTCAAAGAGTGTTTTGAAAGGAAAAGTAAATGTAATAAATCAAAAATGGGTTGTGAAAGGTTCAGGTAACAATTCTGGTGATGAATCTGATTCCACAAAATCATAGGAGCCAAAGGTTGTTATAGAAAAGGTTGAAAAATCAGTTCCAACTATGAACGATGAAAATTTTCCACCTTTGCGTGCTGAAAATTTCAAAAGGAAAGTTGGTAAAGTTGAGATATCAAATCAATTTTATAATGACAAAAAGGTTTTTGATGTTGACAAGGCCTTTAACCCTACTGTAAAACATATTTTTGGAAAAATGATTGATCGAAAAGTCAAAGGGGTTAAAGAGTTCTACGAGAAGAAGAGGGGAGGTAAGAAACCGAGTGATGATGACTCGGTAACACCCAAGGAAGGTCAGGCTTGGGTGGACATATTCTTCAAAGAGTAAAAACCTGACTTGCCGGAGCTCCCAAGTTGGTAATCGTGGAGCATGAATCGGCATCATTCTTATGTTGTTTGTTTGAAAATTGAAAATTTTGGAAATTTATATTGCAGGAATTGCCGGAACTCCCAGGTTTGTAAGCGAGGAGTAGGAATCGGCACCTTGAGAATTCAACTAACAGATGATGTTTGGTTGAATATGTTTGATTGGATTGATCTTATATGTGGTAAATCAGGGACATTAAGTTGTATCTGATTTTCTACAAGTGGTTGAAAAACAATGTGATGAACCAAATCCCTAACTTACTAATGGTTTACAAAAATCAACAAAACTTATTTTCCGGAAAAACCATTTTGATTCAAACAAACTTAAGTGTTTTGAAATCTAAATGGGAAAATAGTTTGTTGTGAGGGGGAGTTCTGATTGTTTATGCCTAGTGGATGGCGAATTGAGGCAATTCGATATCAGTTGTCATGTTTGTGTACAGTTTGTTTTCAAATTTCCTAAAATGTGTTTGCATTTTAGGGGGAGTAAGAATTTTAGAAAATCCAAAAACATTAGAAAATTTGAAAATGCCAAAAACATGATAAAATGAAAAATGAGTTTTTGTTGCATAAAAGAGGAAATGATAGTACATCAGTGGAAGATCACAACATGCTAAAGATTTGGTAAGATAAAAAGGTGATAAACGGTCTCACTGATGATGTGCCAGTAGATTTTTACACATTTAGTAGATTGTGACGAGATATAAACATAAATTTCAAACTTACTTATATCGTGGGGAAACATCTCTCGGATATATGGGTAACCCCCGAAATCTCGTTTGAAAGGTCTTATAATCTGATATACTAGGTTTTTATACTCAATGATGTCTGGGGTATTATTCCGGGACTTCTGCTGAACGGTGGTTCTGACCTAGTCCTTGAATAATACTTTCCGCAAATGCTTGAAACATAGCATAAACCCTCAGCATGCAGATGAAACAATAAAATTGATAGTCGCTGCTGTTGTAGCTAAAAGATCCTCTAAAGGGGACATACCGAAAAGTCGAAGCTGATATCTCTCTGCGTATACGGAAGTATCGACCTGAGATCCCTCGGCCCTCGCATTACCTAATTTATATACAGATATCATTGTAGTATACTCACCTGTAAGACTGATTATTGGGATCTGGATACGGGAGTATATTCTGAGGTGGGACACACGATTGAGTTTAAGTTCTTAAGACATTAATTGCATATCTCGAAACAGTTGAACTTTGTGTGAGAATTTAAGTGGACCAGTATACTGACAATCTAAGTGAATCTTTTAGAGCTTAAAATGAAATAAAGCTTAACGGTGTTGGTGATTTGTCTCAAAAACTGATATGATCCTCTTGCACGAACTCACAAAAATATTGTTTGTAAATATTTCATTTACTTCTTTTCAGTACTTTCAAAAATTCAAAAAGATTTTAGTGTGTTTTAGCATAAATTTTGAATAATTCAAAAAGATTTTCGACAACTGGTGTTGAAGAGCTGATTTTCAAAATTCCGAGTGCTAAACATGATGAACAAATGGTGTGGGTGAAAGTGTTTGAAGATTGTTGAATTGAAATGAGAAAGGTTTTTGCAATAAAAAGTTATTCCTGCAAGTGATTGATTAGATTTAAAAATCTTATCCACAAAATGGTTATCAGAAAATTTATTTTTGGGTAGAGTTTTTGCAGGTTGGTCAGGTTCCGAAACCTGAGTGTGATGAAGTGTCAGATTACGATCTAAGAATCTGTGGAAAGTGAATTCCAGACTGCGATCCCAGCTTAGCGAAAGGGGGAGTCTGAGGACATCGAGAGGGAGTCTGAAGATATTAGAGCCAGATTCAGATCCTGAAGATTACCAGAAAGAGTAGGAGATTGATTGAGGATTATTGCAATGACAAATACTTCAGAGGAAGATCGAAGATCGATAAAGATTGTAGATTGACAATTGAAGACTCGACACTGAAGACTCCGTCAACATCCGAGGGGGAGTTTGTTGGTGCACTACGTCTGTCGACTACGTCTTATATCGAGTCTCAGTTTCGTTGCGGAGATGATTCAGCATGATGTCATCATTTGCAAAGATGACATCATCAATATAAAGTAATCGATGACATCATCATAGATAAGACAAAAAGGATTAGATAGTTAAAACAAATTCCGCTTATGTGGTCACGATGATTCCGCTCATGTGTCCAATATGATTTCGCTTATGTGTCACAAGGTATCGCTTATATGGAAAAGTGATGATTCCGCTTTTATGTCATGTCCACATGAGCGGAATCATCTCAACTATAAATAGGTCACATAAGCGAAATCACATAAGAGTTGTAGGTGATTGTCTTCCGGTGAGCCACGAAGTGCTGCCGAAGTGTTGTTAGGTCTGTAATCGCATTCGTTATCAATACAAACAACAGATTAAAGTGAATATGTGCTGAATTACACCGAAACACTTGTTTCCGCCTCTTGTTTTGGTGAAAAACTCTTCTAACCGACTCGTTCGGATCCAAAAACGATCCTACAAATATTTTGGGCGGAAGTTGGAGAAACCCAACTATCAGGACCTGATATAGTCCTGGAGACGACGGACAAGATTGTTCAGATCCGTAATCGTCTGAAAGCCGCCAGGGATAGGCAGAAAACTTATGCAGATATGAGGCGTAAACCTCTAAAATTTAAAGTTGGTGATAAAGTTCTACTCAAGGTATCACCCTGGAAAGGGGTGATGCGTTTTGGAAAAAAGGGCAAGCTGAGCCCAAGGTACATAGGACCATTCGAGATTATCGAATGTGTCGGAAGTGTGGCATATAAGCTAAATCTACCTGAAGAGCTTAGTGGAATTCTTAATGTATTCCACATTTGCAACTTAAAGAAATGTCTAGCCGATGAGTCGTTAGCAATGTCTCATAAGGACGTGCAAATTGACGAAAGCTTAAAATTTGTTGAAAAACCTTTGTCAATCGAGGATCGACGGGTTAAGAAGCTTCGAAGAAAGAATGTGCCGATCGTCAAAGTGAAATGGGATGCCCATAGAGGCCCAGAATATACATGGGAAGTTGAATCCACAATGAAACAAAAATACCCTCATTTATTTCAGTAAATCTCGAGGTCGAGATTTCTTTTAAGGGGGTGAGGATGTAACACCTCGGAAAATCATGTCCAATACGGTGGTGACACGTGTCATAAACCCTGATCATGTTAAAAGATAACTTTAAAGGACTAAAGTTGCCAAAAAATGTAAAGATGTAAATAGAAGGATCAAAATCATCAACACGCCAAACTTGTGCCTCTGATTGACCTCATAAGATGTTCGTATTCATGATTGAATAAATTGACGGACACAAGAAGCCGTTTGTCCTTAAAAATCAAAAGTTACAAAACACAGGGGTTAAAAATGTCAACATGTTAATTGTTACCTCTGAGTGACCTTTTAACGTTCTCGAAGCTTTGTAATATATTATTATACCCTCATGTATATCAGATAATGATTTATTAAAGTTTCGGTACAATCTTGTGATGTATAATTCTATTTTCAAGATTTTGGGTCAAAAGTGTAAATATCACAATTCTTCTCTCGGGAGCCTTTACAACAATTCCAAAACTTATGCATGCAAGGTTTCACTCCCAAGAACACTTCAGACATATTTATGTGGGCCCCTTATGCTGAAAATGTCAGATTATCGAACTATGGAAGTGCAGGGACTGAACATGCAACAAAACAAAACAATTTTGAAACATGGTGTCTCGCGTGGCGTGCCAGGATCTACCTGGTCTGGCGTGTGGCACGACGGATACCCATTTCCAGCCAAAACTGGCAGCTGCCAACATGCAACCTGCAATCTTGTGAAGATCTTCTGCACTCTGAATCGAAACCAGCTGCTTGTTGATGGTTTCTAAAAACCATTTGGACACTTGTGAGCATCATAAAACATCTGGGACACTTGTAATCATCTTGATTCACTCAATTCCCCTATATAAAGGCCCTCATTTCTCACTTGTTCTTGCACACTTCAAAATCAGAATTTCAAACTCTCTAGCTGAGTTCTCTGGAGCATCCTAAGCATTAAGGAAGCTCTAATAGTTCAAATCTTCTTGCTAAGGACCTTTGTAAGTGTTCTTAGCTTCTATAGTTAAGATTTCATTAGTTTAATGACCGAAAGTCAAAGATGTCGTAATTACACTTTGACTTTGTGATTAATCACTAACGGTCCAGCCATTATTCGAATTGAAAGTGGCTGTGTGTTGGTAATTATGTAGGTGTTAAACCCTTAAAATGGCACCTCCTAATTATCACATTTACTTGGTCAATTGTCGGGTCAAACTACTTAACAGAAAAGTCAAACGAGTCAGTTTTTACAAAATAAATTATAACTGATAATGTAGAAGCTATAAAATACATTTTATCACTTAAATAACTTGGTAAGTAATATAAGAACATGTTTAGGCATGTCCAACCCGATAATTCTGAGTTTAGGCTCGGTTCGCAACCGAAAGTCGCAAAAGTAGACTTTTACTTTGACTTTCAATTCTGATCCGGATTAGCTTAGTTTAGTTTAGTTATGCCTTAGGATTCCTATGTGACCATATTATATGTTAGTATAACTCTCTAAAGTTATACTACATGGTCCCTTAGAAATCCGAATTATTTGCATGTTCCGTTATTTTGCTTAAAATTGACTAATATGCCCTTATGCTATTAAAACGAGATTTTTTTTTTAAAATGTGAAAGGACAAAAAGCTTTATTACTGATATATAAGTATGTCACAAAAATTTTACATCAGTTTCTGGTCTCAAATAAAAGTTATGCAAGATATCGTAAAACAGAACTTTTTGTTAATTAAATAGCATTTTTAGCATAATCATATTTAAACCCAATTTTTGGCACCAAACTCATTACTTACTGTTTTAATATAATTTTTAGGGAATTTTAGAATTTTTGGTCAAATTTTATACTGACCATAACATATAGTTCTTGTATGGACTCGGTAATTGACGATAATGCCCTTTTCACTAATAAAATGAGTTTTACATATCATTTACATATCAAACCTTTTTCTACTGATTTTATATATTAAATAAAATATTTTAAACAGTTAAGGCTGATCAAAATCTCAGATTTCCTTAAACATCTCAAGTATCGTCAAATATCGACTTTTATGTGAATTAGGCGCATAGTATGGTTTAAAACCATATTTAGCACCTAAGACTTGTTACCTACTGATTTAAAAAAAATTATACTTTAACAGTAGGTATAATTCTTGAACTCAGACTTCCAAATTTGACCTCAAAAGCATATGTGAAATGACCAAAATGCCCCTACGGTGCATAGTTTGGCCATAAATGATTAAACACACATATGTATGATATCTTACTGATATAACAACATAAAATAAATATTTTTGCAGAATGTTTTAGACCAGAACCTCAGTTTGCTATTAAATCTCTTTTATAAACTTTAAAATGACCAAAATACCCTTTCGGGACTTAAATTGGTCTTAAATTCATTTGGGGCATAATTGTTGATATCCTACTGATATCACAACATATTTTAAGCATAATAACTATTGGAACTTGTATATGACTCATTCGGTTACCCGTTATGCATATAGGCGTTCGGTACGGTTTATGTAACTAGTTTGCATGAATTAGCCGAAACGGGTCAAACCTTATCATTTTTACTTCAAAATCCAGAATGTATTTAGTTTACCCAATATATACAAGTCTTCATACTTGTCGGGTCTAAATCACATTCCAATCCGGTCACCGCTTAATCTTGTGTTTCGTACCGTAAACCTTCCTTTAAACTAACCGGTCAAAGTTACAACTTAAATAAGACCCGTTAGGAATCTAATAGGTTATTAAAACCTTCGTTCCAGATTAGGAGCCCAGTAAAAGCTCCCTGCACTTGCTGATTAGAATATACGACTGAGTATAATTTACATTTAGCTCAGGTAAATACTTTTAACTTATTTTCCCTTATACGGGCTTGGGATACGGTAAATTATTACTGCTTGGTCGGGTATTGAATATTTAATCGATTAGTGGTTAAGTCATTGAGATAACCCGTTTTAATCTGTTTTGTTTGATTTAAGCATTCGGGGGTTAATGACCGTGTCCTGAATATCCTTGGCTCATTCATTTGAAATGGCCATGACTTAAGCACGGGGTGTAGGCATACACCTGATAGTTGCGTATGTAAAATGGTATCTCACTCGTGAGGATAACTTCTTGTGGGCTTATACTAGTGGTGTGTCTATTAATCTTGTCCTGGCTTCTATCCCGGGCCCTGAAAGTACGACAAACATGTGAATCTGCATACAAGATTATTTAAAATAATTGTCCCAAGTTATAAAAGAATATTTGTGCCTCATCAATTTTCATAAATGTTTTCAAAAGAGTCAGTTAATTGTATTTACCAGTGTAAACTGACGTATTTTTCAAAAAGATCAAGTGCAGGTACTATACGAAATCGGCTGGAAGCTCCTGAGTATTAGTTAAAGAGTCTTGCAAGCTCTTAAAACTTTAAGTCTGTCGAACAATATTTATTTTTTGTTTTAGATCCGCCTGTTGATCCATTAACGACCGTTTGTATAATATTTTATTATACTTTTCAATTCGGTTTGTATTATTATTTTTAGACTTCCGCTATGCATTAAACTGTGATTATTTGTCTATGATGATATCAACTACGTCACGATACTCCCCACCGGGCCCACCGGTAATACGTGGAAATATCAGGGTGTGACAGTTTTAAGGTGAAATGTTGTTGAAAACATAGCTGGGAAAATATGCAGATCAAAGAAGGAAACCTTCTGTCGAAATGTGGTTGTCATGCTACGCGACCATGACCCACTCATATCATCGCGTCATGCGACCAATGTCGCGGCCCGCGATAGAAAGGAGTCGAGCCTCTCGCGGCACGCGAGAGGCATTGTTGCTGGCAAAATTTTATATTTTGTTGTTTCTGTAATGGAACTTGTTTAAAAGTGTTTTAAGACCTTCATAACTAATGTTAATATTGGTTTTAATTATAGGTGAATATGGTAGGCCTTCGGATGAAGATCAAGCGATGAACAAGAATCGAACACATGTCTAAATGAAGCTTCCGCGTTGATCTTATTTTGTCTCATTAAAAAAATAAACTATGTAAACACTTAAAACTATATTTTGAATGTGTTAAACATGTTGGATACTTATGATGTACAACTTTTGTTAAGTGGCATTTTGATATAAAATGCCTACTTTAATGATATATTAATGTTAAATTAAAATGGGTTTTACAATGCATAGCCATGGTGGAAGATTATAAATGCAAAGAAGAACCGGCCACGTACTGTGACGACTACTAGCATTTCTGAAAGGAGTGATTCCGTCAGAACTAAGCCCAAACCTTATGTTTCTAACCTCGTTAATAAATTCTGGATATTTCCTATCAAAATTCTTCCATTGAAGTGAATCTGCCACATGTCTTAATTTCCCATCTTTTATACGCTTGTCTGAATGCCATTGTAATAATTTTGCTTCTTTCTCGTTTGAAAATAATCGTTTTAGTCTCGGTAGAATTGGAAAATACCATATTAATTTAGCCGGTGGTCTAGTTTTCGCCACATCGTTATCGTATTCACCAGTTTTACTTTTTCGCTTGTACCTAGATTCATCACAAACAACACATTTATGACTGTTCTTGTACTCATTTCTATACAAGATGCAATCATTCGGACATGCATGTATTCTTTCAACTTCCAATCCTATCGGATTCATCATTTTTTTGCTTGGTAAAACGAAATTGGTAACTCGTTATCTTTTGGAAGAATGTCTTGCAAAACAACTAATAGATCTGTGAAACTTGTATCACTCCATCTATTTTTTGCCTTCAAGTTAAACAACTTTAACACAGCTTCAAGTTTTGAAATATTACAACCGGTATATAATGGTTTATCTGCATCTTCAAGTAATTGTTGTAATTTTCCTTTATCGCCGATATCATTCTCTAAATCATTAAGCATGTTATCTAAATTGTTATCATTTGAAGTGTCCTCATTTAAATCGTAATCATTTAAATTGTTCTCCTATTGGAAATTTTCATATTTCTCATTGTCTAAATTAACCGATGTCGTGGCACCGTCAACCCGTGATTCCCCATGCTTTGACCAACAAGTGTAACTATGCATAAAACCATTTCCAAGCAAATGATATTCTATATCTCTAATATTTTCGGTTTTTTGAAAGGTTTTACAAATCATACAAGGACACCAAATCCATTTAGAGCCAACATTTCTTCGATTAGCTTCAGCAAACCTAAAAAAAGTAAAAACGCCTTGCGTATATATTTCAGAAGGACGCCCACTTTTGTACATCCAATATTCTCTATCTTCCATCTGAAAATTAAAATAATTAAATAAGTGATATTCAGTTTATGTACAAGTTGTTAATAAGTACTCTAAGGCGGTGGATGATCCTAACCCACTTTTTGAATATTCTATCTCATATATATACATTTTAACGTGTTAACTATTTAAGAAAAAATCGGCAGCGTTTCCCCTTAACTCCCCAAGTATGCAGATAACCCCGCAAACCCGAAGGAGTAGGGGAAACAACTGTCGATTCTTTCCTTAAATAGTCAACACGTTAAATGTACACATGTCCTAATGAGATAGAATATTCAAAAAGTAGTCCCAACAGGGACAATCCAAAATTTATCTCTATTAGATAAATTTTGATGGGTATACTCTACAAGGTTATCTTCATATGCATAGCTATTCATATATGCACACACACTCGCACAAAAATATAACACATACTAGGGGTCTTCACGGTCTGGTTTTGACGGTTTTTAGGTCAAATCGTGAGCCAAACCGTTAGTAACGATTTATGAAAATCAAAATCCAAACTGTTGAAATTTCAAACCGAAACACTAGTAACGGTTTGGTTTCAGAGTTTGGGCTTCGAAAGTTGGATGAACTAAAAACTAGAACTAAGTGTACCTTTAATTTCTTCTTATTTAGTCAGAACTTATAAATGCTACTGTATCTATGTTGATATATTTTATCACGGATGAAAACAAATCTCAACTTTAGTTTTTTTAAGTAAATCTCAAATTCAGTGTTTGGATTTAATAACTTTGGATTACATTACAAAACAATAAAACAACATAAATTTAGTTTCTTTTAAATTGTTAAATGTATTTTAGGTACGTTAAATGTGCAGATTATATATAATATATATGATATATACCAATGTTACGGTGTGGTCCGGTCTTTTAAGGTTTGAAATTGTTGAAACCGCAAACCGATCCGCTCAATATAGATTAAAATTTTAAAAAAGAAACCGACCGTAAAACGAAACCGATAATTGGTTTGGGTGGTTTTACGGTTTTAAACCAAACCATGAACACCCCTAACACATGCATATAAATAATCTTATAAAAATAGAATACATGAATATAACTTTTTTTTTACGTTTACTTTTTTGAATGAAGAACAAAAAAGGTCAGAATAATTCAGTTATATCTACAAGTAACAAAAATATAATCAATTGATATATTATAAATCAACAATATATATAGGATAAGGATCCGTTAGGAACCACCCTTTATTGTGAGAACCGCGAGAACCAGTGTGAACACATGGCAAAATTGTAAATATATTGAATTCTAACAAAAAAAACACACGGTGTCATAATTGTAAATATATGGATCTGTAACATAAACACGTGTGTCCCCTGTTTTAGGGTTTCTTCATCACATTTATTCCCAATCCACAATCTGCATCATCATCATCATCTACACTTTGATTGAGGTTCACGGCTGTTCACGGCGGCTTACCGGTGGCACACATGAGTTTACGGTGGTTCTCGCGACATTAGACAACAGCGTATCCCACAAATTTCATCCCACAAATTTCATTGCTGGGGCATTCAGGATTATTTCTACATATGGCGTCCTCTGATTCATCCCGTGTTGAAATATCTCGTGTTGAACCTACCGCATCCGATGATACTAACCCACCAATCTCTGAATATTATCCTCATACATCTGATACTACCTATCTTGGTGGTCCATCTGCTGCCAAACCCGTATATGCTGTCAATCCAATTGAAAGTTGCAAAATTGTGTACACAACAGTTGATAGTCGACATTCCCTTCATGGATTTGAAATACCTACTCTTGATTCCATGTCAGTACCAGCTAATGTTTAGCTAATGTTACGGTATCATCTGGGAATGTCAATATATCTGACCAATCGTTGTCGATTGACACTTCTTCGACTGGTACAGCACCCACAAATACAGAACAACCTCAATTGCAGTTCATTCGGTTTGAGAATAAAGGTATCCCATGTCCATTTTGTGTAATTTGTATATTATTCAATGTTATACATGTTTAAAATATGTTAACATTCATATTATGTTGTCACTAATTAATAATCAACAATATATGCACATGTGCACTGTGTTAACTGAACCATATTATAAATTAGGATACATTATAAATATATGCACATATGCATGATGACGATAATTTATTTGTTATATTGTATATTAAATTACATTGCACATGTAACTTGTTAAATTTTCTTATTAAATTCACAGGAACGGTTACGGTTGCTATACATTCTACACCCAATGGCACCCTATATTGGATACCTGAAGTTGACGTTGAATACATACCTGAAGTTACAGTCCATTCGATTTGTGACTAAAGGTATTATGTTGACTGTAATTGATGTATATACTTTGTAAATGATATTATATTAAATGATATGCACATATGCATTATATTTACTGTAAATGATGTTGTATTAAATTACATGCACATGTGCATTATGTTGATTGTAAATGATATTGTATCAAATTATATGCAAATGTGCATTATGTTGAAAATTAGACTATGTCGTTGATGTATGGATTCTGAACAAGTGCCTTATGGATGACTATCCAATTATGTACAGGATGGCAGCAAACAAAGGGGCTTGGGTGGCGGACAACTACAAAAAAATAGGGGAGGTGACTGTGTGGGATTGGCAATGGAATAACAATCCGACAACCAGGGAGGCATTGGTGGAGTTTATGTAGCTTTTGGTGTTGCTGAGAGACACCAGAATGAAGACGGTCAATATGGGTTGGGTTGGCACTCAGAAAAATAAGTCGACTTTCTATGTTAAACCCGTTAGATTGGATTTGTGTGTCACAAGCGGGGACCCGTCGAGTGGTTTTATAATGACCTAGAACGGTTGGGCTACACCTAAAGCCAATATGTTAACATGGAAAGGCGTCGAAGGCAGGTTACCGACAAAGACAGAGCTGTAAAAAAGGGGGATTCATATCAGCAACACATTGTGCCCGGTTTGCGGATACGAGCAATAAACTGTTGAACACATCCTCATTCCGTGTTTGATGTCGAAAACGCTATGGTGGATGGTCAGAGCATGGCTGGGAGTAAAAAATTTACATTCTTACTCAACAGTGGCATATATTATCTCTTTTTTCCTGGAAGCTAGATATTTCTAAGAAGAAGAAAAAGGCAGTCAACTGCATAGTGATGGTTACATTATGGATCATATGGCCGAGCAGAAATGAGAAGGTATTCAAAGTCTTGCAGTGTTCAAATGCTAGAAGACTGGAATAAGTCAATGAGTGTACTCTGTTGTGGATGAAAGTCATAGCCAAAATGGAGAATTTAGTGATTGAATAGTGGTACACCAGTGGTGTGAATGTAATAGAAAAATAGGAGTTATATGTTTACTGTAAGTGTCCTTCTGTAGTTTATGTCTAAAGTTATGCTTTGAATATATGGCATCTTGTTATGTTAAAAAAAATGTCGTTATATATAAATTGATAATGCTCATGTGCATTATGTTGATAATTACATTATGCACACGTGCATTATATTGACAATTACATTATGTATACATTTGAAAAAAATATAGGATGATAAGGGTGATGCAGACGAGAGAAGATTTCAAAAACTGTTCCAGAGACATACGAGAGACGTACGTCTATTTATCGGTTAACGTGATTCATACATTATACTACATACAATGAAACCCCAATTTGCCAACCTCAAAGACTTTTATTTTGATTACGTTATAGTTGATAACGAGCTACAATCGTTCTTAGATGTTCAACCAGACTTCGTAAATTGACCAAACCCAAATTTATGATTCTTGAATTAACTATTTATGACGATAAACAAATTCCAATCAGTATTCACTTTGATTCCGTACTTTTTAGTTGTCATGATGTGGATTATCAAATTTACATTTTGATTATGTTTTTTAGTTGTTTTCATGTGCATTACCAAACTTAATGTATTGACGGTAATATGCACATGTGCATACATGTTTTTCTGTTTAAATTAACATGGTTATTTGATACGGAATAAAAATATGCACACGCGTAATATACGTGTTCTAATAATGCTCATGTGCACCCATACATATTTTTTAACAACATACCAGCACGCTTTGATACGTATATACATTGCTTTAATATACATAATGCATCCTTTGATATACATAATACATCGACATATGATTACTAATTTTGAATAATGCACATGTGCATACATACGTAATTTATCCTATACAACTACCGTCAACCAAATATGCCCACACCACATCAGTTAGCCACTTACTACTGCCCCAAAAAAAAAAGAAAAAAAAAACAAACACTACGTGTTTCATGTCCTTGAATCATCCACATATAACATCCATAATATCATATTGCCTGTTCCTTTTTTCAGTTGCTGAGCATACCCCATCATTCCTATTGCTTCAACGCCTCTTCGTCTAACATTTGCTTAACTCTTTCATCTGTTAATCCATGTATTTTTTTCCATCGATGATCTACAATGAGCATGTGTATCAACATTAATTTATGATCAACATATAAGATATGCACACATGCATCATTATATACATGTGAATAAACATTAAATACCTTAATAACCTATGTTGGCAAACTATGCACATGTGCATATTAACATATTCTGTCAATCTATGCACATGTGCATAACTATATATCACACAATTATACCTTATTAACATATTCCAAGATGAAATACACGTTCTCATAACTGTATAACACACCAAAAAACACCTAAATAAAACTAAATACTGATTACAGATCATTGATGTATAGGTGAGACTCCTATTCAAAGTCATATGCATCAACATTATCTACCTTGTTAAACTATTATTGCAAACTATGCACACGTGCATATTAACCTATTATAACAATTTATGAACATGTGCATAACTATATAGATCACAACTTTAGTTTATTATCCTGTTATGTGTAATCATATTCTGTCAAGCTATGCACATGTGCATAACTATGTATCACGCAATTATACCTAATCAACATGTTCTGTGTAAGCCTGTACTGTCAGAAAATATGCACATGTGCATATCTATATAGATCACAATGTTACCTTATTATCCTGTTTCGTGTAAGCATATTCTATCAAAATATGCACATGTGCATAACTATAGCTATGCACATGTGCATTAACATGACATAACTTATCAACAGTTATAATTCAGTAAAAAAAACCCTAACACTTACCAAATCAAATTTCGTGTTGCCCATCATATCTAGCATTATTCACATAACATTATTGTCACACCCCAACCGATGGCGGAATCATCGGGGCACGGCACTAGGCGAATCAGATTGCTCAAGAGAATCCATAACAACTATATGGCGATACTATTTAATACATTCGTTATCCCATACTAACAAATAATACAATCACATATGTTATCATAGATTTCTTGTCCTCTCGAACAATACAAATCCGACAACCTAGATTTTAGTTGAGTTTCTAGACTTCCTAGCTTGATTTGATATAGTCTGCGATCTAACCTGCAACATACGTTAAAATATCTGTCAATACAAAAGTATTGGCGAGTATACATGTTTGATATGTATAGCGTAATAGATTAAAAAGTGTAGCGAAATTCTATATGCATAAACGTAACACACGACATATATACTCACAAAGCTGATACTACCAACTAAGTCCTCGATGCTCGAATATGCGATGGCAAACTAGACCCCGTCGGGCGCAATAGTACTATACTAGTCGTGGTGGGACGTCGCGAGTATAAGCCCTAGCACATATGCAACTAGCATCACGTATATCTATGCATAACATTTATTCGCAAGTGATAATTCGATTGATTGAATAATTCGTTTGATAAGTTCGATTTGTCAGAAACATATGTTACACCCAAAATGCGATTAAAAAGGGTTCAAGTATACTCACAGTGCGTATTCGGCGAGGGCACAATTGCTTAGATCGGTTACGAGTACGTCTGCGGTAGTTATTGAATGATATAGTAAGCGATGCATGGTCTAAACGGGAATGATATCATAAAGACTGATGTCCCGTCGGATGGTGCTCATCCGGTCGGATGGGCTCATCCGGTCGGATGACAAGGGTTCTGATCGGATGACATGTGCTCGGATCGGATGACATGTGTTCGGATCGGATGACATGTGCTCGGATCGGATGACATGTGTTCGGATCGGATGACATGTGCTCGGATCGGATGACATGTGTTCGGATCGGATGACATGTACTCGGATCGGATGACATGTGCTCGGATCGGATGGCATGTGCTCGGATCGGATGACCTGTGCTCGGATCAGATGACATGTACTCGGATCGGATGACATGTGCTCAGATCGGATGACAGTCATCCGGTCGGATGACATGCTATCCGATCGGATGGCATGTGGTCCGTTCGGATGACATGTTATCTGGTCGGATAACACGTCTGTTTTTGCGTTTCGATTAACTGTTTTCGAGTGTTTCCGGAAGAAATACGTGTGGTTTCACTGAGGTGTTGCGATATCGTTTTAAACAATGATACTTCATCAGTTTTGACTCGTTCTAACGGCCGGGAACCACCCCGTTCCATCAGATCTGGCCGTTCTTGACGGTTTCTCATGTTTAATCCCGAAATCGTTCAGTTCTTGATTAAATACATATATTTTTAGGTGAGATTGTTATAAAAACATGTGGAAATCACCCAGATCTGAGTCGTTTATGGTGGGATGAGGTCACACTTTGAAGTTCATATGAAATCTTAGTGACATCACCTTAAAACACCTCAAATAAGTAGATTTCACGGTTAGAAATTGAGTTTTAAAAGACAGAATGATGTAGAATTGAGTGTAGATCATAGAAGTACAAGTTTTAGGTTGAAATCTTACCGGAATCGCGAGGAATCGAGAGAAAAGGGTCCTAGAGCGTGTTTGGTCGAGTGGGAGCTGTCACATCACTGTTCAAGTGATGTGACACGCTATTTATAGGCAACAGATGAGAAATGGGGATGTTGGGTCGGATGGCCCATCCGTTCGGATGGCCCATCCGTCACACTTTGAAGTTCATATGAACTCTTAGTGACATCACCTTAAAACACCTCAAATAAGTAGATTTCACGGTTAGAAATTGAGTTTTAAAAGACAGAATGATGTAGAATTGAGTGTAGATCATAGAAGTACAAGTTTTAGGTTGAAATCTTACCGGAATCGCGAGGAATCGAGAGAAAAGGGTCCTAGAGCATGTTTGGTCGAGTGGGAGCTTTCACATCACTGTTCAAGTGATGTGACACGCTATTTATAGGCAACGGATGAGAAATGGGGATGTTGGGTCGGATGGCCCATCCGTTCGGATGGCCCATCCGTTCGGATGGCCCATCCGTTCGGATGGCCACTCCGGCGCGGGGAGTTTCTCCGTTTTCGATCGTTGCGCTAGTTTTTGGAGTACGTGCTTTTTATAATTAATTTATATTATTATTATTATATGTGTATATATCTCACTAGGGGTCGTATTTACGTATCCATATAGTTTCAAAATAACAATCGGTTTTCGATTCGAGTATGCGATTATTAGCGACGTTTCACGGCCATCAAGGAGGGTAGTATAGGTCCTTTCTCGAGGTCATCGTGAACGTTATTGTGTGTTGTGCCACAATGACTGACGGGGTACCATTCACTCGTATTGTCATCGTCGTCACGACGGCTGGAGCTATAGCACTCACCCGAGAGTCTTTGTTAGCGTTATTTGTCCGCGTTTCGACACATCACGGCCACCGAGGAGGGTAGAATAGGTCCTCACTCAATGTCATCGTGAGTGTTAGTGTTTGTGATGCGATGTAACGATAATGTATTGCGAAAATATGCGATTTATCCTTTGAATAGCGATGTATGCGACATAGTTACATTATGATCCGAATCTCTGGTGCTAGGCGTAACGAGTATATTGAGTAGTAACAACGCACGAAAGTGCGGGTTGTTACAATTATTCAGCAAGAAAAACTATATGAACAAACACATAACTACCTCATTACATATAGTTCTATCACAACATTCGCCCCTGTTTACTCAAAAAATCATATATATAACACAATTTTCAATAATGCAGATATGAAACAGATATGAAACGACTGCTTAAGTGTCATAATCACATAATAACATATCTGAATCGATGATTAAGAGTTGTATTGTCATATACGACTACAAAACAAAATGTATGAACTTAAAAATTCACAGAACGGTGCAACAGAGAATCGTGATTCCGTTAGACGACATATGTTCTTCAAATTATCCTTATTTGTACAACAAACCTTGATGATTATGATCGTTTTGCCCTAATTTCGAATCGAAGACGAATGTGCGATCGATGATTATGTTCATATTGCACTAATATCGAACATACGACGAATTTTGATGACGAATTGCTGATATTGTGGAGTGACGAACTTGATTTTTTATGAATTGCTATGATGAATCGCAGATTGATGATGCTTGGGGGATTGTCGGACATGAATACTTGATAGATTGTGATTTATTTTTTGTTTGAAGTCCAGTAGTATAGGATGCAGGGAGAGGGGCGACTAATTCACAAGTTGTATGTATTTACAAAATTGCCCCCTGTTCACATTGGTTCTCGCGGTTCTCGCAATAAGGGTGGTTCTCGCATGAACCCTACCCTATATATATATATATACATGTATATATATATACATGTATAGATATGAATGATAAATATATGTAACTATACATGCCCGACTACCTGCCATTGCTTTGTAAAAAAAAAAAAAAAACTATACCTTGATATTGATGGAGGATGATTGAACAGAGAAAAAGAAGATGAGAAGGAAACAATTTAGAAGATGGATATGAGAAATTAGGGGCACCTGAATTTGATATTTTGTTCGGAAGTTAGTGATATGTGAGAGGTTGAGAATAAGGTTCATAGTTTGTTGTAAATTCGTCTAAAGTAAATAAAAAATGATAAACAGGTTTTTTGGGCGCTTTTACATATATTCTGGGCGGTTTTATAGGATGAACCGCCAAAAAATGCATTCAATAAAAAATGATAAAAAGGTTTTATGGGCGCTTTTACAATATCTGGGTGGTTTTATAGTAAAAAATTTGATAAAGATTCTGGGCGATTTCATAGGATGAAACACCCAAAATACATTAAAAAACGCCCAAAAAAACTATTTTTCTACTAGTGTATATACGCTGTGTATAACTCTATATGCAGCGTATAGAGGTAACCGTATACGTTGCGTATAGCTCTATATGCAACGTACGTAAAGGTAGGATTTGTTAGGGTTTGGTGTGCAAATAGGCAACATGGTGTGCCAATATGCACACCCTAAAATAATGGGAGTTCTTTTGATAAGACTATAAAAGTAAGGTTTTTTCTCAATTCAACACCATATATATATAACTTGGAAAAAACACAAAATCTTAGACAACACACCAAGCATTTTCCACTAGATTCAACATACATTTTCAAGTGAACTTTCAAGTTAATTACTACCTTGGGAAAACAAACTTGTTATTAGCATAGATACGAGAAATTTGTTTTAAAAATAATTGTCATAAGCTATCAAGCTTCCCCCTCCTCTATTGTTTTGGTTTTTTTCAACTGTAACTGGTATATAAACTAGTTAGTTCATTTATTGTTGGTGCATATTTTTGTGTCTGTAACTTGTTCTTTTTATCGATGTATTAGTACGATCTTTTGTTTATCGAGTCTGTAAGTTTCCGTCTAGTCGACCAAGTCGGATATCCTCCTATCTAACTTTGGTACGACATTTGTCTCCTTGTTATGTATGTTGAACTAATGCATGTTGCATTTAGTTTGTTTGTTTGTGTGTGTTTATGTTTTGCTGCAAACTGTCTAACAGTTTGCAGCTTTACTGAATTGCAGCCTCCCCACGAAGAACCTATTCTTCGTGGGATGTCATATGACACGAAGAACCTTCTTCGTCGTTAATGGTGTGTGACGAAGAACCCCTTCTTCGTCACATGGTGTTTCATGGCAACAGTTGACGAAGAACTTGGTTCTTCGTGGGCTTAGGTTCTTCGTCAGCCCATTTACATTCTTCGTAGTGTAGTGGGTGGGCTGCAGTATAAATAACACACCTTGTCTTCTATGTGAAGTATGAGAGCATAACCCACTGAGAGTATTATCAAACATTGTGTGTATGTGTTTGTAATCTGTTCTCATCCTGTTAATCAATAGACTATGAATCTTTTGGTTACTTTGTGTTTGCTATACTTTATTTGGTTTGCATCGTCACGGGGATTCCGCAATCGCGTGATTGTGTTTGTGATAAACAAGGATTAGGTTTCGTAATCGATCCTCCGAGAAAAACGGACCTACAAGTGGTATCAGAGCCTTGGCTCTTTTCCTTGTTTAAAACCAAACATTGTCGTGTTTGAAACAAGTGTTGTTTATGATTTTTCAGTTTCTTGTTCTTGAAAAAGTTCTTATTTTTTCTGGAAAAAGTCTTTAAAATAAGTGTTTCTCTTGTTATTTGCTATAAGTTTTATCAAAAACCTTGTTATATTGCGTGGTCACATGATAAAATTGGGTTTTTATTGAAAGTTTAAGCAAATTTCGTGTTTCGGAAAATTTCTCCGGTGAACAGTTTGGCCGGAAACTTCATATCTTCAAGGAGTTCTTCATACATTCAACATTGTTCTTGAATTTAATTAAAGTAAAATTGATTAAAATATGGTACACATGATGGGTTGGTAAATCAGACATGTTGTTAGGTGGAACGAGGGTGTCTGTGTCAGGACAAGGATAAGATTTCCTTTTTGAAAATATCTCAACAACTTTCTGTGTCTGTGTCTGATTGTCAACGAAGAACCCTGCGACGAACAACCTGGTCTTTCGTCAAATCGTCTTCGACGAAAAACCCAGTTTTTCGTAAAGGTGTTGTCGACGAAGAACCTGTTCTTCGTAGTAATTGTTTTTGATGAAAAATCATTCTTCGTCTAACCTGGTCTTTCGCGAAGAACCTAGTTCTTCGTGGGTGTCACTTGTGAAATTTTTCACAGAAGGTTTGTAAAAGTTATTTAATAGTGTCATTTCAAGTTTGTGACTAGGTATTCTCATTCATACATCAAATATGAGTACTAGTCCATGGGATTGGAGCAGTGGCCCAAGCTCGGCTCAAGATCCGACCTCCGCAGCGGCTTGGATGAAAAATATGATGCCACAACAAACAATTACTACAAGTCAATGGGCATGTGTAGCGAATCAAAATCAAAGCATTCAGAATTTGTTATTAAGTGAAAGTGAAACGGGTAGCAACAATCGCCCGCCAAAGCTAAATCATATGAACGACTATCCATCTTGGAAAGGTCGATTTCACACTTATGTTCTAGGGAAAAACACCGAGCTATGGACGTGTTTCACTACGCCATATAACACAGCTCTTGATGAAGCAGGTTCAAATCCAACAACCTTGGCAAATATTTTGGAAAGCGACAAAAAGGCATATGATCTGGAAAAGAAGGCGTTTGCTATCCTTACACAAACACTCCACAAAGACATTTATCATCAATTCGCTTATTGTACTAACACGAAAGCCTTGTGGGACGTCTTGGTAATAAGTGGAGAAGGAAATGCGGCTGCACGAAAGACACGCCACGATTTGTTGAAAAAGGAATTTGAAGCATTTCTATTCATTGAAAACGAAACATTAAATGATATGACAACTCGTTTTTTATCATTTACTTAGTGAAATGTATTCTTATAATGTTGTTGCAACTCAACAGGAAATGGTCGCAAGGTTTGCTGATGCCTTACCCCCAAAATGGAGTCCATTCATTGAATTGTTAAAGCATACGGGCGTTTTAGATACTGTCAGTATCTATGAATTCGTTCAGAAGTTGGAAAACAAGAATGAAGAAGAAATCCGGAAGGCTAAACGCATTACAGTTCCTCAAAATCCAGAAATGTATTTTGGAGGGATTAATCCTGCAGCCAGTTCCAGTCAGCAACCAAAACTGCAAACGGCTTTTATGTCCAACACAAGCCCCTTTCCCCAGTCAGCTCCTCAGGTTTTCGATCCAAATGCCTATCTCCGACCACCACAACTTGTTGCACAATCTCAAGTCCATTCACAACCTCAATTTGATCTAAGTGCCTGGTTCCCTAAACCCCAACCTCAACCTCAAGTTTCCACAACACAACCTCAATTTGATCCGAGTGTCTGGTTCCCTAAACCCCAACCTCAAGTTTCCACAACTCAACCTCAATTTGATCCAAGTGCCTATCTTCCGCCACCATCAGTTGCTACACCTCAACCACAAGCCCAAACACAACAAGCATGTTATAGTAACAACTTTCAACCCCAACACCATCAGAGTTGATACTTCAAACCTTTCAAAAGTCAGTATAGAAGTTGCAAAGGAACATATGGAACTTCTCAACACAATGTTCAGTGCCTACTGTGGACTGGTCGCAGGTCAAATTGGAAACATTAATTTGACCAATGAAGATTATCAACAGATAGACCGTGATGAAATGGAGTTAATGGACATTAAATAGGCATTTGCGAGTGTTGTTCGAAGGGCTAAGGATTGTATGAGCCGAACTGGGAGAACTACCTTGGAAAGCAAAAAGGATACAAAGTACGGTTTCGACAAGGATGCAGTTACGTGCTTTAATTGCATCGAAAAGGGTCACTTCAAGCGTGACTGCACTCGACCGAGCAGACAAGGCAACCAAAATCCCTTTCGAAATCAGACAAGTACTTCCAACACAAATCAAGGTAACCGTGAAAGAGGGATAGTTGCTGTGAACAACATAACCAACCAAAACCAGTCTGGGCCGTCAAACACCAATCGGGCATTAGTCGTTCAAGCTGATGAAGGGTGTGACTAGTCAGTGCAGTTTGGAGGTGGTGATCAAGGAGAAGGAGGAACTGCATGTTATGCCAAGATTATCAATCACATCAAACATGTGCACAAAGAAGAGTTTTCTGAAAGTGATGATAGTTCAGGTTATAGTGGCAGTTCGGATGAAGAAAGCTCGAGTGTGGGAGGTTATAATTCATAATCGGATATGAAGGAGGAAATGGATTCTGATGTTGATAGCTTGTTAAAGGAAGCTGAGGAGTTAAAGTGTCAGAAATCTGTTCTGATAAAGAAGGCTGCTGTTGCATCGAAAGAAATGGAGAAGTTCTTCTCTGAAGATGCATCTTTTTCTTATCAGACCGCCTTTATGGAAAATGTCGCAGCCTCGACAAGTCAGGTAAATTCCGACCCTCCTACTCCTAGTATGTGCAGTAATTGTGCAGATTTGAAATATGAATCATAAAAGATTCATAGTCACAATCAGAGTTTGGTTATTGAGCTGTCAAAATGCAATGAGGCAAACATGGCCTTAGCTCGAAATGAAAAAGATTTCAAATTAGTAATCGAAACTTTAAAGAAAAGCGTTTCCGAATTAACAAAAATTGTTTTCAACAAACAAACTGGTATTAATAACTACATTAATATCATTGAGGAAACAAAGAAGGAGCTAGCCATGGCAAAATGCAAGCATGATGCGATCAAGCTCAAATTGGAGAGTTATTCTAATTCCCGATATGTGCTTGATCACATTATAGACGCTCAACAGCTGAAAGGGAATAAGAAAGGTGTTGGGTATAAGTCGTGTCCGCCTCCTTTGAGACACAACTATACCAGAATGCCCGATGAAGAGGAAATGCCTCGTTTTGAACCAAGTGTACCCCTTGATTATGAGGAGGTCACTACAGGATTAGGGTTCAAATCGGACAGTTCCACGGTTACCTCTTCTAAAGGAACAGAAACTTCAACATCTACGAAACAAAGTGCTCCAATTATTGAGGACTATGATTCGTCTGATGATGAATCAGATGTGAGTGATCAGGATAAATCTCTTGATAAGATGAAAGGAGTAGAAATTCCTATTGAGAATTATATTCTGTGTGATCCTCCTACTCCTGCTGTGCAATCTGTGGCTAAACAAGTGATAGATCCTGTCAAGGAATCTGTGACTGCCGTTAAAAGTGATAATGTGTTGTATACTGTAACGACTCTCATCAAAAGTCATAATTATGAAATTAATTTGACCAATAGGAAACCCTAATTGAGACACCCAAGTGATTCTGCGCAAACCCTAAGATTTTCATAATTTTCAGAATCAGGATTAGGGCCCCTAAAACTCAGGGGGGGGGGGGGGGGTAAACCCTAGTTAACGATTATCCAAATTACGTGTTGTCCAAGTTGAATTTTGAGTAGGTGTCAAGTCATCAGAGCTAGACCCACACGTGGCAACAATATAAGCATGAAGTGTACCTTACGGACCGTAAGGTCATTAAGCTTACGGTCCGTAAGCTAGATAAAATTTGTGTATAAATTCAGAACATTGGCACTTGCTTCTGTACGTTCGTTCGACGAAGAAATTCACTTCAGGCGCGGAGATATCGTCCAAATACTCACAATTAACACACACAGGCACTAAATTGAAGCTGCAATCAGGGTATTAGCACAATCGCTGCTACGATTCATTGTCCGATCGATCAATATATCCAATGAATGTTTAAGTGCCGCCCACATTAGGGTTATACTTTATCGTTCGTCATTAATTTGACGGATCATCGTTAATTCGATGGATAAAAGTATTATACTTTGTCGTTCGTTGTTAATTCAACGGATCATCGTTAAATCGATGGATGAAGTATTGCACTTTGTCATTCATTGTGAAAATTTGATCTCGTGAGTTATCGTAATTGCTGGATTGATTACTAACCCCGAATTGTGTGCTTGTTATTAAATTTAGGATAAAAGGCTAAATCAGTAGGCCAAACTCTGCCCGTATAAATTTGCAATGTGAGTCATTCTTCTTTTCTCACAGTTTGTGAGTCATTCTTCTTTTCTCACAGTTTGTGAGTTATTCTCTTTTTATCAACTATTTTACAATACCTCAAATTATTTTCAAGGTTATAATTACAGGGACTAAGTCGTGGATATCTTGAATTACTGGTTAGTGGGGTATTGTGCACATTACTAATTTTCTCCCAGTTAGGTTCATTGACCTACTCGGGATAATCACTGTTGGGTTCATTGACCTACAGGGATAATCGTCACTATTTAGGTTCATTGATCTAAATAGTGGTATGACCATCGTCACCATTGTGACAGAATGCCAGATAAAAATAAGATAGAAGCCATTGTAATCGCTCTTATGCTGTAATTAATAACCATGCATCATTATGCAAAATAGAATGATTCACTCAGTATTTCCCGCTGACAAAACCTTTTTCAAACATGTTTCAGGTGACCTATTATGAATCAGGAAAAGTGCCATATAGCACTACAAGCTCAAGGAAGTGGCTCAGTATAAAATAAAGAAACATGTTTTGTAAAATAAAAGATTTCTTGGTGAAATCAAACTATTGTAAATTACCGGGTTTTATCCCGAATTGTGAAATAAAATAACCGGGAAATATTTACATTTTAAAAGATCCTGATGAAAACTTCCGCTGTCAAACTCAATTAAATAAATACCGCAGTATTTTCTGTCCTGCGGCTCCTGAAACGGGTCAAACTGGGTCGGGGGCCGTGACAGAAAAAGGTGGTATCAGAGCCACTTATCGAGCCACTGATTTAAGCCAATTAAGTATTTAGATAATACTTAATAATTTTTATTAATTGCTATTTTTTGATTATATGTTTATTATCTGACTAATTTTGAATAGTATGGGCAGATTTTTATATGTTAACAATATTGTAATATTTATTGCTCTATCATCGTTAATCGAAAAACATTATATATAAATTACTTGATTATATATGGAATTACCTAATTTACAAATATAGTATTACTATATTTCAGTAAAGAAATTATATTTTTATATTTGAAGTATACTCTTATTTAAAAATTTTGTTTAATTATTTATTATTAATAATTTTATTATTAATAATAATATATTAATAGTAGTAGTATTAAGATTATTTTTAAATACTAGGGTTATTATCAAAGACAGATATTGGATAACCTAGCCTTAGTTAGGCATGGACTGATCACCTATGCTTAAACAAGGCAGCACTAACCAATATCCACCATGATAATGACTAGTTAAAATATATAAATTAAGTCATCATACTTATTTAGTATATAGATTTTTTTTATATATGTTAATTACTGTAATAGTAAATATAAATCTTTAAATATTCTGATTTAAAGTTTAGTATTTTTATTATCTACAGTCTAGAAAATTTATAAATAAATTACAAATAAAACCTAGTATGTTTTAATTTTTAGTTGTTTTAATAGTATGAAATACTATTTGAAGTTGTTCTATAAAAATTTTGTTATGACTTAGTAAATTGTGTGTATTTTGCTAAACAGCATGAGTGATATGTCAGAAGCCCTTCAGAATTTAAATCTCTATCCAGTAAGAATAGAAGTTTCCAGAGATTTTAATAGATATATTCCAGACATAGAAGAACCTATAGAATTTAACGCTTTACCTCTCAAGAAACCTAAGCCTAAGAAAATGGAAATTGGGGAAAGCTCTAGGCAAATTGAAGAGTTACCATCTCAAGAAGAACTAGATTTTATAATGGCAACCGATGATACTATTGAGCCTGTTAATGAAAATAATTTTATGAACTTAGAACCATCTATTCCAAACTCTTCGAATCACTGGAATATAGACGAATGGTTAGATAATGAAATACTATTACAAAACCATCCCTATAGGCTTTTTCCTAAGTACAATCCAGAACCTTTATCAAATTTACCAATAAGTAATGAGAATAGGACTGAACTCCATCATTTTGACAACATGGATGCTGGGAATAGGATCCAAGAGACTTTGGGACAAATCTCCTGGAAATACGATGAGAAGAAACGCCGTTACTAGAACATCATCTGACAAAGGATAGGGGATTATGAAACTGTGGTTGTGTAATAATAACAGTAAAAATTAGTATGTTTAAAATAAATAATAAAACGGGTGTATATAGAAACAAGATATAAGGAAATTTTAGAAAGTTACAACTTTTGTTTGTATATTCGTTTACATGATTATGTGCAACTAAATTGTGACATTTGATTATTTCCTTTATACTAATTATTTATCTATAAATTAGATATCAGATGGAAAACGCTAATAATAAACCGGTTAATGAGGGTAATCAATCTGAACACCAACTAGGGGACCAATATGTGACTAGGCAAGATATAGAAAATATCGTTGCTCAAGGGATAGCCAACGCTATTCCAGGAATAGTTGCTCAAGGGATAGCCAATGCTATTCCAACAATCATTGCTGCTGTTAAAAATCCAATCGAACCGCAACAAGTTGTTCCTAGTAAACGCATTTCTGAAGATAATTTCAGTAATAGCGTAAATGGAGGCGGTAATCATGTTAATCATGATAATGAACCACGGCAAGCTCCGCTCCCTAAGAAAAGGAAAGTTGCAACGCCTGGTTGCACTTACAAAGAATTTCTTGCTTGTAAACCCACTGAGTTTGCAGGCAATGAAGGAGCGACTGCGGCACTGCATTGGTTAGAGAAAACCGAGGCAGTAATTGCCATAAGTAAATGTGCTCAGGATGATCAGGTCATGTACGCATCAAACCTTTTCAAAGAAGTAGCGCTAGAATGGTGGAATACGGTGTTACAAGCAAAAGGAAGAAGGATGGCGTATGCTATGAACTGGGAAGAATTTAAGAGTCTTGTAGAAAGAAAATTCTGTCCCGAGTATGAAAAGGAACAAATGGCAAATAAGTTTCTAACTCACCGGATGATGGATGTAGATTGTCGAGGGTATACTACGACATTCTTCGAATATGCTAGAGTGGTACCAACCCTGGCTTCGCCAGAGCCGGTACTTATTTCTCGTTATATTTGGGGATTAATTTCCGAAATTCGTAATATTGTCAAAGCTGCGAAACCTCGCACAATTGATGATGCAGTAGAATTAGCCAATACTATGACTGACGAGCTAGTACGGACAAGAGAAGAAAATAGAAGGAAGGAAGTAGCCCAAAAGATTACCCAAGAATTCAGTTCGGGTAACCATAACCATTTCAAGAAAGGAGGGAATGGGCAATCTTCTACTAGTCCATTTTGCAATTTTTGCAAAAGGAAGCATTTTGGAAGATGCAAAGGATATTGCAATTTTTGCAAGATTCCAGGGCATCAAGAAGAAGACTGCAGGAGAAAGAAATCTTCAGTCTGTTACAACTGTGGAGAAGCTGGACATCTTAGGCCAAATTGTCCAAAACTGAATAAACCATTTGATAATAAAGCCAAACCGTCAGAAGGAGCAAAAAGGAATGCGAGAACCATTCAGCTGACTACTCATGAAGCCGAGATGATTCCAGATGTGATAGCCGGTATGTTCTTAGCTTACAACGATTACATAAAAGTATTATTTGACTCTGGTGCAAACCAAAGTTTTATAAATACTTTATTCTGCTAAACTCTTAACTTACCGTTAACCAGCATTAGATAAATTTCTATATTAAAAACAGCAGATGGGAATTCAGTTAAAATAAATAAGGTTATGCAGAACATAGAAATAAGTTATAAGTTTTCTGCAATTCTATTATTTATGAAATTAGTTGAATTCGATGTTGTGATCATTATCTATGATTAGAATTTCTTAGAAATTCAATCAACCATCGGAGAAGTAATTAAGATTACAGGAGATAAACCATGTAAGTCTATGAAGTTCATATCAGTAATGGAAATTGCTAAATATGAACGAAAGCAAAGGAATAGTATATATGATTTTAGTAATCATTAATACTAAAGATACAGAATTTAAGGAAATTTCTGTAGTTTCAGAATACCCAGATGTATTTCCAGAAGATTTACCTGGATTACCACCAGATATGAAGATAGAATTTAGGATTTATCAATTCCAGGAATTATACCGATAAACCAGGGAACCTTATCGGTTAGCACAATATTGGTTGTTAAGAAAAAAAAAAAAAAAGAAAAAGAAAAGCTTTACGCCAAATTTTCGAAGAATGAATTTTGGCTGCTAGAAGTGCAATTCTAGGTCATATGGTGAATCATGAAGGTATTCACATAAATTTTGCTAAGATAGCAGTAATTACCAAATGGAAGATTCTGCAATCAGCAATGGAAATTAGGAATTTTGTAGGTTTAGTATTATAGACAGTTTATTAAGGAATTTTCAAAATAGCTATACCATTAACTAAGTTAACCAATACTATAAAGCCTAGCCTTACCAGAAAGAATTAAAGATTTTGAAGTATAAGGTAATGCTTCAAAGTTAGAATTTGGATATATGTTAATGCAACGCAAAAAGGTAATTGCGTATGCCTCAAGACAATTGGAAAAGTATGAATTTAGAGTCATAATTTTTGCCTTAAGAATTGGAGACATTATCTGTATGGAAGTAAGGATACTATCTATATGGATTATAAGAATTTAAGATATATATATTTTTAGGCAAAAAAAAGAATTTGAGGCAAAGGAGATGAATGAAAATTCTAAGTAACTACAACTGTGATATTCAGTATCACGAGGGAAAAACTGAAAACGGCAAGAGATAGTCATAAGAATTATGCAGATAATAGATAAAAGCCGTTGGAGTTCGAGTTGGAGACAAAATACTATTAAAAGTATCTCCTTGGAAAGGAGTTGTTAGATTTGGTAAGAAAGGAAAGCTAAGACCAAATTATGTAGGATCATTTCCAGTAAATTCAACGTATTGGATCAGTTACTTATAGTTTACAACTACCAGGAAGGTTAGTTGGAATACATGATATATTTTATATATTCAATCTCAAGAAATGTCTATCAGACGAATCTTTGGTAATACCTTTCCAAGATATAAAGTTAAGTAAAGTAGGATTCAAAGACAGGATCCTAATATACTTAGGAACTGGAATCCAAAAGGAAGAGAGAGTATTCTCAATTAGTCCAGTAAATCTCGAGGACGAGATTTTTATTAAGTTGGGGAGAATGTAACGACTCTCATCAAAAGTCATAATTATGAAATTAATTTGACCAATAGGAAACCCTAATTGAGACACCCAAGTGATTCTGCGCAAACCCTAAGATTTTCATAATTTTCAGAATCAGGATTAGGGCCCCTAAAACTCAGGGGGGGGGGGGGTAAACCCTAGTTAACGATTATCCAAATTACGTGCTGTCCAAGTTGAATTTTGAGTAGGTGTCAAGTCATCAGAGCTAGACCCACACGTGGAAACAATATAAGCATGAAGTGTACCTTACGGACCGTAAGGTCATTAAGCTTACGGTCCGTAAGCTAGATAAAATTTGTGTATAAATTCAGAACATTGGCACTTGCTTCTGTACGTTCGTTCGACGAAGAAATTCACTTCAGGCGCGGAGATATCGTCCAAATACTCACAATTAACACACACAGGCACTAAATTGAAGCTGCAATCAGGGTATTAGCACAATCGCTGCTACGATTCATTGTCCGATCGATCAATATATCCAATGAATGTTTAAGTGCCGCCCACATTAGGGTTATACTTTATCGTTCGTCATTAATTTGACGGATCATCGTTAATTCGATGGATAAAAGTATTATACTTTGTCGTTCGTTGTTAATTCAACGGATCATCGTTAAATCGATGGATGAAGTATTGCACTTTGTCATTCATTGTGAAAATTTGATCTCGTGAGTTATCGTAATTGCTGGATTGATTACTAACCCCCAATTGTGTGCTTGTTATTAAATTTAGGATAAAAGGCTAAATCAGTAGGCCAAACTCTGCCCGTATAAATTTGCAATGTGAGTCATTCTTCTTTTCTCACAGTTTGTGAGTCATTCTTCTTTTCTCACAGTTTGTGAGTTATTCTCTTTTTATCAACTATTTTACAATACCTCAAATTATTTTCAAGGTTATAATTACAGGGACTAAGTCGTGGATATCTTGAATTACTGGTTAGTGGGGTATTGTGCACATTACTAATTTTCTCCCAGTTAGGTTCATTGACCTACTCGGGATAATCACTGTTGGGTTCATTGACCTACAGGGATAATCGTCACTATTTAGGTTCATTGATCTAAATAGTGGTATGACCATCGTCACCATTGTGACTTGTCACCATTGTGACAGAATGCCAGATAAAAATAAGATAGAAGCCATTGTAATCGCTCTTATGCTGTAATTAATAACCATGCATCATTATGCAAAATAGAATGATTCACTCAGTATTTCCCGCTGACAAAACCTTTTTCAAACATGTTTCAGGTGACCTATTATGAATCAGGAAAAGTGCCATATAGCACTACAAGCTCAAGGAAGTGGCTCAGTATAAAATAAAGAAACATGTTTTGTAAAATAAAAGATTTCTTGGTGAAATCAAACTATTGTAAATTACCGGGTTTTATCCCGAATTGTGAAATAAAATAACCGGGAAATATTTACATTTTAAAAGATCCTGATGAAAACTTCCGCTGTCAAACTCAATTAAATAAATACCGCAGTATTTTCTGTCATGCGGCTCCTGAAACGGGTCAAACTGGGTCGGGGGCCGTGACATATACTTTAGTCGGTGATGTTAAAATTTATTCAAACAAAGATTTTCCAATTAAAAATGTCAATCCATCTTTGATTGATAAAGTGTTTGAAGATACTACCAGTAAGTTTTTGGGAAAGACAATCCCGGGAGTTGTTGTAACTCAGTGTGATCCTATACCAAAATCTGAAGTTAGAAAACAATATGGAAATAAAAAATTACCGACAAAGCAACAACCTATTACTTCTAAGGGTAAACAGCAAGAACAACGAGCTCAAAAACCTAAGATTTCTCAACCAAAGTTTGAAACAAAGGGAGCTCGTTACAAGAAGAAAATCAATGATGTTAAATTTTTAGCATCAAGAGGTACTGATAAAGTGGAGACTTTTGAAAATAAATCAAATACCGATTTTGTTCAACAAGTCAGAATTTAAAACGTAACAGTCAAAAAACTACACCCAACACACAAATGGGTGTGATGAAGGAACAAGTACCTCTGGGTCTGCAGGTTTGACATCAGGTTGTCAATCGGAATCTCCTAAGTTTGTTGAAAGGAGAACTTCTTTTAAATGTGGGGAGTTTGGACATATTATCAAAAACTGTATAAATCCTCCCAAAGAAAAGTTTGTTGGGAGAGCCCCTCCTGAAAAAGGTCACCAACAACGTCGTTCCATTTCACAAAAACTTGATAAGCGAACTGTTAAAGAACAAGAAACAAAACAACGACGTCAAAACGTCAAGGCAATAGAAAAGGCTTTAAAACCGGAAGTCAATTCTGTTAAAAAGGGACCAAGTTCATCACAACCGTTAAAACCAAAAATTCCAAAACCTTTTAATAATACGCAATCTGGTAAACGAAATCAGTATTGGAAACCTAAAACGGGTGAAAGTTCAGGGGGAGGTGCGATATTTCAAAATCATCAAGAAATCGAAATCACATTTCTTGATGATCAGGGACGACCCAAGACCACTAAGGCTTGGGTCCCCAATTCCAACTGATTGTTGAATGAAATGTGCAGGATGTTCCAGGAGGAACTGTTAATAGTCATTGGATTGTTGACAGTGGAGCATCTAGGCACATGGCTGGCGACTTATGGCTTCTTTATGATGTGAAAAGCATTAGAGGAGGTTATGTCGCATTTGCTGGAGACAAAGGCGGATACATCACTGGAGAAGGAATGATCTCCAATGGTGTTGTGTGTTCATATAAAATCAATTATGTGCGACAAATTGATCACAATCTTCTGAGTGTTTCGCAAATCTACGATAAGAAATTCACCGTGCATTTTGATGATGCCGGTTGTTATGTGTTGAAGCCTGGGTTTAAAATTCCAAAAGAATGGATTCTCTTATCGGCTCCAAGGGTTAATGATCTTTATATTCTTGACATGAGCCAAGCGATTACGACATCTGCACAAGTCACATGTTTTGTCTTGAAAGCCACAAAAAAGGAGTCTATCTCTTGGCACAGACGAATGGGGCACATTCACTTGAGAAAAATGAACCATTTGGTGAAAAACAATCTTGTGAATGGTGTGCCTGTGAAGAATTTTCATCTACAAGATGTCTGTGTTTCGTGCCAGAAAGGAAAGCAAACGAAGAAGTCTCACCCAATTAAGAAAGTCAACACTGTCAGCATGCCTCTTGAACGTCTTCATATGGACCTCTTTGGACCTATGAAACACAAGACAAACTTTGGGGATGCTTATTGTCTGGTGGTTACTGATGACTACTCTAGATTTTCTTGGGTATCGTTTATGTCGCACAAGAGTGAAACTCCTGAAATCCCCAAGAATCTTCTTACTCTTCTCGAAAATTTGTTCTCGTTGAAAGTGAAGAGGATCCGAAGCGACAATGGCACTGAGTTCAAAAACCGTATAATGGATGAGTTATGTACCACAAAGGGCATTCTTTATGAGTACAGTTCTCGCTACACTCCACAACAAAATGGTGTCACTGAGAGGAAAAATCGAACGATAATAGAAACTGCAAGAACGATGTTCAGTTCTGGGGGGAGGCTGTGGCTATTGCTTGCTACACTTTAAACAGAGTTCTCACAGTTAAAAGGCATGACAAGGCTTGTTTCGAACTGTTACACAAAAGGAAACCGGACGTTTCTCACTTAGAACCTTTTGGCGCTCCATGCACTATGATTGAACCGCACAGAAAGTTTGGCGCAAAAGCTATCGAGGGTTTCTTTCTTGGATATGCTACTCCGAATTTTCGTGTATGGAATTTAGCAACCAAAAAGATTGAGTTATGGAGTGAAGTAAAGGTTCAAAGGTATACTAATTCTGTTAGAGCTCCGAGTGATCCTTGGATGTTAGATTATGATGGGCTATTCGACTCCTTTAATCTGCCAACCTTTGATGAGGCATCTGCAGCTGCTCAAATGTTACTGGAAAGTGATAATGCTGTTGACTCGTCTTTGGTGCGACCAATTGTTGTTAACCCTCAAGCTTCTACTTCGGTTAACAACATTGTTCAAAATGAGGAATTTGAAGATGCTGCTGATTACAATGCGTCATCGGAAGATGATGAGTTCCACGATGCGAATGAAGGCACTTCGGCTCCAGTTACTCCTGTTCAAGGTGCTTCTGAAGCATCTACTCATGTGCAGAATGTAGACACTGCTGAAGGAAATGCATCCACATCTACGTCGATGCCAGGCGTGGATTTGGTTGTTGATATTAATCTTAACAATTTGGGTATTAATACTCGTGTTCCTGATGTTCCCGAAATGAGAATTCATGATACTCATCCACAGCAGAATATTATTGGAGATGTCCATAGTGGTGTGCAGACGCGTAATCAGCTAAGAAACAACCAGAATACTGGCTTGTACTCAGCTATCAGAGAATCCGGTTTACAAAATGATTGGTCCTTCGCGTGTTATGTTTCACAAGAAGAACCAAAGTCTTGGAAAGAAGCTCTAAAGGATAATTCTTGGGTGGAAGCTATGCAGGAAGAACTGCAATAGTTCCAAAAGCTGGGTGTCTGGAAACTTGTTGAAAGACCTGAAAATTACAAGAAAATTGGCACCCGTTGGGTTTTCAAATGCAAAAAGGATGATCGTGGAGTAGTCACTCGAAACAAGGCGAGATTAGTGGTTCAAGGGTTTCATCAGATCGAAGGGATTGACTACAATGAAGTTTATGCACCGGTTGCACGTCTTGAGGCTATTCGGATCTTTCTCGCTTATACTTCATTTAAAGGATTCAAGGTCTACCAGATGGACGTGAAAAGTGCTTTCTTGCATGGTGTGGTTGAAGAAGAGGTGCACGTCGAACAACCTCCGGGTTTTGAAGATCCTATTCACCCTGATCGGGTTTGGTTGCTCAACAAAGCTCTTTATGGTTTACATCAAGCACCGAGATCTTGGTATGCAACCTTATCTAACTATCTGCTGGAGAATGGTTTTCGGCGAGGTCTTATCGATTGCACTCTTTTCATCAAAGAACAGAATGGAGATCTTCGGTTGGTACAGGTATACGTTGATGATATCATTTTTGGTTCAACTTACGATGCTTTGTGCAGGCAATTCGAGCGTGTTATGCAGGATAAATTCGAAATGAGCGCAATGGGGGAAATGAATTTCTTTTTGGGCCTACAAGTTCAGCAAACTGAGTCTGGGATATTCATCCATCAGACTAAATATGTTGGTGACATCTTGAGCCGGTTCCAGATGTCTGATGCAACGCCCACTGGTACCCCACTTCCGCAGAATCACGGGATTACTCCGGATTTGAAGGGTGAAAGCATTAAATCTTCATATTACCACGCAATGATCGGATCTCTAATGTATCTCACAGCCTCGAGGCCTGACATAATTTATCCTACGTGCCTGCTCGCAAGATATCAAGCCAGCCCGAAGGCCTCACATCTGGGAGCTGTAAAAAGGATTTTCCGCTATTTGAAGGGTTGCCCAGTGTAACACCTCGAAAATTCACGTCCTATAATGTATTGGCACGTGTCATAAGCTTGAACGTGTGAAAGAATACCATAGAGGGACTAAAGTTGACAAACTTGAAAAGTATATGAAAATACGAGTTCTAAATGTCAACAGTGAATAAATATATTGTATATTAACCCTACATGATGCTCATACCTTCAAACGAATGAATCATGGATCATACGAAGCTAAAAGTGAGAGATTACAAACTACAGGGGTTAAATGTGTCAACATGTTTAAAATATACCTCTGAGTGACCTTTTGACAAACCCGAAGCTTTGTAACGGTTAATTATGCTCACTAGAATGCACGATATAAATTTCATAAAGTTTCGTTATCGTATGAGAAAGTTATGATAAATTCGTGTGCGAGGGGTTAAAGCGTTAACGTTGAAAGTTATGACTTTTCGGGTTAACCGGAAGTGTCCAGGGACTTGGCAAAGTGAGTATAAGTCCTTAAGCCCTTGTGGGTAAATATGAAGGGGTCAAAAATGCAAAGAATAAGCTTAGTTGACCTTTCGTGAAGCCAAGGGACAAGTTGCAAAAACAAAAAAAATGAAAAATCTGATCAGAAGGCCCATGCGGCCCGCCTAAGAACCTTAAGCGGGCCGCGTCAGGCCCCCAGATACAGAAAATCGTTTTTTGTGGCTGTTCAGCCTTCTAAACGACTTGTATTGCACCTAAACCCTTCCAAGAGGCCCCTAAACGACCCCTAGACACTAGGGACACATGTTGGAAGGTTGTGGTCCGTTGGTAGACTTGTGTGTCAAAGATTTGTGGTGAAATTTTCACTATAAAAGGACCATGAACTTGCAACAAGTCTTCACACCTTCATTCTGCAATTGAGGAGCCTTCTGGAGCTTCAAAGCAGACCCAAGTCCTTCCTAATCAAGCTTAGGACTTCAGTAAGTGTTCTAATCCTTTCTTAATTAAGTTTTAGCTTAAAAGTCAAACCGTCGTAATTAACAGTTGACTTTAAGATTAATCACTAATGGCCCAGTGATTAGTCGAAGTGAAAGTAGTTATAAGTTGGTAATTATGTGGGTAATAAAACCTCAAAAGGGTTCCCCCTGATTCCCACTCTAACTAGGTCAAATGTCGGGTCAAACTTGTATTTAAAAAGTCAACAGAATGTGTAAATTACAATTTGTGCATAATTAGCAATGTAGATCATATACAACCTGTTTGATCATGAATATAACTTGGTAATTAGTGTAAGAACATGTCTAAACATGTTCAACCCGACAATTTACTATAAAGACCCGGTTCGGAACCGAAAGTCGCATAGTTTGACTTTCACTTTGACTTTCAGTTCTGACCCGCTTTAGTATGATTTGAAAATGTCTTAGAGCTTCTTTAGGATCAGGCTACATGTTAGCACAACCCTCTGTGGTTGGTTCATTGATTGGCCCATTCGTTTACGCGTTTCCGTTAATTGCTCATATGTTGACCATTATGCCCTTATTATCTTAAAACGTGATTTTTGGAAATGTAAAAGAGTAGAAACTTTAATTACTGATATATAAACTTGTATGCAAAGTTTGACATCAGTTTGAGGTGTAGATTAAGAGTTATGCTCGTTAGCGTAAAATGAACGCTTTATGTTAATAAAACGGCGAAATTAGCATATAGCCTAGTTAAGCCTACTTTTTGGTATCAAACTTAATACCCACTGATGTAACATATTATTTTGGGATTTTTGAAGATTTTTAATTAATTTTAGGCTGAGCATAACTAGTAGTCGTAGACTTAATCCGGTAATTGTCGGTTTTACCCTTACGGGCCATAAAATGAGTTTTACATATCTAAACGACTCCAAACCTTTTTCTACTGATTAGATATGTTAAATAAATTATTTTAAGCCTCTTGGAAGTATAAAAATATCAGCTTTATGTATCGAACCCGGAAATGGCTTCTAATCGCCTAATTAAGCGTTATTAACGCACAGTATGTACTAAAACTATTTTAAACATACCAAGGGTGATACCTACTGATATTTGAGGCAAATTATAATATTTTAACAGTAAGCAAAAGTTGTTTAACTCAGACTTCAGTTTTGAGCTTTACGGCTTATGTGAAATTACCAAAATGCCCCTACGGTGCATAGTTTGGTTATACTTGGTAAATTCACATATATACTTTAACCTACTGTTATAACTTATCAAAATAAGTATTTTTGCTGATTATATCAGACCTGTAACTTAGGTAAATACTTAAATTCTTTTGTAACCTTTTAAATGACCAAACTACCCCTACGGGGCCTAGTTTGTGTTTATATACGTTTCGGGCATAATGAAAGACGTCTTACTGAGGTCACAACATATTTGAGACGAAATTAACTTAGGAAACCTGCATATGGCTCTCATGAATACCCGTCACGCTTATTACGCGTACGGTTCGGTTTATGTAACAAGTTTACATAAATTAGCCGAAACGGGTCACACCTTATTGGTTTTATCTCAAAATACAGAATGTGTATGAAATACCCATTTAAGACAAGTCTTCAAACTTGTCGGGTCTAAAACACATTCTATTCCGGTCTTCGCTTAATCATGCGTCTGAACCGTATATTCCCTTAAGACTAACCGGTCTAAGCTTAAGCTAAATTAAAGACCCGTTAGCATTCTAATTGGTTATTTATTCCATCATTCCAGACTAGAGCATTTCGGTAAATGGTACCTACACTTACTTAAGTGAATACGGCTGAGTTATTAGATTCTTGCTATTTAAGACAGGAGCTAGCTCAGGTAAATACTCTTAACTTATTTTCCCTATACGGGCTTGGAATACGGTATTATAATACCGCTTGGTCGGGTATTGAATATTTAATCTTATTATGGTTAAATTATTGAGGTAACCCGGTTTAATCTGTATTGTTTGAAATAAAGACCTTTAGGGGTTAATGACCATGTCTCGGATATCCTTGACATCATTGTATTATAAAATGGCCACGTCTTAAGTACGGGGTGTAGGCATACACCTGACAGTTACTTAAGTAATAACGGTATCTCACTTCCATGTGGGCCTATACTTGTGGTGTGTCAGTTAATCTGACTCGGTTTCTACATCGGGCCCTGAACGTATAACGAACATGTAAATCTGTATACAAGGTTATAAATATAATTGTTCCAAGTTAAAAAGGTTAATTTTGCCTCTGTGCATTTTAATCAAATTATAAAAGATATTTTGTGCCACGTGCATTCAAATCAATTTTCTTAAACTCTTTTCAAATGAGTCGGTTGAGTGTATTTACCAGTGAAAACTGACGTATTTTCCAAAAAGGTTAAGTGACAGGTACTGAACGTAATTGGCTGGAAGCTCAGGGCGCTAATAAGGAATCTTGCAAGTTCTAGGCGTCTAAAGTCTGTTGAACAAATGATATGTTTTAAGATCCGCCTGTGGATCCTTTACTTTCCGTTGTAATACTGGATATTACTTTATATTCGGAATGTAATAATATTTATCTTTTGCTTCCGCTGTGCAGTTATATATATTGTGTTGTTTGACTATTATGTTGCCAACTACGTCACGATACTCCCCACCGGGCCCACCGGTGACACGTGGAAAGTCGGGGTGTGACAGGTTGGTATCAGAGCCAACATTTAGTGAATTAAACACTAGCCTTATGTGTTTAATCTCAATGACACAGTAGCACATTCCTTGACCTTCTGAGTTTAGACTTAACATAGGATTATTCTCAATCCTAATCTGGAAATTTTGCTTCCAAATTTTTAATTGGATACGTCGCCAAGCGAAGAAGCTGTAATAAAAAAAAAAAAATTCTCCACGTCTGGAGCCTTGAAATGCTGAGCTTCGTACCGCGACCAGGATGAGGCGTGCAACCAAGGAGAAAGCATTCAGGAATTGAATGAAGAAGAAACTCCTTTGCTGAAAATCGTTTCCTCAATAGTCCTTATAAGGACATATTTATCTTTTCAGTCCCTTCGAGGACAACACTATTCCTTTCAAGTCCCGCTTAGGGCAACTTTATACTTTTAGTTTATATAGTGGAATGATTAAGTTTAAACTTTCATTCTAAACATGAAATATGAAATAAAAGAAAAAAAAATAACATTCTTTTTATAAGATCTACCATTATAATAAAATGGCAAAATCTAAAAAGGACAAGACCTAGCCTCGGGTCATATTAAGACCGGCCAAGATGGCAGTTCCTCAATTTAGATTCAGATCCTTATTAACATTTCAATTTAGAAATTGTTCTGCGATAAATATTAACTAAGAATCTTAAGAGTGAAACCTAGCCTTCGGGTCAATTAAAAGACCGGGCCAAGATGGTAAGACCTGTTAAAAAGATTCAAATTATTAATTAAGAATCTTAAGAGTGAAACCTAGCCTTCGGGTCAATTATAAGACTGGGCCAAGGTGGAAAGACCTGTTTAAAAGATTCAAATCCCTGTTAACATCTGAAAACATGTTAACACTCTTGGCAGATGTGATTTATTTAAAAATCACACACGTTATTAAGGATTCTTCAAAAGATTCCTAACCCAGTTTAATGATCTCTGAATCCTGGGTTTACATCATCAATTAAGATGATCATATTTTAACCATACGTGGTAATATAGTGCCTACGGGCCTTGCTCATTTCTACATGAGCCAAAATACAGTGGTAGCTATGACTCCTTGTCAGAAAAAGGTAATGAACTAGGTTCAAACCTCAAATGCTTGATTCTCTGAAATCATAGCATATAATTTATATATGTCCTTGTGACTAAGCCTGTTGTGCTAATTTATTTAAAGGCCTTGATTCTCTGAAATCATGGCTTATAATTTAAAAAAAAAATTGTCCTTGTGACTAGGCCTTTTGTGCTATTCAATAAAACTGTTATTGTTGCTTTGATACTCTGAAATCATAAGCTTAAAAATTTATAAATGTCCATGTGACCAGGCCTTGGGTGCCACTAATAAAACTGTTAATGTTTTATAATTAGGATAAATTATAATAGAAATCCTAAACCTATATGATTAACCAAATATGGTCTCTGTTTACCATGGTTAATGAATTTCCCTAAGGGGCAATTCCGTAATAAACATCCCTTAGAAGGGAAGTACCTACGGGCTATAGTTAATGTCCTCTGAGACTAAAGACAGTGGTAGCCTACAGCTCCCTGTCAGGAAAAGGTAATGAACTTTGATTCAAACCTTAATGCCACGATTCTCTGAAATCATGGCTTATAAATTTAACTTGTCTACGCGACTAGGCCATTAGTGCTATTATTAACTTATGAATTAGGATTTATGATGAAAATCCTGAATAAAATAAATATCCTTCCTTCCCTGTCAGTATGCATTTTAAAAGGGAATCTTAAAGTTGAAACCTAGCCTACGCGGCCAAGATGGTGAAACCTATTCAAGGGATTCAGATGCTTGTTAACACCTAAGAACGTGTTAGCACTCTTGACAAATGTGATTCGAGAAAATCACAACAGTCATCCTTATATTGGATTCTTCCAATTCTCTTATCTAGCCTAGTGATTTAGGAATCATGGCTTATATCATCCTATAAGATGATCATATTATAAACATCCGTTAGTAATGAAGTGCCTACGGGCTAAACTTGTTGTCCGATAAGACAACGACAGTGGTGGTCTTTGACCTCCTGTCTAAAATGTTGGACGATGTCCAAACATATTAGTCTATATGATCAATGCGATCATGACTAATATCATCTAATACGATGATCATATTATTTAACATCCTTTAGTGATGTTTTGCCTACGGGCTATAATATATTGTCCCTTTGAGACAATGACATTGTTATCTTTATGATTCCTTGTCGAAGGTAGTGAGCTATGCTCAAGCCTAATAGTCTATATGATCAATGCAATCATGACAAAGATCGTCAATATGATGATTAAAGATTTTAACATCCTTAATGATGTTTTGCCTAAGGGCTATATTATATTGTCCAATTGAGACAAGGCAATTGTAATCTTTTGTGATTCTTTGCCCAAGGGGGTGAGCTATACTCAAATCCCATAGTCTATACTATCATTGCGATCCTGACTAGTATCATCAGTATGATGATCGTAATATTAACATCCCTCGTGATGAAATGCCTACGGGCTATACCTTATTCTAGTGTCGGTAAGACAAAGATAGTAGTGACCTTTTTGATCCCCTGTCAAAAAGGTGATGGACTAGGTCCAACCCTTAAATGCCATTGATGGTCTTTTGTGACCTAGGCTAAGTGATATTAATATATTTTTTAAAATGACGTTCATTAAGAATGTTCGTGCCTTATTGGCCGGTATAGTTTGATGAAACCATGGTTAGTATATGTTAAGGCCATCAGGGTGATGAATAGTAGATGTTGGATTGCAACTAAGTAATGATTCATCTGGTAATAGGAACTAAATCTCGAGTATGATAAACTCGGATAAGACCACGGTCAATCGCGCCATTGATGATGCGACGCATGCTATTGATACTACAATAGTAAACCGTAGAAAGTCCTAATGTACCCTCCCTCCAGATAAAGTACATCATCATATGAAATTGATATCTCTTTGATCTCTACTGATTTCAAATACCAAATAGTATGACAAAAGCGCTATATGAGGATTGGTGTATCTTAATATGTTCCATAGATTGCTTCCATGCCTGATCAGTATGGAGGTTTAATGCATGGGACCACAAAGATATTCCGATAATCATACGGTACTAAAGTCAACTAATAGTATTCAAAGAAGATATCCAGAACGAAATTGTCCAAGTAAATATTCCCGATTAAGGAATTCGTGGACTAGTAACATAAATGTGTCGCTTATTTGACACAAGCAATGATGAGTGAACTGGAGCCTGAGATATGGAAATCTCTGTAACCTCCTTGTACCTTGATTTTCTTCTCCTAAGATTACCCTGTTTACCCCTGGGAGGCAGGTAGAGTTAAGTTTAATATCCCATTTAGGGCTGCATTATTATGAAATCTCCAAGACAACTAGTACCATTATTGGCAGAATCGAAAACCCTGGTTAAGTAAGTTTTAAGACATAGACTCATAAAGCCAAACTCAATATCCTGAGAATTCGGTATAGTAAATTGTGAAAGACGGTTCATTATGCTAAGGCATTGTTTACCGCAACCTTAATTAGGCGACGATTAAGAATCGCCATCAGCTGCCCAGGATCATCGATTTGTTCGACTAGCTGTAGAGATTAGCTATTTCTTAAGATTAATTTTGAGCAATGGTTGGAATAACCATCTCACCTTAAGATAAGCTTTTCTATAATAGCTGTTATATAAGTATCAAGGCTACCCCTTTGGAGACCTTGTATAGATGGAATGTTCAACATCTATTGTTAGATAGAGAATTGGTAAGTCCAATTAACAAGATCTGAAAGTTGCCTAGGAAACAACAAATAAGATCATATAAATCCATACTCGATTGTAAGTTGCCAGTATACGGCAGGAAATCGAGAATTTATGAAAATAGCAAACCTCCTAAATTCTTGTTAAGAAATAAGGTTCAACAATAGATATCACCCTGGAAGGGTGTGCTAATTTGTTAAATTATCGGGCTAGTTAAGCTCCGAGTATATAGAATCGTTCGAAGGAAATCGAATGTATCAAGATCAAATAGCTTACGAGCTAAGACCTAATTAAGGGGCTTGGTGGAACGCGCAATGTGACCCACACTAATGATTTAGCGACGTGTCACCAATAAGTCGAAAAGCGCTATCACATAATGATATGCAGGACTATGATAGTATGAGCAACCTGTTTCGATTGAGGATCGACAGGATTAGAAGCTCCAAAAAGATACATGTGCCTATTATAAAGGTCAATTGTAGTGCCTTAGAGGCTCAAAGGTACTGGGGGAAGATTAAGCCCAATTTAAGGCAGAAAATACTTCCTTTACTTTAACAAATCTCGAGGTCGAGATTTCTTTTAAGGGGGTGAGGATGTAACACCTCGAAAATTCACGTCCTATAATGTATTGGCACGTGTCATAAGCTTGAACGTGTGAAAGAATACCATAGAGGGACTAAAGTTGACAAACTTGAAAAGTATATGAAAATACGAGTTCTAAATGTCAACAGTGAATAAATATATTGTATATTAACCCTACATGATGCTCATACCTTCAAACGAATGAATCATGGATCATACGAAGCTAAAAGTGAGAGATTACAAACTACAGGGGTTAAATGTGTCAACATGTTTAAAATATACCTCTGAGTGACCTTTTGACAAACCCGAAGCTTTGTAACAGTTAATTATGCTCACTAGAATGCACGATATAAATTTCATAATTTCGTTATCGTATGAGAAAGTTATGATCAAATTCGTGTGCGAGGGGTTAAAGCGTTAACGTTGAAAGTTATGACTTTTCGGGTTAACCGGAAGTGTCCAGGGACTTGGCAAAGTGGGTATAAGTCCTTAAGCCCTTGTGGGTAAATATGAAGGGGTCAAAAATGCAAAGAATAAGCTTAGTTGACCTTTCGTGAAGCCAAGGGACAAGTTGCAAAAACAAAAAAAATGAAAAATCTGATCAGAAGGCCCATGCGGCCCGCCTAAGAACCTTAAGCGGGCCGCGTCAGGCCCCCAGATGCAGAAAATCGTTTTTTGTGGCTGTTCAGCCTTCTAAACGACTTGTATTGCACCTAAACCCTTCCAAGAGGCCCCTAAACAACCCCTAGACACTAGGGACACATGTTGGAAGGTTGTGGTCCGTTGGTAGACTTGTGTGTGAAAGATTTGTGGTGAAATTTTCACTATAAAAGGACCATGAACTTGCAACAAGTCTTCACACCTTCATTCTGCAATTGAGGAGCCTTCTGGAGCTTCAAAGCAGACCCAAGTCCTTCCTAATCAAGCTTAGGACTTCAGTAAGTGTTCTAATTCTTTCTTAATTAAGTTTTAGCTTAGTTTTAGCTTAAAAGTCAAACCGTCGTAATTAACGGTTGACTTTAAGATTAATCACTAATGGCCCAGTGATTAGTCAAAGTGAAAGTAGTTATAAGTTGGTAATTATGTGGGTAATAAAACCTCAAAAGGGTTCCCCCTGATTCCCACTCTAACTAGGTCAAATGTCGGGTCAAACTTGTATTTAAAAAGTCAACAGAATGTGTAAATTACAATTTGTGCATAATTAGCAATGTAGATCATATACAACCTGTTTGATCATGAATATAACTTGGTAATTAGTGTAAGAACATGTCTAAACATGTTCAACCCGACAATTTACTATAAAGACCCGGTTCGGAACCGAAAGTCGCATAGTTTGACTTTCACTTTGACTTTCAGTTCTGACCCGCTTTAGTATGATTTGAAAATGTCTTAGAGATTCTTTAGGACCAGGCTACATGTTAGCACAACCCTCTGTGGTTGGTTCATTGATTGGCCCATTCGTTTACGCGTTTCCGTTAATTGCTCATATGTTGACCATTATGCCCTTATTATCTTAAAACGTGATTTTTGGAAATGTAAAAGAGTAGAAACTTTAATTACTGATATATAAACTTGTATGCAAAGTTTGACATCAGTTTGAGGTGTAGATTAAGAGTTATGCTCGTTAGCGTAAAATGAACGCTTTATGTTAATAAAACGGCGAAATTAGCATATAGCCTAGTTAAGCCTACTTTTTGGTATCAAACTTAATACCCACTGATGTAATATATTATTTTGGTATTTTTGAAGATTTTTAATTAATTTTAGGCTGAGCATAACTAGTAGTCGTAGGCTTAATCCGGTAATTGTCGGTTTTACCCTTACGGGCCATAAAATGAGTTTTACATATCTAAACGACTCCAAACCTTTTTCTACTGATTAGATATGTTAAATAAATTATTTTAATCCTCTTGGAAGTATAAAAATATCAGCTTTATGTATCGAACCCGGAAATGGCTTCTAATCGCCTAATTAAGCGTTATTAACGCACAGTATGTACTAAAACTATTTTAAACATACCAAGGGTGATACCTACTGATATTTGAGGAAAATTATAATATTTTAACAGTAAGCAAAAGTTGTTTAACTCAGACTTCAGTTTTGAGCTTTACGGCTTATGTGAAATTACCAAAATGCCCCTACGGTGCATAGTTTGGTTATACTTGGTAAATTCACATATATACTTTAACCAACTGTTATAACTTATCAAAATAAGTATTTTTGCTGATTATATCAGACCTGTAACTCAGGTAAATACTTAAACTCTTTTATAACCTTTTAAATGACCAAACTACCCCTACGGGGCCTAGTTTGTGTTTATATACGTTTCGGGCATAATGAAAGATGTCTTACTGAGGTCACAACATATTTGAGACGAAATTAACTTAGGAAACCTGCATATGGCTCTCATGAATACCCGTCACGCTTATTACGCGTACGGTTCGGTTTATGTAACAAGTTTACATAAATTAGCCGAAACGGGTCACACCTTATTGGTTTTATCTCAAAATCCAGAATGTGTATGAAATACCCATTTAAGACAAGTCTTCAAACTTGTCGGGTCTAAAACACATTCTATTCCGGTCTTCGCTTAATCATGCGTCTGAACCGTATATTCCCTTAAGACTAACCGGTCTAAGCTTAAGCTAAATTAAAGACCCGTTAGCATTCTAATTGGTTATTTATACCATCATTCCAGACTAGAGCATTTCGGTAAATGGTACCTACGCTTACTTAAGTGAATACGGCTGAGTTATTAGATTCTTGCTATTTAAGACAGGAGCTAGCTCAGGTAAATACTCTTAACTTATTTTCCCTATACGGGCTTGGAATACGGTATTATAATACCGCTTGGTCGGGTATTGAATATTTAATCTTATTATGGTTAAATTATTGAGGTAACCCGGTTTAATCTGTATTGTTTGAAATAAAGACCTTTAGGGGTTAATGACCATGTCCCGGATATCCTTGACATCATTGTATTATAAAATGGCCACGTCTTAAGTACGGGGGGTAGGCATACACCTGACAGTTACTTAAGTAATAACGGTATCTCACTTCCATGTGGGCCTATACTTGTGGTGTGTCTGTTAATCTGACTCGGTTTCTACATCGGGCCCTGAACGTATAACGAACATGTAAATCTGTATACAAGGTTATAAATATAATTGTTCCAAGTTAAAAAGGTTAATTTTGCCTCTGTGCATTTTAATCAAATTATAAAAGATATTTTGTGCCACGTGCATTCAAATCAATTTTCTTAAACTCTTTTCAAATGAGTCGGTTGAGTGTATTTACCAGTGAAAACTGACGTATTTTCCAAAAAGGTTAAGTGACAGGTACTGAACGTAATTGGCTGGAAGCTCAGGGCGCTAATAAGGAATCTTGCAAGTTCTAGGCGTCTAAAGTCTGTTGAACAAATGATATGTTTTAAGATCCGCCTGTGGATCCTTTACTTTCCGTCGTAATACTGGATATTACTTTATATTCGGAATGTAATAATATTTATCTTTTGCTTCCGCTGTGCATTTATATATATTGTGTTGTTTGACTATTATGTTGCCAACTACGTCACGATACTCCCCACCGGGCCCACCGGTGACACGTGGAAAGTTGGGGTGTGACACCCAGACACAGGTCTTTGGTACCCCAGGGATGATAGTTTCAACTTGATCACGTTAAGTGATTCGGATTTTAGTGGCTGCAAAATTGACGGCAAATCCACAACGGCTGGATGTCAGTTTTTAGGAAATTGCCTGGTCACATGGCAGTGCAAGAAGCAGACTTGTGTCGCTACATCAACTTGTGAAGCTGAATACATTGCTGCCTCAAGTTGTTGCTCCCAATTTCTGTGGATCCAGCAACAAATGCGCGACTACGGTTTTGAATTCCTATCTACTCCTATTTTCGTTGATAACAATGCTGCCTTACAGATCACTAGAAATCCTGTGCAGCATTCCAAGACCAAACACATCGAAATTAAATATCACTTCATACGTGATTGTTTTGATAAAAGACTTATCAATGTTGTTAAAATCCACACTGATCACCAACGTGCCGACCTTTTCACTAAAGCTTTTGATAAGTCACGTTTTGATTATCTTCTTTTGGTCAATGGCATTAAGGTGAAACCCGAGTAAAACTTCTTTGGCTAATCATTTTTGTAAATATTTTCTTTAAAAACTCTAAAAAATACAAAAAAGATTTTCATTTTCGTAACCTTTTCGCATTTTAGGGGGAGAAATTTCAGAAAATACAAAAACATTTGAAAAAGTCAAAAATCCAAAAAGATGTCTTTACTTTCTGTCTTTACGTTTGAAAAATAAAAAATTTAAAAAAAATTAGAAAATAAAAAATGAGTTTCTTGGATAAGGAAAATGATGAGATTCACTTGTGTGGTCGGTTAACATGGTCAAAAATCTCTACTAATGATGTATCGGTAGGCTCACAATCAGATTAAAATGTGTAGGATGATATAAACCTAACAGACTTCAAGTCAGGTGGGAACCGTTCATTGGCATATGGTCTTGGTACCGAAATTTCTTTTGATTGATTGCCGAGGTTCTGAGATATACGGTCTTTATGATGTCTTATCATCTGGGTATCATGGTTGTATCTTTTACCGAAAAATAACGGAGACGAAGTCTAGATCTTCCATGATACTATACACACGTGTACATATTGCATTCGACCTCAATAATTGATCAACAATCACATGTCCCAAATCAATAAGTGATAAAATATCACATTTATCCGGAAGTCAAGTTCGTCTCTTTGTCTGTACGATGGTACTAACCTGTTCACGGACTTGCTCATGTGCCCTCATGCATCTGAAAATCAAGTTCCTCATCAATAAGTGATTCTATCACATAGGGCTTGTTTTCAATAAAAAATAAGTGAGTATCTCCCATCTTTTTATACGGTCAAACAGATGATAAGCGGTATACTCACAGGTAAGATGAACTCTCGTGCATACCTTGATACGGGAATGTGTCGTGAGTGGATGAACATCGACTTGTAAGTATAATACATACCTTAATGTGTCTCCTAATTATGATTACATCTGATCAGTTTGAGCTTATGTGGACAACAATATCGATAATTGTGGTAGTATACTTATCTAAAGCTTTAAACCGAAACAAAAACCATGTTGACAAAGACCGTAAGCTGGTATGATTCTTTTACCTTGAAACTCGCAAAAGTTTGTTTTTGTACAGTCTTTTAGTGCTTATTATTGATTGTCGTTAGTTTACCGCTTTTCAATTTCATTTTTAGCGTAATTTGTAAAGTTCTTTTTGATTAGCCGAAGTTGAAACTCGAATGTTTTCTGCCGGAAAGCCCGAAACCGACTTGTTTGTGATTTCACTACTTCATAAAGATCTTTTTGCATTAGGTAAACTTAACATAAAGGAAAATCTGATCAAGCTGTAAAATCTGTTCAAAATTCAGACTTGGTGATTTTGTGTGTGAAAGGTCAACGAAGAACCTCCTTTGGTCAACGAAAAACCTTATCGCGACGAATAACCATTCTTCATCAAGGTCTTCACAAAGAACCTAGGTTCTTCGTGGACCTTCATTATGGGCTAACTGTTTAAGCCCATTAAGGTTCTTCGTCGGCCCACTTGAGTTCTTCGTCGACATCAGTTCTTCGTCGAGGGGGTCAGGTTATAAAAGGGGACCCCCAGTGCATTATTGGTTCACTTTTTCAAAACCAACTCCACTGTTCATCTTCTTCCACACGATCCTCCCCCCCCCCCCCCCCCCCCCCGTACTCTCTACCGACTCAAAACCCTTGATTTTTCTCAGTGATCTTTATCAAAACAAGGTATACAAAGGGACCATTTACATTAATCGAATCATTAAGACCCACTGTTTTTGCTCGAATGTTTGAAAAACCTTTGGAGACCTTTGATCTTTGATTCTTTCATATATCTACATGTTTTGTTTCCTTGTTTTTCATCAAAAACTGATGTATATGATAACTGTATGTAGATTGGTTCACCTTTTGGGTTTTTGATTTAGGGTGTTAAAATAGGGGTTTGGGATTTTGTTATGTTAAACAGGTTTGGGTATGTTTTCTCGTTCAAACTAGTATCGTTTAAACATCTGGGTTTTGGTCCGTCATGTTTATGTTTAAAAAGGTGTTTGTTGTTTTTGCTGTTCTGAATCGACCGTTGATTCAACGTTGATCGCCGAAAAATCCTGCAGCGAAAAACCCCCAAATTCAATTTGGTCGAAAAACCTATTTCACCGAAACTGTTTATGACGAAAAACCAGTTTGACGAAAGACCCATATGGTCAATGAATAACCATTCTACATTGACTTCTGTTGACTTTGTTAGACCAATGGTTCTTCGTGGGTAATGGCGACGAAAAACCAGTTCTTCTCCATGAAGGGGGTTCTTCGCCACAATGTCAGTTCTTAGTGGGCCAACACTTAGAAAAATTTTCATGTTGTTCATTGTAGTGCACTTTCACAGTATGTATGTATATACATGTTTACTGCTCACAGTATACATGAACATTGTAACACCTCGTAATTTCATGTCCAATAATGTATTGACACGTGTCATAAGCTTTGAACGTGTAAAAGAATACTCTAGAGGGACTAAAGTTGACAAACAAGAAAAGTATGTGAATATAAGGGTTCAAAACGTCAAAAATGGATAAATATACTTTACAATAACCCTACACGTGGTTTATACCCTTAAACGAATGAATCATGGATCATACGAAGCTAATTGTGAAGGAAAGTGAGAGATTACAAACTACATGGGTTAAATGTGTCAACATGTTTAAGATATACCTCTGAGTGACCTTTTAGCAAACCCGAAGCTTTGTAACTATTAATTATGCTCACTAGAATACATGATAAAAATTTCACCAAGTTTCGTTATCGTATGAGAAAGTTATGATAAAATTCGTATACGAGGGGTGAAAAGTGTCAACGATGAAGTTTATGACTTTTCGGGTGATAACAAAGTTAACCAAGGACTTAACAAAGTGGGTATAAGTCTTGAAGCCCTTATAAGTCAATTTGGAGGGCTCATAATGCAAGAAATAAAGTCGAAACAACTCTATATGGACCAAGGACCAAAACACAAAAAAAATCTGAAAATTTGATTTGGATCAGAAGGGGCATCGCGCGACGCGAGGGACCCCTAGGGGACCTACGCGTGCCGCGAGGGGCCCTCTGATGCCAAAAATCTTGGTAGGTGTCTGCTATGTCCTTTATAACCGACTTATAATGCCTTTTCTCAACACCAAGGGCTGCCTAGGCTTGCTTTTAGACATTAGGGACACTTGTTGATGATCAGGGATCAATGGTAGCATGATTTGTCAAGATCACAAGCAATTAAATGCACTATATAAAGCCCATTGGTTGCAACCTTGATCATTCACTCACAACTCATCTTCTGATCATCTCTGGAGCTCAAGAGCCTTCTCTAAGCATCTCTGGTCGTGCATTGGACTTTGGTAAGCATCCTTGACCTTCCTTAATTGAGTTTTACTTAGTTATTAGCTTAAAAGTCAAACCGTTGTAATTAAGGTTTGACTTATCGATTAATCACTAATGGTCCAGTGTTTAGTCAAATTAAAGGTAGTTATAAGTTGGTAATTATGTGGGCATTAAACCCTTAAAAGGGCACCCTCTGATTCCCGCTCTAACTAGATCAAATGTCGGGTCAAAGTTGTTTATAAAAAGTCAACAGAAACTTAATTTGCGAATTAACATGTAATTAGCAATATAGAAGGCATGTAACCTATTTTACCACTCATATAACTTAGTAATAAATGTAAGAACATGTCTAAGCATGTTCGACCCGACAATTTTTCTGTTTAGAGCCGGTTCGGAACCGAAAGTCGCAAAACTTTGACTTTTGCTTTGAGTACAGTTCTGACCCGATTTAGTATGATTTGGAATTGCCTTAGAGATTCCTTAGGACGAGGCTACATGATGGTATAACCCTCTATGGTTGGTTCGTTGATTGTCCGATTCGTTTACATGTTTCCGTTAATTGCTAAATGTTGACCATAATGCCCTTTTTACCATAAAACGAGAATTTTGGATATGTGAGAGGACAAAAATATTTGTTGCTGAATTATAAACATGTCCCTAAAATTTCATATCAGTTAGAGGTCTAGATTATGAGTTATGCTCAATAGCGCACTTAAGAAGCTTTTTGTTAATTAAACGGCGCAATTAGCATAAAGCCTACCTAAACCCAATTTTTGGCACCAAACCTTTTGCCCACTGATATAATATAATACTTTGGGATTTTTGAAGATTTTTAATTATTTTTAACCTGCTCATAACCTAAGGTTATGGCGTTAATTCGGTAAATACCGATTATACCCTTTTTGGTTATAAAATAAGTTCTACATAATATTTTGACACCAATCTAATTGCTACTGATTTTATATAATAAATGAAGTATTTTGAACTTTATAACCTGATCAGAAAACTCAGATTTCCTGTACAACCCGAAAATCGCTTAAAATGGTTTTTTTAGCGTATTAAACACATAGTTTATGTTTAAAACCATTTTTGTCATATAAGACTTATCACAACTGATATGACCTATTAAAATAAGTTATTTTACTGATGTATTCATACCCGAATCTCAGAATTATAAATAATCTCTTTTATAATCTTTTAAATGACTAAAATACCCCTACGTGGCTTAAATTGAGATTAAACTCGTTGTGGGCATAATGGAAGGTATCTTACTGATATCACAACATATTTAAAGCATATTAACTTAGGAAACCTGTTCATGACTCATTCGGTTACCCGTTATGCGTTATTCGCGTTCGGTTCGGTTTATGTAACTAGTTTGCATAAATTAGCCGAAACGAGTCAAACGTTATCGTTTTTATCTCAAAATCCAGAATGTGTTTAGTTTACCCATATGATACAAGTCTCCAAACTTGTCGGGTCTAAATCACATTCTATTCCGGTCTTCGCTTAATCATGCGTTTTGAACCGTAAACCTTTCCTTAAAACTAACCGGTCTAAGTTACGACTTAAATAAGACCCGTTAGGAATCTAATAGGTTAATGAAACCTTCGTTCCAGATTAAGAGCCCCAGTAGAAGTACTTGTGCTTGCTGATTAGAATATATGGCTGAGTATAAATTGCATTGCTAGCTCAGGTAAATACTTTTAACTTATTTTCCCTATACGGGCTTGGGATACGGTATTATAATAATACCGCTTGGTCGGGTATTGAATGTTTAGTTGTATTGTGATTAAATTATTGAGGTAACCCGCTTTAATCTGTATTGTTTGAAATAAAAGCCTTTAGGGGTTAATGACCATGTCCCGGATATCCTTGACATCATTATATTATAAAATGGCCACGTCTTATGCACGGGGTGTAGGCATACACCTGACAGTGCATAAGGGAAACGGTATCTCACTCTCTTGTGGGCTTATACTTGTGGCGTGTCTGTTAATCTTGACTCGGTTTCTACATCGGGCCCTGAACGTATAACGAACATGTAAATCTGTATACAAGATTATTTATATAATTGCCCCAAGTTATAAAAGATATTTTTATGCCTGGCGCATCTAAATCAATTTTCTTAAGCTCTTTTAAAATGAGTCGGTTAATTGTATTTACCAGTGTAAACTGACGTATTTTCCAAAAAGGTTAAGTGACAGGTACTGAACCTAATTGGCTGGAAGCTCAGGGCGTTAATAAGGAATCTTGCAAGTTCTAGGCGTCCAAAGTCTGTTGAACAGTTTTTCCTTTTATTTGATCCGCCTGTGGATCCTTTACTTTCCGTTGTAACACTTTGATATTACTTTATATTCGGATTGTAATATATTTATCTTTTGCTTCCGCTGTGCATTTATATATTGTGTTGTTTGACTATGATGATCTCAACTACGTCACGATACTCCCCACCGGACCCACCGGTAATACGTGGAAATATCGGGGTGTGACAAACATGTAAAGATATATGTACTTTGCAAGTATTATGTGCTTATGACTTACAGTGGATGTTTTTTCGTATACAGTATGGCTCCGAAAGAAAAGAAACGCAAACCCGCGACTAAGAAAATAGACAAAACAGAAGAACAAATCATGTCCGAACCCCGTCACAACATGGTCGCGTATCTTGATCCTGAAGGAAAGATTACTGAATTGAAGGAGATTACTCAATGGCTAAGGGAATCTTGGATCAACAAAGCCATTACCTTTTCAACACCGGTGTACAAGTCACTTATTAAGGAATTCTGGAATTCAGCGAACGTGATTGAAGTTGACGGAAATGAGCTTATTCAAGGGCAAGTTAATCAAATGAACGTGGATGTCTCTCTGGATATTCTAAACAACATATTGGAACTTCACGATGATCCAAACGCACCATATTCTGTTCCAATTATGTGCACGCGCGGATGTTTGCTTCGGATGAAATGTACTAGAGACATCTTTAGTGGTCAGATCAACAAGGCCTGGTTGCCGATGCGCTACAAGTTTCTATTACATGTTCTTATTCAATGTCTGAGCAACAGACGTGCTGGTTACGACATGGCAGGCAATGATCTAATTGGATTTATGGTGGCCTTGGTACTAAACAAGCTGTTTAGTATTTCCAAGTACATTTATGCAAACATGAAAGAGAATCTGAAGAGAACGGGTGGTCGTACGACAGGGAACAAGTTCTGGATGTATCCTAGATACTTGCAGATGATAATGAACGCCCAACATCCGAATCTTTCGAAAACCGACAATGATATTCTGAAGATAGATGTGATGATAGAGCATTCTCTAAAGATATTCAGGGGTGTTGCAGCAAATAGGTACAAAGAAAGCAAACCGCCAAGGCATATGATAGGTGCTCTTGATAAGACAGATTAGGTCACTGCAGAAAACGATAAATGGCGTCACAATGACAGCCAATCGGATGACGAAGAGCCAAAGTTGAAAAAGATGATGGAAGATAAGTTTGGTCGCCAAAAGATTAAGATTTTCGATGATTCTACTGAAAGCGACAGCGATGATGATGGTGACAATGAAGGTGGTGATGGTGGAGATGCTGGTGAAACAGCAGCTGGTGCACATGGTGCTACTTCTGCTGGAGGTGTTGAAGAAGATTCTGATTCTGACGATAATCATCCAGAACTAGGATATGAATTCTATCTCGACGATCGTGGTGTGAGAAAAGTGAGGAAGATTAGACAGGGGGAGGATGCTGATTATGTTCCTTCTGATACTGAAGCTGAACGGTTAAAGAAGAAACAAACTGCTGCTCGTAGAAAGAAAAAGAGCAGGAGGTACATCGGTGCTTCATCTGTGTAGCCAACCATTTCACAACAAGAGTCTGTTCATGAAGCAGAAATGAATCCGAACTTTGGACTCACGGCCGATGAAGCTGCTGCTATAATATTGTCTCCTCCAAGATCATCTGAACCACCTCCTGCGGTTACTTCAGCTAGGGAAACTCCAATAGTCTCACCACAAGAACCTACACGCACAATGGCATCCACTATTCGAGCAACTACTTCTCAGCACAGCTCAGAACGCAGGCAAAGGAAATTTTCTGAAATGCAGCCAAACGAAAAGGTAGATTTCTTGTTTTCTCAATTACAAGCTGATGCAGGTCAGATTGATAGGCAATCGGTGTTCATGAATGTTACAAGAGGCGACGTGATCAAGCAATGGTTGGAGATAAATACGTTGAAGTCCACTGTTGAGCGTCAACAAGCTGAGACTACACGCCAACAAGCTGAGATTGAACAACTTAATGCTGAGAATGCACGTTTGAAGGCTGCTGATGGAGAAAGGGAATGCCAATTACAACAAATGCGAGCTGCAGATAACGCTCGTGGTATTCATATGAATCGTTTGAAAGAAAGAAGTATTGAAGTTCAAAGGTTGGCCGAAAGTCTTAAAGCAAAGCATGATGATATGAAAGAGTGGTACAACTCTCGCAATACCAAGATAACAGATGGAGTCAAGAAAATTACTGATGGTTTCGAGAATGTTAGAAAGCGTGTTAACATTATGTAGGGTGACCGATGCAAACAACAGGAAGCCTTGAAGAAACGTGATCATGATTCTGAAGATCCGGGTAACCCAGACCCTTCTACAACATCTGAACAACCTCCAGCCACTGCATCTACTCAAATTGTTGTTTTCAAGCCTCTACAGATTGAATCTACATAAGGAACATCCGGTGGAACTGTAGAAGAAATACAACAGCTAGAGAGCAGCCATTATGTTGAAAGCTCCTCGGCTGGTTAGGATTCGGTTGTTGAATCTGCTGATCTTGCTCTGAAGAGAGTACATCCAGTGACTGGTGAAGAACTGGAAGAAGGAGAATTAATTGCTGACTTCACAGATGAACAAATTGTAGCTCTTAATGAAATGAAAACAATAGAAGATGCTGCTATTGATCAGATTCCCAGTGAACCCGAAACAGCAGACTTAGAAAATCTTGAAGAGATTGTCTTTGAAGGTGATAATAACAAGTTTACTTATGTGCGAGAAGACGAAACAGAGTTCATTCCTTTTAATGAAGATTGGTTGAAAGAAAATGTGGACGACATCGACGAACATCTGAAAAATCATGATGCTACAGATAACGCACCTGATGCGTTCACAGAATGGAGGAAACAGTTCCTGTCCAAGGTTGCAAAGCCCATGCCAGCTGAAGTTCAAGTCGATTACTTGAAATACGAGAAAGAAAATTTGCACGGGAAGATACTTTGCTGGATGTTTATCAAAGAAATCCACTGCATGGCCGTCAAACGTGAACACAACATTCAGTATTTCAGTTCGTTGCTGAGCATTCTGTCCTTACCGTTTTATGACGTTGCAGCCCTAACAAAGCTAGAGCTGATTAATCGTTCAAATTTTGAAGGAGCAACGTTGTTTGCTCGCAAGTTGAAGACGAATCGGAGGACAGGCTGGAAAGACGAGTTGTACAAGCCTCAATTTCCAATTTATCAGCAGATAAAGTTCACCTTTGATCCATAAATCAACACGGCGAGATACAAGCTTGTTTATCAGCCGGCGAAGGTTATGGACAAAATCCCTCTAATGCTGATGAAGCAGAATTTCTTGGAAAACATGGCGTTGTGGTGTTACGACTCTGATACGCACGAGGCCGTTATTGTGTTCAAAGGCGATCAAGAAAACTTCCGCATGCTCGAACCAATGTGGATAGTCAACATGTCTGCTGCTGATATCAACAAACTGTTTCGTCACGACATATTTTACGAGGACAAGGACGCGCATCAAGCGTTACGGTTTCAGCGCGTCGCTTGCTTTTGTTTTTATCGCGGGATTCACGCCGGCAGTTCATGGTCGGAGAAACACTGAAGGTTGAAGAACGAAGATCGAAGACCAAGTAACAGACAAGGGGGAGTTTGTTGGTGCATATTTTTGTGTCTGTAACTTGTTCTTTTTATCGATGTATTAGTACGATCTTTTGTTTATCGAGTCTGTAAGTTTCCGTCTAGTCGACCAAGTCGGATATCCTCCTATCTAACTTTGGTACGCCATTTGTCTCCTTGTTATGTATGTTGAACTAATGCATGTTGCATTTAGTTTGTTTGTTTGTGTGTGTTAATGTTTTGCTACAAACTGTCTAACAGTTTGCAGCTTTACTGAATTGCAGCCTCCCCACGAAGAACCTATTCTTCGTGGGATGTCATATGACACGAAGAACCTTCTTGGTCGTTAATGGTGTGTGACGAAGAACCCCTTCTTCGTCACATGGTGTTTCATGGCAACAGTTGACGAAGAACCTGGTTCTTCGTGGGCTTAGGTTCTTCGTCGGCCCATTTACATTCTTCGTAGTGTAGTGGGTGGGCTGCAGTATAAATAACACACCTTGTCTTCTGTGTGAAGTATGAGAGCATAACCCACTGAGAGTATTATCAAACATTGTGTGTATGTGTTTGTAATCTGTTCTCATCCTGTTAATTAATAGACTGTGAATCTTTTAGTTACTTTGTGTTCGCTATACTTTGTTTGGTTTGCATCATCACAGTGATTCCGCACTCGTGATTGTGTTTGTGATAAACAAGGATTAGGTTTCGTAATCGATCCTCCGAGAAAAACGGACCTACATTTATTTCATTTCGTACGTTTTGTTGTACAATTATGAAGGTTAAGTTCTCCTATGTGGTATAATTAAGTAGATTGGCCTTGTTTTGCCGCTTTTTGCCTTAGCTAGCTGTGGGTGAAAATCTATCTTTTATATTAAAACAAAATAGGTTTGACCATTTGACCATGATGTGGCATTGGTCTTTAGCCAGATAATTGTTTTATGGGCGCCAATATCTCAATTCTCCTTCAATTCATATACCGCCTCCTACATCCTTCATTAGAATTTCAAAGCCTCCTTTGATTATTATGGAAACTTGAACAAATCATCAATTACCGGAAGATCTTTTGCGAAAATATGGGAGCGTTTCCAATTTAGCCGCCTTCACATCAAAGGACGAATTTCATTGTGTGTTCATATTTTCTTCGATCAGTTTCCTCTTCATTTGATTTCAACAGGTATGTTTTATATTAGTTTGCTTGCTTCGATTTTCATTTGTTCCATTGTTGTCAATCCGTTTCATCTTATGGAGGACACAATTCTCTGTTTTTTTCTTTGTTTTCATATTTTTATTCTTTTGTTGTTGATTTCATTAAACAAACCCGATTTTAGGGTTTTAGGTTTTATCTTTTCAATGTTTGTTGTTTTGGTTATGAAACAATCGAAATTTCGATTTGCATATTCATACGTATTCCGCATTTCATAATGTGATTTCGTGTTCGCTAATACAGTTCTCAATCGGATCACATCAAATCGGATCGGATCGGAAGCCTCTGTTGTTCAGTGTTAACAATGGTGAGAATTCACAGCTTTCTCCTTTTGATAATTACGTTATTGCAAAATATTATTATATAATGAGGAATTTAGGATCTGTATGATAATTTTCGTATACCTAGGGTTTTATTTAGAGAGGATATTTTGTTTCTGTAATTGTTGTTTGAGGACATTGTAAATTTTGCACTGAAATTATTGTTTTCAATACTAGATTCCAATCCACATATTTTTAAATTAGTTAAATTAAAATAATTGTATTATTATTATTATTATTTTTGTATTAAAATGAAACTAGATAATATATATAGCTCAATCAAGGTCAAGTTCATAGCAGTTACCAGTTGTCAATGGCAGCCACATTACTAGCACTTTTCTTTTCTTTTTGTTCATTGTCCTATGCTTCTTCCTCCAAATCCATAGGAAAAAACCAGCAACCAATAACAATCTGCCACATGGAAGCTTCGTATGGCCGTTTTTAGGTGAAACCATAGACTTCGTCCGTACACAAAGACATGGAGCCCCAGAGAAATTCGTGAGAAATAGAATGGAGAGATATGGAAGTCCTATGGTTTTCAAAACATCGTTGCTCGGCCACCATATGGCTGTCTTTTGTGGGCCTGAGGGGAACAAGTGTTTGGAAACGAGAACAAACTGGTGGCGTCGTGGTGGCCCGAAGCAATCCAGATGCTGTTTGGTAAATGCTTAAATACAAGCCGCGGAGATGAAGCCCTGTATATATATATATATATATATATATATATATATCCATGCAAGAAACCAATGGCTTAAGTGGTGGATACGTATTCATGTGCTCTTTTTAGCAAGAAATAATCGAAACGAACATTGTTGGCCGCTTTTCAAGTTAAGTTTATACATATGGTTCTGGCTGATAACATTTTTTTGCCATCCATTGTGCAGGGAAAGCTTACTGATGGAATCCAGCTTTGAGAGGGCCTAATTGAATTCAAGCTGGGCACTGGTTGGGTGATTAAAGGTATGAGAACAACTGCCTTTAATATGTTTATATGTTATACTGTTATCTCTTAACTGTTGCAAAAATCGTATGAGCAGAATAATGAGGTGGGTTATGAATAAAAGCCGACACCTGTAAGGAAAAAAAACACATTGGTCAGTATAGTCACTTGTGTCAAGCTCGAATTTAGACGGTAATTGGTCAGGATTGTAGCTTCCAAATGGCTCCAAGCTGGATTAGAATTTTGATCTTTAGACTTGGGTTGATTTACTCTTTAAGGTTGAGTTGTTTGCATTTACAGAAGTTAATTTAATGGAACATAGGCCATGTGTTGTTGCGCTGATTATACAGATTTATCTGCTTCAAATAATCGTAGAGAAACCTAACTGCGTTAGTTTGTTAGATTTACGTTTGATTGATTTTATACGGTTCTTTGAAGTATAAACAATTACTAGAGGTGATAATACAGTTTTATTGTTGAGTATGAAGCCACTAATTGAGCTAGTCAAAAGTAATGGGCAGACAACAACTCAATGATTTGGTGGCTAATCCACTGAGAATTTGTAGTGGTTGCAACCACTCAATAATAGTGTTGATCCACTTTATTCTCTTTTCTATCCTATATATGGGATCTAAATCTGTATTTGTAAAACTTGTAACACACAAAGAAGTAATATGAATTCCTAGTTACCCGTGGACGTAGGTTGCAGTTGGCAACCGAACCACGTAAATTCTTGTGTCGTTCTTTTTTCTATTTCTGTGGTCGAGTGTTCGTGAGTGTGTGTTGCTTCCGCGTGCGTATACCCCAACAACTGGTATCAGAGCTACGGCTCGGTTACACACGAAGAACACGGTTGAAGAAAGACAGAATACCTGAGATTGCGATTAGGTTGGTGTGTCGGTAGTTTGAAGCCGACTGGAATCGCCGGAGCCTTGTGAATCGCTGGTTCTGTGGTTGTCTTGTGTTTGAAAGAAGAAAAAAAAAGGTTGTTCTTTGCTCTGTTCGTCGAAGAAGAAGACCAGAGTTTTTTTTTTGTGTTTGCTTTGTCCAAATTGTGTAGAAGAGAAGAAAAAGAAGGTGGTGGGGGCCACCACTTGTCTACACTTGAAAAAAAAAGGAACTTTGGTGGGTGGAGTCACGTGAAGAGAAGAAAAAAAAAAAGATTATTTTTTGTTTTTTTTTCTTTTGTAGGTCCAACAAAGAGAATAAGGGGTATTTTTTTTGTGGGACTAGGTGATCGAGTGGTGATTTAGAGTTTGTGGTTGTCGATTAATTTTTTTTTGGTCGACTGGAGCCGGGTAAACTCTTGAAGATCATCAGATTATTTTTGGGCGAGGTGATCGAGGTTTGTACCAAATTAAAATATTATTTAGCCATTTTTTAATTCGATTGGAGCCGCTGGGATATTCAGCCGTTGGTCGAGTTTGGGTTGCGGGCTAAATATGGTTTGTGTTTCAAGTTCATGTTTTGACATTTATTATGAACCGAAAAATTTGTGGAACCGAGGTGATGGTTTCGGGTTTCGGTTGATTGGGTTGTCATGGGAACTTGGATGTGGTACTGGTCGATGGGTGAGAACATGAAGAAAATGGAATCAACAGAGTTGTTGATGTTGACACAAGTGAAAAAAAAAAGTCAATTGCAAGTCATGGAACTATTGCTTGTTGGAAGCTCTACTGTAGTTATAATCGTTTGCCGGTTAGCTGGTCTGGAATTGTGGATGGTATTCCTTGTTCGGTGGTGATAAGCTGTTTGACATTTGAGTGGATCTTTGTACTGGTACTGGGTGAAAGGTTTTTTCACAGGAATAGTACGAGTGAAGATTCGGCTCATGGAGTGTCGTTTGGCATGGGTTGGGATAACTGTTACAGTGGGAGCTGGGCATAGTTGACTTGTGGGCTGCATGGAGGTTCAGACATCTTTTGGATTCGATGTCATGAATATTTGAATTCTGCTTCTGAGAATGCGTCTGGGTTTGATGCATTGGGACTCAGTGGAAGGTAGTGAAGACTCTTGGGTCATGGATTCTGGTGCTTCGTTTCACGCCATGCACAGCGGGGAAACGATGGTGAATCTGAAAGAAGGTAACTTTGGAAAGGTACGATTAGCTAATGATCAAATTCTTTGTGTTACGGGCATGGGAGATGTTAATCTGGTTACTCCATTGGGTAAATGGAAGGTGATTAACGGGAATCTGGTTATTGCACGTGGAAAGAAGCGAGGATCATTGTATATGGCTAAGGTATCTGCTGAGGGAGTGACCATCCCGGTTAAGCAAGACAAAGTTTGGTTCTCTGAATCTAAGGGGCAAAAGAGGGTTCATATTGCAAGGGCGAAGCCTGGTGCCAAGGTGATTCAAGCTGAACGGGATCGGAGGTTTAAACTAGATCAGGAGTTTAGTGACAGTGGGAGCATGGGACATGTTCCGGGTAAAGTCAGAAAACTCCGTTGGGTTTTGAAGACTGGTATTCCGATTGATAAAATCTCTCCTGGGAAACACTTGCTGAATTTGGAGAGTGGTTTTGATTCTCGGTGTATCTCTGGATCCGGTGGAGTGTGCAAGCCGGTTGAGATAGAGAATGAGTCAGTGACGGTTTCTGTCACGGCTGGGTCTGGTAAGACTGTTGGGTTGGAGTTCGGGGGAGCTTCAGCTGGCCTTCAGGAATAATGAAGGCGGGGTAACTAGGAAGGTACTAAAGTTTCTTACAGAAATACAGTTGAAGCACAGTTGAAGATTGTTCCGTGGCTTCAAGTGGGAAATTGTTGAGTATGAAGCCACTAATTGAGCTAATCAAAAGTAATGGGCAGACAACAACTCAATGATTTGGTGGCTAATCCACTGAGAATTTGTAGTGGTTGCAACCACTCAATAATAGTGTTGATCCACTTTATTCTCTTTTCTATCCTATATATGGGATCTAAATCTGTATTTGTAAAACTTGTAACACACAAAGAAGTAATATGAATTCCTAGTTACCCGTGGACGTAGGTTGCAGTTGGCAACCGAACCACGTAAATTCTTGTGTCGTTCTTTTTTCTATTTCTGCAGTTGATTGTTCGTGAGTGTGTGTTGCTTCCGCGTGCGTATACCCCAACATTTATCAACTTCGATGATTGAGGAGAAAGTTAATTGCGTTACTTTGTTAGATCTATGTTCAATTTATGTAAATCTGTTGAGTTTTTTAGATCGATAGCAGTTTGTAAAGCAGAATTTGTGCAATTAGAGGTGATTAACTGATTATACAGTTTGATTTGCTTCGCTAATAACCGAGGAAAAGGTTATATGCGTTAGTTTGCTAGATTTAAGTTCGATTGATTCATTAAATCTGTTGAGTTTTTAAGATGAATGCAGTTTTGTACAATTACTAGAGGTGATTAACTGAATATATAGTTTTATCTGCATCCATAATAATCGAGGAAAAACCTAATTGCTTTAGTTTGTTCGATATACTTTGGATTGATCTATACAGTTCATTGAAGTATGAACAATTACTGAGTATTTGATATGTTTAGGCTCTTTTGCAGGTTGAAATCAGTCTATATTGAAACATAAATGGAGGCAGCAGCACCTGTTGTAGACTGTGAGTATTTGAAGGAGATAGAAAGGACTCGTCGTGATCTTCGTGCTCTCATCTCCAACAAAAATGTGCTCCTATCATGCTTTGCTTAGCGTACATGCTTCATATCGTTTTGTAAATCAAGCGATTTCATTATTAAACAATATAGCTAAAACACGACTGTTTTGATATGTAACTGATCCTCAATGTATTGATTGAATTGAGAAATACAACGCATAGCTCTCCACTATATATAGGAGACTAGAATTAAACAATAACAGAATGTACAAGCTAATACTGCATGGATAACAGAAAAGTACAAGCTGGAACAACTAGGAGCTAACTAAATAACTGAACATGTGACTCGAATAATAACTCTCTGATTTTTTGTCGTAATCTTTTGATTGATCGATATTAGTTGAATTGCTACTCTATTATTGCTTAATTTATGAAATGATAATATATTGATTATCAGTGCTTTAAAATTATGTTGTTTGAAATAATCAAAATTAGTTAGCTCTTTTATTGCTTAATCTCTGAATTGATGATATAATGTTGATTATATAAGTTTTTTGCGTATAATCATACTGACTTTGTACATTAAACTAATTTCGAATTCTGTTATTTGAAATTTTCGAAATTTGTTTGCTCTTATATTGCTTAATCTGTGAATTGATGATATTATATTGACTTTGTACATGGAATAGGGATGACAAAAATACCCAAGCTCGATGGGTATACCTGAAACCCGACACAAATGGGACGGGTATACCCGATACTCGACGGGTATTGGGCCGGGTATGGGATTAGTTTTAAAAATTTTCGCGGGTATGGGTCGGGTACTGGATTAGGTGATACCCGACCCGATTACCCGAAACCACATACCCGTTTACCCGAACTATATACCGGATCATATATCCGTTTTTTTAATTTTAATTTTTCATTAACCTTTTGTCTATTAGTAATTTATTTTAGTATGTTCATAATATGAAGAAAAAAAAATTCTTTTAGTATATGTATTTGATAATAGTATTTAAATTTTGTATGTTGTGAAGTATATACATATAAGTGTATAAGTATTATAAAGTTATTATTAATTTATGATAAAACTTATAGGTATGTAATGTACATTTTTTTGTGTATAATAGTTGTAGTATAAATAAAATTATATAATAATTATAATAGTAAAGAAACGTATTTGGAAATCCCAACGTATCTCTTTCAATAAACTAATGGCTATACCCGATAACCGTGGGTATACCCGATACCCGATGGGTAATTACCCGACAAATACCCGACGGGTATTGGGTCGGGTATGGGACACGATTTTACAACCGGTTATGGGTATGGGATTACCAATACCCGACCCGACCCCGACCCCGACCCATTGCCATCCCTAACATGGAAATAATTTCAGATTCTGTTATTTGAAATTATCGAAATTAGTTTGCTCTTTTATTGCTTAATCTCTGAATTGCTGATGAATTATTGATTATATAAATTTTGCATATAATTATATCAACTTTGTAAATCAAATGTCCATGACTTCTTTGTTTATGTGGCTGCAAAGGTATGAATTGTTTAGAATATATAAATAGATAAACTTTATGTATTATCTATTTTATATTTTGCAGTGACATTACATATGGTTTGCAGGTGGAGAGCATTCATCAGACTAAAGGGTATGGAGAGGATTGGCTTGGAGGGGATGAGCCGCCACGTCAGCGCCACGTCACCGGCTCGTGTGGGATGGGTCTCCTTCATATTTGAGGGGGATGGAGGATGAGGCTACCCCACCTCATTATTTTATAATTGTCTAAGTGTTTAAATTGAAAAAGGATGAGAGAGAGGGTATTTAAATTGAAAAAGGATGAGAGAGAGGGTATTTAAATTGAAAATGGAAATATAATATTCAAGTGGGGCCACATCTCAACCGGCGCATGGGGGCCGTTTGGGCCGAGCCGGGGCTAAGGGGGGTGGTGTGGGGGACCGGCGCCGGTCCTAGCCGGGCCTAGCCGGCCCCCATACCCTTTAGTCTCAGTATATGGAGTCAATGAAAACGGCATACTTGGCTGACCAACGCGGCAGAGGGGACGGGAACGATCCGTTTCTCGAGGCTGACTGGCGAGAAACTGCCAAACAAGTGGCTGCCGCTCGCAGGGTCCACCCGACTCTTCACCTGCCTTCTAATTCACAGCCATCAACTCAAGCTGCTAGTAGCTTGCTTGCCGCTAGCTCAGCAACACCTGCAACATCGGCTGCTCCACCTGCATCTGCCCCGGCTGCAACTGGTGGATCTGGACTTTTTAGCACTCCGTTTTCTTCCACGTCATCATCTTCGATATTTTCGACTCCTGCCACCTTAGCTCTGACATTCCCTCTATTTCAATCATCTGGTGCCTTCTCCTCAGACGTCCATTTTTGGGCCGTCCTCCGGTTCGGCACCTTCTTTATTTAACTCAAACCCTGCTGCTACTGGAAGTTCGTTATTTTCAACACCGTTTACCACAAACCCTTCTACAGGTGCTTCAGCGTTTTCAACACCATTTGGTACGGGTATATCAACTGTTTTGGGTCCTCATCTTGATAACAAAATGCTTGCTATTATTGTTATAGTACATTTGTTATTCATTAATTTAATTGCTTATCTGTTTATTTGAATAGGGCCTGCAACAGGATCAGGAGCAAGCTTTAATACTTCATCTGTAAGTGAAAGTTTTACTTGGCTATCTTAAATATCTGAGCATTTTTCTACCTTATCATATCTCGAAAGTCACAAGCTTTTAGCTTTATTTGATGAAGTGATGAATTTTGATTTGCTTTTGTAGGTGGCTAAAAGGCGAGAAAGGTTGTTGATTTAGCTTTTGTCAAGGTTGACCCCGACCCTACCTAATATGTTCAATGTTGAATGTTTCAGTTTTGTATTGCACATACTTTACTAAAAGTGTTTGGTAGGGATACTTAGTCGCAAGTGATGGCTGCTAAAGGCTACCTGACTAGAAGATCATAAAAAATATTAATTTCGATGAGCATATGTGCTATTTTTTAGTATGTTTGGAGGATCAACGGCCCCAGCAGCTTAAACAAGACAGAAAAGTGGCCCGGAGGACAAAGGTTCTGAGATTGCATCTCGAATATCTGATCAAATCTACACACCGTCTTCACACCCGTAACGTTTACTCCCCTTACAGATACTTTGTCGTAATGTTTAACGTAGGAGTTAATAAGGCATTGAATTCTGGAGAAAAATTACACCAGGCCCACTGTGTTTGGTGCATGGTTCGACCGTAGTGGTCGTTACGAAGTTTTTGCTATTTTCTCTTGGATTTATATAAAGATCATTATTATTTAATCAATTTATGTCCCTGTGACTCTGATTCATTAGCTATTTGGTTTGAAATTGGTTCACTGTAAGTTTTTTGCTAAGTTACATTCAACTTGCTTATCACAATAGGTCAACCTAGGGTTTTTTTAAGATATGGAATCGTGTTGGTGTTATTCGTGTTTATGTCACTGCTGATTAGTCATTAGGTACATTTTTTTGGTTGATTGATGAAGATTTGTGTAAATTATCTAGCTTCTTGGCCTAATAATGATTGTTCCATTGTTGCAGATTGTTTTAGCTTGACTATTGTTACTTTATGACTCTTATTGTTTGTAGATTGATACTTGAAGGCAAACCACCTAGCGTGTAGAGCGGAAAAAAGTAATTTAGCTTCGAAAGAGGTTGTGACTTACTAGGTTTCTTTATCTAAAACATTCGGTGGGAGGTGTGACCCTCCATGGAAACAAGTGAGCATATCTTTGTGTATTGTTTGGTGGCCCAGATTGCTGTTTGGTGGAACGTGGCGGTGTGGTTGAGGATTCTGGTCCCTAGCCAGGTTAACTCTGTTTTGGGTGTGTTGTAAATCATTAAAGCACAACTGGGTGACAATGTATAGAAAAAGGCGGACACACACTGGAGTTGGCTACCTTATGGAGAATCTGACTGAGCAAGAACGACAAGGAGTTCAGTGGGAGATCGGTTCCTGTGACGAAAGTGGTGGAGGTAATAAAAGAGGATATGTTCATTTGGTTGAAGAATAGGTTCAACTCCAAGTTAAAGCTTTTTGTTATATGGGATAAATGGTTAGATTTTGATGTTTTAGACACGCTGTATTTTTGTTCCTATTCTGGTGCCAGCAGCTTGATGGTGTTACCGACGATTGTAGATGGGGATGGCGAGAGGTTTTAGGGTGTTAAACGGAATGGTGACGACTCAAGAGTGGTGCATGTCAAATGATATTACTAAAGAGTAGGTTATCAGTCTCAGGTTAGGACTCATATCATCGTTTTCCCGGAATTTAAGGTAAACCTGACATACTTGGCTCTGTTCAGTTCATTGTTTTATGTTTGTGATTGTGTGTTTCGGATTCTTTGGAATGGTCTATCTGGCAAAGGAAAGTAGGTCAGATTGTTTTTTCGAATTGATTATCTCCTTATTGTGTTTTGATGCGTCAATAAGCTATTTCGAGGGTGTTTGAATCGGTTAATTAAACTTGCTTATATGATTAGTTGTGGGTGAGATAAGCTATTTTGAACACGCGGTTTGAAGTTGTATAATTCCAAACTGCTTATTATAAGCTGATAAAGAGTTTTAATAAGGGTTAGTTATCATTGGCTTGCCTGTAAAATTTATGCAATCTTATATGCTTCTTAAAGGTGTTCAAAGTAGGATTTAGTTTATAGAATATTGTGGGCATTGGAATCTTTTTCTTAAAAGTGTTCAAGCTTAGCTTATATGCTTCTTAAAGGTGTTTAAAGTAGGGCTTACTTTATAGAATTTTATAGATATTGCAATCGTATCAATCGGTACACCGTTAACCTTTTTCGTCCTCAAAAGTGTTAACTCCGTTGATTCAGCGACCAAGGTGTTGGTGGGTAAGTTCATTTAGTCCAAAAAGCTTTATTTCCACACTCAATATAAAAAAAAAGGGGTAAATGCACGGTACCCCTGACCGCGGGAGGGATCCCCCTCCCCAGGTTGCTACCCGACCAAGCGCCCTGGCGGTGAAATCCCCATGCCGAGCTCTCACCCTGGGCACTTCCGTGTAACCCCCAGGACTCGAACCCGGTACCTCTTGGTAAGAGGTGGGTGTCGGTGGCCAACTGGGCTACCCCAGTTGGTTTTCCACACTCAATATAGATTGAAGAATATAGAATACGGAGGTGGCAAGATGGTCGGGTTGAAAAGAGCCATTCCAGGTCAGTTGAAGAAATATTTAATGATTTGTGATTTTTTCTCATTCATGTATTTCAATTATTCAGTGTACTCTAATATTTGCGTTAGTAGTTTAACATTTATATAATTAAAATATTTGTGTCAACATTGTTAAAGGAGATATTTTTTTTGAAAGTCACCCGTGTAATACACGGGTACTTAGACTAGTTAAATATAAATCATTGTCTATCGAATTAAATTAAATCAAATCAATGTAAATAAGATCTTTGGTCCGCTAAAAAATGTAATAGTTAAGAGTAGCATATGATATGATCAACATCGTAGTAAGATACAAAATTACTAATAGTTATCATCTCAACAGATTGATCTTGTAGTTTCAAGTTTCAGTGAGAGTGATGGATCTTAGTTGACAAATATTAACTGAATAAAGTTTGGCAAATAACATTTCACTTGTAAATGATTTATAACGATAAATATAAATATAAATATTATATATTATTATGAAATTGAAACTTGTAAATGGCGAAACTGTATCTTTTGTTTTTTAAGAACATTACATTTACTTAAAAAGGAAAACCATAGAGGTTACTTAGTTGGTTTTCACTTATTTAAAGAGTTTTATTCATTAGAAATATTGCTCGAGATCTTTTAAAATATAAGTCATTGGAATGTACACTAATACATATTTTACAAGATACCTTAAATTGAAATCTACCTAAAACTTAAAACATATACAAAATTCAAGAATCAAAATAAATAATAAATTTACACATATACACACACAGACATAGACACATTTACGGTCACAAGTAATTAATTGGGCGAGGCTAGACTTACCTTCCATGCTTTTTTTTTTACATTCAGTAAAAACCATATAGGTGTGGTACGTTTAGCACAACTCTGTAGTTTCATTCCGATCCTCCTTGGATATCGGGGAGCGTATGAAAGATACGAGAACAAGTATACACGGAGCAAAATGATTGTAATCCCGTCAATAACAACATAAACAAAGCAGCAAAAATCGTTAGGAATTTCCAAGATCCAAACACATATGTGTTCATGAAATTCGCAATTTTCACCCGCCATGTTTTACTATACCTCGTGTTAACATCTTCGATCACTTTATCCATCTTTGGCACTTTCGTCAATTTCACACATTTACTCATTCCATTCCACAAATCCGCAGCATCTTTATCACTCTTCAAATGGTTCAAAACTATCCCTCTTTCTCGCAAATACTTTGCATCTTCTTCCGTGTCGATTATCCCATTCATCAACTCAGTGTAACGAGCCAACACCAATGGTCCCGCTGCCACACAAGCTTCGTACGCCACCAAGTTTCTCAAATAAACCTCTGTGTTCACATCTAGATCAATCACCGGGAGGTAAAGTGTAGATGTTATGTTATCGAAACTCATATCTAATATCCCCCCATTAACGGGTGAGAAAAGGATTCCAGCTTTTACTAGTTCCGTAACCGAAGGGATTTTGATCTCTTCAATCGTTGGCGCCTTAGCCTCGCCACTTGCATCTTCTTCTTTCTCCTCTCCTTCACCGTTAAACTTCTCGAGCATTCGCTCCATGGGTTCTTTCATGAGTTTGAGTAGAGGAAGATTAGATATGATCTTCCATGGTAATTTCATCAACAAAGTCGTAGGCCTCCCAAAAATGAGTTTCTTGAAAAGCCTTACTAATCCTGCGTTTGATTTCGATAGGAGGTTCCATATGTAATTCATAACTTTTCGAACTTCACTTTTTTTTGCAAAAGTTTCTTCTTCTTTTTCTCCTCCATCTGGTAACTCAGTGATTTGTTCGTTTTCAATGTCAATCTCAGCCTGATATTACAAAGAATATATTAGTTAGAGTTTATTGTGTATTTATTGATCAATTATTTGTAAAGGTGAAAGTAGGTTATAATAAGAAAAAACACTAAAATTGACACGTTAACCATTTTTCTAAAAACATATCAACCAATCACTCAGTGTCAACTAAGCCCCGTCAACTATAGGAGGCACAATAAGCCATGAAATGTACTATCTTCCATGAAATGTAAGAGCTTGAAAAATCGTGTCATTAAGGCTTAACGAAATTGAGTATTGGGCTCATTAAAAATTTAAACCTAATGTCAATAAACGTGAAAATTGAGTATTGGGCTCACACGAGGGTTTCATGGCCGGCCCTGAGGTTGGGTGGAGAGACCACCGGTGGCCGACCCTGATTGATAACCATCGAGGAGGACCTTGGCCGATTTTACACGTTTATTCAGGGCCGGCCATGAAATCAATAAACGTGTAAAATCGGCTAGGGTTTAGACCGTGGGGTATGGTGGGGCTTGGGTTGGGCATTTGGTGACACGTGTAAAGGGAGGCCGCCCACTGCCAGGATACGTGTCCGCGGGGTATGGCGAGGCGTGGGTTGGGCTTGGGTTGGGTGCACCGCGTGGCAAATGTTAAAAAAAAAAAAAATACAAAAAATTTATAAAAAATCACACAACATTTATAAAAAACCTACAACTTCATTAAAATTTTAAAAATTACATAATCCTAAAAATTACATAACTTCTAAAAATTACAAAATAAAAAAACCTAAAGCATTAAAAAAATTTCAAAAAGTTCGATCTTGTCGAACGCCTTCTTTTCCACGCTTCGAAACTCTATGTTTGCCACCGCCACCCGGTCCTCGTGGCTTAACTCGCCACCGGGAACCGCTTCGTAGTAAGCCTTGAAACGCTCGAGCTTGGGCCGTAGGTCGCGCCATTTATGTTGGCACGCGTTGAGGTTGTGGCGGTCGTTACCGACGTTCTGTCGGTAGGCCGCGAATGCTTCCGCCCAATATTTTGTTTGGCCCGGTGGCCGGCCCTTCATAGCGTCGACGACGCTAGTTACGAGTGCCATTTCTTCTTGACGGGTCCAGGATGCCATAGTGGTGTTGTTCGTGGGATGGGGGGACCAGCGGGGTAGCGGGTTCAAGACAGTGGGTGTAGCCGGTGGGGTTTTGGTTCGTGGGATGGGGGGACCGGTGGGGTTTTGGTTCGTGGGATGGGGACCGGTGGGTTGGGGTTCCAATATATAGCACTTTGGGGACCCGGGTGGCGGTTATAGAAGATGGGGGGATGGGGGACCAGTTTGAATTTCAAAATTTTAAACACCCGCCTGCCCACGTGGCGGGTGACCCAATGAGAAGATGCCACCTCGCTTCGCCATACCGCCCCACGCCCGGCTTGAAACCCAAGCCCCAAGGGGCCACGCCCAAACCCAAGCCCACCCGGGGTGGTCACTTGGGCGTTTTACCCCAACCCACGCCCAAACCCCCGCCCCATACCCCACGGCCTTAGCTGTGAATTCAGACTTAGCCTCTGCTTTTACACGTGTTGCCTTTAATTTGATTCGTTTGATTGATTAGCCAGAAATGAAAATGTCTATTTTGTCGTGGCTAAAATTTTAACGTTTAGTTTTGTAGCATTTTTTGTTAACATGTCCATTCATATGACTTTATTATATAAGAAAACATAACTAAATATTACCCTCTATTTTTTTGTTAACATGTCCATTCGTATGACTTTAATATATAGGAAACATAACTAAATATTACCCTCTATAATAATTATAATTATATAACAATCAAGCATAAAAAAATATATTATCTCTAGTACCTCCATGATTCCGATTTCTTTGTTGTTTGGCACGGTCATGTGGTAAAGAAAGTCGAGAAGATGATCACAGTCGTTGATGTCAACAACCGGCAACTGTTGTTCATGAAACGGAGTGAGCTCCTGGTACAACCCCATGAGCATTGTCTTCAAGATCTCATCAGCTGACTTTACTTGACCTGTTGTTTTCTTTACCTGATGCTCCAACATCGTCCTGACTAAAAACAATGGGATCTGATTCTCCACCATCACCACATCTCGAAGAATCGCCATGTGAGACAGCTTCTTCCCGGTAACATCCACCACATGAGACATAGATGATGTCACTTTCTCAAGAATCCGACCTTCTTTCATGGCGTACACCTGAAGGAATTCGAGTAAAAACGCCATGCCAACTGCCATCATCCACACCAACGCGTCAGCGGACATATCAAGAAACTTGTGGTAGCAAGCTCAAATTCTAGCCTCGTCGTCTTTCTTCATTATCTCAACGATTCGTTCGAAGCTCACGTTCATGTGTTTCTGAATTCTCCGGGCAGCAGCAAGCTTGTACCTTTGTTAGGGTTTATAATTGTAATTTGTAATACATTAGTTAGGGTTTATAATTGTAATTTGTAATTAGAAGATACTAATATTTGGTTACGTTCAGTGCCGAAGCTTGATTCCGCCCCCACAAAGCTACGCCCTTGGTTACGTTTCTTTTATAATTATTCTTATTGTATAGCTATATATAGTTGATTAATAATATATAATAACTGACGGGGTTTTCATTGTTGTACATACCTTTGCATGTCGTAGACCTCTGGGCGCCAATGGTGGAAAGGGCCTAACGCGACTTGTTGTGGGATGTAGGATTCGGGGTCGGTGGCTAGAAGTACTTGAGGGACTGTGAAGATACATACGGGAATTTTGCCAATCATTTCATCGTCGTGTTCGACAATGGATTTACGCATGTATTCAACCCATTCGTCTTCATCGATGTTCATCTTAGAGAACGAGTATGAATTGCTAGAGAGTGATTTGGTAGCCATAGTGACAAGAATGGTTAATGGTGTTGAGAGAGCACTAATAAATATACCACCAAATAATGAGATTTGTTGGTGCTGCTCAATAAGAGTACCATTAAATCTCTAAACACACCACCAAAAAATCAATAATAGAAACCGAACCACCAAAAAATCAATAATAGAAACCGAATCAGTCCACCATTAAATCTCAAACACCACCAAAAAATCAATGATAGAAACCAAATTAGTCCACCATTAAATCTCTAAAGACACCACCAAAAAATCAATGTCAATTATTGGCACTGCTCCGTAAAAATATACATTATTTGAACAAATGTTTTTTTAGTTGTATTTTATTTATAAAACATCCAATATCTAATACAAAGGCAAATAAAACAAAAAATGTATAAAATCTACAAGCATAATGAAATAAAATTACATGTTCATGGGAAGCTACAAATGATGAGATACAAACATGATTTCTATAAAGTCATTTCCTAAAATAACAATTTAAATACATACAATCAAACCAAATCAACATAGTGTATAATTGTACATCCTTGGCACTTCAAAGCATAATGACGTCCATCGCCGTAATAGTTTTCTGGCGAGTATCTTCGGTGTATTTGATGGCATCACGCATAAAATCATCAAGAAAGATCTTCAAAAATATCGTTCTCTTCGTAGATAAGGTTATTGATACGCTTTACACCACATCGTTGGTTTCTTGATACTTTGGAAGCCGGTCCGGAAAATTTTCCGGTGATGCTTTGCTCCTCCTTAACATTTTTCTATCTCTAAAAAAGATTTTGATTTTAAGATTGTGTCTCTATATATGTGGGTATAAAGGTTGTGTTTTTGGAGGCTTAATTTGATCCATTGATTGAATAGGATGAGAGCAATTGAAAACGGTATGATTATAATTCATGTGATGCCTAACAAAATGTTTTGATTGGTTCACTTTGTTGGTGCTATTAACAACTTCACCCTCAAAAAATTAATTTAATGGTGCTATTAACAACTTCACTATCAAAAAATCACTATATATTTAATGGTGTTTTGTAATCTATTTTTTTGATGGTGTGTTTATTTATTAGTTTGATAATCTTGTTATTTGGTGCTTTGTATTCTAAAACATCACCAAAAATTGAATTTGACAACACAAAAAAATGGTTTTGTACTAGTAATGTATATAAGGAAACACAATAATGTATATGTTATCATGTAGGTTCACATGATGGGATAACTGTGACAGCAAGCAAATGAATTTAATAATTGGTTTGATGAATTAATGTGATATAATGATGACACCTTTTTAATTGTTTGATGAATTAATGTGATATAATGATGTTTCGTTTTATTAACACCTTGTTAATTTTTTTTTTTAAGAATAACTTTCATAGCCACCAAAAAGCAAGCCATCCCCAAAGCGGAGATAACAAGCCAAAAACCAAACGGTCAAAAACCGATTACATCAAATCAAAAATAGACCACCTATCCCAATCCACTATACCGTCTTTGAATCTATGTTTGTACCAAAGAAAAGCCAAAGTCTTGATGTCCGTCACCAACTCCACCACCTTCGAATCCTTATTGGAGAATATCTTGTCGTTTCTAGCTTTCCACAACACCCAACAAGCGATAATAATAACCCCTTGAAGCACCATCTTCTTGGTACCCGTCGTCCCACACCAATCATGCAAAAGCACCAAGTCTTTGATATGAAAAGCATATATATCCGGAATACGACACCATCTAGAGACTCCATTCCAAACCCCTGCTGAAAAACCACAACTGGTAAACAAGTGTTCCGCTGATTCTTCCTCTAACTCGCACCATTCACATAACGGGTTAACCACTTGGATGTTTCTCCTTATCAAAGCCTTTTTTGTAGGTAAACGATCCAAAAAAAGGCGCCACATAAATATATTACATTTAAGAGGCACCCACTTACTCCAAGTAAAACCAAATCGTTCTCCATTGATCGCCGACCCATTCATCCATTTCTTGATCTCGGACACCGAAAAATCTTCGTGCCTCCCATTGAACCATACCCAATTATCTCTCCTATCAATCAAAGTGATCTTACTCAACAAGTCTTCCAACCCTTTCTTCTCTTCGATCTCTTCTGCAGTACCTATATATCGCTTCCAACTCCACAAAAATATTCGGCCAGCCCCTTGAGTCCGCAGCCGATCACAAACCAACACTCTTTTCTCTTTTTCCAACGCAAACAAGTTAGGAAATTTTTCTTTACAAGATTCCTCGCCTAACCACGTATCCAACCAAAACCGAATACCTTTCCCATCTCCTAGTTGACCTCGAATAGCACAACTAATACCTCTACCTTCGACTTTTAAGTTGTTCCACATCGAAACACAATTCTTCCAAACACTAGTATAAGCGTTATTCACCGGAACGATTCCCCAACATCGGGTCGACCCATGGATGGACATAACAACCTTTCTCCACAAATGTTGATGCTCGTTTAAATACCTCCACATCCATTTTACAAGCAACGCTTTATTATTAAGCTCTAGTCTAAGGATTCCCAAACCCCCCCTCCGCAATGGATTTTGTAACCGTTTCCCACGAGACCCAACTCAATTTTCTAACCTCCTCGGACCCACCCCACAAAAACCTTCTCATCAAACCTTCCAACTCAATTTTCTAACACCTTGTTAATTGTGATTTGGAATAATCACATGACGACCTATAACTTATATCGTAATATATCAACGTTGACCACATCACCTTAATTTTTATCTTAAACGATGTTAACTAAAAGTTCCCTTGCCAAAAGACACACTTCTCCCCACACTTTGCACTTAGGGGTAAAGCGGGGCAGAGTGAGTTCCGTATAGAGTGGGAATGGATCAGAAAAGGCTGAGGTGTAAGCTATGATAGAGAAACAACAAGATGGAGAGAACACAATAACGAAAACACCGTACCATCCCGAATTGGAGGAAATCCACCAACGGGATGGAGAGGAACGGGACGGGAGCTAGCAAAAGTTGAGGTGGAAGCTGACATAAAAAAAAACAGCAGGACAGAGAGACTACAACAACGGGAACATCATCTTGAATCGGAGAAAACACAAAGAAGGAAATGATGCACCAGCGGGATGGAGAGGAGCGGGATGCTAGACATCGACTCCGTCCACCCTTAGGATGAAAATCGTGTTAGATTAACTTATGCAAATTGATGAACGCATACATGACTCATATATTTATTTGTGTTAAATAAATTAATTTCAACCTGAGCACACTTAAAACGATGTAACCCAATCATAACTCATGTACCCGTTTATCTAGTTGATCAAGCGGTTTGGTGGGTTTCTAATCTGTAAATGAATTGTAATCAACTTGTAAATAGGTTAAACAGATTCTAAACGAGTTGAAAACAACTTACTAAGAGTGTTAGAATTATTAGAGATTAACCCAAACACAACATGTATATTAAATTATTAGTTAAACTAAATTTGATTATTTTTCTTGTTAATATTCGGATCCTATAAAAAAAATTAAGTTGGTCTAGTTGCAATGGTGTAAAGCCATATGATGGAAATGGATAATTAATGTATAATTATTGCTGGTGGAAGCTACTTGGTAAGGCTGTGCGGTATGGGCTTCGTCCCCGCCTAGTCCTCCTCCGTTGCCGCCCCGCCCTCCATTTCCCCCCACCCCGTCGTCGTCCCGAACGGCAACAACCAGACGTCCTCGACGACCCACTAGAAGACAAAACAACCAAACGTCCTCGTCGCTGGCCCTCTTCAGTCTCTCTCAACCTTTCTCTGTACAACAAAATTGAAGAATCTGAATCTCAGAACATAATTCAACACTATTCGTAATCGCAAACCCTAGGTTAACGATTCTCTCCATTTATTCGCTGTTTATTGCTTCCAGATCTTACAACAGTTGCTACACATCTTTAATCGCCTACTTTTTTGTCAATTTATCAGTTATTCTTTCACATGTGTACGTATTATCAATCGTTGTTAGCTTAGAGAGAGGTACGGTTGCAATTTGTGTTCAATTTTGTTCTGTGTGTTTAGTTTTTTGTGAATCTAGGTCTAGAAGGTAGAAAATTAGCTTACATATGGAGGTTTTTGAACGAATTTGATGTTAGGTTATGGTTGAATACTTGAATTAATGAAATTGATGTTAGGTTATGATTAAATGAATTTGTTGTTAATCGATTCAACTCCTTCTTCATCATAAGCCTGTTTGCTAACTTTTAGGTGATAATTTGATAGAAGTGATGAAGTTGTGTATTGTTACGCTGTTGATTTTTTGGATTCGCTCTATTCGCATCTAATTATTCGGCATTCTAATCGACTGAACTCGTTCGTCATTAGAAGCTTTTTGATTTACTTTTAGATGAAATCTGTATGTTTTTGTTAGTTTTTTAATCCGTAAACCTGCTTATAGTTTGTGTATATATGCGCACTTCATGCATATGAGATTCGAGATTTATGGTTTTAGTGATTTTTTATGCTAATAGGTTAGATGTGTTGGTGATTTATGGTTTTTGTTTCTTGTTTGATATTCTCAGGGATTGATCTTTTGGTTAGAAGGTTAATTTATAGATCTAATTGGTGTTTCGAGCTATTTGGAGCAGTGTATTTTGACATTATTGAAGAATTGGACAGTGATTCGTGGTTTTGCGAGATATTATAAACATCATGAGTACTTCTTGGGCGGATGTTGTCGATAATGCACCTTCAGGACCTGATAATTACGAAAATAATCCTTCGGGGGCACCTGTTAAGCCCGCTTACGTACCACCGCATCTTCGTAACAAGCCAGCGATTCGATTTAGAGGAAGAGAGACTGAGATAGTGATGTATAAATTGTTGATGTATTAAATGTTTTGGAGTAAATTAAATCCATACGGTTTTGTGTATTTTCATGAAGCGTATGCGAGATCGAGATTGTCGGCTTGTTTGATTGTTGTTTAAGTTCTGTTTATCTCCAGGTACACATTATTGTTTCTGTATATAATTATTATTCTGTAACTCTGTTTCTGGTAGTTTGTTTTGCTGTTCAGTGGCCAATTCTTGATATGTTTTAGAATAAGATCTAACTTGAGTGGTATTCGGTAAACCTGATTCAGTTAAGTTGTTTTAACAACTATAAAATGCATATAGTTTGAGAGTAACTATTTGTTTGTGACTTAGAACTGAAAAGAATGGAATAATGCTTGGCTGATAGCTCATAGATTATGTGGAAGAGTAGCAATGCAAAATCATTTAGATATCTTTTGTAATTAATCAGTAAAAAATTATTTCTATAGTATATATGCTTGTGCAATGATATGTCATTAGTTTGATTAAAAAAATAAAAAATATAAAAGTGGTGGGGTAGGATCATCTAGGACCATCCTCCATACCCTCTAGTTTTGTGGGATGGACCATCCTTGAGAGGACTATGATGTGGCGCCTACGTGGCGGATCATCCTCCAAGGGAGGATCATCACCATACCCTCTAGCCTAAATACTTAAATGACTTCAAAACAAATGCTCTATTGTTATTGCAATATGCAATAATTACGACTCTATAAGTGCAACCGGCCCCATGTGAATAATGCGATATTATAATACATATAACATGTGGATATCGAGTTAGATAATGGTCAATGTTAAGTAAGAAAAGTGTCTTTTAGTGACACAAATATGTAGTGAGACATATAAAATACACAAGAGTAGGTAAAAGATTGTGTTACTCTCAAATTTTAAATATTTTCACACAAATATAAACTCATGTTTAAACACCTTAATTTAATTTGGAATTACATGACGACCTAGAACTTGTATCATATATTTAATTTAATTTAAGTAGACATGTTGAAATTAATAAACCTGTGCATGATCCTTATATAATCCCTATAAAACATGCACGTTAGTAGATTGTTCAGCTAAATGGGTCATAGAAGTTGATAGATTGTAATCGATGACTGCATCTTTGATGCACTGCTAGTACTAGTACATCTGAGAATTCTTAACTGGATAGTTGTAAATAGCCCCAGGGCTATGGAACAAAGGAGTATCCCGGACTTACACCGGGGTGTTGACGGTGATTTTCAAATCTCCCCAAGTAGGATTCGAACCTACGACCAATCGGTTAACAGCCGACCGCTCTACCACTGAGCTACTGAGGAACAACGGGAGATTCGATCTCATAGAATTCCATTCCCGTTCTCAACCCATGACCAATATGAGCTCGAAGCTTCCTTCGTAACTCCCGGAACTTCTTCGTAGTGGCTCCCCTCCATGCCTCATTTCATAGGGAACCTCAAAGTGGCTCTATTTCATTATATTCCATCCATATCCCAATTCCATCCATTTAATATCATTTTGGTGTCATTAACATAACAGATGTCATTTCTAGTCTATCTCTTTCTCTTTCTATTTCTTTTCTATATATGGAAAGTTTCAAAATCATCATATAATAATCCAGAAATTGCAATAGAAAAGAAAAATGGAGGTTTGTGATGATTTTGAAATCTTTTCTACTAGGTAATCTAGTATCTTTATGCATGAAGATAATCAATTCGGTCGTTGTGGTCGGACTCTATTATGGATTTCTGACCACATTCTCCATGAGTTATGACCAAGTTGAAAACTTGATGTTGAAGGAAATACCAAGCCGCACTCCTTTAATATTATGAAGAGGGGCCGACCTCTTTATTTTTCCGCACCAATCCTTATTTACTACTACATCTTTTTTGGGGGTGTATGGCTTAGTTGGTAGAGCATTGGGTTTTAACCTAATGGTCGCAGGTTCAAGTCCTGCTATACCCAAGCCTAACTTTTACTATACTATGAATATGGATGTGTAGTAGCGCAAAGAGCACTTTTGGCCTTTAGATTAGAGGCGCTTTGCCGTCTTTGATTGGATGGAAACAGATATCTAAAGTGTGCAATGAAGGATCTCGAACATGATATCGTGTTGAAGGACAATCTGTAGGGAGAAATGAGTATTTTATTAGGGCTACAATTTGAAAAGACTGAATTATCCTCATATGGATGACGTATGAATTCGTTTTTTTCATTACCTGAGAGGCATTAACATTGGGGCTAAACATGCAACCCACACACAAATGTTTGGACTACGTTTTCATTTTTTTTCTTCCCCGGATCCGAAGCCATATAGGTAATATGATAAACCACATGTGGGAGTATTTGTGAAATTAACTCTAGGTTTAATAGGTGGTAATAAAGTCATAATCGGGTTACTAAAGTCATAATCGGCTAAAAAGTTCATGACTTAACTACATGCTTAAAAATGATTCCAGCTTAAAACGAGTTGAGAAGTCGATATGTTTAATTTTATTACAACTTGAACACGACTCTTTCATTTAACATACATGACATGTTTATTAAAGAAGTTAAACTCATAACCCAAGATTTTATATGTGGATAAATCATGTAATTTTTCGCATCTTCTGAACAATGATGTAGACCAGATTGTTGGAATTGGATAATGTTATATGATCATCGCTGGACGACTCTTTATTAAGCATTCATATCACTTGCAAGTTGCAACTTGTAATTATAGTGCAACCCCTTGTTTTTTTTTTAATAAAAGTTTATTCATAGAAAATACGTATCTGTCGCCATCCGTTCACAACGTGAATCATGCTGTATTATAATATGTGTAACATATGAAGATAGAGTTGGATAAATATCCACTACAAGAAAAGTCTTTTAGGGAAAAATATTATAATACTTATAGAATAGTAGGTAAAAAGGTTAATACGACATAAGTTTCATAAATATTTCACTTAAAATCATTTTATTACCAGCACCTTTTTTAAGTGTAGTTAACAAGGTTTTAATTCCACTAATGCTTATGTATTAATTCTGCCGGCCACTTTTAGAAAATGACACTTTGTCAACCCTTTTTTTATCTACACCAACAAATCTTTACCTCAACTGCCACATCAATGGGGAACTTTAAAAAAAAATCACAAACGTAATTTCACACAAATTTTTTGTAATAACATGATTAGAACACTTCAAGCTCATGCCTCCCTCCCTAACTATTATTGGGATCATGCCCTTGAAACCGCCAAATATCTTTTAAATACTCTTCCAAACAAACAACAAAATGCCCAAAGAACTCCTTTATCATCGCACACCGTCATATGACCATCTTTGAGTTTACGGTTGTCTTTATTACCCACTAATACCCTCCACCACCATACACAAACTTGAAAACCGGTTATCTCAATGTGTTCATCAGATATCCATCTCACCGAGGCTACAAATGTTTCGACCTTCAAACAAAACAAATAACTATCTCTCAGCATGTTGTATTTGATGAAACAACATTCCCTTTTGCAACTACAATCTTGCCACAAACCCCCCCCCCCCCCCCCTATGAATTCCTCACAACAACATTGTTCCCAGTTCTCTGGCCCAATATCCAACACCAACCCCCGCCCAACAATGTCACCCCACCCACTACCCCCTCATCTGTAACCAATAACCATTTGCCACACCAACCTATTCACCTTTGCATCAAGCCAACCCATTTCCCATCGCCTCTACACATACATCAGCGGGCCACACTTACCCTAACACCCCCACGGGCCATTCCTCACTTGTGAACCCTACATTACCTACCCAAACCCACATCAACCCCATAACACACATCCCCACACCGTCAAAAACACTATACCAACCCACCCCCGCTGCCCAACCATCTTCACCCCACCACATCCAAACCCGAATCCGACAACTAATCCTACCCGTACCATGAGAACCTAGGCTATTGATGGTATTTTTAAACCTAAACGTCAACTAAACCTTCGTACCTCGACTCAATCCGCCATCATACCCATACCTAAAAACCCAACCAGTGCATTATCTATAACGGAATGGTACAACGCCATGGCCTATGAACTTGATTCTCTTACTAAAAATGAGACTTGGGAACTTGTGCCTCGTGATCTAAACATGAATGTTATTCACATGATGTGGTTATTTAAACATAAATTCAAATTTAATGGCACTTTGGAAAGGTACAAATCATAGTTTGTTTATGATGGTCGGTTACAACATGTGGGAATTGATTGTGGGGAAACATTTAGTCTGGTAGTGAAATCGGCCACTATTCGCACAATTTTATCTATTGCTTTATCTCAATCTTGGGTGGTACATCAACTCGATGTGACTAATGCTTTTTTACATGGCACTCTAAATAAAACTGTTTACATCTATCAACCAATGGGGTTTAGAAACAAGAATTTCCTGGATCATGTGTTTCGACTTAAAAAATATCTATACAACTTAAAACAAGCTCCTTGGGCGTGGTACCAATGGCTCACGGACTATGTTGTAACTTTGGGTTTACAACAAAGCATATGTGATGCATCGTTATTTACCCTTCATACGGGTAAGAATGTGGCTCATTTCCTACGTTATGTCGATGACATTCTTCTTGTCTCCTCTAGAGACCACCTTCGTCATCAACTCATGGCTCATTTTGCCAAAGTATTCGCCATGAAAGATCTTGGTCCTCTCAGCTTCTTCCTCGGCATTACAGTTGCACGCCAGCATGACACAATGTTTCTTTCTCAACAATCATATGCTAATGATATAATTGCTCGAGCTGGCATGCAATCCAGTTACCACCCCAGTTGACACACACTCCAAACTCAGTAAACACTCAGGCGATGACTTTCACGACCCAACCTTGTACCATAGCCTGGTCGAGGCCCTTCAGTATCTCACTTTTACCCGGCCTAACATTAGTTATGCTTCTAGCAAATTTGCATGCAATTGCATGCACCTAAAACGGACCATTGGAATGCTCTCAAAAGTATTATACGGTATATTAAAGGAAGAGACTCGTATGGTCTCACTTTCGGCTCAACTCAGAATCCTTCTCTACTCGCTTACACTGATGCAGATTGGGTCGGGTGCCCCGACACCCTTAGATCCACTAGCGGATATTGTGTCTATTATGGAGACAACCTTATTCCGTGGTCGTCAAAGAGACAACCCACAATCTCCCGCTCTAGTGCTGAAGCGGAATACCGTGGCATTGCCAATTTGGTGGCTGAAACTTGTTCCTCGAACTGCATCGCCCATTCGCCCGCTCACACGCGCAGCTCTGGTATACTGTGACAATGTCAGCGCTATTTACTTAAGTGGCAATCTAAACACCAACGGACAAAACATATCGAGCTTGAATTCACTTTGTTGAGGAACAGGTACAATGTGCTCAAGTTTGAGTTCTTCATGTGCCATCTAGACATCAGATTGTTGACATCTTCATCAAAGGCTTACCAAGAGTTTTTCATGTGCCATCTACATAGAAGTTCCATATATTACTCTCAATCGATTGTAATTAGGAAAGATATGAGATTTATATTTTGAGTATATAATTTACTGAAAGAAAGAGGGAATGGAAAGACATCAAGCCTATTACCTATCAAACCCTAGCAGTGAAATTTATTACACTAGTTATTTTCTATGCCTTTAAATATTCTCTTTTTTTTCCTTCTAATAGCCTTTGTTACTTGTCACGTGAATCGAAAACACAATCAGGTGTTGTTTGTTTTTTTTAGAGGTAAAATGTCTGCAGTCAGCGGACCACATCTGCAGACATCTGCAGCTGAAGAGGTGGACCAAACCTCTACAGTCTGCAAGAAGAAGACTGTTTGTTTTTTAACTTCTGCAAGCTGCTGAAATAAACTGAAATATAAATAAATTGATTTTATTTAACTTAAAAGAGTTTTTTAACATTCAAACATAAATAATAGTTATACAATACTGAAATAAAATTCATAAAAAGACAATAACATTTTTTTAAATCATTGAATCCATGCTTTGCATTAACTGCTCAGCAATCTCATCTCGTAGCTGAGTAATATATTCCCGATCCGATGCAGTACCATGTGCTTCAACCTCGTCTTCATCAGCATCAAGGTGCACTTGCCTATTATGCAACGAAACATTAGGTTGATCGTATTATGCAACGCTTATTCATATGCAAACTACGAAACATTTTAAACTTCAGGCTTTACAATCTAAACTACGGAACATTTTAAACTAAGCATTTAGCAAGCAACTGTATCAGAAACAATATGGCATCAAAATTAAGTTAATCATTAACGAATCGGTGAAAAGAATATATACAATCACACAAAGCTGCTGTGCAATCTCCATTCATTAAAAACAAAGACATAAATATCACACAAAAAACAAACACCTGCTGTGCAATCTCCATTCATTAAAAACAAACACAAATCATGTAACATACAGGTTTTAAATCAGCCAAAATAACACTAAAAACAAACATCATTCAACATTTCTCAAACTGTGTTGGCCAATCAATTTGCAGCTTAAAACATATCACAAATGCATAATGAAAATTAAAAAAAAAATACGAAAATTGACCTTTTTCTGCTTTCCGCAATGGGATTTGGCCGACTTTGATGACGGTGTGGGAGCTTTCTCCTTCTTCAGCGCCTAAACATACAAGAAAGTAAACTTTTTTTCAAAAATTTGTAACAATAATAATAATCAGAGACAGGAGGGGGTCGCCGGAGGCAGCAAAAGTATATGCACAAACGGGGGTCGCTGGAGCCACGGATTTGACGGAGAAATCGATTACTGCATTATCTTACCCTGAAGTAATCAGAGACAAGAGGGGGTCGTCGGAGCCACGGATTTGATGGAGAAATCGAAAGGAAGAATGGGGTCGCTGTGGAGAAGAAGCGACGTGAGGCAGGCTGTGGAGAAGAAGCTACATGAGGCAGATCTTGCTATGGAGAAAAAGCAAGTTAGGGTTTTTTTTGAGATGTGTTTTGAAAGAGCAGAAGAGGTTTGGAAAAGGCGTGAAGATATGAGGCAAGGTCTGTTTGAGGAAGAGGTTTCGAAGAGATTTTTTTAATGAATCACTTTCAAAAAACAAACAAGTTGCAGACTCAAATGTCTGCGTGGGGAAGACATAAGAGGTTCTGAAGTGCTTTTCAAAAAAAAAAAAAAAACACCCCTTCAGTCTTACACCTTGTGATTGGGTAACAACAATAACATTAAAATAGAATCTATCAGTAATAAAAAGCGCAAGTCAATTTCATGCTAAGCGGATAAACAAAATAACAATAATCGTTGATTAGAAAATATAATAAGGTGCAATACAATTTATTTCTTATAATGAAACGACTTCCTTACATAGTACAAAAGCATCATTAATAGAACCAACAACTATTTTGTTTGATTACTTAGTAGGATGAAAAACGTAATTTGCTTTGGATATCATCTTAAGGATGAAAAACGGATTTAACTCTTCTGTTAAGGAGTGACGACGGGCCAATAGGTTGCCCAATTTACCCGTCTTGGGCTCTCTTCATGTAGGCCCAATCGATAAGGCCGAAAAACGTTGATACTTGCCCATTAAGTGACTTTCTCATAAAACGAGCGGGAAAAGAGATATTTACAAAGAAGGAGAAGCATTAAATGCATGACAAGAAAAGGATCTCCGGCTGGCACTGTACTTCCGAGCCGGTATCATTAAATGAAGGCATAATCCCACCGTTGGGGCTCAGACACGTGTCTGAGTCCCCCAAAGATGATCAGGATCCGTCGGATCATCTCGGTACCATCCCGTAGGAGAGATAAGGGGTCTCGGTTATATAAGGAAGGTAGAAGAAAGGATCTAGGTCACAAGTCCAAGGTATCTCACTTAATGCTCTCACATTTATTCCGTTACATTAAATACACACACGCATTTATTTCAGATTCACACCATAGAGATTATTCTGGTGATCACGCTCATCGGAATAAGTCATTCTCTTACTCTCCGGCAAGTTTACTTATTCTCACGCCGGAGCTTGGTCACGGATCCCCCCCTGGGCCCTCCGTGACGAGGCTAACGGTTTCCTTTTTTGTAGCAAGCAAGGGCTGGAACATCACGATGTCAGCGAAGACCCTTTGAACGTCACCAGGGATTTGGGTATTCGAAATTGGCGCCATCCGTGGGACATCTCAGTCCGGCTGATTTTATCTACTCAAAATCACCGGCGTCGTGGTAACCCAATCTGTGAGAGAAAGACATGGCAACACCACCAAGTTCACGAACCATTCAGACAGTACGAGATGACCATGAGAGAGTCACAGTAGAAGATATCACTCGTGAAGAAGAAAATGAGAACCAAGTAAAAACCATGGAAAAGGAAGAAGCAATCACCCCAGATTTCGTTGCCATGCATAGGGAGAAGCTGAAAAAGCATCTCGAGGACCTAGAAAGTCAGGAGACTCGATAGCCTCAGGGCTAGACTGTCCTTTGACACACCACCCAACCAGGAAGGAGTAGATCCACAAAACAAGAACGATGGCACCGACCGTCTAGAAACCTTCATGACAGCTCTCAGGCAGATGTCCTCGGAAGAGAGAGAGAGAGGACCTTATCACAGGGAAGAAGCAAAAAGGAAAAGAAAAGGAAAAGGAAAAGGAGAGTCAGAATGACGACAGTTTGGATCAACCCAACCTCCCTCGAGATTTAGCCGAGATCTCTAAGTTTACCAAAAGAATCGCTGAGGCACCCATGCCCCCCAATATCAAACTTCCTCCGAACTTCGATAGGTACGACGGGACGAGAGACCTGGAGGATCACCTCCATGCTTTCAAGGGTGCAGGACAACTGGGGCGATGGCCCATGCCTGTTTGGTGTCATATGTTCGTACAATCCCTAACAGAGGGAGCCAGGATCTAGTTCGACAGCCTCCCTCCTGGGGGAATTGACAGCTACGAGGAGCTAAGTGAGAAATTCCTCAGGAATTTTGGTCAACAAAGAAAGGTAATCCAAAACCCAAACGAAATCATGCATATAAGGCAAAGGGATAAAGAACGGATAGACCAGTACATGGAAAGGTTTGTCAAGGAAAGTATGAATATCAAAGACGTCCCGGAGGTCATGAAAATCAGCAGTTTCATCAATGGGCTGAAGCATGCACAACTGTGCGAAAAACTAGGGGAGGAGTTCCCACACTCATTCGACAATCTCATGGATAGGGTCAGGGCCTTCGTCAGGGGCAAAGACATAGTTAGCAAGGCTAAGAAGATGGACACCCCGGCCCGAAGAAACAACCCAGCTCCAAAACCTCCAGAAAAAGGTACGCCCTACTCACGAAAACCGTCTTTTGACAAAATGTTGCATGACAGGACGAGACCCACGTACTCCTCGTACAGACCCCGGGGTAGGGGTCACTCCCTTACTCTGATAACTTCACTCCTCTCACTAAAACCCCAAGTGAAATACTGGCTACTGAGAGGGTGAAAAATTCTTTTCCAAGGCCACCACCCATAAAGCCAGGACCGAAGGCACAGCCGAACGAATACTGTGACTTCCACAGGGGTTTCGGCCATGAAACCGATGATTGTATGTACCTAAAGAGGGAAATAGTAGCCGCGGTAAAAATGGGTAAACTGGCTCACTTGGTTAAGGAAATCAAAGAGGGAGGAGGGGATCGTAAGGGAAAAGATGTGAGGGAGCCTGGAAGGGCAGATGTAGACATGATCAGGCGAAGGGATGAGTTTGACACCACCAGGAGTGTAAAAGCTAGAGTCATGGGTTCCCCAGACCGCATGAGAGCTCCCATCCTAATGCCACACCTGGAGGAAAACGAGGTGCAGAGGCTCCCCCTCAACATTTCGGCCATAATAGCCGGACACAAGGTAGCCAGGATACATGTGGACGGGGGGAGTGGAGTAGAAGTAATATATGAACACTGTTTCCTAAGGTTTGACAGGGATGTAAGAGACAGGCTTGAGGAGGACTCGATTCCCCTTGTTGGTTTCAACAATAGTGTATCTCACCCCCTGGGAAAAATCAGGCTCCCGTTCACTGTCATGGTAGGGGACCGTGTCCGAACCATAACCCTTACTTTCACGGTGGTCCGGGCACCCTCAAAATACAATGCAATCCTAGGAAGACCCGGGATTGGTGATTTGCAAGCACAGGTCTCAACCCCACATGGAGCTTTAGTGTTCCAAACGCCAAAAGGCTTGACCTGGGTAAAATCTTCATACGAGGTAGTATCTTTTGTTTCTGAGGGGGAAGTGTCTGAGAAACCTCAAAAAGAAGGAGTAGAAGAATGGCTCCTTTGTGACAGGTTCCCGGAGCAGACAGTTAAGGTGGGAAGCCACCTGAGTGACAAATGCAAAAGTGCTCTCAAAGAACTGCTTCTTTTCAACATAGACGTGTTTGCGTTTCAACATGGAGACATGACGGGAATCCCAAGAAGTCTGGACGAGCACCGACTTAATACATACACATGGGCAAGGCCGGTAAAGCAAAAGAAACGAAGCATGGGTCCCAGCAAGAGAAGGGCAGCATGTAAAAAAACCAGGAAGTTTCTCAGAGTAGGTATAGTGAGGGAAGTAAAATATCCATCCTGGGTTGCTAACCCGTTCATGGTCAAGAAAAAAGATGGGGGATGGAGGATGTGCATTGACTTTCAGGACCTGAATAAAGCATGCCCCAAGGACTGCTATCCTCTCCCAGAGATAGACGTCCAAGTGGAGTCCCTATCTCAGTACCCCGTGAAGTGCTTCCTGGACGCTTACAAAGGATACCATCAAATACAAATGTTGATGGAAGACGAGGAGAAGACCGCATTCATCACAGACGAGGGAACCTTTTGCTATACAAAATGCCCTTCGGGCTAAAAAATGTTGGGGCAACTTACCAAAGGTTTATGAACACCCTCTTTAGAGAGCAGCGAGGACGGAACTTGGAAGTGTACGTCGACGACATTGTCATAAAAAGCCTAACGGAGATGGCCATGATAGAAGACATAGCTGAAACCATCCGAGCCATGCAAGACGTAAATATGAATTTGAACCCTGGGAAGTGTTGCTTCGGGGTAGAGGAAGGAAAATTCCTGGGAGTAGTGGTCACCAAGGGAGAGATCAAGGCTAATCCGGAGAAAACCCAAGCTGTAGCCGAAATACAATCCCCCCGGTCCCTAAAGGATATTCAACAACTGAACGGGAGGTTAATTGCCCTGAACCGTTTTCTCTCAAAGGTAGCTGACAGGACCCTTCCCTTTATGAAAGTGCTGAAGGACTGTCTCCAGACAGACAAGTTCAGATGGACCCCAGAAGTTGAGACTGCTTTCCGAGAAATGAAAGATTACATCTGTAAGCTCCCAACCTTAGCCACTCCGGTTCCCGGGGAGGACTTGCTTTTGTATTTGTCTGCCTCGAAAACAACCATAAGTGTAGTGATGATGGTGGAAAGGGAGGGAAAGCAGATCCCCATATACTTCATTAGCAGGACTCTCAAGGGCCCTGAGGAACGCTACATGCCTCTGGAGAAGCTCGCTCTGGCTCTCGTCTTTGCGTCCCGAAGACTCAGGATATATTTCCAAGCATACAAGGTCACGCTATTGACGGATCAACCACTTCAAAAGGTACTCAAGAGACCTGAACTATCAGGCCGATTGGCTAAGTGGGCGGTCGAATTGGGAGAACACTCCTTGGAATACAAAGCTAGAACTGCCATGCAGGGACAAATACTGGCTGACTTCTTGGCTGAGGTCCCGGAGGATGAAAAGAAAGAGCTCTTAAAGTGGGAAGCCCTGGAGAGGGAAGAAAAAGAGAAGGAGGATGAGGCAATATGGAAGCTACTCACAGATGGGGCCTCAAGCGAAGAAGGAAGTGGAGCGGGCATTACGTTGATCAGCCCCGAAGGAGTTGAGCTAACCTATGCCATCAGACTGGACTTCGAGAATACCAACAACACAGCAGAATACGAAGCCCTTTTGGCAGGGTTGAGGCTGGCCAAAAAGATGAAAGCAAGGCATGTGGAAGCCAGTACTGACTCACAGCTAGTGGTCAAGCAGTACCACGGGGAATACGAGGCTAAGGACAGCATGATGAATCAATATGTGGCCAAAGTAAAAGAAACAACCAAGGCCTTCAAGACTTTCAAGCTGGAATACATCCCCTGTGGGAGAAATAGGAAAGCTGATGCTCTTAGCAAGCTGGCTTTTGTCACACCCCGATATTTCCACATATTACCAGTGGGGAGTATCGTGACGTAGTTGATATCATCATAGTCAAATAATCACAGTTCAATGCACAGCGGAAGTCTAAAGTAAATATATTACAAACCGATTCAAAAGTAATATCAATATTACAAACGGATTGTAAGATGGATCCACAGGCGGATCTTAAAACAGAAAGATAAACACTGTTCCACAGACTTTAGACGTCTAGAACTTGCAAGATTCCCTATTAACGCCCTGAGCTCCCAGCCAATTACGTATAGTACCTGTCACTTAATCTTTTTGGAAAATACGTCAGTTTACACTGGTAAATACAATTAACTGGCTCTTTTGAAAATGTTTAAGAAAATTGATTTGAATGCACCAGGCACAAAATATCTTTTTTAACTTGGGACAATTATATAAAAATAATCTTGTATACAGATTTATATGTTTGTTATACATTCAGGGCCCGATGTTAGAAACCGGGTCAAGATTAACAGACACACCACAAGTATAGGCCCACAAGAGAGTGAGATACCGTTTCCCTTATGCAACTGTCAGGTGTATGCCTACACCCCGTGCTTAAGACGTGGCCATTTCTTAATAATGATGCCAAGGATATCCGGGACATGGTCATTAACCCCCAAAGGCTTTTATTTTAAACAAGACAGATTAAAACGGGTTACCTCAATAATTTAATCACAATCCGATTAAACATTCAATACCCGACCAAGCGGTATTATTATAATACCGTATCCCAAGCCCGTATAGGGAAAATAAGTTAAGAGTATTTACCTGAGCAAAATAAAATTTTATCCTCAGCTATATATCAATCAGTAAGCACAAGTACCTCTACTAGGGCTCTCAATCTGGAACAAAGGTTTTATTAACCTATTAGATTCCTAACGGGTCTTATTTAAGTTGAAACTTAGACCGGTTAGTTTTAAGGAAAGGTTTACGGTTCAAAACGCAAGATTAAGCGAAGACCGGATTTGAATGTGATTTAGACGCGACAAGTATGGAGACTTGTATAATATGGGTAAACTAATCACATTCTGAATTTTGAAGTGAAAAGGATAAGGTTTGACCCGTTTCGGTTAATTTATGCAAACTAGTTACATAAACCGCACCGAATGCGAAAAATGCATAACGGGTAACCAAATGAGTCAGGAACATGTTTCACAAGTTAATATTCCTTAAATATGTTGTGATATCAGTAGGATACCTTCCATTATTGTCACGACCCCCGACCCACCCTGGACGGAATCGGGAGCCGCGAACAGCCCAGTGGTACCGGTGATTATTTTTGAAAAATATTGCAGCAAAAATTTCATCAGGACCGTGAGTTAGGAAAAATATCAGAGTTTAGAAAACACCGGATTTTATTTATTTAATAGATGGGATAAACCCATGTTTTACAATGGTAGCTTTAATAAAGATAAATTTGATTACATAAAACAATATTTCTTAATTTGATTTAATTAATAAAATAAGCCATTTCTTGAAGCCTTTCAGTGCCATATCCATCTCTTACTCCAATCTACTGTAATTACCTGAAACGCGTTTTTAAAAAGGTTTTGTCAGCAGGAAATACTGGTGAGTTCATTCATTTTGCTAAAACGACACGTTTGTTATAATTTACAGTATTAAGAGAGATTACAATGTTTCCAGATATCAAACCAACTACCCACAGTACTTGTCACTCGAACATCCATCGGTAGCCTCTTTGCCCGATGGTGTCTGTGACTATGGACATATCACTCATTGGCTAACTCGTTGTCCAATAGTGACGGTTATCAAGTAATGTATACAAAACCCCACATACCGGCTGTAATATGGTGATTACATAAACTTAATCCCTGTAATTATAACCTTGAAAATAAACATGCTTTTTGAAAGTAATTTGATAAAAAGAGAATGACTCACATTATAAGCATGCAGATTCATACGGCCAAAGTTTAGTCTACAGATAAGCCTTGATAGATTGCAGATTTATACAGGCAGAGCTTAGCCTATTGATTAGCCTTGTAACCTAGTGCATATGAACTAGGTAGGTAACTTAATACAGCAATTACGATAACTCACGAGATTAAAACCCTCACAACGAATGACAAAGTGCAATCACTTAAACATCCATCAGATTCACAACGAATGACAGAGTATTCCCCGAATTTGGGTGGTACTCAAACATCCTATCGGAATCACGATTAATGACAAAGGATAGCACTTAAACATCCATCAGATAGTTTCTATCGATCGGACATTGAATCGTAGCAGCGATCGAGTTAATATCCTGTATCGTAGCAGCACCCCGCTATACTAATTAGTGATTTTGATAGTAAACAGAACGTAACTCAACGTACGTAATGAAATTTTACGTCGTTTCAATTGCAGAATTCAAGTCCCAACGTCTGCTATTTATACACGAAAATTGACATGCTTACGGACCGTAAGCCTTATCCCTTACGGTCCGTAAGGGACACCTTTTCACTATAGGTTTGCCACGTCCTGGACTAGCCTTGCTGACTTGACGAAATTGATAAATTCGATTTAGACAACGAGTTATATGGATAATCGTAAATAGGGAATACCCCCCTGAGTTTTAGGGGCCCTGATCCTGATTCTGATTGTTCTGAAAATTTTAGGGTTTGTGTAGAATCACTTGGGTGTCTTAATTAGGGTTTCCTATTGGATAAAATAATAAAATAAATAGGACTTTTAATGAGGGTTGTTACAATTATGCCCAAAACAAATTTAAAGTCAATTTAGGGTCCGAAAGGGCATTTTGGTCATTTTAAAGATTATAAAAGAGGTTAAATGAAAATATGAGGTTCTGGTCTAAAATGATCAGTAAAATATTTAATTTAATAATTTATATCAGTAGGGTATTGCATTTGCATATATGTGAAATTTATTATTTATAACCAAACTATGCACCGAAGGGGCAATTTGGTAATTTCACATAAGCTTTAAAGGTCAAATTTGGGAATCTGAGTTCAAAACTTTTGCTTACTGTTAAAGTATAAAAATTTACTTAAAACATCAGTAGGTATTAAGTCTTATATGTTTAAAATAGTTTTAACTCATACTATGCGTTTAAAACGCGTAAAAAGTCGCTTTTAAGCGATTTTTGGGTTATATAAGAAAATCTGAGTTTCTGATCAGTTTATAAAGTTCAAAATACTTTATTTATCATATAAAATTAGTAGCAAAAAGTTTGGTATTAAAATGTTATGTAAAACTCATTTTATTCAAGAAAAGAGTATAACCGACAATTACCGAATCAAAGCAAGAACCCTACGTTATGCTCAGCTAAAAATCTTAGGATTGAACCCTACCAGAGGAACAGATAATGTAAAGCCAAAACCTGGTCACATCAGTGGATTCACAATAAGCAGACGTTTACTCTAAGCTCTCCCCTTGACAGTGGTTACCTATCTGCTGATACACTCATAAGTACTGCTCAGAAGAACAACTGATGAACCAAACACTGATGAAACAACTAAAGACCGCTAAAAGGCAAACACTGAGCTCTATCTACTGCTGTCTCTTAAGAACTGCTGAAGACCCAAGCACTGCTCATTCAAAGACTGATCACCTTTTGAAGAAAGCACTGATGATCAAGTAATCAGGGCTTAGGCTACAACAGTGGAACGTGAACAGTGTTTAACTTGTTTTGTATTTTACTATCAATCAGTTGTTAGACATCAGTAGTTTGTATAGGCCAGTGTTTATAGTTTGTTAGGCTGTTAGATGTCACTATCATGGTGACGTCAGCTGAGGTACATCAGTAGTTTGGTTTGCCTATAAATATGACAGTACTCTGTACTGTTATATTTGGTTCGTTTTGAGAGAGTTATTCTCCTCAATTCAATCCTTTCATCTTGTGCAACCAACTCTGAAGTATCAGGCTGAGGGGGAGTTTAGTCTGTAAGCTTGCATTGTAATCTTTTGCTTTTGATGTAATCTTTTGACTCTATGAAAAGCAATTGTTTATCAAACTATATTCTCCTTTGATTGTGTTTACAAAGTTTGTTATTCATTTCCGCTGCACTTAAAACTGTTCATATCTATTTGATTTGTTCAAATCTCACAAACAAACACAACCATGAGAGCCTCAGATCCTAACAATTGGTATCAGAGCCTGGACAGTCAAATTCGATCTCACAATCAATTTGACATAACCGTTCGGCTCAAAATTCATTGATACTAAGGATGGTTGTATTCTGTTGAAAAACAGAGTAACGAGTAAATCATGATCAAAATGGTTATTCAAAAACTCTGTACATCAACCAAGATGTCATATGACACACAAATTTCACACAACAAGTGATTTCATGCATAAGACACTCATGGTTTCTAGATCTGAAACAATATCTGTTAAACTATGAGATTATTTCATATTTTCAAAATTGATTTCAATTGCTGTTACGAAAATTGTGATGTCACCTTATTGAAATGCTAAAGTATGAACCTCTGATTAACAAAAACCTATGTTCACAAACCATAAGTGTTTTTGGTAATCTAAAAGGAGAGAAATTAAAACTTTAGTCATTCAGATCTTATGTGTTGAAAACAGGTTGAGTTCCTCAAAAGGACAAAATCAACTATGTTAAAATACATTAAGAAAATTCACAAAAACTCAGAAGTGTATTTGTCTCAAAACTTTTGAAGTCAAAAGAAAAGAGTATAAACATAAAACACTTATGAGTTAAAGTTTAGGGTAATAATGGTTATCAAGCAACTATGTGCATTTATCTGTTCATAAAAAGGTTTTGTTTCCCATGAATGAACTCCAAAGAGGATGAGACAAATGTTCAAAAATTTATCCATGAATCCTCATGTTTGCAATCAACTGACAAAGAAAATTATACCAAACAGTGGTCAAAATGTACTCAGAATGTTTTACCAACTGCTGTCAAACCACTGACTATTTTTCATAAACTTGAGCATGATATGACTACATATTTTATTGTAGTTTTACCAGATCCTTTTGATGCTATTTTCAGAGAACCCTTTAATCATTTTTTTTTTCAAAGGATTTTCACGAATAACCAGGATATATTGTTCATTTTTTTTGGAATAATATATTTGGAACTTTTGCTTGTTTTTGTTGGCAATAGTTTCAGTTCCTGTCAGGATATAATACCGTATTTTTGTCGGTATTGGCGTCCTAAAAAATGGGTCAAAAGGAAGTGGTACATTTGTCAAGATCATGTCATACTCAGGTTTGCTCCTAAATTTTTATCAAAGGTTGATTGCTAACTGATTCTGAATTACTAGGGTACTCATGTTTTAATTGAATATTAAACGAAAATGAGTTGCCTTAGCAAAAAGTTTTCATCATCTGGGGTACTAAACCACTGTCCTTCTAAATTGACATGTGGCAAAACCTTGAATGAAAATTCTAAAAACTGTTGCTGGAACACCTGTCCTTCAGATCTGTACCATTTACCCTAACCACTGTTTTTGTTCCAACGTCTGATCTCTAAACACTGTCCACTACTGAAAGTTAATCACTGATCCCTCATTATCTTGACAAGCACTGATATTCACAATCAGTGTCTTATCCACTGATATACTATCCACTGATAGTAAAAATCATCCACTGTCCAAAATTTTTACCGTTGTAACCACTGATGCTTGATACGTCAGTGGCCCTTAAAACAACTGTTCTCCATCTTTCATCCATTACATCAGTGTTTGACACGTGGTCAGTTTTTAGCCCTCAGATCGTAATAACCGCTGCCACATCAGCGATCAATTTTTTTTCTTTTTCCCTAAATAAAACCCTGCCCTAAACCCCAAACAGGGTTTTACACTGTCGAATTGAATTCCAAAATTCTCTTCTCAAAGCAGTTTCCAACCCTTCTTCTCAAAATCTCCAAGATCATTCTTCGTTCTTCTCCGCAAAAATGACAAAATCAAAATCAAAACCAAAATCACCACCACCTTCAAAAGAGGTCGCTCAAACGACCGAAGAACCCATCGAAATACCATTCAAACAATCTCACAACTATTTGGGTTTACTCACAAAACTCAAAGACAACCACACTTTCGACTCCATCATTGATACAATATCTGCATCAAAGTATAAAACTTTGTTGACAGTAAATGCTCCCATATATCTGCAAAACCCAGAGAGAGTTTTGGAAAAAGGCGACGCTTGAAAAACAAGACGATAAAGTCATAGCCATTAACTCCTCGATACAGGGTAAAGCATTTCAAATCACTCCACAATCAATCTCAGAGGTCTTCAAACTCGATGATCTGAAAGGTAAAATTTCCTTTGACAAAAACGAGTTAAAAGTTGATTTTCTGAAAAGGGGATATGCAGAACAATCAAAGGTAGATACCTTACAAAAAGGATATTTCCCGTCTGCACCCAGATTTTTATTTCACACACTCTTGATGTGTGTTTCAAATAAAACAACATCTTTTAATGAAATACCATTGAAGATTCAATGCCTGGGCTATGTTATTTTAAACAACAAAGATTACAACTACCCTCAGGAGATCTTCAATGACATGGTAAAAAATGTTGATAGCAAATCATTTCTTCTTTTTCCAAGATTTCTAAGCTACTACTTTAAACAAAAATTTGAAAAAGAAGATGAAAATTTGCCCAAACAAGGTGTCCATTTTCAAATAAAAGGTTTAACAAGTGAAACATTTTCAAGAATGATGGCACCAATAAAATTAAAAGCAAAGATGCCTGAGCAGACTTTAGAAACTGCCACTGATCCTCAGGTAACTTCTACTGAGCCCACTGCTCCAGGTGATCAGAGCAGTACAACCACTGCTTTGAAACCCACACCTGACATCACCAAAAAGACCAAAAGAAAAACATCCAGAAAACCCACCAAACCCAAAACAAAGGCAACTCTGGAAGATGAGATCCCAGAGCAACTGCCAGTGACAACACAAAAGTCACCACAAACCACTGTTGCTACTTCCTCACAGCAGTTGGAAGAAAGATCTCAACCATTGCCTAAAACTCCTCCTGCATCCTCACAAAAGGATCAGGTTGTAAGCACAGGGACACCACAATATGAAGCTCTGAATCCACTCGGATCCATCTTCCTCAGTCCTGATCCCAAGGACATGTCTCTTTCAACACCTATACCCTCACCAATCATAATGCCACAATCCATGCTACCTTTGTTGCATGCAGCTGCTATAGCTCAGACACAAACCAGTTCCTCTCTATCACCTATCACTAAGAGTATACCCCCACAAGTGACTGGGTCTGATGCTACTACTTCTGCTATCCCAGCAACAATTGAGGAGGTTACACCCCCTGAGTTACATATAACTCTCGGTGGTAATTCAAGTGGAGCAGCAACTACAAATGTTGGATCTACAGATCTGCATTTGGCCAGTTGTTTCATTAATCAGACTCCCTTGAAGGCAATTTCTTCTATAGCACCATCGAAATCCACTAGTGAGCCTATTTTGACCACTAGTAACATCAAAGGATTATCAAGTGCTGAAGAAAGAAGTCTCCAGTACCAAGAACAAGGGGCATCAATGGGTGATTTTTGGGACTCTGTTCCTAAGTCACACATTGATATAACCACTACTGGTGGGGATTCAGATGATCCTACTAAAGTAGGTGATGACTCAAAATATCAGGAATTGACGAACAGAGTTGAAAAACTTGAAGATTCAGTTGCTGAAATAAAGAATATGGTGCAAGAGATTTTAAAAGCTCAAAAAGCACAAGCCACTGCTGTTCCTGCTCAAGCACCTGCACAACATGCATTTGCTGCAAATGAGCTTTGGAATATTTTTCAACCCATGTTTGAAAAACAGCAACATATGGCTGATAAAAAGCAGGCTATTCAAGTACAAATGCTGACCAACATGGTGGAATCAAGGTTTAAAGACACTCAAGCAGATATCAAGGCTATAAAGGCTAGCATTCAAAGTGCCTCTGGCAAAGTTCCTTCTTCCATATCATTTCTTGTTAACCCCCCTTCAGATAATGCCAAAAAGGGGGAGAATATCAAGCTGTTGGGAAAAATGAATAAAATGGGAATAGAACATGGCCTTTGTATTGAGCCTGAAAAAGAAAAAGAAAAAGAAAAACAAGTCTCAAAACCTGTTAGTCAAACAGCTGATACACCAGTAGTTACAAAAACTGCTGTCAGTAGCCAAACAGCTGATACACCAGTAGTTACAAAAACTGCTGTCAGTAGCCAAACAGCTGCCATGTCATCAACACACACATCTTCAACACACACCACTCTACCACACACCACTACAACTACTGCTCTACCACCATCATCTACAATCACACCATCACCACTGCCACCTGTCATAAAACAGAAGACTACAGATGTTACAACATCTGTTGTAATGACAGCAGCGGTTGAAGCACCAGTTGTTTCAACAGTTATCTGTCAGACACTCTCCATCATTCAAACCACTGATCCACCCAAAACATCATCTGCCTCTTCTTCATTAAAAAGGAGAAGGAATCTCATATCAGATGATGATTCACCACCACCATCACCATCATCAAAAACTACCTCACCACTGTCATCCCCTGCTCAAAAGCAGAAGACATCTGCTGACATATCAGCAGGTGTAATGACAACAGCAGTTGAAACACCAGTTGTTTCAACAGTTGTTAGTCAATCATCCACCACTGCCCTCACCTTTCCTACATCACAATCAAAGCTCTTCAACAGAAAAAGAAAGCCAATCTCTGCCGATGAGGGTATACATGATCCTAATGCTGCACAAAATCCACTGGAACTTGAAGCTATCAAAAATGAGATGAGGCAATTCTATACAGAAGAAGATCCTTCAAAAAGAAGATTCTCCTCACCCATAGGCTACATGCCACCAGATGATATGGATGATTACCTCAAACTCAAGGCAAGGCAAGCTAAACTAAGAGCTAAAGTTGAAAGTGAACGTGAACGTTTAAGCGAAGATGGCATTGCTAAAAGACTGGAGTTCTACTTCACAAAAGTAAAGCAGATAGAAGAGTTTGCACAAGACCTAAACAAAGAAAAGGCTGATCAAAAGAAGAAGTTAAGAAAACAATATCTAGCCTACATCATGAAAGAGAAATTCTATCCTGCTGAAGAACAACAGTTCGAAGAATGGCCAATAGTCGCTCTAAAGCATGAGGCAGAAAGGATTGAGAAAATCAAGAATGATCCTACAAAGAAGAAGAATGCTCCAAACTGGAGCAAATTCAAAAGGCTCATTGCTGACCTAACTGCTGAGTATAAGAGAAAGAAAAAGGAGCTGGTGGATGCAAAAATGGACACTGCTGAAGCCATATCAAAATGGTCAAAACAGCAGACTGATGAAGCCTATGAAAGGCTAAAGAAAAGAAAGATAACTGTTTCAAGCACCTCAAAGAAGCATGAGCAAAGAATGAAGCTTGAACAGCAGATAGAAAACCTCAAAACACTGTTCCGGTCAACATTTGTGACAAACCAAGAAAGAAAAGAACAGTTGACCAGTGAAGAGGTTAAAGAAAAAGAAGCTGAGTACTTCACAGAAGCCATCAAGAAAATGGGTCTAAAAGAAGAGAGCTCAGAAAAGCTTCAAAACCTTTTTAAAAAGGTGATAACCAAGCCTGCATCACCACATAGTTCAGCAGATATCCCAGACATTGAGCTTGATCAACAACAAAGACAAGAGCTGATTGACAAAGAGGTTGCAGAAGATATAGCTGCAGCAAATGAAGTCATAGAAGAAGCTTTCAAAAGAATGTCTGAAGTTCAGGATACTGCTCTACAATTTTTCTCAAGGCCAATATCCCAAAGCTCATCTTTAAATAAATCTCTCCCGAGAAATCCATTGGGTTCGAAAGTACTAAAGTGGATGTCTGACCAAAAGACCCATGTATTGACTATTGTCAGATCCAATGGAGATGTGAAGTACATATCAAGGAAAGAAGCACTAGGCCTTAGTGTTCAAGATTTGCAGGATCTCCTTGAACTTACACTGTGCCGGGATGAAGATGATACAAGTTCCAAAGGATTTGAAGAAGAATTTAAAAGACAAGCAAGGGAACTTCTGATGAGTAATAAAGATCCAGAATAATGACAGGTTTTGGCATTATCTGTTCCAGGGGGAGATTGTTGGGATTGAACCCTACCAGAGGAACAGATAATGTAAAGCCAAAACCTGGTCACATCAGTGGATTCACAATAAGCAGACGTTTACTCTAAGCTCTCCCCTTGACAGTGGTTACCTATCTGCTGATACACTCATAAGTACTGCTCAGAAGAACAACTGATGAACCAAACACTGATGAAACAACTAAAGACCGCTAAAAGGCAAACACTGAGCTCTATCTACTGCTGTCTCTTAAGAACTGCTGAAGACCCAAGCACTGCTCATTCAAAGACTGATCACCTTTTGAAGAAAGCACTGATGATCAAGTAATCAGGGCTTAGGCTACAACAGTGGAACGTGAACAGTGTTTAACTTGTTTTGTATTTTACTATCAATCAGTTGTTAGACATCAGTAGTTTGTATAGGCCAGTGTTTATAGTTTGTTAGGCTGTTAGATGTCACTATCATGGTGACGTCAGCTGAGGTACATCAGTAGTTTGGTTTGCCTATAAATATGACAGTACTCTGTACTGTTATATTTGATTCGTTTTGAGAGAGTTATTCTCCTCAATTCAATCCTTTCATCTTGTGCAACCAACTCTGAAGTATCAGGCTGAGGGGGAGTTTAGTCTGTAAGCTTGCATTGTAATCTTTTGCTTTTGATGTAATCTTTTGACTCTATGAAAAGCAATTGTTTATCAAACTATATTCTCCTTTGATTGTGTTTACAAAGTTTGTTATTCATTTCCGCTGCACTTAAAACTGTTCATATCTATTTGATTTGTTCAAATCTCACAAACAAACACAACCATGAGAGCCTCAGATCCTAACAAAAAAAATAAATAAAAATCTTCAAAAATCCCAAAATATTATATTACATCAGTGGGTAAAAAGTTTGGTGTCAAAATTTGGGTTTAGATAGGCTTTATGCTAATAATGCCGTTTAATAAATAAAAAGCTTTCAATTTACGCTATTGAGCATAACTCTTAATCTAGACCTCTAACTGATGTCAAAGTTTTAGGACAAGTTTATAAGTTAATAATAAAGGTTTTTGTCCTCTCACATTTTCAAAAATCTCGTTTTAAGGTCAAAAGGGCATAATGGTCAACTTTTAAGCATATAACGGAAACATGCAATGAACTAGGATTTCTATGGAACCAAGTTGTATAACCTCAGAGGGTTATACTAACCTATAATATGGTCCTAAAGGAATCCTAAGGCATATCTAAACTAAGCTAAATCAGGTCAGAACTGAAAGTCAAAGCAAGAGTCAACTTTTGCGACTTTCGGTTGCGAACCGAGCCTAAACTCAGAATTGTCGGGTTGAACATGCTTAAACATGTTCTTATATTAATTACCAAGTTATTTAAGTGTTAAAACATGTTCCATAACTTCTGTATTATTAGTTATGAATTTATTAGTAAAAACTGACTCGTTTGACTTTTTATTAAGAAGTTTGACCCGCCAATTGACTAAGTAAACGTGGTAATTAGGAGGTGCCCTTTAGAGGGTTTAACACCTACCTAATTATGGTCACGTAGCCATGATCGTTACGAACAATGGCTCAACCGTTTAAAAGTCAAAGCGTTTATCGAAAACGTTTGACTTTTCGGCTATAAACGCTAAATAAAACAAACTAGTCACGATAGGACACTTACAAAGGGTCCAATGGACTGAAGGAGGTTCTCAAGAAGTTCAAGACCCTCTTAGAATCAGAAGCATAGCATATTTGAAGAAAATGTGAGTTGCAAATGAAAGTGGGGAAGAGTATATATAGGATTTTGAGAACCGTTAGGATCGTTCATCGATAAACGTGCTTCGATCTCGGCCTTACAAGTATCACCCATTGTTTTTCAATACCATGGGTACTCAAAATGGCCAATAGAATGAAGGAAACAATGTGTGGAAACGAGAAATCAGCTGCTGTAATGAAAACAGCTGTTTTTACAGGTCTGATGCACTTTAGTTCAGCAAACAGTTTGCTTATTTACAGCTTTGGTCCCTGCAAGTGTTTAAGGCCCATTTTGACATGTTTAAAGCCCGTTAAGCCATTTTCAAGGCTCTACAATGATTCCTAAACATAGAGAACATAAAACATGCTAAAAAATATGCCGGATGTCGGTTGGTTTGGTCGTACGGTTGCGTCGTTCGGCTAATTACGACGAAACACGAGCGGACGCGAAAAACGATCCAAATTACGCGACGAATGGAATTTTATCATGCCGATCACTAAAATAAAATATTTTAATGATTACATAAATTTTTAGATGTCCGGATATATTCAGAACGTAAGATATGCGCGAAAATGCAAACTTATGCACTTTTTGACGCTTTTAGTCCCTGTTGATCAATTAAGTTTATTTTTGCGCACCAAACACCTCTAAGCCTATTTATAAGCTATATAAAGGATATTTAGGGCATGTTTAACTTGTGATCATATTCCAGAAGGTTCGATACCCTACGAATAGGTATACATTTGCAGTTTGACGCAAATAGTCCTTTAGTCGCACAAAGTAGCGCGAAATGTCGTTTAATGATATCCAAGCCTTCCATGACCCATAATGGGTATTCCCAAGCATGTTTTTAATTATTACTACGCTCCCGTTCACTTAAATGGTCACCAAAAGGCATAGATTCAAAAGTTGACGCTTTTGGTCCCTCTAATGCGCAAACTTGCGCATATCATCGTTTAATAGCATCGAAGCCTAACCTAACCCATGTTAGGCATTCTTGAGAGTGTTATTAAACATTACGATGCTTCGGGTTCGTAAAATGGTCATTCAGAGGTATAATTAAACATATTGACGCTTTTAACCCCTTGAACTTATGAAGTTGCGCGTAACGTCACTTAAAGGCATAAAAGCCCTTAATGGCCAATATTAGGCATTCCTGAGAGTGTAATCAATTATCATGAAGCTCTCGGTTTGTTAAAAGGTATCTCAGAGGTAACAATTAACATGTTGACACTTTTAACCCTTCATTACGCAAACTTTTAATTAATTACGCAAACGGCTACTCATGATCAACAAGTGGCCCATTTGTGAATATGATTACCATGTAATGTTATTCAGAGGCTTATAATAAGCATGTTAACATTTCCAGTCCTTCTATAATCAAAGTTTTTTTATTTTTCACAAAATTAGTCCCTCAAATTCAACGTTTGACTTTATTAGGGTTTATTACACGTGTCAATACATCATTGGACGTGATTTTACGAGGTGTTACAGCTTCCGTGGCCTTCGACCACTTAGCAAGAGAAGTCAAGGTGGAAGTCCTAACCTCCCCCTCCCTCGGCATGGAAGAAGTAACTGTGATCGAAAACGCCCAGGAGACGTGGATGACACCGATTATAAGATTCCTCAAAGACGGAATACTACCTGAGGGTGACTGGGCAGCCCGGAAGATAAGAGTCAAAGCTTTGCAATACGAGTTAATTGACGGGGAACTTTACCGAAGGTCATACATGGGCCCATCATTGAAATGTGCCGATAGTGAAGAAGCTAAATATGTGATTAGAGAAATACACGAATGTATTTGCGGCATGCATTCTGGGCCAAGGACAGTGGTGGCAAAAGCAATGAATGTGGGAATTTATTGGCCTAGAATGTATGAGAAAGCATCAGAAGAGATCAAGAAGTGTGACAACTGTCAGGTCCATGCACCCATGACACACCACCACAAGCACCCAATGATACCTGTGTCAACATCTTGGCCCTTCCAGAAGTGGGCCATTGACATTATCGGGCCATTTCTAGAGGGCCCAAGAGGGGTTAAGTACGTAGAGATCGCTATCGACTACTTTACCAAGTGGGTAGAGGCAAGGCCTCTGGCGAAGATAACTGGGGAACAAATGAGGCGGTTTGTGCTGGACAACATCATATGCAGATATGGGGTGCCGCAGGAGCTGGTCAGTGACAACGGAGTTCAATTTGCAGGAAAGCCCTTTAAACCATGGTGCGAACAGATGCACATACACCAGGTGTTCACCTCCGTCACTCATGCTCAGAGCAATGGGCTGGTGGAAAGGGCAAATCAAAGTGTGATCAAGGGGATGAAAGGGAGGTTAGGAAGAAAGCAAAAAGGGTGGCTGGAAGAGTTGCCTTTCGTTTTGTGGGCATAAAGGACCACCCCCAAGGACTGTAATGGGGAAACCCCTTTCAGCTTGACTTACGGAACGGAGGCTGTCATCCCAGCTGAGATAGGGTCCCCAACTGCAAGGTTGAAGCTCAGAGAGGCCGAGAATGAGCAAGATCTCCAGATGAATCTGAACTTTCTTGAAGAAAGAAGGGAAATAGCAGCAATCAGAGAGGCCAAGTATAAAAAAGCGGCTTGAAAGCTACTATAATGCAAAGATGAAGAAGCTCAACCTCGTCCCTGGAGACTTGGTCCTGAGAGCAAATGAAGCTAGCTTGCAAGAGAGCACCGGAAAACTAGGGCCTAACTGAGAAGGGCCCTACCGGGTTATTTGGGCAAATGGCAAGGGAAGTTGCAAACAGGAAACACTTCAAGGCAAGGAAGACCCAAGGACCTGGAACCTTATGCAACTCAGGAAATACCATATGTGAAAGATGAAGATGCCTTCAAGAAAACGGCCAGGGAGCCACTTTTGTAAAAATTAACTGCTAGTTAGGGGATTACCCCAAGGAAAACATTTTGTAAAATCTTGTACTGGAGGGCAGAGTCTCCAAGAAACGTATGATAATGAACAATCCACTTGTTCCTTTTGATAAGAGTACAGGTATTGTATTAGGGCAGACGTGCCCAAAAACTACAAACCTAGTAACAAACAACACATGTGTAAAAGGTATGCTCAACATACCAAATGCCCGGCTGTGGGGCAAAACAGGGCTTAGCTAACCCAAAAAGAACGGACAAACAAGTTAGAAAATATAATCTGCAGTTATAGACTTGTCCAAGGATTGTCCTCGAACAGACAATCTTGGTTTACAAAGCAAACCATAAAAAAACAGCACACTTTTGTAAGCAAACTACAAAAAAGAGCTAACACATACACACTAAAAAAGAAACTTTTTTGTGTATAAACTGCATACATAAATACAACAGGTAATCTTGCTAACCTTAAAAGAAAAGCGAGTATACAAACAACAAACTATGAAACCTAGTAAACACACTAACGGAATTTTTGCAATCATGCTACAAATAACCAAAAGTCTCCAAGTAGATACTGGGCTGGCTCCCGGTAAGGACACCTGCAAAAAAGAGCAACACACCAAAAGCAAATCGACAATATATAGTCAAAAGATAACTAGCAGGTCATATGTTAGATACTGGGAGGACCCCGACACAAAGGCCCTCCCCCATACATCAAAAGTTAACAGTGTTTTAAGGTGCATAATTGTTTAGTTACAACCATATCGAAATAGTTATTGTTTTGAAACTACTGGGAATCATCCCCAGACAAAGACTTCGGAGAAGAAGGACCAGCGGGAGTCAGCAGGGTTTTCAGCTCATCAATGGACATTAAGGGACGCTCAAGGATCTTTTCAAGAAGGGCAGGAGTCTTACCCCCGAACTCTTAATCCAGTTTAGACAGCCGCTTCTTGGCCTTGGAATTGTAAAGAGGGGTTTCCTTCCTGCCCAAACCTTGAGCGGAATAAGCATACCCGTCCTATAAGCCTGCTTGATATCCCACGTCCCGGTAAGCCCTGTAGATCTGTTCAAGACTGCTTTCGAATTCTTCAGATTGAGAGACAGCAGTAAGGAAGGACCCAAAACCTTCAGTGATCAACCAATACTTCTCCTTAGCCAATTTCCGGTTGTCATCAGAATTTATTCCCCATTCAGCATACATGGTGTCTAACTGCTCTTGAGACACGGAGTCAAGCTCCTTCTGATGTTTCAACTCCGCGGCCAGCTCCTCCTTTTCCTCAACCAAAGCTGCCATCTCCCTCGCCCAAGCTCGCTCCTTCTGCTCCAGCATGACACCAGCTCCCTGAGAAAAAATATTATAAAAGATCCAAAAAGGGGTAAATAAAAAAAGGAGGAGGGGGGAGGAGGAGGATTATGCACCTTCTCCTCCTGCAATTTACGCTCAGCATCAACCACTTGACACCGAAGCTCAGCAGCAATGGTTTGAGAAGTCTTAAGGTCATTCTTGAGCCCCTCATTCTCCCTCCTCAGAACATCAACTCGTTGTAACATACCAACACCCCTGAAAAGCCCTTCGCAAAGCGACATGCTATATTAATCATCAAAGAGATCATCCCTTAGAGCAGAATTCATAAATCTATGGGAAGGGGGAACAACATGAGCCAGGAAGTCCCGGGCAGTTTCAGGGGTCCCCACCACTGAAGACTGAGTGATCTTCCACTTGGGGATGTATGGAACCGGAAGGGCGTCAGCAAACAAAGGAGCCAGGGGGATCGGGAGGCAAAACCCTCAAAGTGAGAAGGTTTGCTAGTTCCAGTAGCATGATGGGGAGAGATCTCGAAAGCTGGGACAATACGGGCAGCACTAACTTCAGGAATTTTATCCCGGACACGGGAGGAGGAGGAGGGAGCAGTAGGAATCTCAATCGGAGCATGAGAACTCCCCTGTTACAAATACACAAAAGCAAAATTACCAGAAACCCCCCAAAACAGGTCCAGCCAACAAAATGTAAGACGAAAGCAAAGAAGCTATCACTTAAAGTAAAACAAAACTGTAAAAAGGAAACTTACCAACAAAGGCTCACTCACAAGACTGGATGAACGCAAGTGTTTGGTCAAAGAACCCATGACCCCAGTAGGAGGAAGCTCTGAGGCAGCCCTCGTGGCAGGAAAAGCTTTTTGGCCACTAGCACTTCGGAGCCTCAGCCGGATATCACGAGGAGCAAGAACTTGCTTAGGGCTGCTGGGTGGAGTTGCTTTCCGTTTACGAACCAATCGACTTTCCAGGTCTTCATCGTTATCGTTATCACTTGAGCTTCTCACTTTGAGGGAACCGAGGGGACCCTTTTTCTCGCCGGAGGAAGCTTCCTCATCCTTCTCCTCGAAAGCAGAGTCCCCTACTAGAACGGATCCCTCAACAACCTTCTTCTCAACGCTGCGGTTCAGACCTGGCTTGTAACACCCCGTGTTTCTGAAGTTAAAGTCAAAGTCAAGATTGAAGTCAAAGGAAGACAAGATTGCTAATTGCGATCTGTCTCTCCTTGCTCAATTCCTGTTTTGACTTCTTTGACTTGTAATTAGTCTATTTTATTTTCGCTTTAGTTGTATTATGTGGAGTATCTATTAATAATCGCATAGTAATCGCATGGTAATCGCTATATAATCATTGTATCGCAATCGTACTCGCAATTCGATTTACGCATTTTGGTTATTGTATACGTGTGTGTGTCTTATGTGTTACTTGGGATTAAAAGTAATTTGACTAGGAAAATCTATCGCATCGCAACGCTCGCAATCGCAATCGAAACATCAAAACTCGTCGCGCCGAACACTCGAACGAGGTGACTGATCGACCAGGCTGCCAGCCGTTCGACCGGCCGACCGATTGGACTGCCGTCCGATCGGACAGGCTGTCCGCACGGGCTGCCTAGCCGATCGACCAGCCCTTTCCTCTTTGGGTAACTCTATAAATACCCCTTGTCACTTTCAAACTTTCTACTTTTGGCAACTGACGTCCAACCAGCTCGTTTTCCTCACTTTTCTTCAGATTTCTCGCAATTTCGGTAAGATCTCGTCCTAAATCTTGTACTTCCTTAATCGACACGCACTCCTACACCTTCCTATCTTTTGAATCTTAACTTTTAACCGTGAAATCATCCAGATTCAAGGTGTTCTAGGATGACGTCATCATGTGTTCTTGAAGAACTTCATGTTTTGGCATCAATCTACCAAGAACAACTTAGATCTAACCGATTTCCACATAAACAAACAAAGATCTTTCATAGATCTAAACATACTCACAATGAAAAGGAGTGAAAGATGGTTTTCAACTTTCTTTCAACTCTTTTACACTCAATGCACTCAAAACTGATAGAATCGGAACTTGTGCCGGCTTACTACTCATTATTGTGGTTGTGTTGGTTCAAGATCTGTATTCCATCCGAATCATGAGACGTTTGAACTTCAACACTTAAACAAATTTCAACATGTTCAATGCACAAAGGATGCCGCCCGAATGAACAACCGTCCGATCGAGTGACACCTTGCTGTGAACTTGTTCTCACTGAAGTGCCCAACCGAACGGGTTGCTGTCCGATCGAACGACCGTCCGATCGACCGACCTGAAAGGTAGAGATACTTCAATGTTTTCTAAATACTACAACGAAAACTTCAAAAGTAAAGCCATCATACATAAACACATCCTTCCCAAAGGAAGAAACAATCCACTCGAATAGTCATCCGACCGGACGACCGTCCAAACAGATAACCACTCGCACGACTGGCTTTCCGATCGGACTACCATCCGAACAGACTGCTGTCCGAACCACTTGTACCTTGCACCATTTAACGCGTCACTTATCGTTATGCTATCAATCTATTCAGGCTAACCCTACTCTCTAGCGCTCCCTTCAATCCATCATCGCTGTGAGTATACTCGATCCCTTTTTGCTTTACGCACTTTTGGGTGTTACATACGTTACTTATACAAAGTCACATCGAACAAACTATGCAATACTTTAAACGCTAACCGTTATCGCATGTATACGTGACTAAATGAATGCTTGTTTGTTATGTTTACACATGGAATGTTGTCTACCTGCCTTAGCAACGGTAGTACTATTAGTTTGGACTCGGCACCCGTTCACTCGGGGGTTGTTAAGGACAATTACCTACATGGCTCACAGTGGTGAGAATGTATCGCGAACTGCCTTGGGCAGTCAACCCGCAGTCATTGGTATCGATAGGTTCATGTCGATAACTAACATGCCTCATTTCACTCTGTGTACGTGCTGGTTATGCGTAACGCTTTCAAACTCTATATGCTATTATCAAACTTGTATGCTCACCTTTACACTATGTGTATTGATTGTTACTTTAACGTATGTGACAGGTGCTTAAGTTGTTTATATGCTTAGCTTGCTGTGAACTTGAGGCAAGGAAAGGTCTAGGATGCTCTCTGTGCTGTGATGAAATCGAGGCTAGGAAAAGAGGTCCTAGAAACCAATAAATAAACTATCTTTGTATAAATCTGAGTTGTCGGAACAGAACTACTTGACTAGATTTGTCTGTAATAATTTGTTTGTCTTTTAAGACATGGTATGGGACATGTTACTCTAAATTAATTCGTAATGATAATTGTTATGGAAACTTCTGGACAATCTGTTTCGCTCAGTGCCATGCCCCGATGTTTCCGCCATCGGTTGGGGTGTGACACGGCTCAACCCTGTCACCAACCACGAATTGGACATCTTTGCTGTCTCCCTGAAGTAGACCCCACAAGGTCATCTCTGCACCAAAAAGGGGGCTAAAGATGACTACATGAAATTCCTAAAAAATTCTTAGAAAAAGGGATAAAACAAGGAAATACCTTTCTTGCCTACAAAATCCTTGGGCCTGATAGGATAAGAAGGACTCAACCCTCCCATAGCCAAAATCCCTTCGGGAAAAGTAAAATCCCTCGTAGGGTTCTCATACATGCGTTTCCACTGAACAATTTCATCGGCAGACAAAACAGGAAGGTTGTCTTCAATGGCTGCCTTAGCATCCCTCAACGGCGGTAATTCCGGCATCATGGCGGCAGAAACAAAAATAAACCAACTTTTCCATTCTTTGGGGTAGGTTGAAGTTGGCATAAAAGAATAGCAGGGTTGAGATATGTTGTCTTTCCGTTTTGGCAAAGGTGAACCAGTCCCCATCAGAGATCAACTTATAAAACATGCAAAACAGGGGGATCGACGGTTCACCGGAAACCGCCACACAGGACAGCTCGACGTGTACAACCCTCATAAACCCTAGGGGGTGCAACTGTGAAAAGTGAACCTTGAAATGTCGTAAGAGATCTACCTTAAAAGATGAAAGTAGATAACGGACACCACAAGAGGAAAATGACAATGTGTAAAGAATAATCCGGTCAGGGGTGCACTCCGCCGAGTCATCAGGACCAGGCAAAGTTGGGGAAAAACGCTCTGGAATCTTGTAGGTTTCAACGAAAGACTCCAGGTCCCTCGCCGTCAGAACGGAGCGAATTGTAGAACGGCTGGTACGGCTCATGATGAAATAAAATGGCGATCGGAGAATAGTGATGACAGAGGGAAAATGGGGAAGAAATGGAGGAAAAATGAAGGATAAAAAGAAATCTAAGGGACGGTGGAGGTTTTTATAGAAGGTAACTGACTTGAGAGGAAAAAACTGTCACATCACTATCTTTTCAAATTTAAAACCGCTTTGTGTAACACCTCGTAAATTTATGTCCAATAATGTATCGACACGTGGCATGAGCTTTAAACGTGTAAAAGATCACCTATGAAGGACTAAAGTTGACAAACAAAGAAAATATGTGAATATAAGGGTTCAACGTGTCAACAATGGATAAATATACCTTACAATAACCCTACACGATGTTTATACTCTTAAACGGATGAATCATGGATCATACGAAGCTAATTGTGAGAGAAAGTGGGAAATTACAAACTACAGGGGTTAAATGTGTCAACATGTTTAAAGTATACCTCTGAGTGACGTTTTAGCAAACCCAAAGCTTTGTAACGATAAATTATACTCACTAGAATATGTGGTAAAAATTTCACCAAGTTTCGTTATCGTATGAGAAAGTTATGATAAAATTCGTATACGAAGGGTTAAAAGCGTCAACGTTGAAATTTATGACTTTTCGGGTGATCACAAAGTTAACCGAGGACTTCACGATGTTTGGTTATGTCACGGAGCCTTTAAAAGTCAAGTTAGAGGGCTAAAAGTGCAAGAAATAAACTCAAAACCACATTTAAAAGGACCAGGGGCTGAATTGCAATTAAGTAAACTTGTTTGGCCTGTTCTGCGACTTTTAGACGCCCCGCGAGGGACCTTACGCGGCCCGCGAACAAGCGCCAGCGACAGAATTGTTTGGCAGCTGCCAGTTTCAGCTGTGTAACCGCCTTTAGGACCTATAAACTGATACCAGGGGCTGCACAAACGGATTTACATGCAGTAGGGGCACCTGTAAACATCTGGTTGCAACCATGGACTTGTTTGGCATCATCCTAATCAATTGAATTCACTATATAAGAAGAACACTTGTTGCAACTTTGGACATTCACTTGAAAACTCTCACAACTCAACTTCTGGAGATTTTTGGAGCTCAAGTTCACTTCCTAGGGATTCTTAGTCGTGCATAGGACCTCAGTAGGTGCTCTTACCCTTCCTTAATTCAGTTTTGCCTAGTTAATTAGCTTAAAGTCAAACCGTCATAATTAGAGTTTGACTTCGTTATTAATCATAATTTGTCCAGTCAAATTTCAAATTGAAAGTACCTATGAGTTGGTAATTATATGGGTAATAACCCCTTAAAAGGGCACCCTCTGATTCCCACTCTAACTAGGTCAATTGTCGGGTCAAAGTTAATCTTAAAAAGTCAACAGAAAGCTTATTTTCAAATTAATGCATAATTAGCAATGTAGGAGCCATGCAACCTGTTTTATCATTAATATAACTTGGTAATTAATGTAAGAACATGTCTAAACATGTTCAACCCGACAATTTTCAGTTTAGGCTCGGTTCGGAACCGAAAGTCGCATAAATTGACTTTTGCTTTTACTTTCAGTTCTGACCCAATGTAGCATGTTTTAGAAATGCCTTAGAGCCTTATTAGGACCAGGTTTCATGCTAGTATAACCCTCTGTGATTATACAACTTGGTTCATTAGTTATCCGATTCATATGCATGTTTCCGTTAAATGCTTAAATGTTGACCATTATGCCCATATGACCTTAAAACATGATTTTTAAAAATGTAAAAGAATAGCAACCTTAGTTACTGATTTATAAAGTTGACCCTAAAATTTGACATCAATTTGAGGTCTAGATTAGGAGTTATGCTCATTAGCGTAAATGAAAAGCTTTTTATTAATTAAAAGGCGTAATTAGCATATAGCCTATTTAAACCCAATTTTTAATACCAAAATTTGTACCTACTGATATAAAATAATATTTTGGGATTTTTGAAGATTTTTATTTAATTTTAGGCTGAGCATAACATAGAGTTCTAAGCTTGATTCGGTAATTGCCGGTTTTGCCCTTTTGGGCTATAAAATGAGTTTTACAAATTATTTTGAAACCAAACCTTTTTCTACTGATCTAATATGATAAATAAAACATTTTGAGCCTTCTGGAATAATAAAAATATCAACTTTCCTTTAAAAGCCCGGAAATAGCTCAAAATCGCCTTTTTAAGCATTTTTAACGCATAGTATGTATCAAAACTATTTTAAACATATAAGGTTTGATGCCTACTGATATTTTCAGTAAATTTGTATATTTTAACAGTAAGCACAAGTTTTAAACTCAGATTATCAGTTTTGACCTTTTAAGCCTATGTGAAATTACCAAAATGCCCCTAAGGTGCATAGTTTGGTTATAAATGATAAATTTCACATATATGTAATACCCTACTATTATAACTTATTAAATTAAGTATTTTTACTGATTATATCAGACCTGTAACTCAGATTATTATTTAAACTCTTTTATAACCTTTTAAATGACCAAAATGCCCCTACGGGGCATAGTTTGAGTTTAAATTCGTTTTGGGCATAATAGAAGATATCTTACTGATGTCACAACATATTTAAGGCATATTAACTTAGGAAACCTGTATATGACTCTTTTGGTTACCCGTTACGCATTATTCGCGTTCGGTGCGTTATATGTAACTAGTTTGCATAAATTAGCCGAAACGGGTCAAACCTTATCATTTTTGTCTCAAAATCCAGAATGTGTTTAGTTTACCCATATTATACAAGTCTTCAAACTTGTGGGGTTTAAATCACATTCTATTCCGGTCTTCGCTTAATCGTGCGTTTGTACCGTATCTTCCTTTAAAACTAACCGGTCTAAGTTTAGGCTTAATTAAAGACCCGTTAGGAATCTAATAGGTTATTAAAAACCTTTGTTCCAGAATAGAAGACCCGGTAAAAGCTACACGCACTTGATATTTGTGATTATTACTTGCAAATGTAAATACTTTTAACTTATTTTCCCTATACGGGCTTGGGGTACGGTATATAAAATACCGCTTGGTCGGGCATTGAATTTTTAATTGTATGAAGATTAATTTATTGAAATGTCCCGTTTAAATTGTTTTTTTTTGCTTAAAGCCTTTGGGGGGTTAATGACCATGTCCCGGATATCCTTGGCATCAATTTACGAAATGGCCACGACCTAAGGCACGGGGTGTAGGCGTACACCCGACAGTGCATATATAAATAATAAGGTATAACCGCCGATTTTGGGAATAACCCACCGCGGGACTATATCATGTGGTGTGTCTATTAATCTTTAACCCGGCGTCAAATCCGGCCTACTGAACGTATAACGAACATGTAATTCTTTGACAAGTTTATATATAAATAATTATCCCAAGTTATAAAATGTTTTGTGCCTTGTGCAATCAAATCAATTTTTCTAAACCTTTTCAAAATGAGTCAGCTAATTGTATTTACCAGTGTAAACTGACGTATTTTCCCAAAAAGGTTAAGTGCAGGTACTACTCGAAATAGGCTGGCCTCTCCTTAGCATCAATAAGAGTCTCGCAAGCTTGGATGCATATTAAGTCTGATGAACTATGTTTCCTTTTTATTTGATCCGCCTGTGGATCTGTTTCAACTATTTTGTGATACTTAATATTACAATTTATTCGGTTGAAATAAATCTATCTTTTGCTTCCGCTATGCATTTAAAATTGTGTTGTTTGACTATGATGATATCAACTACGTCACGATACTCCCCACCGGGACCACCGGTAATACGTGGAAATATCGGGGTGTGACAGGTTGGTATCAGAGCCAACACTGAGTGAATTAAACACTAGCCTTTTGTGTTTAATCTCAGTTACACAGTTGCACATTCCTCGATTCTCGAGTCTAGACAAAGAACTTAGGAATTATCCAAATTTGTTTTATTTTCTAACCTTGTCTTTTATATTTTCTTGTTGTATCCTTTGTTTGTTTTGACAGGTTGAACAAGATGCCACCAAGAGTGAGAGGGAGAGGAAGAGGCAAGGGGCCACTCGTCGCCCCGAATGATCATGAGGCCAGGCCTTCGCACCGGCGAACACCGTCAGATTCCCTTAGCCGGAGTCCTCAAGATAACCGGAGGACCTATATTGAACCCGCAAGGCGCTCAGTTTCGTTGAGCTCCTCCCCTTCTTTTCAAAACTCCTTTGGGCCTCATTCTGAAAATGAGCCCCATAATTCCCACCAATCTTACATACCTCTCCAGGGCCACAACTCACCTTTTGATGACCCAACGCCCTTTTTCCAGAGTCGGTTCAACCCGGCAAACTACCTTGGAGAACCAGTGGGTTTTAACCCACTAGGACCCGAAGACCATTTCTCGGGCGACCATGCAATGGACATGGATGAGGACACCGATCCCGCGGAGCCACCGTCCGGAACCCCTAACCACCCCATTGAAATTTCGGATGGGTCACCTTTCGTGGGATCACCTTATAATGGTCCCGACAGCTATGAGGAAAGGTTCAGACAGATCGACTGGGTGTTTACTCCCAGTTACCATAACTCACCACAGCAGCAGCAGCAGAAGGATCCCTCCGAGGATTCTCGTTTTGTCGCGGTCACTCTGCCACCACCACCAGCTCAGCAACAGCCTCCAGAGCCATCGAGGCGAAGGAGAACAACCGCACGGATGTCCGTACGAGGAGGAGTGCGTATCAGCACACCTCAACCTTCAAGTAGCAGCCGCTACCCGCCACTCCATGAAGACCCGCAGATGGGTGGACCTTCAAACCCCGTCTCGGAAGTAAACTATGCGCCTGTCGCGCCACCACCGTTGGGCTTTGGCGACCCTATACCTACATACACCGGTGCGGCGGCATATAATCCCTTTGAGCAGCCGATCCACACCAACTACAATTATGCCGAAGCCAATCCTTACCTGGTAGCAGCGGCAAACTACAATGCCCATCATCTGGAAGGATCCTTTGGGATCCCATATCAAGCTGGATATCCGCACTATGGGTACCCACCTTATGGGTATCATCAACCGCCACCTCCTCAACCTCCGTTATATCAGCAACCCCCGCAGCCGCCAGTGATGTCGCCACCGCAGCATCAGGAGATTCTGCAAAGGATTAATGAGGTGCGGCATGAAGTGCGGGAAGACCGAAGGCAAAACCGAGGAATGATCAATAGTCTGGCAAACTTAATTAAAGGGAAAAGCAAAAAGGATCACTAAATCCTTTATTTGTTTGTTTATTCTTAGTGTTGTAATCATGTCCCTGCGTGGACATTTGTTTCAGTATTCTGCCCCTGCGTGGGCATGTCTTTTTGTATTCTGCCCCTGCGTGGGCATGTCTTTCTGTTAACCCCTGCGTGGGTATGTTATTTCTGTTTAAGCCCCTGCGCGAGCATGTTATTTCAGTAGAAGTCCCGTTTATGGAAAATATGTACTTGTTAAATTTTTGCAGTGAAATGATTTAATTTAAATTTTCATTTTTGATAAATTATATACATAAATATAATATGTGAAATAAATGAAAAAAAATAACATTCCTTTTATATAAAATCTATCATTATAATAAAATAATAAAAATATAAAAAGGGACAAAACCTAGCCATGTGTCATTATAAGACAGGGCCAAGATGGTAATTCCTCAAATTAGATTCAGGTCCTTATTAACACCTCAATTTAGGATTGTTCTGCGTTAAATATTAAAAAGAATCTTAAAGGTAAAACCTAGTCTATATGTCGTTGCAGACATGACCAAGATGGTAAAACCTATTCAAAAGGTTCCAATCCTTGTTAACATCTGAAAACATGTTAACACTCTTGACAAAAGTGATTCGATAAAATCACCTAAGTCATCCTTATATTGGATTCTCCCAAATACTTTTAATTAATTAAAACATCCATTAGGGATATAATGCCTACGGGCTATACTCATTGTCATATAAGACAAAAGACAGTTGTGGTCTTCGACCCCCTGTTGAGAAGAGGTAACGAATTATAATTAAAACCTCATTACCATGACCCTATAAGATCATGACTAAAAATTTAAAACCGTCCACGTGACTAGGCCTTTTTGCCATCAATATATTTTAATTATAACTAAGGATTTATATAATGAAAATCCTGAATAATTATATGCTTAATTAATCAAAATGGTTTCTTAAATACCATGATGTATAAATCATCTAGAATGATAAAACTGTTATAGACCTCTGAATGATTTAAAATCATTATTTTATGTAGCAAACAAGCTACATGGCCGGGTCAGACGAAGCCAACAGTCACCCCAGAGAAAATTATGACACCTCCAGGGTCAACGTAGCAGGAGCAGAATTACAAGCGTTAATAGATAATGTTGTCACACGAGCTTTGGACAGACAGTTCAATGAATCCAGTGGTACCCATGTAAGGACCCAATCTGTACCACATACGAAGCCACCCTCAAGGACTCATACTGCTCATAAGAGTGATTTTCATCACTCATCGAACCAGAGGAGTGTTCCATCTAAGAGAGTTGTGCTGAACCAAGAACCACGTGCTAAAGGTTGCACTTATAACTACTTTGTCTCCTGCAAACCCAGGGATTTTACTGGGGAGAAAGGAGCAGTTGACTGCATGTCATGGTTAGATGAGATGGACACCGTGGTAGATATCAGTGGTTGCGCTAGTAAGGATGTGGTAAAGTTTGTATCTCAGTCGTTCAAAGGCGAGGCACTAGCGTGGTGGAGGTCTTTGATTCAAGCCACTGGGAAGATCCCATTATACAATCTGACATGGGATTAGTTTGTTACTCTCATCAAGGAAAACTACTACCCTCAGCACGAGGTTGAAAAGATTGAAGCTGATTTCTTGTCTTTGGTTATGAAAAACCTAGATTGTCAAGCCTACCTTACGAGCTTCAACACTATGTCAAGACTGGTCCCATATCTGGTAACTCCAGAACCCAAGAGGATAGCTCGTTTCATTGGGGTTTTGGCCCCAGAAATCAAGGCCAGTGTGAAGGCCTCCAGACCAGCTACTTTTTGTTCTGCAGCTGATATATCATTGTCCCTTACTTTGGACGCGGTCAGGCAGAGATCGCTGAGAAACACTGATGCTGAGAAGAGAAAGCGTGAGGATGACAACTCATGACGGTTAGACAAGAAGCATAAGGGAAACAATGACCACAAAAAGAGTTCTGGAACTAAAAAGGATGGTCATCAGTCGGGTGATAAGCCCAAGTGTAAGGTCTGTAAGAAGCACCATTTCGGGAGGTGCAGATTTGAATCGAAATCCCAATCGCAGCCAAGAGTTTGTGGGATTTGTAAATCCTCTGAGCATAAGACATTATACTGTAAGAAAATCAAGGATGCAACGTGCTACAACTGCAATGAGAAAGGGCACATTAAGTCCAACTGCCCAAAGTTTGCTAAGAAGGCTGAGGATGGGAAAAAGACCAATGCTAGGGTCTTCCAGATGAACGCACAGGAGGCGATCCAGAATGATAATGTCATAACAGGTACCTTCCTTATTAATGATGTTTATGCAAGGGTGTTATTTGATTCTGGAGCAGATAAGTCATTTGTTGATGATAAGTTTTGTAAGTTGTTAAACCTACCTGTTAGAACCCTAAGCACAAAATATGAGGTGGAATTAGCCGATGGCACCATAGAAACCACATCAACCGTGTTAGATGGATGTTTCATATCCATTAGGAACCACTCTTTTCCATTGTCCTTACTTCCTTTGAAGTTAGCCGGTTTTGATATAGTTATAGGCATGGACTGGTTATCTCATAACCAGGCCCAGATTGTTTGCAACCAAAAGTAAGTGGTGATCAAGACTCCGTCTGGTGAGTCACTTACCATTCAGGGAGATACCCAGTATGGACTGCCTGAGCAAGTGTCTATGCTCAAGGCATCTAGGTGTTTGAAGAAGGGTTGTGTCATTTATATGGCACAGGTAACTATTGATGAGCAGAAGCCTAAGATTGAAGATATTCCCGTCATTTCTGAATACCCAGAAGTATTCCCTGAAGAACTACCTGGTTTGCCACCAGATAGACAAGTAGAATTCAGAATTTACATAATTCCAAGAGCAGCACCTGTTGCAAGGGCACCTTACAGGTTGGCACCAATAGAGATGAAAGAGTTAAGGACTCAGCTAGACGATTTATTGGCAAAAAGGGTTCATTCGTCCTAGTTTATCTCCTTGGGGAGCACCAATCCTGTTTGTGAAGAAGAAGGATGGGTCGATGCGTCGATGCATCGATTATCGCGAGCTTAACAAGGTCACTATCAAGAATACATATCCATTGCCCAGGATCGACGATCTGTTCGATCAATTGCAAGGGGCAAGTTACTTCTCGAAGATCGACTTGAGGTCAGGCTATCATCAGCTGAAGGTTAAAGATGAAGATGTACACAAGACTGCATTTAGGACTCGTTATGGTCATTATGAGTTCTTAGTGATGCCTCTTGGGCTCACTAATGCACCTGCCGCATTCATGGATCTCATGAATCGCGTCTGTAAGCCCTACCTAGATAAATTCGTCATCGTCTTCATCGATGACATTCTCATTTACTCGAAGAGCCAAGCTGACCATGAGAAGCATCTTTGATGCATTCTGAAACTACTTCATCAAGAAAAGCTCTATGCCAAGTTTTCGAAGTGTGAATTCTGGCTTCGTGAAGTCCAATTCCTTGGACATGTTGTTAGTGAGCGTGGTATCCAAGTAGATCCCGCTAAAGTTGAAGCTATCATGAATTGGCAAGAGCCAAAGACGCCTACAGAGATTCGTAGCTTTCTAGGTTTAGCAGGATATTATAGGCGATTTATAGAAAACTTCTCAAGGATTGCTGCACCCCTAACTTCGTTAACACGTAAGAATATTAAGTTTGACTGGGGTCCTAAGCAGCAGGGATCCTTTGACATCCTTAAGCAAAAGTTGAGCAATGCACATGTGTTAACATTGCCTGATGGAATAGAGGAATTTGTAGTATATTGTGATGCATCGCACACAGGTATGGGCTGTGTGCTTATGCAGAAAGGCAAGGTCATTGCCTACGCTTCTCGATAATTAAAAGTGCATGAGAAGAATTACACCACCCATGATTTGGAGTTGGGTGCCATTGTATTTGCACTAAAACTGTGGAGGCATTATTTGTATGGAACTAAGTGTGTGATCTACTCTGATCACAAAAGCCTTCAACATCTGTTTAATCAGAAGGATTTGAACATGAGGCAGTGACGATGGATGGAAACTCTGAATGATTGCGATTGTGAGATAAGATACCATCCAGGCAAGGCAAATGTGGTTGCCGATGCCTTAAGTAGAAAGGAAAGGGTGAAGCCCATAAGAATCAATGCCAAGAGCATTAAATTAAAGAATAGTTTGAATGAAAGGTTGTTAGCTGCACAGAAGGAAGCTGTACTAGAAGCTAACTATCCTAATGAGAAGCTAGGAGTAACTGCTGAACAGTTATCCTATGGCAAGGACGGAATCCTGAGATTAAATGGACGAATATGGGTTCCAGTGTATGGAGGACTTCGGGATGTCATCCTCCAGGAAGCCCATAGTTCTAAGTACTCCGTTCATCCTGGAGCTGATAAGATGTACCAGGATCTGAAGGCAAATTTTTGGTGGATAGGCTTAAAGAAGTCTATAGCTACCTATGTAGCCAAATGTTTGACGTGCGCGCAAGTTAAAGCTGAACACCAAAAGCCGTCAGGGTTGCTACAACAGCCTGAACTTCCCACCTGGAAGTGGGAAATGGTGACAATGGATTTTATCACCAAGTTACCCAAGACAAAGAAAGGAAACGATACTATTTGGGTGATAGTGGATAGACTGACTAAGTCAGCTCACTTCCTACCTATTAAGGAAATACATAGCTCAGATAAGTTAGCTCAGCTGTACGTGGACGAGATTGTATCTCTCCACGGGGTGCCAGTATCTATCATTTCTGATAGGGATACAAGGTATACATCGCACTTCTGGAAAAGTTTTCAGCAATCCCTAGACACTCGACTGAACTTCAGCACTGCTTATCATCCGTAAACGGATGGTCAAAGTGAGCGAACGATTCAAACACTGGAAGATATGTTAAGGGCTTGTGTTATTGACCTAGGTGGAAGTTGGGATGAACATCTTCCACTGATCGAGTTTTCATATAATAATAGCTATCACTCAAGTATCCAAGCTGTACCATTTGAAGCTTTGTATGGAAGGAAGTGCAGAACGCCCGTTTGCTGGGCAGAAGTTGGAGATGTCCAACTAACAGGACCCGATATAGTCCTGGAGACGACAGATAAGATTGTGCAGATAAGAGATCGTCTCAAGGCTGCCAGAGACAGGCAGAAAAGCTACGCAGACTTAAGGCGTAAACCTCTAAAGTTCGAGGTTGGTGACAAAGTGTTGCTTAAAGTATCACCCTGGAAGGGAGTGATGCGATTTGGTAAGAAAGGTAAGTTAAGCCCAAGGTATATAGGACCATTCGAGATCATCGAATGTGTCGGAACAGTGGCTTATAAGTTAAACTTGCCTGAAGAGCTCAGTGGTATTCACAATGTATTCCACATCTGCAATCTAAAGAAATGTCTAGCTGATGAATCACTAGTCATACCACATACAGATGTGCATATAGATGAGAGCCTAAAATTTGTGGAAAAACCTTTGTCGATCGAGGATCGACAGGTTAAGAAGCTTCGAAGGAAGCATGTGCCAATTGTCAAGGTTAAATCGGATGCCCGCAGAGGTCCCGAATATACGTGGGAGGTAGAGTCCACAATGAAAGAAAAGTACCCTCATTTGTTTTAGTAAATCTCGAGGTCGAGATTTCTTTTAAGGGGGTGAGGATGTAACACCTCGTAAATTTATGTCCAATAATGTATCGACATGTGGTATGAGCTTTAAACGTGTAAAAGATCACCTATGAAGGACTAAAGTTGACAAACAAAGAAAGTATGTGAATATAAGGGTTCAACGTGTCAACAATGGATAAATATACATTACATAACCCTACACGATGTTTATACTCTTAAACAGATGAATCATGGATCATACGAAGCTAATTGTGAGAGAAAGTGGGAAATTACAAACTACAAGGTTAAATGTGTCAACATGTTTAAAGTATACCTCTGAGTGACCTTCTAGCAAACCCAAAACTTTGTAATGATAAATTATACTCACTAGAATATGTGGTAAAAATTTCACCAAGTTTCGTTATCGTATGAGAAAGTTATGATAAAATTCGTATACGAAGGGTTAAAAGCGTCAACGTTGAAATTTATGACTTTTCGGGTGATCACAAAGTTAACCGAGGACTTAACGATGTTTGGTTATGTCATGGAGCCCTTAAAAGTCAAGTTAGAGGGCCAAAAGTGCAAGAAATAAACTCAAAACCACATTTAAAAGGACCAGGGGCTGAATTGCAATTAAGTAAACTTGTTTGGCCTGTTCTGCGACTTTTAGACACCCCGCGAGGGACCTTACGCAGCCCGCGAACAAGCGCCAGCGACAGAATTGTTTGGCAGCTGCCAGTTTCAGCTGTGTAACCACCTTTAGGACCTATAAACTGATACCAGGGGCTGCACAAACGGATTTACATGCAGTAGGGGCACCTGTAAACATCTGGTTGCAACCATAGACTTGCTTGGCACCTAATCAATTGAATTCACTATATAAGAAGAACACTTGTTGCAACTTTGGACATTCACTTGAAAACTCTCACAACTCAACTTCTGGAGATTTTTGGAGCTCAAGTTCACTTCCTAGGGATTCTTAGTCGTGCATAGGACCTCAGTAAGTGCTCTTACCCTTCCTTAATTCAGTTTTGCCTAGTTAATTTGCTTAAAGTCAAACCGTCGTAATTAAAGTTTGACTTCGTAATTAATCATAATTTGTCCAGTCAAATTTCAAATTGAAAGTACCTATGAGTTGGTAATTATGTGGGTAATAAACCCTTAAAAGGGTACCCTCTGATTCCCACTCTAACTAGGTCAATTGTCGGGTCAAAGTTAATCTTAAAAAGTCAACAGAAAACTTATTTTCAAATTAATGCATAATTAGCAATGTAGGAGCCATTCAACATGTTTTATCATTAATATAACTTGGTAATTAATGTAAGAACATGTCTAAACATGTTCAACCCGACAATTTTCAGTTTAGGCTCGGTTCGGAACCGAAAGTCGCATAAATTGACTTTTGCTTTGACTTTCAGTTCTGACCCAATGTAGCATGTTTTAGAAATGCCTTAGAGCCTTATTAAGACCAGGTTTCATGCTAGTATAACCCTCTGTGATTATACAACTTGGTTCATTAGTTATCCGATTCATATGCATGTTTCCGTTAAATGCTTAAATGTTGACCATTATGCCCATATGACCTTAAAACATGATTTTTAAAAATTTAAAAGAATAGAAACCGTAGTTACTGATTTATAAAGTTGTCCCTAAAATTTGACATCAATTTGAGGTCTAGATTAGGAGTTATGCTCATTAGCGTAAATGAAAAGCTTTTTATTAATTAAACGGCGTAATTAGCATATAGCCTATTTAAACACAATTTTTAATACCAAACTTTGTACCTACTAATATAAAATAATATTTTGGGATTTTTGAAGATTTTTATTTAATTTTAGGCTGAGCATAACATAGAGTTCTAAGCTTGATTCGGTAATTACCGGTTTTGCCCTTTTGGGCTATAAAATGAGTTTTACAAATTATTTTGATACCAAACATTTTTCTACTGATCTAATATGATAAATAAAAAATTTTGAGCCTTAAATAAAAATATCAGCTTTCCTTTAAAAGCCCGGAAATAGCTCAAAATCGCCTTTTTAAGCATTTTTAACGCATAGTATGTATCAAAACTATTTTAAACATATAAGGTTTGATGCCTACTGATATTTTCAGTAAATTTGTATATTTTAACAGTAAGCAAAAGTTTTAAACTCAGATTATCAGTTTTGACCTTTTAATCGTATGTGAAATTACCAAAATGCCCCTAAGGTGCATAGTTTGGTTATAAATGATAAATTTCACATATATGTAATACCCTACTGTTATAACTTATTAAATTAAGTATTTTTACTGATTATATCAGACCTGTAACTCAGATTATTATTTAAACTCTTTTATAACATTTCAAATGACCAAAATGCCCCTACGGGGCATAGTTTGAGTTTAAATTCGTTTTGGGCATAATAGAAGATATCTTACTGATGTCACAACATATTTAAGGCATATTAACTTAGGAAACCTGTATTTGACTCTTTTGGTTACCCGTTACGCATTATTCGTGTTCGGTGCGGTTTATGTAACTAGTTTGCATAAATTAGCCGAAACGGGTCAAACCTTATCATTTTTGTCTCAAAATCCAGAATGTGTTTAGTTTACCCATATTATACAAGTCTTCAAACTTGTCGGGTCTAAATCACATTCTATTCCGGTCTTCGCTTAATCGTGCGTTTGAACCGTATCTTCCTTTAAAACTAACCGGTCTAAGTTTAGGCTTAATTAAAGACCCGTTAGGAATCTAATAGGTTATTAAAAACCTTTGTTACAGAATAGGAGACCCGGTAAAAGCTACACACACTTGATATTTGTGATTATTACTTGCAAAGGTAAACACTTTTAACTTATTTTCCCTATACGGGCTTGGGGTACGGTATATAAAATACCGCTTGGTCGGGCATTGAATTTTTAATTGTATGAAGATTAATTTATTGAAATGTCCCGTTTAAATTGTTTTGTTTGCTTAAAGCCTTTGGGGGGTTAATGACCATGTCCCGGATATCCTTGGCATCATTTTACGAAATGGCCACGACCTAAGGAACGGGGTGTAGGCGTACACCCGACAGTGCATATATAAATAATAAGGTATAACCGCCGGTTTCGGGAATAACCCACCGCGGGACTATATCATGTGGTGTGTCTATTAATCTTTAAATCCGGGCTACTGAACGTATAACGAACATGTAATTCTTTTACAAGTTTATATATAAATAATTATCCCAAGTTATAAAATGTTTTGTGCCTTGTGCATTCAAATCAATTTTTCTAAACCTTTTCAAAATGAGTCAGTTAATTGTATTTACCAGTGTAAACTGACGTATTTTCCCAAAAAGGTTAAGTGCAGGTACTACTCGAAATAGGCTGGCCTCTCCTTAGCATCAATAAGAGTCTCGCAAGCTTGGATGCATATTAAGTCTGATGAACTATGTTTCCTTTTTATTTGATCCGCCTGTGGATCTGTTTCAACTATTTTGTGATACTTAATATTACAATTTATTCGGTTGAAATAAATCTATCTTCTGCTTCCGCTGTGCATTTAAAATTGTGTTGTTTGACTATGATGATATCAACTACGTCACGATACTCCCCATCGGTAATACGTGGAAATATCGGGGTGTGACACTTTGCATGTGTATGAAGAGGATTAAACCCCCGCCGTTGATATCCGGCGATTAATGGTCCTCGAAAAAAGAAGGGGCGCGTGATGATTAGCTAGGGGTGGACCCACATTCATAGCCCAAGAAGACCATCCCCATAAACAGTTATAACTCAGCCCCGGATCATGAGGTTTGGACCTCAGAACCAGGGACTAAAGATGACTTGACGACAGGCCAATAGGTTGCCCAATTTACCCGTCTTGGGCTCTCTTCATGTAGGCCCAATCGATAAGGCCCAAAAACGTTGATACTTGCCCATTAAGGTGTAACACCCCAAATCTCGTATGTTATATTATAATAATATGTTTGTGATGTTTAAGTAATAGACAAAAAGTAAGTATGGGTTAGTACCGTAAGAAAATAATGGTAAGTTTAAAATGTAGTTATGTAACTAAGTTAACCAAAAGAGAAGTGACCAAGTTAGTATGGGAAATAACAAAAGGAACACACTTTAAAAGACAAAGGGCTTAATGTGTAAATGTGGAATAAAGTTTAATAAAAAAATGGACAGTGCTTGGTTTTGGGTTATATACGATCGAGAGAGGGAGGGAGTCAGGAAGAACCAAACCCTAACAACATAGAATCCATCAAATTGAAAGGGAAATTTAAGGCTAATCGAATGCATGAACTAGGAATGTCGATCACTTAAGTGTCTCCAACATCAAATAAGTCGAAATTGTTGTTTTAGTGATGTTTGATTTAATGGGTCTTTGATAATTCGTGAATGTATGTAAGAATATTGATGGTAGAAGGTTACAATTAGTCCATAAGACTTGAATGAAGTATGAAATTCGGATTATATTGATGGTTTTCATGTAAACCTGTAGGATTATTTTGTGACCCGAACGAGTCGTTCAGAAGAGTTCTTAGACAGAATCAGAGGCGGAATTCGTTGATTCGGTCTTCGTTCAGCTTGTATAACACTAGAACATCATTAATCAGTCTTGTTTATTGATCAAATAACAGTTTACAGGCTAGAGACACTTCGACAGCACTTCGGCGTCGGAACCAAGAAGCATTCCAAACGAAATCAGAACAAGGGTATTTATAGGCATGTGATTTCGCTTGAACATGCTCAAGCGGAATCACTTTCAAGCGGAATTACCTTTCAAGCGAAATCAACAACTTGATTTCAAACGGAATTACCAGTTTGATTTCGTTTGAAATGACCTTGTGTCATTTCAAACGGAATTACCTATAATCACATTTCCTCGTTTTCCGTGCCCTGATCTATACAATCTAGTACAAGACTCGAACGAAGACGAAGTCGACAGACGTATGCACCAACAGACTCCCCCTCGGATGTTGACGAGTCTTCAGTGCGAGTCTTTAGCATGTCAACTCTTCGGTCTTGATCAATCTTCTCAACTTCAGAAACTTCTCCTGGCTTTCCATAGCAACAGGATCAAAAACCTAGCTTCTTTGTCTTCAGACTCCCCCTTTCACTCAGCTGGGATCGTAGTCTGGAATTCTTTATCTTGTAGCATAGAAACGAAAACCTGGAATTCAACATCAGGAATCGAAACTTTGCTTTGTTCAACATTTCCTGCACAAACTTTCTCATAACCACATAGGTTTTTACAAAAGTTACATCAAGTTCAAATTAATGATCTTGATTAACTAATTAAACTTTCTTTCTCAAAACAAATTTCTTCATTTAAACACACACTCCCAACCCTGTTCATCATGTTCAGCACTTGAAATTTTGAAATTCAGCTCTTCAACATTAGTTGTCGAAAATCTTTTTGAATTTTTCAAAATTTATGCTAAAACACTCTAAAATCTTTTTGGAACTTTTGTTTAAAAATGAAATGCAGTAAAGAAATATTTACAGACACTATTTTTGTGAGTTTGTGTAAGAAGATCATATCAGTTTATGTGACCAATCACTAGCACCGTTAAGCTTTAAACATTTTCAGTTTTAAACGATTCACATTGATTGACGATATATTTGTCCTCTTAAGCTCAATCTAAAAAATTTCGAAATGCTTACCGATACGTTAAGGTATATTAATTTTACACTAAGTTCTTATGGACCCCACGATCTCAGCATATCCCCTCATCATGCAATACACTAACTCAAGTAATGCCTTTAAACTTTTATCAACTGTGATTAGTGCGAAAACAACATAGAATGTTTAAACATTAACAATCAGGTCGATACTTTCGTATACGTAGAGAAAGTCCAATGTTTAAACAAAATAAGAAAAATAAAACCAAAGTTGAAATTGTTTAGGCTTTAACCACCAATTCGATACTCCCGTATACACAGAGGTGATCCAAAGCTTAAACGAAACACTAAAGAAAATAAAGCAGAATGTTTAGGCACTAACATCCAGGTCGATACTCACGTAAACGCAGAGGATGTCCAATGCTTAAACAAAATAAAGAAATAAAACAAGTTTAAATTTTCGCAAAAAGAAATACACAATCACAATGATTTTTCAGCAAAATTGTGAAAGTTCACAAATTTTAACCAGTTTTTATGCACTTTGCATTCATCGATTACTGAGTAGGCACACAATCTAGAAGGACAAAACTAAGTACTATGCTTTCGATCGAGTTTCCCACTAGAAATAGGCATTTTGCGTTATGTTTGTATCGTTTTCGCAAATCTACTAGTCTAGCTGAGCCTATCGTCACATCTTTAGTGAGACCGTTTATCACATTTTATCTTTCCATTTCTTTAGCATGTTGTGATAGTCTACTGATTTTCTATCATTTCCTCTTATACACAACAAAACTCATTTTTTCTTTTTCAATGTTTTTGACATTTTCAAATTTTCTAATTTTTTTAAAATTTTTACTCCCCCTAAAATCAAAATCTGTTTCAATTTTGATTTTCTGGGAAAATTTGAAAACAAACTGTACAAAAAAATGACAACATGATATCGAATCGCTTTAATTCGCCATTCACTTGGCATAAACAATCAGAACTCCCCCTGACAACAAACTATTTTCCCATTATGATTTCAAAACACTTAAGTTTGTTTTAATCAAAATGATTTTTCCGGAAAAAATTAGTTTTGTTGATTTCTCAAACCACTTGTAGGTTAGGGGTATCATCACATTGTTATTTCAATCTCATGTATGAATTTAACATTTCCCGATTATCACAACACAATCACTTGTAGAAAATCAAGTACAACTTAATGTCCCTGATTTACCACTTGTAAGTTGAAATATCACCAGAGTGAATTTCTCAAGAAAGATGCCAATTCCTGCTCCTCGTTTACCAACCTGGAAGCTCCGGCAAGTCAGGTTTTTCATTTAAACAGATCCACCCAAGCCTGACGAACCTTGGGTGTTTTTGAGTGATCGTCAAACTTTTCAATCTTTTGTTTTAAATTTCCGTTTGACAATGATGGAAAACTTGCATCATCAATTGTCTTAACGGAATTATCACTTTTTACCTCAACAGATGGCTCTTCTGGCTTTGACGAACCAGATTCATTGCCTGAACGTGGCTCCTTTGTTTCCGAAGAAACAAATTCATTGCCAGAAAGTGAAAATTCCACTTTCTTTGATTTGTTAATCTCGTGATTAACCATTTTTTCTTTCTTTAAAATCTCTTTCGTCCTCATATTTGTATCTGATGAATTCGTTTTGCTTGATTTGTCATTCTTTGGCGAGCAAGACGATTTATCAGAACTGCTATCTGATTTTCCAGTTGTATCCGAGGACAAAATCTTTTCCAGATACTCTCTTGCTTTCTTCCTTTTCTTCCTCAGTCTGTCTTTCTGCCCTTGTGAAAGCTTTACTTTCTTTTCTTGAACCTTCTGTTCTTTGGGCTTTTCTTCGACTTTGACTGGTTTCTTTACCATTTTCTGAGATTCAGCCCTCGATCTTCTCTTTGATCTCATTGGGCAATCTTTTGCAATATGGCCTTTGATTTGGCATTCAAAGCATCTTCTTGTCTCAAACCTCCAACTTTGGCAGTTAACAGCAATGTGTCCTTGAACACCATATGTGTAACACACTCTGTTATCGTACCATTCACCATTTTCACACCACACACTTAGATCATAACATTGTTTGGCTCTGTTGTAATCATTGCTCCTCTTGAAAACTGGATTTGGCTTTTGAGCACTGTGGTCAAACCTGCACCACTTATTACCAACAGTTTTTGAGTTTTGATTTTCCAATTTTTGTGATTTTTTATCACGGTTGGATGATTGAACTGATGACCTTTTATTTTCTTTTTGAAAACTTTTCAAATTTTTACCCTTTTGTTTTTGTTCCACATTCTTCTTCAAAGGTTTTTGCGTTGAGCATTCGCATTTTTCAGTAGACTGTAAAACAATTTCTTGAAATTTTTCTTTTAATTTCAGAAACAATTTCTTTTTCTCCTTTTCATCATCAGTTTTATCATCACAATCTTCAATTTTGACTTTGTCAAAATTTGTGACATCGTCACTTATTGGAACAGAATTGATCGGTTTTGGACAAATATAATCTGGTATTGATGACAAAGTCTCAAAACCTTTCAATTTATTCTCTAACTCCTTGATTTTATTTATAGCAATTTCAGCTTCATTTTCAAGCCGAATGATTTTGAGGATATGAGAATTTATTGCAATCTGTTTTTCAATATTATTTTTAAAATCTTTATTTTACTTTGAAAATCTTTTTCAATTTTTAATTTTTCATTTTCAAACATTTTTATTTTATTTTCAAAATCTTTTTCTTTTTCTTTCAAAATTTTATTTTCCAATGTCAAACTCTCAATATCTTTCAAGAGTTTAACATTATCTGATTTTGATTTTTCACAAATTGAGCACATCTCAAGAATCTGTTTATCATCAGCTTTCTTTTCAACCTTCAAAGCTGGAATTTTTTCAATCTGTTTCTTCTCAACTTGAACACTTTCATCATCACTCTCTTCATCTGATGAATGATCAAAGATAGATGCATTTGCTTCAATCTCTTTCTTTGATACTGGCTCAGAATTCGAAGATACAAGTTTCTCAGATTCTTCTTCTTTCTTTGGAATTTCTTTTGTCTTCGTCCTGAATGTACCTGCACAAAAAATTTTAACGAAATCAAGATGATTCATATTTTCGTCAATATAACAACCCCTCTTAATGTCATATTTCATGACATTTTTTGCTGCAAGACATACATAAACTCTTCTATCTATTTCAACAATTACATCCAAACTCATATTATCTAGATTTCCTTTTATTTTATCCATTTATGAGTTTGATTAACACAAGAACTCAAAAAGTTTGAGTTTACATATAACTTATAAGGGTTTTACGAAAGGAGCCCAATAGATAAAGTACTTTGTTATCAAGTATAAACGTAATTTGCTTTGGATATCATCTTAAGGATACTAAAGATATCGATCTTTATACAAACATTATTTTAAAATTATTATTTAATTGCCGTTCAAAAGAAAAGTTATGGCAATAATAACAAGGTAATACATTTTCTTTTGTCTTGTAAATCCTTGGTCGGTCCCAGATTAAAAAAAAATTATAAAAAATATACTAACTTTTCGAAAAAAAAGGTTGTTTTAAAGTCTAAATACGTGTCTCGTGCGGTGTGTTAGCAACCTGTAAAGTCATTTTGAAGAAGTATATTATTTGGAACATATTTCCCCGCATAACAAAATAATTGATGGGTTTAAACTTTAGTAGAAATTCTCCTATATATTCTCCTATATATTAATAACACTAGTGGGAAACCCGCGCGTTACGGCGGAGTCGATAATTTACATCATTATACTCGTCTATTAGTTTATAAATTGTTCCGCTTTATGTTAGGTTATGAATGACAATCACAACATCGATAATGTACATCATTATACCCTATCCGAACCCGAAAATTTACACGAACCCAAACTCGACCCGAACCCGAAAATCGTATCATACATTTGAACCCGAACACAAACCGAGATTTCGTGGGTTGATCCGAACACGACCCATTCAACCCAGTGGGTGGTCATCTGCAGTAAAATAAACAAAAAATTACATCATAAATCCAAGAGTAAATAGCCATAAGCGTCTATTACGCGTTTTTTACTCTAGTTACGTGTATCCGGGCTGGGACACGTGCGTAACCCAGCCTGGTAAGCACTGAAGCAGCACTCGACACGAAACCGGCTTTACACGAGTAAGCAGTGCCAGATACATGTGTTTAATGCCTGTTACGCGCATTTCGGCGTCGTTTCATGCGTTTAGGTGTCGGTTATGCGCGCAGTGTTGGTTACGTGTTATTAAATGCAGGTTAGGCGTACCGGGGCGGGTAAACTGACTACTAAACAATATCTACCTACAATTTTACTATTATACCCTTTTAACACAAACATCTTAACCTTATGTAAACACACTTTAAAATCCAAGAAAAACGCCCCGGGGGGCGCGACTCGGGCGTTGTTTTGCGTTTTCGGGCAAAAAACACCCCGTTTTGCTACGACTACGCTTGGTCTTAAAAGCTTTGCCTTTGCGAATGGGTCACAACCACCACCCCTTTGGTTTATGATATGGCTTTATTTAGAAAATAATAATGTATATACAACTTTTGAGTTAAAAAGTAATAATAACAGAGGTAAATGTAATGAAAAAACATTAATAGTAAACTACCCCTTCCACTCTCTTGGTCCGTCCTATACTTCTCTCTCTATGTATTTAGAATTTTAAAGAACAATATAATTTTGAAAAACAATTACCTAAGATTTGGTAGAATCACCAGATATCTCAATAAGTCTTTACTAAATCTCCCACTACTCAAATCTTGCTAAATCACCAAATATCAATCCAAGATGAACATAGTACTATAAAACAAATTCAACTTACAATTCAGCAATGTGACAAGAAATAAATAAAATATTCAAGACATCAAAAGGAATACCAAAAGCATATGAACAGCATCAGCAGCTCATTATTTAAGTTAGCCTGTATAAAAAATAGTTAGCCTTCCTTTAATCATATTACCCCCTTTTAGTTGTATAAAAATGAAGACACAAAGCATCAGCTACATTTTAAGTTAGCCTTCATTTTGTTTTTAACTGTGGTTACACAAACTGCAGGACGGGTCAGTTTCAGCGAACCCGTTTAGGTTAAAAACTAAAAGGGGGGTAAATGAAGACACAAAGCATCAGCATCAGCTACATTTTACCTGTATAAAAATGAAGACACAAAGCATCAGCTGCATCACAGTTGCTCATTATTTAAGTTAGCCTTCCTTTCAGCCGCTATAACTCATCAACTGAGTCACTGCAACATTGTAATTCAGGTTAGGTGTTTAAAAACTTGAAAGCAAAATTTAACTAAAGTTTTCGAATATGTGCCGTGGCCAGGTAATAAACCTCTAGATAAATGAGTTGATGCCTTCAATGCTGAGAAAGAGTAATTATACTGTTGGCTTGACCCATAATGGTTTTATCCAAATTAAAAAAAAAACTGTTTGTTTTGACCCATTACCCGGCACACTAACTCAGAGGGGTGTATTTAAGCACCTTCTATATTCAACTTATATATTACTTTCATAAAATAAACATGGCATTATTTTTAGCAAGCTCTAGAAAAAAACTGCCCAATTTTTTCAGCTCTAGCAGTGTCTTTTGCATAATCTTTTGGGTTAGTTCCTCCTTATTTCTCAAACAAGAGTGATACATAGGCTCCCATCGGAATATTTGACATCTGCCCATATTTTTGTTGCCAAATGAAAGAAGTACCTAATTTGATTCCACAACGAATTTGTTCAACCAACCACACATTCAGTCACCTCCACTTGAATCTAGGAACTAATTAAAGTAATAAGCCTCATCATCTGCAAAAATGTAAAATAAGATTTAAAACAAAAATCAAGAGCTACATCCTCACACCCCAAAAATCAAGAGAGATCATAAACTTTATTCTATTTTTTAAGTTTTCACTGAAAATATGAGAAGAGTCATAAGGTGGCTGATGGTTGGAGAAGGAAATGGAACTGAATTTTCATTATTATAGCTCACCATACAAGAAAAAACATGATGGAATGCAAGAACGACAATACATTATGTTATCATTCACCAATCACATTCTGAATGAAAACAATGATAGTTTTCATATGCAACCCAATTTTAGAAAGTAAACAAATATAAATTGGTTGATAAAACATTGGTTCGGTGTCTGCTAATATCTTTATTTATCTTCCGGTATGCAAATCGATACAACAATATGCTTCCCCATGTCAAACGCTGCCGACCTACCATCATCAACATATAGAAATATCAGCCACAATTAGCCAAAACACAAGACATCTAGAGCATTAAAAATGGATAATCCAACATGTAACTTGAAACATCTTACCTGAATAACTCGCAGTCGCCAATTAGCCAAAACACAAGACATCTAGAGCATTAAAAATGGATAATCCAACATGTAACTTGAAACATCTTACCTGAATAACTCGCAGTCGCCGGTACCCTGTCCGCCATTGGCCGGAGGCGGCGGCTAGGGCTTCTATCATCTCCCTTCGTCTGATATCATCGTGGTCATACCAATATAAAGAAGCAGAAGATTAAATGGATTGGATTTAATGGGTGGCGGTTGATGTCTCACTTGCTTCCGGTTTGCGTCGTAGGGTTAAAGGGAGGAAGATGATGCGCCAGATGAAGAAAGAAACGGACTCTGGATGTTAAATACTGATTGCTAGAAACGGATGGGACAATTGAAGCAAAAACAGTTGAATTGCATTGATGGCTGAATTGTTCCAAGAAACTGAATGATACATCGAACAATCATTAAAACTTCATTGAAGAAGGGCAAATTTGGGAGGGAAGGAAGAAAATTAGGGAAATAAGCAATGACGTTTCAGCTGACGTCTTAAAAAATGTGGCGGAAATTACAATTTTGGACATGGGAAATGCTTATATATAGTATATAGATAGATAATGAAATGAACAGTATAATATAATATAATAAAATACTATATACAGTTTTTTTTATGGTTTTATTATCTTAATATTATAATAGTTGTTATCTCCTGTGCTTTTTAAGTCTGATAAGCTTGGTGTTAACCGGTACTTGTATCGAAAATACCGGTTCGTCATCGGTAGATGAAGGTAAAAACCAGCACCAGCCTGGTACATAAAACGCCAAAAGTCGGTACCGGATTGAGTTTGATAAACTTTTATTTCGAGAAATTTGGTACTGCTACCCAGTACCATTTGCTCATCCCTGATCACGGGTACCGTACAAACACCAACGGTATCGTACAACTTTTTTTTAGTTTCAGGGGTAGGGATGAGCTCGGTGTCAACTGATACCGAATCGGTATTGGTACCGAAAATACCGGTTACGATGTCGGTATATGAAGGTAAAAACCGATAGCGAACCGGTACCAGGAACGGCAAACGTCAGTACCGAACTGGTACTTAGGATCTTTCGGTTCAGGAAATTCGGTACCGGTACCCATTACTATTTGCACATCTCTGACTACGGGCTTCTACCGAACAACATCATTACCATATAACTTTTTAGTTGATTTTCTTTCGGTTATTTTTTAGTGTTTTTTTCTACATTTTCTTTTTATTCTTGTCAGCGATTCCGTGTGCAACGCGCTCGTAGTGATTTCAAACATATATAAACACAGACTAAATAACAAAAGAAGTTCGTTGTAACGCGGCGACGGTTTTTATAACCAGTAAAGTTAAAATGATAAAGCATAAAAGTCAAAAATGTGGCTAAAAAGCCATAGTGTGTACACATATAAGACATACACATCTTGTATCAACTTTATCCAATAAGATTGGAAGTTTTCTTTCATTTTATATACGCTAATAAATCCAATAAGATTGGAAGTTCTCTTTCATTTTACATACACTAATAATTTACATAAAACGCTCCATTAAATTTATAAAAGATGGTTTTAACTTCTTAGAAAATAGTCATTGTGGTATTTACTTTGTTAGTGTTTTGGTTTTATGTTATTAAATAATATAATCACACAATCATATCTTTATTCATCTATGAAAATCTTTTTAACATACATAATAATAAACTGATGGAATAAACTTTGATCATAGTAGTATTTTTTTTAATTAATCCCTTAATCAATCTGCTTATTTGCAACAAAATGTCAAAGGAACAAATTTGACCATTATGTAAATCCAACTTGTATTTTTTTATGCAACTTGTATTTTTTTAACATTGAATGTATCGTTCGTATATCATAACTCATAGATTAATTCAAGTAGTTTAGTACTTCGTTCATAATATCCTAATGTTTTCCACTGTGTTTACAGGCATCTCTACGTGATGCCTACAACCTACAGAGTATGTTCTAGTGCGTGGTTAAGTCTCATTGTATCCATTGTATATTTAATGATCTAAATCTAAATACTTGCAAGTGAGAAGATTAAAATTCAAGTTTTAACATATAAGCTAATTAGATATATACAACTCTTAACATACAAGCTAATTAGATATATACAACTTAAGATTTAGCTAGTTTAGGAGAATCAACTCATGAACTCTAGCATTAAATACGTGAATGAACACAACAAATTTTGTAGTATTTTAGTGGAATTTTGGATTTCAAAAATTCCAACACGGTTCATTGAGTACCACACATTTTGTAGTATTTTAGTGGAATTTTGGATTTCAAAAATTCCAACACGGTTCATTGAGTACCACACAATTTGTAGTATTTTAGTGGAATTTTGGGTTTTAATGCAGAACTGAACTGGTATTCCAACAGCAATGGAAACCAGAAAACGCAGAAGCTGGAGAGGAAACTCGAACACACAGGTGGGAGGAGAGAAGGCTGCGAAAATATTAGTATGGAATGAGTAGCAAGAGGCTTTTATTTATAGGTTGTGATCCTACCAAAGAATGAGAAAAACGGGGAGTGGGATAACCATCCATAACCAATTCGAATTAGAGTTCTCGGTCAAGTCTGTCAAGAGGTCCCTCTATTCGGACATTGGGGGCTTTACTGGTTTTGTTATGGAGTGGATAAAATGGGTTCCGGCTAAAGTTAACATTCATTCGTGGAGGATGGAGCTTAACAGGATTCCGACAAGGGAGGTTTTGAAGAAGAGAAACATTCTGGCTGGCGATTCGTTTTGTCCATTCTGTGGATCGGATGAAGAGTCTATCGATCACCTATTTATTGCTTGCTTTGTTGCGGCAAATGTTTGGAACGGTATTAGCACTTGGTGTAACATTCCGCATATCTTCGCTTTTTCTATTCAAGATCTTCTTGAGGTGCACAAATCCATCGGGGCTTCGGAGAAAAAGAAGGAAGCGATTCAAGGTATAGTGAGGATTGTGTGTTGGAGCATTTGGAAAGCCAGGAATAATTTTAATTTTTCTAACATTCCTTTCAGGATAGAAAAAATTATTAGCAAAGTTAAGGCGTTGGGTTTTTTTTTGTTTGCGAATAGATCAAAGTATAGAGATATAGGTTGGGTAGAGTGGAACTCTTTTGTTAATATGTAACTTGTAAGTTTTAGTTGTCTGGTTGTTTTGGTTGGCCCGGTTTGGGTCGGTCTGTTTGTGAATGAAGTTAACTTTCAAAAAAAAAAAAATCAACGGTTCATTGAGTACAAGACATTTTTGTAGTATTTTAGTGGAATTTTGGATTTGAATAATCTCAACTATTCGTCGTTGGCCCTCAACAGTCTCAACTTCAAAAATAACCACTGGCACTCCCCAACTATTAACATATTGGCATCCAATGGACTGTAACTAACAGAACCCTAACGTCGTTAGTCTCCGATCGGAGACTAACGGTGTTAGGGTTCTCTTAGTCAGGGTCCATTAGAGACAAATATGTTAATAGTTAGAAGTGTTAGTAGTTATTTTTGAAGTTAGCATTGTTGGCTTATTAGGTGCTCTCTAATATTTTAGAACTTTAAAACTTATATGGGACATCTATGATCTAACTAAAGCCTTATAACTTATTTTGGGCCCAAATAAACATATATTGATCCATAATTGATAATCCAACCTTACTGGGTCATCTATAATCCATTATTATCAAGAATGTTAAGAAAGCTTAACGAATCATTGGTTAGATATTATGGTATGTCATTCAGTTATTCAAATACTATATTTTTGTTATGTTTATTGCTATAATAACGTTAATCGTCATTTGAAAAAAAAAACAGTTTATATAATTCGCTTGGTTTAATTATCACACAAAAGCGACAAAATTTAAAAGTGAGGCGCAAAAGCGGGGGCTTTTCGTACCCTAGGAACAAGACGATTATATATATATTTTTATATATATCTCACAGGTTTTTAGCACCCTACCAAAAATATAGCTAGAAATTAGGTTTTTATATGTTTACCTACATTTACAAGCAAAAAAAAAAAAAACAAGGTAAAATATGTTGTTGCATAAAAATACCCTGGTTATAAGTGGCGCGCGGCCAAAAAACATTAAGAAAAAACCCCCAAAATATGCGCCTTTTTGACGCTTCTGGGCCTTACTCTAGGTGATGAGTGAAAAAGCGATGGACCTTGAGCCTTGATGCGTGCTTTTTAAAACTAATATAATTTGTTAGGCCTAAGGGCCTATTTTCCGGCTCGTATTAGGCACTTGAATCCTGCTCTGTTCAAATTCTTGTAAATGCAAGATTAGGTGTAAAAAATGTTCAAAAAAGTCAAGACTAAGAGAGTTGCGACTTCAAAGTTGTGCAACGCCACAATTTTATTTCTAAATAATTAGATTTGTGTTTGGGTTTTTTTTTTAATTTTGTATGTGAGATTCTTATTGTTTAATAATTGGAATAATGGATTTTAATAATCCTAACTATTAGCCGTTGGCCGGCAACGGTACCAACTTCAAAAATAACTGGTGGTGATCCCATCTTTTCACATATTGTAAACCAATGGACCTTTACTAACAGAACATTAATTTCTTTTTGTCCTCTTTTCCTTTTCTGTTAGCAAAGGTTCATTGGTTTACAATATGTGAAAAGGTGGGACCACCACTGGTTATTTTTGAAGTTGGGACCGTTGCCGGCCAACGGCTAATAGTTGCGATTACTAAAATCCATTATTCCAAAGATATTCATGGTTATATATGTGCCTTAGTAGTACTGTGGCAGGAAGAAGATCACTTTGTCTTGAAGTGGTTTAGTGGTAATAGTTCATGCTTCTTCATTGAGTCTCCAACTCGAGCTGGAGACAATCAAATGACCGTTAGAAGGGCTTTAGAAGTTGAGGCCTCCTGAATCCACTTTCTAAATTCTAGCAATCGAGTCAGTATATTTGTGTGTATCATAAATATAAACATGTATTTGATAATTAAATGACCGTTAGAAGGGCTCTTAGAGGTTGAGGCCTCATGAAACTGTTGGTTCAGTTCTGTTTATACATGAGGGAAAACATTAAAACATACCTGTTACAGCAGACAGTGCAGTGGAGAATCCAGTAATGGAGTTCGACATGCTTGTCATCGTGATCTGGTTCCTCCTTAGGGTGCTGACTGATGATGGGGACTTAGAAAACCGAAAAGGGATATCGGCTATGGGAGAGGAGGTCGAAAGTGATGTTATGACTAATGGGGTGTTTCTAATGTGTAATTGTCTAACCCCTTAACCTCCACATAATTCTCCTTATATAAGCACCCAGGAGGAAACCTAATTAGTTAATAAGGGTAATATGGTCCATCAACAATTACCAACTAATTATTTAATAGGTTATTATATATTTTGATCTATATTATGTAAATGATTATAATGGCTATAGATTAAATATTAATACATAATATATTTAATCTTACATTCTCCCACTTAGCCGAGTAATCATTTACTATGAGTATTAGATAAGCCTGATCAGGAGTTAACACTCATTTTAGCCTTAAACAAGTACTATAGCAGAGAAATACAGCCGTTGAATCATTATGCGACTTAGGACCCCCATTAATCATACTATAGCCTTAATTTAAAACCTAATCGTTATGATCAAAATACGCATAAGCCCTTTGTTTGATTTGTAACTTTATTTGTCTATATGCCATTATACCGGTTGAACATATTCTAAGAGACATACAAAATCAAACTGAGGAAATTTCATTAACATAAAACATAAGCTAGTACAATATGCTCAAATAAGGTCTTTACTAAATCCCATATTCCGAACATGTTCTTCATAAACCTTAGGAGGGAGACCTTTAGTCATCAGATCCGCAAGCATATCTTTAGTACTAATATACTCGATACAAAGATTATTTTCCTCAACTCGTTCTCGTACGAACAGATATTTTGTATCGAGATATAAACCAGCTCCAGTCGAACTGTTACTGTTCGAGAAACTAACGGCAGCTGAATTATCACAATAAAGCTTCAATGGTCTAGAAATGGAATTAACAATTTTGAGTCCAGTGATCAGATTTCTAAGCAACATTCCATGACAGGTTGCGTTATAAACAGCAATGTACTCTGCCATCATTGTGGAAGTTGTGGTCAACTGTTGTTTATGACTCTTCCATGAGATAGGGCCGCCTGCTAACATAAAGATATAGCCCGAAGTGGATTTCTTGTCATCTTTGCATTTTGCAAAGTCAGAATCAGAATAGCCCACCACTTCTAAATGATCACTTCTTCTATAAGTCAATTTATAGTCTTTCGTCCCTTGCAGATATCGAAGTACCTTCTTAGCTGCTTTCCAGTGATCTAGGCCAGGATTAGTCTGATAACGGCCTAGCATTCCAGCAATATAAGCGATATCTGGGCGAGTACAGACTTGAGCATACATCAAGCTCCCGACTACTGACGCGTAAGGTATCTGGCTCATTTGCTCCTTCTCAACCTCTGTTGTCGGACACTGGAAAGAACCGAAAACATCTCCTTTAACTACTGGAGCGACGGAGGGTTTGCACTGTTGCATGTTGTAACGTGTAAGGACACGATCTATGTAAGCCCTTTGGGACAATCCTAAGATCCCTTTGTGTCTATCTCGGTGAATTTCGATGCCAATGACGTAAGAAGCATCTCCAAGATCCTTCATGTCGAAGTTATGCGAGAGTAACCGCTTCGACTCATGCAACATGTCTAAACTATTACTTGCCAATAGAATGTCATCTACGTAAAGGACAAGAATAGTAAAGTTGCTCCCACTCATCTTGAGGTAGGTGCATTGATCCACTTGATTCTTCATAAAACCTTGTTTCTTCATGACTTCATCAAACTTGAGGTACCATTGACGTGATGCTTGTTTTAACCCGTAAATGGATTTCTTCAACTTACAGACTAGATGCTCCTCACCTTCAGGTTTAAAGCCTTCAGGTTGTTTCATGTAAACATCTTCGTCCAAATCTCCGTTAAGGAAAGCGGTTTTAACGTCCATCTGATGTAACTCCAAATCAAAATGAGCTACTAAGGCCATGACGATCCTTAATGAATCTTTACGAGAGACAGGTGAAAACGTCTCTTGATAATCAATTCCCTCTTTCTGAGTGTAGCCCTTTGCAACCAATCTCGCTTTGTAGCGTTCAACGTTCCCATTCGGATCCAGTTTTGTTTTGAATACCCATTTACATCCTACGGGTTTGGCTCCGTTGGGTAATTCTACCAAATCCCAAACGTCATTTTTCTTCATGGATTCAAGCTCTTCAATCATTGCTTTATTCCATTCAGAAGATTGATCACTGCTAATGGCTTCATTGTAAGAGATAGGATCATTAAGCTTTCCGGGATCCATTTCTGTCAGGAAGGTAACATAATCATCCCAATTAGTAGGCCTTCTTTGCCTAGATGACCTCCTGAGTGGATTATCGGGTTCAGCGTTGTCTTGGTTTTGAGCGTTTGATGTGCCTTCGTCATGAGGTATAATGGGTTTTGATTGTAGAGGTGAATTTGCAGTTGGTGCAGTAGCTTCAGGTGTAGTAGTTGCATTGGGTACAAGAGGAGTAATCGGAGTAATGGTAAGCGACGAGTCTCTCCCCCCCGCGTCTTGTACTTCTTGCAATTCTTCGTAAGGGTTGGTACTGCTCCCACTGACCTTGAAATCCTCCAGGAACGCGGCACGCTTGGTTTCAACAATACGGGTGACATGGGAAGGACAATAGAAACGATAACCCTTAGAGTTCTTAGGATACCCGATAAAGAAACAGGTAACTGTTTTAGGGTCAAGTTTCCTTAGGAAAGGATTGTAAAGTTTTGCTTCAGCAATGCAGCCCCATACTTTCATATATTTAAGACTCGGTTTCCTTCCTGTCCAAAGTTCATAAGGAGTTTTAGGGACAGACTTAGAAGGAACTCTATTGAGTATATGAACAGCTGCTTTTAACGCTTCAGTCCAGAGGAATAATGGTAAATTAGTGTTGGCTAACATACTGCGCACCATGTTCATAAGGGTACGGTTTCTTCTTTCAGCGACACCGTTCTGCTGAGGTGTACCAGGCATGGTGTATTGGTTCACAATCCCCTGGCCCTTACAAAACTCATAAAATGGACCAGGAGCTTGACCCACATCAGTATGTCTTCCATAATATTCACCGCCTCTATCTGATCTCACAACTTTAATCTGACGATCTAATTGCTTTTCAACTTCAGCCTTATAATCTTTAAAAGTTGTTAGAGATTCAGATTTTTCCTTAATTAAATACAAGTACATGTAACGAGAATAATCATCAATAAAAGTGATAAATGAAGTATGTCCTGTTATGCCAGCGATTTGGTAGGGACCACTAATGTCAGTGTGAATGAGTTCTAATAAATTAGAGCTCCTAGTGGCACCTTTCTTATTCGCTAATGTCATTTTACCTTTAAGACATTTGACACATGTTCCAAAATCAGAGAAATCGAGAGGAGGTAAGACTTCATCCTTTACGAGACGAATTAATCGTTCTCTTGAGATGTGGCCTAAACGCTGATGCCACAACATGGATGAAGTTTCTAAGTCTCGTTTCTCTTCCATCTTTGTGAGTGATTCATTAATGTTATATGACAACAAAGATTTGGAAAAGTTATCTTCTAGTTCTAATCTATAGAGACCACCATCCAGAATACCAGTACCATAAAGAACAGAATCATAAAGGATAGAGAGTTTGCGATGACCATGGGAAACAATAAAACCGTCCATGTCTAACTTTGGTCCTGATACAAGGTTCCGAGTTACCTCAGGAACATATAAGGTATCATAAAGTTTAATACATAAACCAGTTTTCATAACTAATTGTAATGTTCCAATGGCCTTCACTTCTAATTCTCGATCATCCCCAACCTTAAGCGTTCTTTGGTTTCTTTCCAGCTTCCGGATTGAAAGGAATCCCTGAGTTGAATTGGTAACATGAACCATAGAACCAGAATCAAACCACCAAGAATTAGCAGGAACACTTAAATTATAGGACTCAAGTATCATAAAATAATCGTTACCTTTCTTAGCCAGCCACTCCTTAAAGTCAGGGCATTCCTTCTGCATGTGTCCTGTCTTTTTACAGAATTTGCAGCGGATACTGCCTAAGGAGTTCTTAGAGCTGGAAGGTGAACTTGTATTAGGATTAGGATTAGGCCTTTGGACTTTTGAAGCATCCTTCCTCTGATAATTGTTCTTCCTTTTCTTAGAATTGGAGGTAGTGAAGTTTGCAACATCAGTAGTGCGATCCATCCTCATACGCTCTTCCTCCTATACGCACATGGCGACCAGCTTACTCATCGTCCATTTGTCCTTCTGAGTGTTGTAATTGATCTTGAATGCTTCAAAGGACGAAGGAAGCGAAGTAATGATGAAATGAACAAGAAAACCATCACTGATTTCCATTTCCAGCCCCTTCAGCTTATTGGCCATGTCATTCATCATCATGATGTGCTCGCGAATGCCGCTCCTCCCATCATACTTAGTTGTCACCAGCTTGAGAATAAGAGTACTAGCGTGTGCTTTAGACGTCCCTTTGAATTGCGCCTCCACATGTTCCAAGTAGGTTTTAGCATCTTCAGAATCAGGAATGGCTCCCCTGATTACATTGCTTATGGACTGCTTCATAAACATGAGAGACATGCGGTTACACCTAGTCCACTTGTCATGAGTTAACTGCTCAGCAGCAGTACTTTGAGTGGTAAGGTCCGCTGGCTTATTCTCTCTTAGAGCATAATCAAAGTCCAGCAGCCCAAGAGCAAGCATGAGAGCATCCTTCCATGCAGCAAAGTTATCACCAGTCAAAGGTGGAATCCCGCAATTGGGCGCTGATAGTGGAAATAAGATGAGTAAGTTATGATACTAAGGAAGAAGTCCTAATGTGATCTAAGGGCACGTTAAACTAAGGCAGGCATAAATAATGACCATTTTACATTATGAAGCTGTGATATTGTCTATTACTAACATCAAAATAATAGACTTAGCTAAATGTGTTGGGTTTGTTTTTATAGAGAATAAATGGGCCAACTCTCATGGACCAAAATGTAACGGGCCTAACTCTTAGCCCGTCTAGTCCTCTACATTAAAGTATAAAAACTTATATAATCATTATGTTAAAATAACTAGTATTTTACCTGCGGGTCTGTTATGTTTTCGTAAAGTATCATAATTAAAAGATAAGATAGTTGATCTTATGTTAAGTGTAAGGATCGAATACAATTGGGTATTAATATACAAAATAGTCGTAACATAAGAAGTGGAGGGAATTTATTTTTCTGAATTTTTTCCATCTACTTAAGCACAATGTTTACTTGCAAAAAAATCATGTATTTACTCTAGTAGAGTAATGAGCGGGGCTACAACAATTATGAACATGAGAGGCCACACTTTTTTAGTTACCTAGAGGAATATGATGATTATTACCACGAATACCCTCAACCAACATACGAGGAGCTTTAAGATTCATTGCGCTCAATGGTCGATACAGTTATGAACATGATAGTTGAGATGAAAAAGCAAGGCGAACAAAGAGACAAATCACTCGAGGCATTGGTTAAGCAGGTTGGTCACGTCACCCAAAATAGCTTTTAAAGCAGTCTGGTCCACCGTGAAAGCATTATTCCCCAAACCCATAAGAAAGGAAACCTCTGTTAGATCAACACATGATATTTTTCCTCCTATCCATCCGAAGACCAAAATGTTAGCCTGTCTGAGTGTTATCTTCCTTCTAATAGGTTAGTTAAGAAATTTACCGATGCCTCTGTCTTAGTAGGAAATCTTTGCACGCCTGAATATGTCAAAAAAATGTATTTAACCAAATCGTGTAGGTACTTGAACATCAGGAGCCCTCTACAAGGTACAGCATGCTCCCCAAAGGGGTCCAAATACGCCTTACCAGAAACAAGCATATCTCATCAACTGAAAATAAAGGAATCATGTGGCGAAACTAGGAATGGTATGATACTCCAACGTCGAAATATGTTGACCTAGCCCAATCATAGGGATAGCGAGAAAAAAATATTGAGCACGTAATGTTCGTAAACACTCAAAAATGGCTTTTTATCTAATGGTCATGTTAAACTATATTTACAAGTCATGGGTAATAATGGCTAATAAAGAATTTCATTATTGGAAAGAAACGAGTTTTTAAAACCCACGCGTTGCGGCGGAACCATTAAACCGAAAAAAATAAGAGTAAAAATGTTGAACCACGTGCGTGCGTTGTAGAGTGTTAACTCTTCAAATTTAGACCGAAACGTAAAATATTACCGTGAAAAGAATAAGTAAGTCAAAACGATAACAAAGCCGAAGTAAAAAAAAAATCAATACAATAATATAATATAACATAATATAATATCGGTCAATATGGTTCAGTTCGTTACGGTGCTGACATTCGTTATAGCAACAAATACATACATATATAATCCGATACTTAGACTCGCAAGTCTACTCAAGCTCGATAAAAGAAGACCCGGATCAGACTTGTTTATCAAATGGGTGTATTTTAAAGTTGAGCTTGTTTATGCTTGGTTAGCTTAATTTATACCCTCTTAATTCCTAATAGTCTATAGATCTTCAATTTTTATAATGAAAAGAACAATAAAATCAAAGTGATGTATATAATTATATTTATTTTTAGTAGAGTTAACTTTTGTTTTGCTCCCTGTGGTTTGAGAAAAGAATTATTTTCAAACAGTACACTGTGATTTGAAAAAGAACAATAAAATCAAAGTGATGTATATAATTATATTTATTTTTAGTAGAGTTAACTTTTGTTTTGCTCCCTGTGGTTTGAGAAAAGACTTATTTTCAAACAGTACACTTTGATTTGAGCCGACTATAGGGTTCCCGGTTTGGGGGCCTTACAAGTTAGTATCAGAGCAGTAGTTTAAGAGAAATAGGCATTCTTGAATGCCTAAACTTAAACTGTAATGGGATCAAAGTAACGAATGCCACCATGAGTAACCACAAGCCAAGAGGTATGTTTTAAGTGTTGTGTTCATTTATTGATGTTTCTATGTGTTGTGTGTTTTCATACTTGAAAGGCAAAACACCAGTGTGACTGTGACGGGAAATGTTTAGAACGTATGTAGTGACACGGACAATCGATAGCACTTAATCAATGTTGTTGGTAGCCTATTGTTACTTCCTATGTTCTAAATGATTACCTGAAATGAATCGTGCGAATGTTTTGCCTTGGGTGGGTGGTTAATCACCAGTTGATGGTTGGATTATGCCTTGAAACAAGATTGCATTGTATTATCGCCTATTAATTAATGATGGAGTCGTTTATGAGTCTGGCTAGATGCATTTTGTGATTTAATTTTCGATGCGTACATTATGGTTGTGTTGGATTTTGTGTAGTCATATGTGCCCACGTGGAAATACTTTAATGGAATAATTTGTATTAGTATAATCCTTAATATGGTTTAACGGTCATTGTCGACCAATTTATGTGAATAGACTAGTATAGACATAACGTGTAATTTGTTTGTACTGATGTAGTAGCCTATTCGGCTAATTGAAATAAATTAGTTTATAGGACACAACTGGAATGAGTTAGCCTATTTAGCATGACTGAATTAGCCTACTCGTCACAACTTGAATGGAGTGGTGATGATCACTCGTGAGATATACATATTCTCAAAGTATATGATGTTTATAGTGATGTTATATGAGCGGTTACTTTAACGTAACCTATAGAAACTGTGTAGACATGTCTAGCCTCAGTATGTAGTCTAGTATGATAATTGGTACGACCCAAAAAGGGTACGATGGTGTGAGCCCTTATATGGGTACAATGGTGGCAAGTAGTAACAACCTAAAACGAGGAATACATGTTTACTCAGGTTTGGAATTAGAATGAATGACGTACGAGGTTGGTAACTGCGGTTACCACTTAGCAAGTGCTATGCATTTCACTACAAAGTGTTGTAGAGGTATGGTATACTTTTGTGAATGGGCTTCCTTAAGACATGCGTATTGAGTAATGTTGTATGCCTAAACTATTGATGCCCTAGTGGGAAGATGATAGTAACTGAATGCAAGAAATTGTTTTCCTATTGTGATGAGTGTCTTAGTGACGGGATCGTATAGAGCTAAGACGTAAGGTGTTATACGCTAGTTTTTATTCTTGATGGTGTTCTTCTATGCGGTGTTTTTGTGGGTTACGTTAGCATTAGGACGTGTGGTACCGACTCGAGTTAGGAATGTCAATGTGAAGCGTATCTTTTGCTTGCCCAAGCGGTTAGCAATGCAACCATTATGGAAGTGTAGCGGTGCTAAGGGATTCAACGTCGAGTGGTGATGTTATGAGACAACCTGCGATGGAGGGTTTTTCTGTAGAAGACTCGGTCGGTGCATAGTTATGAGAATCTGAGGAGTTAAGATTGCTCAATGGAGACGAGACAGCTGATGTGTAAGGTGAACGACAAAAGCTGAACTTCAGGAGGAATAATGAGAATGACTAGTGATGACGATGTTGAGGAAATTGATTGTGCTTATGTTAGTTGACATATGTCATGTTAGGCACGAGCTCCTGGAGATCATCAACTGAGTTAAATGGAGTGTCTACATTGGTAGACAAAAGGTGGGCTTTGCAGGAGCTCCTAAAGATCTTCGGGTGTGACTGGAGTGATGTTATACATTGGAGGATAATTGTAGGATGATGCACGAGTGTTTGACAATCATCGGACTTCGACGGTTCTAGATGACCGACTATAGGCATGGTATGCCAGACTTTCGGGTACGCTAGACAGTGATGAGGTGTCAGAAAGTGCTTAGGCTCTCAGTTTCTGAGGCGGTACCGACGTAACTATTATGGTTACAAGTGAAACATGGAAAGTTAACAAGTGGGGGTGATTATAAAATTAGACGGTTTAGACGATGTAACCAATGATAAAGTATACAATGTCATTGGTAACAATGTAGGCGTTTCGATTGCTTGTTATTGGTGGAACCTTCAGGTGAAGGTTTTACGCAGGGATTGTGGGGAGTCACTCAGTAGTGACCGTCGAGTAGAGATGTAAAACATGAGACATGGATGCCTCGCACGTACAAAGTCAGGCATAAAGTTATATATGGAATGTATAAATAAATGATATGAGTCGCGAGGTTGTAATCAGGTGATGAAGGACGCTAGCACTCCTTTGGTGACCACGTATTGTTTTCGATAAAGACGACAGTAGTGATGTTTTTTTTGTGACTGGGTGTCACACCGAAAAGCAAACAAGTATGAATGAGGTTGTGGAAACGTATGGCATTTGACAAGCAGGATTCAAGGACGAATCCTCTTTTAAGGGGGGTAGACTTGTAACATCCCAGATTTTTTTTTTACCATGTTTCATTTAGCAAGTGTCAAACGAGTCGTGCCAGCCACGAAGCGAAGTATGATCTTAGACGCGTTGGTTTCAATTTATTAGAACTCGAAGGGGGTGTTGTGTAAATGAAGAAACTTGTTCTTAATGACTTTTGGAACATGTTGATTTATAGATAGACTTCAGGGGGGCAAAGTGCAATATGTGTGATCATAATACACATATCAAAACCCTAACTGCCGTTCGCAACTGATACGAGGAGCGATCAGGAAAGACGGATGACGAGTTCGTGATCTCGACTGCCAAAGTTAACTCTCAGGTGATCTATGTTTCCCGTCCACATGTTTTATTTGTTTCGGTTTGCAAGGGGTAAGGGTTTCAAGTATTGGTTGGGTTGTGGAGATGATGAACGAGGGTGGTGGTCACGGTTTTTATTAGGGTGATGACAGATGATGGGGGTTCGGATCTCGGTGGTGCTTGGAGTTTGGAGTTTCGATGATGATGGCAGTGGCGTAGTGTGATGACGATGAGGATGTTCACGCGGGTGGGTTGCGACGATAGTGAAGGTTGATGGTGTGGATTTCGTAGTGGTATAGTGATGAGTTGTGATGACGGTGGTAACGATGGTTGTGATGACAGTTGGCTGCTGGTGCACGACGATGTTCGGTAAAAGCGGCGTCTGTTAATACGGTTATCGGATGGGGTATTGGCGGTGGTTTTGAGTTGTGAGGGTGAGCGTGGATGGTGAGGATGACGAATGTGAGGTGATGGTTACGGTGGTAGCGTTTGGTCATAGAGATGGCGTTGGGTGGTGGCTGTAGTGCGACAATGGGTGTTGAGGTGAGAGTTATTTTTTTTTGTGAGGTTAAAGGTTAGAGATTTGGTTACGTAATGCATGCATCATAGGTGTATGGGTTGTGATTATAGTATTTTGCATGGTTAGGTAGTGGGTTTGACCTATGGTTCATGGCATACTTTAATGGGATAACTATTTTTAGAGTTTTTTGCAGAAATAGGGGGTTTCAACCCCCAAAGAGTGCCTTTAGGTGTGATTCAAATTTATGAGTGAGATTAGGTAGTTTGCCAATGTCTTCAGCGAAGTTCTTTACATTTTCTACAGAAACCTGGTATCATCTTACAACTTTCTGACAAACAATTAACCTCGCTGATTGAATCAGCCATCTTTAATGAACCTCGCTGATTTGATGAACGAAGTTTGAAAGCTCGCTGATTTTATGAACAATTTACTCAAGGTTCGCTGATATGATGAACAATTTACTCAAGGTTCGCTGATTTGATGAACCATGTTGAAGAACCTCACTGAAGTGAAGTGCAAACTTGAAGAAACTCGCTGAAGTGAAGGGCAAACTTGAAGAAACTCACTGAAGTGAAGTGCAAACTTGAAGAAACTCGTTGATTTGATGAACCATGTTGAAGAACCTCGTTGATTTCATATGCAAAGTTATGAAGCTTCGTTGATTTCATAAGCATGGTTGTTATTTGCTGATTATTTTATGAAGGTGTAGGTTCACATGGAATGCTTTTCGATAAGTTAAAATATAGAGGTTGCAGCATTCTTTTAAAATATAGAGGTGAATGACAAAGTTTCAAGTAGTGAAATATGATTTTTGCATAGAGTAGTCTCTTCAATTCAGAATTGAGTGTTGCAGCATTCTTTTGCATATGGAAATAGTAGCTTAAACAGAGCCATCTAATCACCCCTAAAATTCAGAATAGTAGGTTGTAGAATCTAGTGATTTATCAGATCATCAATGGAATCAAGAGACCTTTGTAGCTACATATACGTACATACAATGGGGTTTATTGATACAAACTTAAAAACCGTAGCTAAGAAACTTTCACACAAACCATCAAGAACAAAACCTCACCATAGTTTAAGCACGCACAAGAAGATCTCAAAGTTAAAAATGAGTTATCAGTTGAATCATGGTCCTCTCAGTAACGAGGTTTTGTTTTTACACAAGAAACACCGTGCGTTAGAGGTTTATAATAACCCGGTAAAATTCCGATCATCCATAAACATCAAGCGTTCTGATCGTTCGTTTTGGAAGTTGGTGAAGCAAAAGCCTATAGGACCACGTGTGGAAGGTTATATACGTGAAACAGGGTTTGGTGGGTTGCTTGATAGTGGGTACCGTTATATAGACCACGCTTTAATAACGGCGTTGGTTGAGCGGTGGAGGCCTGAAACCCACACGTTTCATCTTCCAGTGGGGGAAACAACTGTCACATTACAGGACGTTAACGTCTTGTGGGGCCTGCCAATTGAGGGGGTGCCGGTATGTGGGGCGGATAACGCCCTCACATTTTCTGAGGCTGCGGAGAAGTGTGAACGCCTGCTTGGGTTCACTCCAATGAATAATCAACTCAGCGGTAAACGAATTAATTCTGTCCGTATTATCGCTGAGTTAGATTCTACTTTTTCTGAAGTTGAGGCTACGGACGATCAGTGCATTATACGTGCACGTTTAATAATATTTTATCTAATAGGTTGTACAGTTTTTCCAGATAATTCGAACAACTGGATTAATCTTCATTTTTTACAATACTTAGAGGATTTAAGTTCATGTGTTAATATTAGCTGGGACAATGCTGTTTTAAGCTGTCTCTACAGAAACCTTTGTAACGCTACAGCACCCGATGCCGTAAGCGTTAGCGGACCAATGTCAATTCTGCAAGTCTGGGCCTGGGAGAGGATCCGTTGTGTTGCACCGGAGCCCTACCACCGGTTTAATTACGACGCGTCTTTAGCTGCTCGGTATGTTGTAAGCTGATTAAGTATAAAATTGTTTATGAATAAATTATAGAAAGTTAAATATATAATATTAATTTTTTGCACTTATTATTTTTTGTAGCTGGAAGGGAAACCTTAATCATGTTGACTCCCCCACACACTGTCTTAGATCTTATCGATCTCAACTTCAGTCGGTTCGCGAGGAGATGGTACGCTAGTTATAGGAAAATACACATAATTTTATGTAGTTGTTTCTAAGCTATTCAATTTTTTAATGCAGTTTATTTGGACACCGTACGATGATGTTATTGGTAGACTCCCGGAAATTTGCACTAGTGGGAGTTCTAGTTGGAGGAGCACATGCCCGCTGATTTACTGGGAAAATGTCGAGCATCATTACCCGCAACGGGTTATGCGGCAGTTAGGCATGGTTCAACATATACCTCCCAGTATACCATTAACTGTTGAAGAGCTTGCCAGACTGCATAAAACGACCCGGATTGGGAAAACTGGTTGGGACTGGACCATACGACACGATGTTTATCTTTATGCTTGGTACCATCGTCATGACTCGGTTGTCGAGGGAGAAACAATCACCTCTTCTCCGGTCGCAGACGATTATATGTCTTGGTTCATGAACCATACAGTGCTCTATTTGACAAATCCAAGGTCTTCGGCAGTTCCAATGCGTGGTTTCCAAGATGATGGGGCTCGTGCCCAAATGCTGGTATATATATATATATATATATTAGTTTAGATTTATTCATGTTAGAAAGTCTAAATTAATACGTTGTGAACTAACTCTTTTTTTTTTATTTATTTAGACGGATGCAATGGGGGTAATACAACGGTGTGATGATCTAGAGTTGGCCCAAGCTGCCGCTTATCGAGCTACGGAAATGTCACCGCAAGAAGGATACTCACAATATCCGAGTCACTTGACAACAGACCCTGTTGACCTAACGCCTATTCCTCGTCCGCAGAGGTTACGCAGGCGACGTCAACGTCAACAAGGAGGTTCAAATGTTGACGGGGGTGGAGGTTCCAATTGGGCCATGAATATGGAACAAGGGGGGCCGTCATGTTTTAACGAAACTCAAATTGATGATCAATGGCGTATCCTCGGGTTAGACAATATTGTACAAGGGGGGGCCTTCATTTGTGAATGAAAGTGGTAATTTGGGTATGAATCAAAACTATAATGATGTTGACCACCCAGATTTTTGGGCTGCTAATAGAATATCCGACCTTATCGGTGGGGACGTTAATACTGTGGTTACTGACAACCAAATATATACGTCGAATGTCCAAAATAATCCCCCGATGTATACAACCCCCGCATCACAAATGTTGACGTTTTTTTTCCGGATACGCAGGGTGACTTCAATTATTTTCCACCACATCAAAGTTCGGAAGATCCTCGTGCAAATTACTCAAATGTAGAACCCACTCCCTTGGAATGGGGACTTGATTTAGATTTGAACCTATTTAATCATCCACCCCCATCCAACTAAGTTTGTTGTATCTTATTGTATTTCCATGAGCATAAAATATTTTAATATTAAGTTGCTACTTTCCTTTATTTTGTCAGTATTTGATTTAAATATTAAGTTGTTGAGCTTTTGTTCTATTTCATACCACTATAAATACACCCCCACTTTCCCATCTCATAACCACACAAAACTTCACCCATATTACTCAACCATGGCACAACGTCGCGACAAGCAAGTTTCCGAAGAACAACATAATCCGCTTCCCGTCACGAAAATGTCAAGTATGATAATAAATAAGTTAAGGCGTCCAACCAGTCGGTCCAACACCTCGTCTTCTGATTCTCTTACCCGAAACGTTATCCAACATAACCCCGGGTCCTCCTCACATAAGTCGCTGACAAAACCGGCCGAAAATCGTGTAGAAGGTAGTATTTTTGGTGTTCCAACAGATGAGTCCGGGAAATGGTCAACTGATGTTGAAGAGTTTTACCGCAACGGGGATTCTCCATTTTGCTATTCTCGCTTCTTAGGTGAAAAACCGCTACATAGAAACTTCTGGGGTAGCCTTTTAGGCTACGAGTCTAACGGTTGCCTAAATGACCTTGTAAGCTAACAAAGATATATTTGTTATTATATTAATCTCATACCAAGCACTGACAAAGATATATTTGTTATTATATTAATCCTAAATGACCTTGTAAGCTAACAAAGATATATTTGTTATTACATTCGCTGAACATATGTTACACCAAAACTTGTTTATTTTTTTTAAAAATATCTACTCGGCGCTTTTTCGATTTTTTTTTTGCCCAAAACTATTAAAAACATGTATATTACGTGTGGTAATTTTTTCAAAAAAAAAAAAAAAGTCGGGAGCTTTGAGTTTCCCGGGTTTTCTCAATAAAAGTGGTTTTCTTTTTATCTTTAGCCTATATATATATATATATATATATATATATATATAGAGGCCGGTTAACGTACAATACCTCTTATCCTACATTATGTACGCGATGCCCTCAGCCGTACGATCTTCAATCGATCAAACGAGGGCGAAACTAATTTAAATGATTAAATTAATCATTTTAATATATCTAAATCATACCAGGAAGGTTAAAAACGTCATTGCGAGGTCATAAATCTCTGTAATTGACCGATGATAGTTCAAAATCAAACCCTAAATCAAATTCAAAAACCAGAAATTTTCTTCCCCAACCTCCCTTCGTTCCTTTTGGTGCGATATCGATAATAAGAACTACTAATTTGGGAGTTGTAAGGGTCAAACGGAATAAGACTGACAATGATCGACCATCAATCGAAGAAGATGAACAGTAACACACACAGATTATACACATGCGATTTCATCAAAATTACCACATGCGAAATTGTTACAAAAAAACAACATGCTATTTCATCAAAATTATCGCATGCGAAATTGGTACAAAAAAACAACATGCGAATTCATCAAAAATTATCACATGCGAAATTGTTATAAAAAAACAACATGCTATTTCATCAAAATTATCACATGCGAAATTGGTACAAAAAAAACATGTGAATTCATCAAAAATTATCACATGCGAAATTGTTATAAAAAAACAACATGCGATTTTAAAATCCGGGAAGATGATCTGACGGCTGAGATTGTAGCGTACGTAATGTACGATAAGCAATATTGTACAGTACTCTTTACCTATATATATATATATATGAAGTCCTACCTTATTTTACTCTATTTTAAACAAAGTTCCAAAATGTTTCATACTTGTACGATTCCCCCTTGTGATGTGGTTGAACAATTTCAGTCACTATCATTGGTTCGTCACAGTACCGATACCGCCACTCACTATAACAAGCGAAAGAGAAAAACAAAAAAATAATGGCGTGATATGACCAAAAGATTATCAACACATGTTTAGACCACCCGTAGGGGGGCGGTATTTTTAAAAAAAAATTGAAAAAAAACGCCCAAAAACGCCGGACCCCCATTACATAGGGCGTTATATGGCGTTTTTTTTGAAAAAAAAGGTAACCAGCGTTTTATTAACAACGCCCAAAACAACTTGCATGTGACCAATGGGAGTGGTCCAAGGTTTGACTGGCCAATGATAAATAGTTAGCTTTTTTTTTTTTTTTTTTTTCCTTTTTAATGATTGGAAGGGGCATTATTTGGGCATTATTCCCACTACGCCACTTTTGCAATAACGCCCCATGCTGACTGGACTGCCACGTGTCGAATAATGTCCCATGGTGAGGGCATTATTTTGTTTAACCACTACACATGGTCTTATAAAAACAAATGCAGGTACCAATTTCAATAATACACGATGCTAGTACCAATGTCGGTATTAGTTTGGTTTCTCACTGTACCGGCAATCGCTATGGCTTATAGGGAACGCCGAGAGAAAAATAAACAAACATGTATATTTAAATTAAAAAAATAATAGCTAACGCAAGTTATTAAAGGGAAAACAAAATAAAAAAAATATAATGTCAGGTAGTGAACGCAAGTTATATGATCTCACCGTATTTAATAAATGAACCATGTAACGCAACCACAATATATTACAAATTTGAGAACATTAATGAGCAATTATTTATACATGCGCGCTAGAGCTAGATGGTCGGATTTGTATTTTTTTCTTCACTCATTTATACATACACAACACATAGAAGGATGCACGGTATGGATCACGGTCAGTTACTTCTTATAAAACTACCTTTAACCTTGGCCCAGAGGCGCCAGACGAATCCCTTGGAACGTGGCGAGTCTTCCATCTTTGTGCTCAAAACCCTATTTCTTGTATTTGGTCCGCATATTCGTCTTACCTGCTTAGAGTAAAAAGGGGTCGTCGATTTCAGATAAAACGAGTAAGGAGACAAGGGGCTGTTGGAGCCTTTGATCGCACGGTTGAGCTGTTTAGAGATGGCGCGAAATTCATACGAGTCGTAGAGGTTGCTAACCGGGGTGGTGGGGCTGATGAGGGTGGTGGTGGGGATGGAGGGTGGGTGTTTCGGTGGTGATTTTTCCATATTGAAAGGCTGCAGGATGTTGGTGAGGAGGTTGGTTAGTTATGAATGTCATATGTGCACATGTGAATGTGATTGTTAATTTGTTATTGTGCTTTGCAAGTAACGTGGAGTTTTCTTGTTTACAAGGAGAACATAGTTTCCTATGTTTGACTTTTTCTTGTTATAATATTATTATTGTTATGAATCATTGCAATAGTGGATGACAACTAAATGCACAGTAAAAGCGCACAGTAAAGGAAATAATTCATTCGAATTATTGACACAGTAACTTCAATAATTCGTTAGAATTATTGATGCACAGTACAACATAGTTTCTTTCTTCTGTCTATATAAACTCATGTAATATTATAGTTTTGGAGTACCAAGAAATATATATAAGAAATCCTCTGAAAATTCTCTCTACTTATCTTCTATATTATTCAGCTTTTAGGCTAGTTTTAAAACACGTTATCAGCACGAGCGCTGTCAACCAAGCAAAGGAGCTATTACCATACTCAATGTAAGAATTTCATATATTTAAATATATACATATATATAAGTTGAAAGCCTAAGGGTGCACCAGTGAGTTGTAAAACCATACACCTTTAGGATAATCTTTTAGATCCTGTTTCTCCTTTATATATATGTATACTTATAATATAGTTCTGTGATAAATTAAAATTAGTACAGGGGACCTATTGCTCTGGAGATATAATATTTATGGGACTACTAACATTTATTTATGTACCTAACATTTTTGTTTATGCATCTAATATTTATTTTATGCAATATAACATTTACTAGCTACAACTTCTGATATAATTCAACACATACCCAAAATAACCCGTACCCAAACTTTTCTTAGTTTCAACAAAACCAAATATTCAAATGGCAAATCTTCCAGTAGCATATGCTGAATCTTCAAATGCAGCAAACATTCATCGATTCCTTCGGTTTACTGATTTACCCAATCGTGAGAGGTATCAAAAACTCAAGAATCTTGAAGTTTTTTCTATTAGCGGTATTGATTGGTATCAAATGGAAATGTTTGATCCAAGTGGTTTACTGGCGAGATTACTACCACGTAATACGCCCTGGCGTCGTTTCTTCGACATCCTAGAACCGTCATACGATGAACTTGTATATGAGTTCTTGTCCACTTTCTATTTCAAATATGATAAAAGTCTTACCGATGAATCTATTCATTTTCGACTTTGTGGACAATCTCATAATATGTCATTAACAGAATTCGCAGTTCATCTAGGCATATATACAGATGAAGAAGTTAAACAACCTATTTTTACGGAGGCATCAACCTCTTATTCCTCTGAGGAAATGAAAGAATATTGGCTAGGCCATTCATCGAAAGAGTGGTGTAACAATAATAATTCTATGAAATTCACAGACCCTCGTTATCAATATATGCACCGTGTTTTAGCCAACACTATCACGGGGTTAGTACTACCGACCTTTTCCATCTGCATAGTATTTTTGAGCAAGTTCCTTGTAATATTGCCCACGAGCTTGCTACATATCTTTTAAATCAACAAACAAATCCTCTGAGAAGTCTCATGGGAGGGTCTTAGATTACAAAAATAGCAAAATCATTAGGTATCTTAAGTAATCAGATTATCCAAGGATTATCCCCACCAAAGGCATCTGGGATTGTAAATTTTAACACTGTTAGGCTAACCCCTGTTCATAATTATACACTAAATCAACCATTCCAGTCGGAGGAAGCTAAGGTTATCTTAGAAAGTACCTCAACACAAAATTTACAACAATCATTGTTGCAGCTTCCTCAACCGTCCTTTTATCGATTTGATCTGCAACCACAGCTGCCACCCGTACAAGAACATATTACAACTAACCTATCTCAACCACTAGCACCGAACATCTTACAAAACATCTCACCCTTAGTTTTCGAGGAAGATTCAACGATGCAACAAACTTTGTTTGATGAAAACATGATATTCCAAGAGCAGTTAGCATCAGAATCATTTTTGCAATCACCATTACCGCAACAGTTTTTCCAATCACTATTAAACGAAGTAGAACAACAACTGCCACTAATTAATATAACAGAACCATGTACGGTACCTCAAATGAATCTACCTTCAGATTCAAAAGGAGTTGAAGTGGCTAGGTTAAACGATCAGATTCGAAATTTGTCTAAACAAATAAAACGACTGACAGAAAGAAATAAATGGTTGGAAGACATGCTAAAACAAATAGCTAATAGTATGCAACTAACTCTACCACCTTCACCACCTTATGATTCAGAGTCTGAATTTGATTCATTATATGATTAATTTCAAATGTAAGTTTGTTCACATCATAATAGACTATCAAATTATTATGATTAAATTAATACATACATTCTATTTTGTGTTTTTACCTACAAGTAATACATATATGATCATAAATAAGAAGTTTATGAATCATAATCAGTTGGCATGACCGGTTAGACCACACCGAGTAAAATAATAATGTGAAATGTATTGAAGAACTAACAGATCCTTCCAGAAAATTATAAAATGTAATTTTTGTTCTCAAGAAAAGTTAATCAATGAAAGTAGGATGTGAATCCCTATGTATTCTGGAATAAGCAAAGGATATACATATCCAACATGATACCATTTAGTGTTTTAAAAATCGATGCATCGTCTAAATGGTTATCAAATCCACAACCTGAAGTTTTTGTGATTAAGGCTTAGCTAATGTGATAGCAAACATATTATTCCAGATTGATATAATGATTTTGATAATAAATCAATTTCACATAATGATCATTGCAATACACGTAAAACTTCATGTAGTTTATACATGATTTATTGAGACAATCACTTGATGTGTTTGCTAAGTGTATGATCATGAGAGCAAAAGTTCATGTATCAATTCATATAATGCCAATATATTGTAATATTTTCTCCCCATTATAATTGGGTTTTGGTCAGAAACCAAATATGTCCATTCTAAGATTTTGATTGTGCGATATATGTTGAAATTGATCCACCACGACGCACAAATATGGGACCTTAAAAGGTGATTGGGAATATAGCATTTAACGAAAGAGTTATTTATAGTTCAGTTTATTAATATCCATATAAATGGACTGACATTCCCAACATTAGGGGGAGATAACAAGTAGTTGAAAAGTGAAAAGTGAAATAAATTATCATGTCATCTTGATCCTCAGACTATAAACTATGAACTAGAAGTTTAAAGTATAATTCATTTACCAATATTAAAGAACAAATTACCAGACAAGTTCACTGACCTAAATAGAGTGACTAAGTAAGTCACATAATCAACTGCTTATGCTCCAGTTATATTTGTGTCCCAAGAGGACAACCACATATTTTTGTAATGAGTTTATTGCACGCCTAAAGCGTGGTAGACTAGTTGATTCCAATAATAAAATCCATCGAAAATTGGAGCAAGTAATTAAGATGGTCAAGTCAAGGTTATAGTAATAAGATATCCTGAAGAGATAATAGACATGATGGTTCAAGAAGAACCTCAGGTAGCTGAAAATAAAGAGATCTCGATAAGTTGTATCATGTCTAAGATATGTATGGAATCGAAATAAAAATCGACGTCGTTATATTTTTGTATATAATGTAGCGCTTAAAATGATTAAATGATGAGGATCAAGATTTAAGATCTGCCTATGAATGAATATTAAGAAATGATTGGCCAAAATAGAAAGACGCAAATAGGCAGAGTTTAGTTCTCGAATGGAATGGAACGTTTCTGGACCAACAGTCCATACAACTAAAGTTGTAACATATGTTGGATACAAAATTGTCTTTTACGCGAATCATGTGAAAATCAAATTAAGTGATATAAGTCAAAATTGGTGGCACAATAATTTTCCCAAAAACCTATGATTGATTATGAGAAAACGCATTCTCCACTGGTGGATATAATAACTTTCCAATATCTGATTCGTCTGGTAATATATTAAGAGAAAATTAACATGCAGCTTATGAATATTTATATATCATGTGATACTACAAAATACATAAAAATTCATGAAGAATTTAAATTATCAAAGTCATGTAAGGCGAGATCTCAAGAACATTATAAGATATGAATATGCTTAAATTATTATAAATGCTGAAAAGAAATGGAACTCTCGATGAGTTTCCTAAGGCTGTTGAGTACATGAAAAAGTTAATGAAATTCGATGGTTATGATAGCTATTGATTAATGTATAAGCATGGTAAACTATGGATTGTATGAATGAAGTAAGTATTCAACGCATCTTTTGCATATGATATAGAGAACAATGAGGAAATCTACATGATAGAATGAATGTACATTCATAGTTGGTAAAATCGAAAAGATGTATTTCAATAAATGTAAATGCATGAAGCAATAATTTCAAAACCTGTAAATACATCTTCTTAAAGTAGTAAAGATTGTATGGACTATAAGATGAATATGGTATAACGAATTATTTTTAATGAAGTTAGAAAAGATAAATGCATACGGTATAGTTGGACTATATATTTTTCTTTGGAAAACCGTATGAGGTTTTATAACTATTAAAACATATTAACAAATCAAATATGAAATACAAATGTATGCCTTGATATACAAACTAGTATTTGCATCATTATCCATAAATTATTACACATATAGAGAATGATGGATTATATTGATATAATTTTGCTAGTTATACATTACCATCTGTATCATATTACTCGTGTACAAAGAAGAGATAATATAATCGGATGTAATAAATTAACATCTAAGGTATGAAAGATAAAAAACTTTATATTACTAACCTACCAAAACAAGTTTTGTTAGCTTTGTAAATGCAGGGAATGTAACAACATATAGTTGTGGATCATATGGTATTTGTTTACATAAAGCACCAGAAATCTCATATAAAGACCATATAACATTGATCAACACAAAGGACTATACACATCAAGGAATGAAGTGGCAAAATATTAACTAAAAGATGTACGCAAAAGGCTTAAACGATACATATTGAAATCAGGGGGAGTATTACAAGTTGCACTCTTATATACCACCAAGATTTTTTGAATATACTCGAGACTTTATTAAAGACAATCAAGTCGAGATGATATATGTCCAATCCAGCAACAATTCAACCGATCTTTTCACAAAAGCACTACCTTCAGCAACTTTCAGGAAACACGTTCATGACATTGGCATGCGTCACGTACGAAGAATATGATGCCTTACAAATTGCAACTTGAGGGGGAGCTATAGACTGCACTCTTTTTCGCTTAGCTAAGATTTTTTTCCCACTGAGTTTTTTCTTTAGCAAGGTTTTTAATGAGGCAGTACTTAATTACCCCAAAGTTTGCAAAGTGTCATCCAAGGGGGAGTGTTATGAATCATTGCAATAGTGGATGACAACTAGATGCACAGTAAAAGCGCACAGTAAAGGATATAATTCATTCGAATTATTGACACAGTAACTTCAATAATTCGTTAGAATTATTGATGCACAGTACAACATAGTTTCTTTCTTCTGTCTATATAAACTCATGTAATATTATAGTTTTGGAGTACCAAGAAATATATATAAGAAATCCTCTGAAAATTCTCTCTACTTATCTTCTATATTATTAAGCTTTTAGACTAGTTTTATAACAATTATCGAATTTTTTTTAATTCAAATTTCATTCCAATCATCAGGGCAAATTACATAAGAATTGCATGTACACGAGCAACAAACTGCGTCGCCATCCCCTTCTGAATAGAAAACCCTAATCTACTAAAAACAAAGTCTCGTCCCTGAGTGGTCGAAAAGTTGCTGTGGACCACACGCTGAACTCTAGCTAAGAACCGAATCGCCTCTGGCGCCAAGGAGCCGAACGTGTCAAACGACAGGTGGACAAAGGCATGCTGATTATCGAATTAAAAACAGAATGTTGGCATATGAATTAGAAACAAAAATAATATTTTTTGTAGCTAGGTTGAATCAAGAATTACTTCTTGTTGGGTTGACTAAAGTAGCTAATTGGGCTGGGCCACAAAAAAAAAAGAGGAAACCCAAGCCAACAACAAAGGGCCCACGTTGATAGTTTCCACTTTCTAGGGGGTTTTATAATCTTCTGATAATTATAACTGGATTAGGTTAATTATTACGTGTAAAGCTTGATTTCTCTTTTGTCTATTTTAAGTTTAACATAATCATGTTCATGATCTAGTAAATGTTTATGGTTGTATTTTTGTTACTACATTTGTGTTATACATCTCATGTGATTGAATGGTTATAAATTGTTAGATCATTCACATCCAATCTCCCAAATTGTGTGTGTGTGTGTGGGGGGGGGGGGTTCTATTTTATAAAAAGTGGTTATAAGTGGTTGTAAGTGGATGAGAGTAGAGAAGAGAGAAAATGTTACGGTTCATCTGTAAATTTGAGGTAACACTGTTCACCTCTTATAATTTTTAATATATTTTGAAAGTTGTGAATGGAATAGAGAAAATGTAATAATAAAGGTATACAAAATATTATTTAATTTAAAATGAGAGGGAAAAATAGTAATTTTTAATGTAATATAGGATCAAAAATAAATGATCGAACGTGAATGCTCTTATAAGATTATTTTCACATCATTATGGAGTCTCCACAGTGTTGTATTATAGTCTATAGCACTATAGCCTATGTGATTGTTTGACTTTAATATATTTTTTTAGTATGAAAGTTTGTATAAATTATGTCTATCTAATTTGTCAAACATTACCCTATATATTAAAAATTGAACTGAATGAACAGTAAAATATAATAACATATTAGGATAAATTACACTTTTCGTCCTTTATGTTTGTATCGGATTGCAATGGATGACCTTTAACTTCAATAATTACAGTCACAGTCCTTTCTTTGTTAAAAACATTACACACTAGGTCCTTTAACATTAACTCAGTTAAAATTATCAGTTAAGTCTGATCACATAAGGGTAGATTAGTCTTTTACATCTGTATATAATATTTACTTGTTTTGTTTTGTTTTAAAAATGAAAATTCAACCCCACCACCAACACCTACTTTCTCAGATCAAATCCCCACCCACCGTCCAAATCCCCACCTCCCATTTCCCTCATTCATTCAACCTTTTAATTAATCAAACAAGAAATCAACACCCATTCAACCTTTTAATTAATTGAACAAGATATAAACACTCCTTCAACCATCCAAATCCACACCTCGGATCTCCCTCACCCTTCTCTACCGGACGAGCAATGGGCGGTGGTGCTGCGGCTGCACACGTCGTCGGGTGACTGGGTTGCGTCGGCGGGGTTGACGAGGCAAAGAGAAGCGACGGCGGCTGCACATCTTTTGGATCTAATTTATTCTGGTTCTAGTTTTGGATCTGGCGGATCTACATTACTGGTTCGAGTTTTGTGTTTTTTGTTCAAGGTTTGGACCGATTGATGAACATCCGGGTGGGTTGTTTTGGATCCGATCCGATTGATGAACATCTGGTGGATCTACAAATGTTGAGTGAAATTTGAGTAAATCATGACTGTTAGGAGGATGGGTTTAATGAGTGTGAAGAGTTTATATATAGGAAGATGATGGTTTAATGGGTGTAAATTATGATTGTTTAGGATGATGGGTTGAAGGTGCTTTGATTGAAGGTGTAGACGGCAAATTTAAATTGGGTTTCATGGTGGTAAGGTTGAATCTGGAGTAACAAGTGGTCAAAACCATTGATGTTTGGATTTTTTTTTTTTTTTTTTTGAAATCAAAACTTATTATGCCCCAATGAAACAACAATTATTTTAATGGTGGTGGTGGTGCGTTGGTGTTGATGTGGTGGTGGGTGGCAGGTGGTTGTACATTGGGTGGTGATGTGGTGTCGGCAGGTGGAGAAGAAGAACACAAAGACAAGGCTTTATGTACGTTTTTTTTAAGTTGTTTTTGTTTTATTTATAATATATATTTTTAAATAAAAGGTATGTTAAATGACCGAAATACCCTCATGTGCCTTGCACATGATCAGACTTAACTGATAATTTTAACTGAGTTAATGCTAAAGGACCTAGTGTGTAATGTTTTTAACAAAGAAAGGACCGTGACTGTAATTATTGAAGGTAAAGGTCATCCATTGCAATCCGATACAAACATAAAGGACGAAAAGTGTAATTTACCCAACATATTAAAAATAGAATTGAATAGTAACATTACTAACTGATGAGTAATTGGTATCGGGTACCTGTACCGTTATTATATTTATCAAACCGGGTGTACTTTTGGTACTAGTTCGGCACTGGTATTCACCGGTTTTTACCCTCAAATATCGGTGTCGTACCAGTACCGACCGGTACCGAACCGTACCGTACCAGGTATATTCATGTACCCACTTTTGGGGATTTCGGTAACGGTATTTTCGGTACCGGTTGGTAACGAGCTCATCAAATCTTGTTGCAATGTAGCAATTCAAGTGGTTGCGCCGTTTAGATTACTTTTCATACACACAGTAAATAAACTGTATTTCGTTTGAATGAGGTTTTATATACACAACAACTTATTTTGCTTTCTTTTTTGTGTTTTTTTGTAATGAATGAGTTGTAGCATGTATATTTTTTGGATATTTAGATTATTGATGAGCAAATCGTATCAAATCCTGTAATCAAACCGGTATCGTATCGGTACCAAATTTACTATACCAAATCATTTTCGGTACTAATTTGTTATCCACCTTTTGGCGTTTTCAGAATCGTTACTTTCGGTTCGACACCCGTCTAGCACCATACCTGTATTTATTGATCTTTACCTTCAAATACCATACCGTATTGTACCGAGTATTTTCGGTGCCGGCACCTAATTTCAAGATTTTCCGGATTGGTACTTTCGGTGCCGTTACCGGTACCGAGCTCATCCATATTTTAACGTGTTAGCACCGTAATAACTGAACTGAAAATAACCGAATTTTCAACGTGTAAGAAGTGTGGGTCCTATTATTATATATTAGGTTATTTAAAATCGCTTCTTTTAGGACGGAGTGACTATTCTTATCACGTCATTTTTATTTATGTTTTGATATTCGGTATTTGTTTGCCGTTGTTGACACGCGTTTTGCAATCATTAGGTCCCCGCCGCAACGCGTGGGCGGAAAATCAACTAGTTTAAGTGAAATTGTAAGTTTTATAATTGCTTAATAAATCTTTAACTAGTGTTTAACACCCGTGTTACGGACACCTAAGTCATAAATGTAACAATCCTCAATAAACCGACACCCTCGAATATTTTCCGACACCCCAAAATATTTTAAGATGTCCCAATATATCTTTAAATACACCCCGTATATCAAAACCGAGCCCGAAATACATTAAATAGTATTAAAAATAATTAATAATCTGATTATTAAGTTGAGGCGGGCCGCGTAGACCCCACCCCAACCCTTACGCGGGCGGTTTAAAGGTTAAAACCTGATTTCTGTGATTTTTAAGTTTAGGCGGGCCGCGTAAGACCCCCCGTTAGTTAACGCGGGCCGCGTGAGATCAAGATAGTGGCGCAGCCCGGTGATGACACGTGTCATCATCGTGGCGAGGCTAGGTAGTGACCCGGGCTAGTACGCCGGCCGCGTAAGCCCTTGCTTACATTTACGCAGGCCGCGAGAGAACCAGAATCAGGCACTATATATAGAACGCATCGGCTTTCAACACAAATCGTTCATTTTCTTTTCTGTATCTCGAATTCTCTCAACAGTAGGCATAATATCCAAGTATTATACCCCCTAATTAGCGAGGTTCTGCTCCGTTGTAAGTATTATAACCCAAGTTTCGTATTAGATACGCTGCCCGATTGATTTAGGGTTCCGTAACAACTGTCGTGGTTCTGCCCGACGTAGTTGTTGGAATACCGTCTCGAGGAGGGTATCATTAATATTATCAAAGGGTTATTATACTAACCTATGTACATTTGTATAAATTATAGATTAATCCCAGGAAACCCTTACGCGAAGTCTAAGATAGCAATGTGAGTTTATCCGATTTTGTTAAACTTTTTGTAATATTTTACAAAACCTTAAATGTTTTACAATATGATTAAGCGGTGATTGAGTCTTTGTAGTTCTTCAATTACTGCCGGTATGTTGGGGTTTTGTATACAAAATGTGGATCACGTTACCATTGGACGACGAGTTAGCCAATGTGTAATATGACCCACCAGTCAGGATTGACAGTACTGAATGAGTAATTGTGTAGAAATAAACAATGTGATCGCCCTCAATACTGTGTTAATTGATAAAATATTTCTTGATTAAACTGGGATTCACTCACCAGTATTTCCCACTGACAAATGTTTTTAAAACGCGTTTCAGGTAAGACAATGTGACAGCCAATTAGTAAAAAGCCATCTAGAGAGCACTGACGGCTTGGGAAAAATGTGGCTATAAAAGTTACCTAAAAGACGATGTTTTAAATTCAATAAAATAGGGTTTATCCCTATAAACATGTTGTAATAAGAAATTTGGGTTTACCCATGTGATTATTAATATCAAATATGGTGGTTTTACTCTGATAAACATTTCCTAACTACGGTCCTGATGTAATTTCCGCTGCCAAATTAACAAACTGATACCACCAAAATTCTGAGTTCGCGTCCGCCCGTTCCCGGGACAGATAAGGGATTGGGGGTTGCGACAGAAGGTGGTATCAGAGCCTAGCCACTGGTCTAAGCCAAAGAAGTGTTCTGCTGACACTTAAATTCTAAATTTTGTGTTAGGAAATAATTTATGTGATTATGTGTTTTGTGTTATTTGACTATTTGTTAGTTTACAGTATGAGTGATCAAGGACCCTCAGACATGTGTCGTCAGTTGTCTGATTCACCTAGGAGTGAAGGTACCTCTTCACAGCCTACCCTCTCTGGGTATTCTGCTGATCAGGAAGAAGGGATGTTTGCCTTTAAAGCTCAGTCAGAAGAGCCATTCCCTCATAAAAAGAGAGGATGGTTCAGTAAGGAAGCATTTGCACGTAGGAAAAGAATGCGAAAGTTGCAACAGCAAAGAGTTCTAGCAGCTGCTAAGAGAAAGTCAGATGCCCATACACAGGATATGCTTAATAGAAGCCTAGCCAATTTCCATATCCTAGCTACAACTGCTGCTGACCCATGTCTGGAACAACTAGTAGCCCCACAACCCTTACCTTTAATTCCCACTCAACCGATGGAGGTAGAAATGCATGATTTTAACCCTGAGGAGATACCTAGAATACCAGCCCCTAATCCTTTAGATCCAAATTATGATCCCTGGTTTGATGATCTTAGGGATTATGTGCCACGTTATCACTTAAACGAAGAAACCTTGCCAAACTTAGCAGCATATCCAGGTCTGGACCCTCTAGATCCCTATTATGACAACGATGAATACATTAGGGAGATTTTGGAGAATCCATACCCTCAGGAGAATCCAGTATCTCAGTACCCAGAGCCAATACAAGTACCTGCACCCCCAATGAGTGCAGAGAATTTGCAAGAACTCCGAAATTTTGGAGAAGAAATCATAGAAAGTAGTGAGAGGATGAGGTATGTAGGGGAGCAACTCGTATGGAAATACGATGAGCGTCAGATGGATTTTAGGGAAAATCCATACCCGTGAAAGTGATGGTGAAGTTGGTAATAATAATAAATAAAATATATGTGTAATACTAATAAATCTATCGTAGTATAGACCACTTGATGGTTAACGAGGCATAATAGTATTGTAATTTTTAATTCCTGTTTTAGTGTGTATTTGACGCATACTATATAGAAAAGAGTAAAGTCGCAATGCACGACGTTTTTTACCAATATGTGTATTATGTGGTTGTTACTTAAACTATTTAATTATTCTATTAATGATTGGTAAATGTTTAAAATTCAGATGAACGACGAAGGAAATCAAGGAAATCTGAATAACGATAACCAGAGTAACATTAACGTGGTTAATGAGAATCCGAGCATCAATAACAATGGAAACCAAGTGGATAATAGTGCTATCCAACATATAGTCGCACAAGGAATAATAGATGCAATGCCATATATTATTCAAACGGTTAGGGAAGCCGATAACAAGAGTAAACATGATAGCAAGCGACCCTCTGAACCCGAAAACAGTGTGAACAATGGACCTGTACTTCAAATGCCCATTCCCAAAAGGAGAAGAACCGGGTCTTACGGTTGTTCTTATAAAGAATTCTGGTCTTGTAAACCAATGGAATTCTCGGGCAACGAAGGGGCCATTGCAACACTACGCTGGATAGAGAAGACTCAGGCAGTCTTAAGAATAAGCAAGTGTGCTGACGTGTGCGCGACTACACATATTTTTGCAATGAAATTACACACGATTCGGTTTTAAATTTATAAAAGTGATTATTACTTTAACATCAAAACACACACGAAGAGGCAAGTGTACCCCGTCATATATGTAGTAAAGTATCGGTAAGAACCAAGTATCGATCCAAGGAAATGGGCGGAGGAATAATACTAGACCTTTGTCACTAAACTACCGGTAAAAACATAAGTTGTTTGATTTTAATAAACTAAAGTAAGCATAAACAACTACTTATAAAACATAATAGATTATAGATAAATAGCCTTGCTTAATACACAACCAAAGTATGTCAACTAAGTCGGTTTTGGCACTAGAAGCATTCAGTCAATTCTCCAATTTTGAGACAATTAGTATCCCTTTCGGGAATCCTAACATGACAATCATTCGGAAAGTTAAAACGATAAACACACTTTAACCACCTAAAATTGTTCTTTAACGTGCAATTGATAAATGTCTATGAAAATCTCTTAAAAATAAGTTAGTCATCCGTTAGGAGTTTTCTAACCTCACTTAAACAAGGAAAGCGACACCGATAAACACAATGCAACCACCGAGACAAGCATAAACTAGATTAAATCACAACCGAGTTCATTTTACAAATCTTGCACATAAATTCACCAAGATAGCAATTTTGGCCTAAACTACTAACTAAGCTAACAAATCATGGCAAGAATTTATAACGACACCATTTAACCCGTTAAGGTCCTTCCGTGACGGCAAGCTTTCTTGATTAACAATAATTACATTTTATTAAATCACTAACCATTTCTAGTATCATGATGCACACATTTTAACCAAGCTAAACTAGTTAACCAAGTTTAAAGTTTACTAATACAAGATTAATTAAGCTTCATTTCTCAACTATCTTAACTAACCAAGTACCAATCATCCAACACAATTACTTATAATCAAGAAATCAATATCAATAACAAGGTTGCAAACTAATCATCAAAGATAATCATAGAAAATACTTCAAAATGTCATTACAAACAAAGATTAACATACTAATGGCTATAATCAAGCAAGGGATTGTTGTGTTTTAGCCCAAAGGCTACAATAAAACATAAACATTAATCTAAATGCTTGAAAGATTAACAAAATCATGGAAAGATTAGAAAACCAAACCATAAACAAGCATAAGATTAAGAATCCGGATAGTAATCGAGCTAAACGGGACAATGTGGCTTGAATCCGGGTGAAAGCTAACGCCTCCGGAGCCTGAAAATCGCCTGAATTGCTCTCCAAAATTCCAGAGTTACGAGCAGAATGTTTCTGCAGGTTTTTATATTATTTCAGTTTCGCACGGTCGTGCGTCCTGTTGCACGACCGTTCACTTTATGCAATTATTGGAGGTATGGTGCACCATACTGCATGACGTCACAGATCTTGACCGGTCTTCGGTCTCGCACGGGCGTGCCATGGCGTGCACGGGCGTGCATCACCGAGATGGGCCTTGTTGTCGCATCCGCACGGGGGTGCCATCAGTCGCACGGGGGTGCAGCACGGGGGTGCATCACCGAGATGGGTCTTGTTGTCGCATCCGCACGGGGGTGCCACCAGTCGCACGGGGGTGCATCACCGAGATTTCGTTGCACTCCTGATCGCACTGGGTGTGCAACGCCGAGCTGAGCTTTGTTGTCGCATCCGTACGGGGGTGCCACCAGTCGCACGGGGGTGCATCACCGAGATTTTGTTGCACTCCTGATCGCACTGGCTGTGCAACGCCGAGCTGAGCTTTGTTGTCGCATCCGCATGGGGGTGCCACCAGTCGCACGGGGGTGCGACTTGCCCAGGTCAGAATTTTCCACAGAATGTTCGCAGTTCAGCCGTTTCGCCCGGAAAATCCTCGTTTTCACTATCATCTTGTCTGGTATGCTGTTTTAGGCCTGTAAACAAAAGTATACTTGATTTAGTGTCCGAATGACGGTTTTACGACCGAAAACGCATAAAATGGGGATAAAATGGGGGACTAAAATATGTATAAATTAGTGAATATCAAATCTCCCCACACTTGAACCTTGCTTGTCCTCAAGCAAGCTAAACTAAAATGCAATAAAAGATAGAAACTGACAAGAACGATAATTTACAAACTATTTATTGAAACAACTACAAACGGTTAGCCGGTTTTTCGAAAGACAACATCAAATGAATCAAACCAAACAAGCATATGCAAATATATAGCGATAACCAAAAAGTTGTGACTCACTTTCAATTGACTTAACATGCTAATCTTCACACAACTCACAATGTTCACACACACTCGGTTTTATTTATGAAACATACATAAAATGTGTATGTGCAAACACTCAATGCCTCATCAATGAAATGTGTAATATCATAAGCTTGTCATAAGATCTCGTCTCCACCAATTAACATGCGAAAAAGTGTAAATCAAGAGGTCTTTACGGGTTTTAACGTTAGGCTTGGGCGAAGGGTATGGAAATGGATATATAAAGTGGCGAAATGGTTAAAACTCGGTAGCTACGTTTAACAAGCGCAATACAACAAAACTATACATACAAACGCCTTAAAAGGCTACTTACGCGACAACGAGCTCATAAACAAGATTTCATCATTTTATCAATCAAAATTGCTCGAATTTTGTCTACTTCACCCTATTTTAGGGTGTTTTATTTTCTGTTTTTTTACAAACTATATAAACTAATGGATTTATACAATGAAACATAAACAATAATAAGAGCTAGTTAAACGATTATTTTGACCGAGTTTCAACACTAAAAGGTTTAAAACATAAAAAGGCTAAATATGGCTAAGTGGGCGATAATATTGGGTAGACAAAGGTAAACGGGAAGGCTCGACATGGTTAATCCTAAAGGGTAACGTAGGGTATACGGGAAACACAACACAAAGAACAAGGCTAACAACAAAGGGGTAATCTAAGTGCCTCTATCACTTTTACACAATTCCGCAAGTTCATGGTCTTAACAAGCATACTAGTGACAAGTTCTAAATTACACATAACATCCGGCTCACTCCTATATCCGAAATGAACAAATATATAACAATATCAAAGCTCAAATATGCTCACGTAACGGAAGGAATGGGTAAAAGTGTGAAAATTATCATGCAAGTCTTTCTTTGTTTGTCACGCTTTCCGGTTTCCTTTTTCAAAAATATTTTGCTTGTCGAGTTTTTATCAAGTCCGAAGCTTTCTAAAACACAACCAACCGGTTTATTTACTAAAATATATACAAAATACAGGTATTTTTGAATGATTTTTCTGATTTTCTGATTTTTTTTTATAGAGGACAAACAAAGTTAACAAAGTTAACCCCCTCCCCACACTTGAACTTCGCATTGTCCCCAATGCGAGACCCGAAATATAGAGAAAAGGATAATAGTACTCCTCTCAAGATGATGTCTGATGAAACGAGACTTCCAAAGCTGTATCTGTCATGTGCTCCAGTCCAAGATATGTCGGATCTGCAAGTATGTCACATGTACACCAAAACAGAACAGAAACAGAATAAACATAAATAAACCATAATGTACATAAATAGAAATACTAGAAATCCCAACAAAGACATAACATAAAAACTAAAGTAAAGAGTCTGAAAAATAAAGCGTACATAACCGAGGGTGTTTGACATAGTAGCCAAAATGAACACCCGATAAATACACTACTAAAAGATAGAACTTTTTTTTAAATGCCCCTGACCATGCGCACGGTAGTGCGGATTTTCGCACGGGCGTGCGGATCCGATGTTGACCCATTCTAGCACGTTGACCTCGGTAATGCACGGGGGTGTGACTCGAGGTGCAGGACAGCCCGAAATCGCACGGGCGTGCGACCCATGGCACGGCCGTGCGAGATCTGCAGAAATGTCTGTTAACTGCAGAATGCAGTTTCAGCGTCCGAATCGACCATTTTTCGCCATTTTTACCATTCGCACGCTGTTATAACATTATTTCAACCTAGACCCTACGCTCGGCACGTTTAAAAACTGTACAAACTAACGAAATCTACCAAACACACCTAAATTACTCTAAAACGACAAAAGCACAAAAAAAAAAAACGATTTTACCCCTAAAGCGCTTAAGTCGCTCTTGCTACATTTTTAAATCACGAGTCAGTAGCGTAGACTCATGCTAAATTTTTGTCGGCGAGTCGATAGCAAGACTCATGCTAAATTTTTGTCGGCGAGTCGATAGCAAGACTCATGTACCAACACTTGTTACATGTGCGGGTCATTACCACGCCCCTTCGGATTCTGCACCATATTAATAAAACTAGATTTAATTTCAAAAACAGGTGCATCTATAGTAGGTCGTAGGATACTCGGCTCCAGGCCTGCCCGTCCGGGCTGATTTGATTCATTCAAAGGTCGCTCGTCGTCCGCCATGATTGCGTTCCTACGTCCCCTGAGCCCTCGGCTTCAGCGGGTACCACCGGCTCGTCCGCAGCTGCTGCGAGTTGCAGCGCAACCGCGCGGGATCTCTCACGAAGACGTCTCCTCAGATCACGCTCGGGTTCGTCTGAAGGCTCAACAGTGTCGGGAGCGGGGGGTTGAGGACAACAACCTGCAAACGAGAAATTGACACACATGCATATAATATTATTATAATAAGGGTTTTTTTTTTTTTTTTTTTGCTGAAAAGAAACATAATATTATTTTAAATGGGCTGAAAATTTTATAAAAATCCGAAAATGGGCCCGAAATTTTATAAAAATCAACACAATAAAAATAATCGAATCGGCTAATACAAAAATGATTTTAAGGTGCCGAAAACCCAAAGAATAAATGAATAAATAAATCCGGATCGAATAAATAAATGGAACAAAAATATACACGTATACAAAATATTAACGAAAACGAATAAATTGAATTAAAAGAAAGAAATATTAACAAATAAATAATCAAGAAAGTATACACAAATATTAACAAGTATATACGCCGATAACACAATGACTCGGGTCGTTCCTAAAACTCGCCATTTCCCCGGCAACGGCGCCAAAAACTTGACGTGTGCGCGACTACACATATTTTTGCAATGAAATTACACACGATTCGGTTTTAAATTTATAAAAGTGATTATTACTTTAACATCAAAACACACACGAAGAGGCAAGTGTACCCCGTCATATATGTAGTAAAGTATCGGTAAGAACCAAGTATCGATCCAAGGAAATGGGCGGAGGAATAATACTAGACCTTTGTCACTAAACTACCGGTAAAAACATAAGTTGTTTGATTTTAATAAACTAAAGTAAGCATAAACAACTACTTATAAAAACATAATAGATTATAGATAAATAGCCTTGCTTAATACACAACCAAAGTATGTCAACTAAGTCGGTTTTGGCACTAGAAGCATTCAGTCAATTCTCCAATTTTGAGACAATTAGTATCCCTTTCGGGAATCCTAACATGACAATCATTTGGAAAGTTAAAACGATAAACACACTTTAACCACCTAAAATTGTTCTTTAACGTGCAATTGATAAATGTCTATGAAAATCTCTTAAAAATAAGTTAGTCATCCGTTAGGAGTTTTCTAACCTCACTTAAACAAGGAAAGCGACACCGATAAACACAATGCAACCACCGAGACAAGCATAAACTAGATTAAATCACAACCGAGTTCATTTTACAAATCTTGCACATAAATTCACCAAGATAGCAATTTTGGCCTAAACTACTAACTAAGCTAACAAATCATGGCAAGAATTTATAACGACACCATTTAACCCGTTAAGGTCCTTCCGTGACGGCAAGCTTTCTTGATTAACAATAATTACATTTTATTAAATCACTAACCATTTCTAGTATCATGATGCACACATTTTAACCAAGCTAAACTAGTTAACCAAGTTTAAAGTTTACTAATACAAGATTAATTAAGCTTCATTTCTCAACTATCTTAACTAACCAAGTACCAATCATCCAACACAATTACTTATAATCAAGAAATCAATATCAATAACAAGGTTGCAAACTAATCATCAAAGATAATCATAGAAAATACTTCAAAATGTCATTACAAACAAAGATTAACATACTAATGGCTATAATCAAGCAAGGGATTGTTGTGTTTTTGCCCAAAGGCTACAATAAAACATAAACATTAATCTAAATGCTTGAAAGATTAACAAAATCATGGAAAGATTAGAAAACCAAACCATAAACAAGCATAAGATTAAGAATCTGGATAGTAATCGAGCTAAACGGGACAATGTGGCTTGAATCCGGGTGAAAGCTAACGCCTCCGGAGCCTGAAAATCGCCTGAATTGCTCTCCAAAATTCCAGAGTTACGAGCAGAATGTTTCTGCAGGTTTTTATATTATTTCAGTTTCGCACGGTCGTGCGTCCTGTTGCACGACCGTTCACTTTATGCAATTATTGGAGGTATGGTGCACCATACTGCATGACGTCACAGATCTTGACCGGTCTTCGGTCTCGCACGGGCGTGCATCACCGAGATGGGCCTTGTTGTCGCATCCGCACGGGGGTGCCATCAGTCGCACGGGGGTGCATCACCGAGATGGGTCTTGTTGTCGCATCCGCACGGGGGTGCCACCAGTCGCACGGGGGTGCATCACCGAGATTTCGTTGCACTCCTGATCGCACTGGGTGTGCAACGCCGAGCTGAACTTTGTTGTCGCATCCGCACGGGGGTGCCACCAGTCGCACGGGGGTGCATCACCGAGATTTCGTTGCACTCCTGATCGCACTGGGTGTGCAACGCCGAGCTGAGCTTTGTTGTCGCATCCGCACGGGGGTGCCACCAGTTGCACGGGGGTGCGACTTGCCCAGGTCAGAATTTTCCACAGAATGTTCGCAGTTCAGCCGTTTCGCCCGGAAAATCCTCGTTTTCACTATCATCTTGTCTGGTATGCTGTTTTAGGCCTGTAAACAAAAGTATACTTGATTAAGTATCCGAATGACGGTTTTACGGCCGAAAACGCATAAAATGGGGATAAAATGGGGGACTAAAATATGTATAAATTAGTGAATATCATGTGCTGAAGAAGATAAGATAATGTTTGCTTCCAATCTGTTTAAGAATTCAGCACTAGAATGGTGGAACACTATCCTCCAATCAAAAGGAAGTGATAGAACTTACAATAAGGAATGGGAGGAATTTAAGGACAAGGTAGAAAGGAAATTCTGCACACCCAATGAAAAGGAACAGATAGCAAACAAATTCCTAAACCTTAGGATGATTGGTGTGGATAGTAAGGGATACATGTAACACCACGTAAAAACGTGTCCAATTATGTAAAGACACGTGTCCTAAACTCTAAAGGTGTGAAAGATTGAGTTTGAAGGACCAAAGTTGTCAAACAGTGAAACTATGAAACCACAGGGATTAAAAGTGTCAACATGTCAAACTTGTGCCTCTGAATGACCATACATGATGAATATATTCTTAAACAAGTGATTGATTGGATATAAGAAGCTGTTTATAAAAAATAATCGGAAGATTATTAAATTACAAGGGTTAAACGTGTCAACATGTCAATTCTGACCTCTGAGTGACATTTTAACGAAACCGAGGCTTCGAAATATTCAAATATACACTTAAGAATAAGTGGTATAAATTTCACGTGGTTTCAAGATCGTTAGGCATGTTTTCAAGACTTTGGGCTATAAGTGTCAACTTGATGAAACTTGCTTTCATAGTGATATTTAACGAACCCAAGCCTAACAAAGTTAAGTTATACATCCTTGAGCTTCAACAAACTGATTACAAGGGCCCTATATGTCAACAATGAGGTTAAAAAGGGTTAAAAACGACAAGGGACTGAATCTGCCAACCTTGAAACTTGTTTTGCCAGTTAAGCCGGTCCATGCGGCCCGCGTAAGATCCCCCTTAAGTCTTACGCGGCCCGCCTCAGCATGCCAGTAACAGAAAAGTGTTGCCAGGTGCGGGTTTTGGCTGTTCCACCGCCTTAGTCTAGTTTGTATCGACCTAAGGAGCTATAAGTCGGTTTAATTCATCAACTAGGACACCTGGGGTGATCCTAGGATGTCCCATTACACCTGGAAGCGATCCATGATCTTGTAATTCACTATATAAAGGGACTTGCTATTGTGTTCATAAGCACATTTGCAACCATCTTCTATTCTTCTACTTCTGGAGCTTGCTTAGGACAAGGAAAAGACTTTGAAGTGTAGAAAAGACTTCTAGGACCTTTAGTAAGCCTCTAATTTCTTGTTTAGTCGTTTTAATTAGCTTAATTACTCTAAAGTCAAACTTATCGTAAATTTAGTTTGACTTTCGTTTTAATTACGTATGGACTAGCCACTGATCAAATTGAAAGTGGTTATGGGACCATATTAAGGTAGGTGACTAAACCCTAAAAGGACACCTCCTAATTATCTCGTTTGACTGGTCAATTGTCGGGTCAAAGTAGTTTGACAAAAAGTCAAACTGGACAGAATGTTTGAAAATGATTAAAAATTAATAAACCAAAGGTTCTAAATTATATTTTAACCTTCTAATGACTTAGTAATTAATATTAAAACATGTTTTATCAGTCCTAACCCGGCAATTAATAATCTAAGGTCAGTTTATAACCGAAAGTCGCAAAAGCTTGACTTTTGCTTTGACTTTCAGTTCTGACCCGTTTAAGCTTAATTCTCCCATGTTTTAAGCTTCCATTAGGACCACATTACTTAGTAGTATAACCCTCTGGAGTTATATTGCATGGTGATTAGTGGTTTGAATTATATGCACTTGATCGTAATTATGCTTAATAATGCCATAAATGCCCTTTTTGACATACAACTGAGATTTTTAATAATGCCATAAATGTCCCGAAAATTTGACATCAGTTTGAGGTCTAGAATAGGAGTTATGCTCAATAACGTAATTAAGGAGCTTTTTATTATTTAAATGGCATAATTAACATAAGGCCTATCTAAACCCGATTTTTTATATCAAACTTTTTACCTACTGATGTAAAATAATATTTTGGGATTTTTGAAGATTTTTTAGACTGAGCATAACATAGGATTATAGCTTGAATTAGGTAATTGTCGGTTTTACCCTTTTTATGTATAAAATGAGTTTTACATAACATTTTGATGTCAAACTTGTTGCTACTGATTTTATAAGATAAATAAAATATTTTGAACTCTATAAGCTGGTCAAAAACTCAGATTTCCTATTTTTATCCAAATATCCCTTAAAACCGGTTTTTAAGCGTTTTTAGCACCTAGTATGGGTCAAAACTATTTTTTGCATATAAAACTTATTACCCATTGATGTTTTAAGCTAATTTATATAATTAAACAGTAAGCCAAAGTTTTTGAACTCAGAAGTATATTTTGACCTTTAAAGCCTATGTGAAATTACCAAAATGCCCCTACGGTGCATAGTTTAGTTATATAGGATAAATTTCACATATATAAAATACCCTACTGATATAACTCATAAAAATACATACTTTTACTAATTAAATCAGACCTGAAACTCAGTTTCATATTTAAACTCTTCTTTGGGCATTAAAATTACCAAAATACCCTTATGGGACTTATTTTGGTTTAAATTACTTTTTGGGCATATGTGTTAACATCTTACTGATGTATTAACATATTTTGAGCATAATAATGATTAAGACCTGTATATAATTTATTTGGTTACCCGTTACGCGTTTACGCGTTCGAATCGGCTTATGTGACTAGTTTACATAAAATAGCCGAAACGGGTCAAACCTTATCATTAAATCCTCAATTTCCAGAATGTGTTTGGTTTACCCATATTATACAAGTATCCAAGCTTGTCGGTTCTAAACCACATTCTATTCCGGTCTCTGCTTAATCTAGCGTTTAGAACCATAAGGTTTCCTTCTAGCTAGCTGTTCTAAGTCCTTGACTAAATAAAAGACCCGTTAGCATCCTAATAGGTTAATAAACCTTCTATACAGATTAAATAGCTTTCGGTAGAAGGTTCCTTTGAAAAGCTTTAGGATTTTACTGCTAGCATCAGGTAAATACTTTTAACTTATTTTCCCTTATACAGGCTTGGGATATGGTATTATAATAATACCGCTTGGTCGGGTATGAAATCATTTAATCGGATTATGATTAATAAATCTACATAACCCGTTTTAATCTGTCTTGTTTGATAACATAAACATTGGGGGTTAATACGACCGTGTCCTGGATATCCTCGGCTCATTTCATTTGAAAATGGCCACGACCTATGCACGGGGTGTAGGCATACACCTGACAGATGCAAATCCTAAAATATAAACCCACATGTTGGGGATAACTCCTTTGTGGGTTCTATAAGTGGTGAGTCGGTTAATCACGACCGGCTTCCAACCGGCCCCAATTGTAAGACAAACATGTAAATCTGTATACAAGATTATATTTAAATAATTGTTCCAAGTTATAAAAGATTTGTGCCATGTGCATTTAAATCAATTTTCATAAATGTTTTCAAAAGAGTCAGTTAATTGTATTTACCAGTGTAAACTGACGTATTTTCTTAAAGACTGATTTGACAGGTACCTCTCGTAATAGGCTGGAGCTATTAGGTGTCATAAGAGGATCTTGCAAATCCGTAGATACCTGCAGTCTGTTATTTTATTTCTTTGTATTTATTTATGATCCGCCTGTGGATCTTATTACATTCCAGTCTGTATATTCTTTCACTCGAACACTCAGACATTATGGTTTGTAATAGTTTATTCACCAAGCCTTCCGCTGTGCTATTATATTGTGTGTATTGACTATGATGATATCAACTACGTCACGATACTCCCCGCCGAGCCCACTGGTAATATGTGGAAATATCGGGGTGTGACAGGTTGGTATCAGAGCCAACATTGAGTGAATTAAACACTAACCTTTTGTGTTTAATCTCAATGACACAATAAGCACAATCCTTAGACTTCCGAGTCTAGGCTAATGACCTAGGATTTTACTCTTAATTTTCCTTTTTATTGTTTATATTATAATTACTTATTTTGACAGATTACCTTGGAAAATGACCTAGGAATCTTTTGCTAATGACCTTGGAATCTTTTGCTAATGACTTCCGAGTCTAGTCTAGGCTAATGACCTAGGAATCTTTTGCTACCAAAAGATGCCCTTTGGCCTAAAAAATGCGGGTGCAACCTACCAACGCCTAGTTGACAAGGCTTTTTCTAGTCAAATTGGTAGGAACATGGAAACATATGTCGATGATCTGGTAATCAAAATCAAAACAGAATACCAAATGCTTGATGTCATCCAAGAAACCTTCAAAAACCTAAGGAAGGTCAACATGAAACTCAACCCCGAGAAATGTTCGTTTGGATTCGAAGAAGGTAAATTCCTGGGGCACATTGTGGGAAAACAAAGTATAAAAGCCAATCCTAACAAAGTCAAAGCGGTCCTTGAAACCAAACCACCACGAAGCAAAAAGGAGGTGGAAAGCCTGAACGGGAAGCTTGCAGCCCTGAAGCGTTTTACCTCAAAATTGGCTGAAAGATCTTTGCCTTTCTTCAAAACGATCAAGGGGTGCTCTGACAAAAAGGATTTCAAATGGACTGGGGAAGCTGAGGAAGCCTTCAACCAGATGAAGCAACACCTAGCTTCACTTCTAGACATTGCGGCCCCAGAAACAGGAGAGTTGATCTCTATGTACCTTTCGGTTGCTGAAGAAGCAATAAGTGTGGTTCTAACCATCGAACGAGACAAAGTTCAGGTACCCGTTTATTTCTTCAGCAAAACTCTAAAACTGGCAGAGATCAAGTATCCTCCTTTGGAAAAACTTGCTCTAGCCCTAGTACAAACGGCTAGAAGGCTTCGAAGGTATTTCCAAGCACACCCTATACAAGTGGTCACCGACCAACCCATTAAGAGTGTGCTTGAAAAACCGAAAAATTCAGGGCGGTTAGCCAAATAGGCTGTGGAACTAGGTGAGCACAACATCACCTATGTTCCAAGAAAAGCCATCAAAGCCCAAGTCTTGGCCGATTTCATTGCAGAAGTCCCAAAGCAAACAATCACTGAAGTTAACACAGCTGTCACTGAATCTTCTGACCTTGAAGCCTGGAAGCTTTTTACCGATAGGGCTTCAAGCATTGAAGGATCAGGGGCTGGGCTCATCCTAATCAACCCTGAAGGGTTAGAATTCATGTATGCTCTTCGATTTGAATTTCAGACCACCAACAACGAAGCTGAATACGAAGCGTTGATAGCCGGCTTGAGGTTAGCCAAGGAAATGAAGGTTCAAAAGCTTCAAGTCTTCACAGACTCGTTGCTGGTGTCAAGCCAAGTGAATGACAGTTATGTTGCAAAGGAGCCCAATATGGAAAGGTACAAAGAAAAATCTAAAGAGCTGATGAACACATTCCAAACGTGTACAATCAAGCGAATTCCCAGATCTTAAAACAAGAAAGTTGACGCCTTGAGTAAACTCGCCTCTCTCACCTTTGCCCACCTCACCAAAAAGGTATTGGTAGAAGTGTTGAAAACTCCATCAATTGAAGAATTGGAGGTTCAAGACGTAATCACCGAAGAAGGCCCCAATTGGATGACTCCAATTAAAAAATTCCTTAAAAACGGTGAGTTACCTGCAGATCAAACAGAGGATGAAAGGGTTAAAATCAAATCTTGACAGTACGTGTTGCAAGGTGAAATCCTCTACAAAAAGGGTTACCTTGCACCCTTGCTGAGATGTGTCGGTCCCGAACAAAGCTAGTACTTGATCAAAGAGGTTCATGAAGGAATATGCGGAGCTCATTTTGGAGCAAGAACGGTGGTTGCTAAACTAATGAACCTTGGGTATTTTTGGCCTTCCATGCACCGAGACACCGCTGAACAACTGAGAAAATGTGATTCTTGCCAAATCCATGCTGTAAGGACTTGCAAAATGCCCCAAAACGACCCGTAAGTGAAAACCCGGACCCCTGAAACCCTAACGTGCATGAAAATGAAGAAATTAAGAAAAATGGGTTTCACGCGGGCCGCGTAAGACATAAGGGTTGTCTACGCGGGCTGCGACAACTCATAAAATCTCCGGATTAGCAAACAGGCCACGTGGCAACCACGTGGCAGACCTACCGATGACACGCTAGCCATAGTCTACGACCAGGTGGCCCTCACGGGCCGCGTAAGATTTCCCCCATTTTTCAGCTATAAATTGATCCGATCATGGCCTGTTCATCTGTGTCTAAAACTTTGATTAAAAACGAAGAATACTGCATAAATTCAAAGTTTTAAGGTATCAAGGTGCTGCTACGATACAGGATATTAACTCGATCGCTGCTACGATTCAATGTCCGATCGATTGAAACCAATCCGATGGATGTTTAAGTGCTGCTCAAACTCGGGTTATACTTTGTCATTCGTCGTGAATTCGATGGATGTTTAAGTATTGCACTTTGTCCTTCGTCGTGGGTTTTGATCTCGTGAGTTATCGTAAATGTTGTATTAAGTTACTGACCTAGTTCGTATGCATTGTCATTTAATTCAGGTTCCCAGGCTTATCAGTAGGCTAAACTCTGCCCGTTTAAACTTGCAATGTGAGTCATTCTCTTTTTATTAAAAGTGTTTTACAATACTCCAACTATTTTCAAAGTTATAATTACAGGGATTAAGTCGCGGTTATCTTGAATCACTGGCTAGTGGGGTATTGTGCACATTACTAATTTCTCACGGTTAGGTTCATCAACCTAACAGTGATAATCATCACTACTTGGGTGATAGGACCCAATAGCGGTATGACCATCGTCACCAGGAGGTGACACGGCGCCAGATAAAAATAAGATAGTAGCCATTGTAATCGCTCTTATGCTATAATATATATAACTAATGTGTCGTTTTGTTTAACCTGAATGACTCGCTAGTATTTCCCCGCTGATAAAATATTTTTCAAAACATGTTTCAGGTGACCTACTGTGAATCAAGGAAAACGTGCTACGGGGCACGATCAAGCTTGAAGTGGTGGCTCAATAAAATAAATAAGCATGTTTTGTAAAACAGGGAATTTCCTCGTGAAATTCCTCTATTGTAAATTACGGGGTTTATCCCAATTTATGAAATAAAATAATTGGCCATTTTCAAGTTTCAAAGATCCTGTTAAAACTTCCGCTGTCAACTCAATTAATAAGTACCACGGGTTTCTGTCCCGCGGCTCCTGGACCGGGTAACACCGGGGCGGGGGCCGTGACAGAAAAAGGTGGTATCAGAGCCACTGATTTAAGCCTATTAAGTATTTAGAAATACTTAATTTTTCTGATTTCCATTCTGTGATTATGTGAAAGTTCAATTTACAAAATTTTAACTTAGCATTTTTGGTGTGTTTCTTCATATATGCTCACAGCATGTATGAAGTATCAGAAGCACTTCAAAACTTTTCTATCCATAGCACAGATATGGATACCACCGATACTTTCACTGGCTACCAGGCTGATACTGAAGAGCCAATGGTATTTCAAGCCCAACCTCAGGAGAAACCAAAATCGAAAAAGAAAAGAAGATTCGTGGGCTGGAGGCGTGTGCGTAGGAAGAAACCAGCAACACGGAAAGTTATAAAGGCAAATGATAAAGGCAAAGGAAAGGAGATAGGGGAAAGTTCAGAGCAAACCCAGGAAATGCCATCATGGGAGGAGATGGATCATAAACTGGCACTTAGTGACCTCATCGGACCTGCCGATGAAAACCTCTTCAATTACCCAGTAGAAGCACAACTTCCAGTTAATCTGGAACCTGCTATCCCAGATCCAATTATCCACCCCCGACCTCTACCAGAAGAGCTAGAAGAATGGTGGATAACCGACTGGCAATTTCAGAATCTTTTAAATAACCCTAACACCTTTTTCCCTCAATTTGATCCTGAGCCCCCACTACACGCACCTATGAGCTCAGAAAACCTGGCTGAACTCCGCCACTATGGAGAGGAGTTAGTGGACGCAGGAAATAGAATTCGGGAAGTGGGGGAAAGAATATCATGGAAGTACGACGAGAGGGAACGTCGTTTCTGAAGTGCCAGCTGACGTGATCATATGTGGTTGTGGGAATGTGTGTTTAATAATAATAATAATAATATAATAATAATAAAAATATAATCATGTAAAATAACTAAAAATAAAACTTGTGTAACATAACTGGTGTGTACGGACGCATATTAGAATATATAAAAATATGGAAGTCGAAAAATCGACAATTTTGTGTTAACTTGATTATGTGCGATTGTTTTATTATGTTTGGTTATTATTCAAATTGTGCTAATATATATTAATTACCAGATGGAACACGCTGGTAATGAATCAGTTAACGAAGTTAACCAATCTGAGCAAAACCATGAAGATCAATTTCTGAATAGACAAGATATAGAAAATATCTTTGCTCAAGGAATAGCCAATGCTATTCCAGCAATTCTTGCTGCTGCCCGAAATCCAGTTGAACCTCAACCAATTATTCCCAGCAAACGTACTCATGAAGACAATTTCAGTAATAGCGTAAATATAGGCGGCAACATTAACAATAATGATGATGTGTTACAGGCCCCAAATCTTAAGAGAATGAAAGCTGCAACGCCTGGTTACACTTACAAGGAATTTCTTGCCTGTAAACCTGTTGAATTTGCAGGCAATGAAGGGGCGACTGCTGCACTGCGTTGGTTAGAGAAAACCGAAGCAGTGATTAAAATAAGTAAATGTGCCGAGGAAGACAAGGTCATGTACGCGTCGCATCTTTTCAAAGAAGGGGCACTAGAATGGTGGAATACGGTACTACAAGCCAAGGGAAGCGATGTGGCCTATGCCATGAATTGGGAAGAATTTAAAAGACCGGTGGAAAGAAAATTCTGTCCCGAATATGAGAAAGAGCAAATGGCAAATAAATTCTTAAACCACCGTCGAGGGTATACTTCGACATTCTTCGAATATGCTAGAGTGGTACCAACCCTGGCTCCGCCAGAACCGGTACTTATTTCTCGCTATATTTGGGGTTTGATTGGCGAAATCCGTGATATCGTTAAAGCTGCGAGACCCCGCACTATTGACGATGCTGTGGAATTAGCTAACACCCTAACTGACGGGCTGGTACGCACACGAGAAGAAAACCGGAAAAAAGAAGTGGCCCAAAAGATTACCCAAGGATTTCGTATGGGTAATAGTAATAATTTCAAGAAAAAGGGAACTGGGCAATCTTCCACTGCTCCATTCTGCGGTACCTGTAAAAGAAGGCATTTTGGAAAATTCAAAGGGTATTGCAATTTCTGCAAAATTCCGGGGCATCAAGAGGAAGATTGCAGGAGGAAGAAATCAACAATCTGCTACAACTGTGGAGAAGCTGGACATTTTAGGCCAGACTGCCCAAAACTGGTCAAACCAGCTGACAACAAAGCCAAACCTGCAGACGTAGCTACCAAGAAGAATGCAAGAGTATTCCAGTTGACTACCTAGGAAGCCGAGCAAATCCCTGATGTAATAGCTGGTACGTTCCTAGTTCACGACGTCTATGCAAAAGTATTATTTGACTCTGGTGCAAACCAAAGTTTTATAAATACTTCCTTCTGTCAAGCTCTTAACCTACCCTTAACCAACCTTAGACAAGTTTTTACTGTAGAAACGGCATATGGTAATTCGGTTCACATAAATAAGGTTTTGCAAGAAGAAAAGATAGAACTTTTAGGCCATAAATTTTCTGCAAACCTGTTACCTATGAAGTTAGCTGGATTCGATGTTGTGTTAGGAATGGATTGGTTAGTAGCCAACCATGCTCGAATCCTCTGTGATAAAAATTCCATAGAAATTCATACACCCACAGGAGAAGCAGTGGTGATTACAGGAGATAAGCCACATAAGCCAATGAAATTCATATCAGTAATGAAAGTGGCTAGTTATTCAAGAAAACAAGGAATAGTGAATATGATTTCGGTAATCATTAACACTAAAGGAAAGGAACTTAAGGAAATTCCAGTAGTATCAGAATACCCAGATGTATTCCCAGAAGAACTACCTGGATTACCACCCGATAGGTAAGTAGAATTTAGAATTCATCTAATTCCTGGAACTACACCGATAGCTAAGGCACCTTATCGGTTAGCACCCACCGAAATGTTAGAATTGAAAAAGCAGTTAGATGAATTACTCAGTAAAGGATTCATACAAACTAGTTCATCCCCGTGGGGAGCTCCAGTGTTGTTTGTGAAAAAGAAAGATGGGTCGATGCGAATGTGTATCGATTATAGGGAACTGAATAAAGTTACAATTAAGAATCGATACCTGTTACCTAGGATTGATGATCTTTTTTATCAACTTCAGGGAGCTAGATATTTTTTTAAGATAGATTTACGCTCCGGATACCATCAGTTGAAAGTACAAGAAAAAGACATACCTAAAACTGCCTTCAGAACTAGGTATGGTCATTACAAGTTTACAGTCATGCCCTTTGGACTAACAAATGCTCCTGCAGCATTTATGGACATGATGAATAGGGTCTGTAAACCGTACTTGGATAAATTTGTAATTGTCTTCATCGAGGATATACTTATTTATTCCAAAGGCCAGGACGAACATTGTGAACACCTACGAGCACTCTTTACCTTGTTAAGAAAGGAGAAGCTTTACGCCAAATTCTCGAAATGTGAATTTTGGCTACAAAAGGTACAATTCTTAGGACACATGGTGAATCACGAAGGTATTCACGTAGATCCATCCAAAATAGAAGCGATCACCAAATGGAAGGTCCCGCAATCAGCTATGGAAGTTAGAAGTTTTCTAGGGTTAGCTGGATATTATAGACGATTCATTAAAGATTTTTCTAAGATAGATGTGCCATTAACTAAGCTAACATGTAAAGCAGTAAAGTTTGAATGGGGACCCAGGCAGGAAGAGGCTTTTAGGATTTTAAAGCAAAGATTAACAAACGCCCCAATTCTTGCCTTACCAGAAGGGATAGAAGATTTTGAAGTTTACTGTGATGCTTCTAAGCTAGGATTAGGATGTGTGCTAATGCAAAGCAAAAAGGTAATTGCGTATGCCTCAAGGCAATTGAAAACGCACGAGGAAAATTATACGACGCATGACTTAGAGTTAGGAGCCATAATTTTCTCCCTTAAGATTTGGAGACACTATCTGTATGGCAGTAAGTTTACAGTCTATACAGATCATAAGAGTTTAAGATACATATTTGGGCAAAAAGAATTGAATATGAGGCAAAGAATATGGATGGAAATTCTAAGTGATTACGACCGTGATATTCAATATCACGAAGGAAAGGCAAATGTAGTTGCAGATGCCCTAAGTCGTAAGTATCACGAAAAGCAAAAGCGAGTTCGTGCTCTTAGATTAAGTTTACAATTAGACTTAATGGAACAATTGAAGAATGTTCAAGAAATAGCTATCAAGGATGATGCTGAAGGAATGAAAGGACGAATAAGGGAATTAGAGCAAGGAAGTGATGGAATATAGAGATTCCACAAGAAGAGGATTTGGGTACTGTCACACCCCTATTTTCCACGTGTCACCGGTGGGCCCGGTGGGGAGTATCGTGACGTAGTTGATATCATCATAAGTCAAACAACACAATATATAAATGCACAGCGGAAGCAAAGATAGATATATTACAATCCGAATATAACGTAATATCAAAGTATTACAACGGAAAGTAAAGGATCCACAGGCGGATCTTAAAACATAAACATTGTTCACAGACTTTAGACGCCTAGAACTTGCAAGATTCCTTATTAACGCCCTGAGCTTCCAGCCAATTACGTTCAGTACCTGTCACTTAATCTTTTTGGAAAATACGTCAGTTTACACTGGTAAATACACTCAACCGACTCATTTTGAAAAGGTTTAATAAAAATTGATTTGAATGCACGTAGCACAAACTCTTTATAACTTGGGACAATTATATTTATAATCTTGTATACAGATTTACATGTTCGTTATACGTTCAGGGCCCGATGTAGAAACCGAGTCAGATTAACAGACACGCCACAAGTATAGGCCCACAAGAGAGTGAGATACCGTTTTTCCTTAAACAACTGTCAGGTGTATGCCTACACCCCGTGTATAAGGCGTGGCCATTTTATAACACAATGATGTCAAGGATATCCGGGACATGGTCATTAACCCCTAAAGGTCTTTATTTCAAACAATACAGATTAAACCGGGTTACCTCAATAATTTAACCATAATAAGATTAAACATTCAATACCCGACCAAGCGGTATTATTATAATACCGTATCCCAAGCCCGTATAGGGAAAATAAGTTAAGAGTATTTACCTGAGCTAGCTCCTGTCTTAAATAGTAAGAATTTAATAACTCAGCCGTATTCACATAAGTAAGCGTAGGTACCATTTACCGGAAGGCTCTAGTCTGGAATGATGGTATAAATAACCAATTAGAATGCTAACGGGTCTTTAATTAAGCCTAAGCTTAGACCGGTTAGTCTTACAGAAAGATACGGTTCAAACGCATGATAAGGCGAAGACCGGTATAGAATGTGTTTTAGACCCGACAATTTTGAAGACTTGTATAATATGAGTAATCTAAACACATTCTGTATTTTGAGATAAAAACGATATGGTTTGACCCGTTTCGGCTAATATATGTAAACTAGTTACATAAGCCGATCCGAACGCGAAAAGTGCGTAACGAGTAACCATAAGAGTCATATACAAGTTTCCTAAGTTAACATGCATTAAATATGTTGTGATATCAGTAAGATATCTTCTATTATGCCCAAAATGGATTTAAACTCAAATTACGCCCCGTAGGGGTATTTTGGTCATTTTAATGGTTATAAAAGAGTTTAAATATAAATATGAGTTTCGGGTCTGAAGTAATCAGTAAAAATACTTACTTTACTAAGTTATATCAGTAGGGTAACATATATATGTGAAATCTATCCTTTATAACCAAACTATGCATCTTAAGGGCATTTTGGTAATTTCACATAGGCTTAAAAGGTCAAAACTGGAAACCTGGGTGTAAGACTTTAGCTTACTATAAAAATATGATAATTTACTTAAAATATCAGTAGGTATCAAACCTTATGTGTTTAACATAATCTTAATACATAATATGCGTAAAAAATGCCTAAAAAGGCGATTTGGAGCCATTTCCGGGTTTTCAAAGGAAAGCTGATATTTTTATAATTCCAGAAGGCTCAAAATACTTTATTTATTATATTAGATCAGTAGAAAAAGGTTTGGGGTCAAAAGGATTTGTAAAACTCATTTTATGGCTTAAAAGGGCAAAACCGGCATTAACCGAATTATACTTAGAACTCTAAGTTATGCTCAGCCTAAAAATAAATAAAAATCTCCAAAAATCCCTAAATATTATTTTATATCAGTGGGTAGAAAGTTTGGTATCAAAAAGTGGGTTTTGATAGGTTATATGCTAATTACGCCATTTAATTACTAAAAAGCTTTCAAATTACGCTAATGAGCATAACTCTTAATCTAGATCTCAAACTGATGTCAAATTTTAGGTGCAAGTTTATAAATCAGTAACTAAGGTTTCTACTCTTTTACTTTTTCAAAAATCACGTTTTATAGTCAAAAGGGCATAATAGTCAACATATAAGCAATTAACGGAAACATGCATGTGAATAGGATATCTAATGGACCAAGTTGTATAATCACAGGGGGTTATACTAACATGTATATAGGTCCAAAAGAATCTCTAAGGCAATCCTAAACTTGGCTTAAATGGGTCAGAACTGAAAGTCAAAGTAGAAGTCAAACTATGCGACTTTCGGTTCCAAACCGAGCCTATACTGAAAATTGTCGAGTTGAACATGTTGGGACATGTCTTACATTAATTACCAAGTTATTTTAATGATCAAACAGGTTGCATGTAACCTACATCGCTAATTATGCATTAATTTACAAATAAACATTCTGTTGACTTTTTTATTACAAGTTTGACTCGACAATTCACATAGTTAGAGTGGGAATCTGGAAATACCCTTTTAAGGGTTTATTACCCACATAATTACCAACTCATAGGTACTTTCAATTTGAATTTTGACTGAAGGGATTAAGATTAATGACGAAGTCAAATCTTAAATACGATGGTTTGACTTTACGCTAATTAACTAAGCAAAACTGAATTAAAGGAGGTTAAGCATACTTACAATAGTCCTAAGCACGACTAATGATCACTAGGAATGATCCTTGAGCTCCAGGAACCTCCAAGAAGTGAGTTGTGAACTTCCAAGTGAATGAGCAAATGAAGAACCCAAGATCATGGCCTTTATATAGGTTTCTTGGATCAATTTGATCATGCCAAACAACTCTATAGATGTTATGGGATCAGTACAAGTGTCCCTAGGCCCCTTAAAACCATCAAACAAGCTCCAGGTATTGAAAACAACTCACATAAGTCGGTTAACAGACCTGAAATGGCAGCTGCCATTTGTTTCTGTTGCTGGGCAGGTCACGCGGGCCGCGTAAGGGGCCTTCGCGGGCCGCCTGGCCTTGTCTGACTTGCAAAACTTTTCATACTTTGATGTTTTGGTCCTTGGTCCTTCTAAACGCGGTTTTAAGTTATTTTCTTGCAATTTCAACCTCCTAAATTGATTCTTAAGGGCTCCAAGATGTATTTAAACATTGGCAAGTCCATGGTTAACTTTGTGATCACCCGAAAAGCTCTAATTTTCAACGTTGACGCTTTTAACCCTTACACACGAATTTTATCATAACTTTCTCATACGTTAACGAAACTTTATGAAATTTCTATCACATATTCTCATGAGCATAATTAATCGTTACAAAGCTTCGGGTTCGCTAAAATGTCACTCAGAGGTGTAACTTAAACATGTTGGCATATTTAACCCTTATAGTTTGTAATCTCTCACTTTCTTTCACAATTGGCTTCGTATGATCCATGACTTATTCATTTAAGAGTGTAAACATCATGTGGGGTTATTTAAGGATATAATTATCCATTGTTGACACTTTCAACCCTTGTGGTTCACCAGATCCTTGTTTTATGTACAAACGACTTTCTATGTTTGTAAATTTACTTGTTAATGAATACGAACGTCGTGTGAGGTCACTCAGAGGCACAAGTTGGGCATGTTGACACTTTGGATCCTTTTATTCACATACTTTCTTTGTTTGTCAACTTTAGTCCTTCATAAGTAATCTTTCACACATTTATTTCTTATGACACGTGTCGATACCTTATTGGACATAAATTTTCGAGGTGTTACATCCTCACCCCCTTAAAAGAAATCTCGACCTCGAGATTTGCTAAAATGCTGGAAGTTCTTTTTGTCGCATAATGGACTTAACTTCCATAGCGTATCAGGAGTCTCTCCAAGCTCCCAAGTTGACCTCTATAATAGGTACATATATCCTTTTTGAAGCTTCTTAACCTGTCGATCCCCAATCGATATAGGTTGCTCATTATATCATAAATCTGCATATCATTATGTGATAATGCTTCTCGACTTATTGGTGATACACATCCTTAAATCATTAGTGTAAAATGTATTGCGAGTTCCGTCCAACTTCTTAATTAGGTTTTTGCTTTAAGCTATCTGATCTTGATACATTCGATTCCTTCGAATGATTTTATATATTTAGAGCTTAACTAGTCTGAAAGTTAACAAATTGGCACACCCTTCCAGGGTGATATCTTTTGTTGAACCTTATTCTTTAACAAGAACTTAGGAGGGTTGCTACTCTTATAAATCCTTGATTTTCTGCCAATTACTAGCAATCTTACAGATGATTAGGGATTTGTATGACCTTATTTGTTGTTTCCAATGCAACTTTCAGATCCTGATAATTGGACTTACCAATCTATTGTCCTAACAATAGATATTTAACATTCCATCTTTACAAGGTCCCCAAAGGAGCAGCCTTGATACTTATATATCAACTATTATAGAAACGCTTATCTTAAGGTGGGATGGTTATTCCAACCATTGCTCAAAACTAATCTTAAGGAGTAGCTAATCCTTGTTGTTAGTCGATCAAATCGACGATCCTGGGCGGCTGATGGAAATTCTTAATTGTTGCCTAATTGGTTGTGGTAATCAAATGCATAAGCAAAATGAACCGTCTTTCTTAATTAACTATACCGAATTCTCAGGATATTGAGTTAGGCTATATGAATCTATATCTTAAAATTTACTTAACCAGGGTTTTCGATTCTTCCAATAATGGTACTAGCTATCTTGGAGATTTCATAATAATGCAGTCCTAAATGGGATATAAATCTTAACTCTACCTGCCTCTCAGGGGTAAACAGGGTAATCTTAGGAGAAGATAATTAAGGTACAAGGAGGTTACAGAGATTTCCATATCTCAGGCTCCAGTTTACCCATCATTGCTTGTGTCAAATAAGTGACATATTTATGTTACTAGTCCACGAATTCCTTAATCGGGAACATTTACTTGGACAATTTCATTCTGGATATTTCCTTTGAATACCATTAGTTGACTTTAGTACCATATGATCATTGGGATATCTTTGTGGTTCCATGCATTAAACCTCCATACTGATCAGGCATGGAAGCAATCTATGGAACTTATTAAGATACTTCAATTTTCATACGGCGGTTTTGTCATACCATTTGGTATTCGTAATCAATAGGGATTAAGGAGATATCAATTACATGCGAATGTCCTTTATCTATAGAGAGGGTATATTAGAATTTTATGACTTAAAGATTTCTGACAGGAATGGAAGAATGGTTTCTATTACTAAATGAATCACTTTCTTGGTTGCGATCCGACAACTGCTATTCCTCATCCTCATGGCCTTATACTAATCATGGTTTCATTAAACCATACAGGCCAGTATAGCATTAACATTCTTAATGAACGTTATTTAACAAACATATTAATATTACTTAGACTAGGTCATAAAAGACCATCAATGGCATTTAAGGGTTGGACCTAGTCCATCACCTTTTTGACAGGGGATCAAAATGTCACATCTGTCTTTATTATACTGATGAATTTGGATAGCTTGAAAGCTTGCCATAAGGGTATCAGAAAAGAGTGATTCCTAATAGATATAAAATATCAATCTAGGATTTGTTGGAGCATTTTCTAAAGTATCAACGGCCAATTTCTACCTCGCATTAGATGACCGGAGTCCTAATCAGGCGGAGGTAACAGTTCTCAACATCTATCGTTCATTATAGAATCATATGTGCCAGCATCAAATAAATTTCCGCATAAACTGCTTGATAAGGAAAGGTACCTGATATATAGTTATCATTCTGCACCATCTCCTGGCGTTCATCTGGAAGACTCATGCGTTTGCTTTCTTGGCTTCTTCAGGCTTCTTTTGATTCCTAGGGCAGTTGGTCCTGATATGCCCCTTCTCGTTGCAACCATAACAAGTTGCATCTTTCAACTTCTTGCAATCCAGGGTTTTATGTTCCTTAGACTTGCAAATTCCACACTGTAGAGGCTGAGATTCAAATCTGCATTTCCCGAGGTGGTATTTCCTACAGGTTTCGCACCTGGTCTTCTCACCCGACTGCTGGCTGTCTCTTTTAAACCCGGAACTCTTCTTATCCTCAGAGTTCCTCTTCCTATCGGAGCGATGAGAATCCTCATCCTCCCTTTTACGCTTTCCTTCTTCAGAGGCTTTGGCAACCTTGTTTCTGACTACATCGAGTGTAAGAGATAGCGACAAATCTGCCGCTGACCTGAATGTAGTAGGTCTTGAAGCCTTAACACTGGCTTTGATTTCTGGGGCTAAACCCCCAATGAAGCGAGCAATTCTCTTGGGTTCTGGTGTTACTAGGTAAGGAACCAGTCTGGACAGGGTATTGAAACTGGTGAGGTAAGCTTGACAATCTAAGTTTGTCATCACCAATGATAAGAAATCTGACTCAATCCTCTCAACCTCGTGTTGAGGGCAGTAGTTCTCCATAATGAGAGCAACAAACTGTTCCCATGACATGTTGTAAAGTGGGATCTTCCCAGCAGCTTGAATGAGAGCTTTCCACCATGCTAGTGCCTCTCCCTTGAACGATTGGGATACATACTTCACTAGATCCCTCTCAGCACAACCGCTGATATCGACAACTGTGTCCATTTCATCCAACCAGGTCATACAATCGATTGCTCCTTTCTCCCCAGTGAAATCCCGGGGTTTGCAGGAAACAAAGTATTTATAGGTACAGGACTTGGTACGTGTTTCATTATCGAACACTATCCTCTTGGATGGAACACTGTGTGGAATAGATGAATGTCGATCATCATCTTTCTTTGACTCATCTTTCTTTGGGGGTGGCTTACTATGAGCCTCAGAATGAGTTTTGGGGACAGACTTGGAGTGGGGTACAGATGAGGCTTTACTATGAGTCCCACTATACTCCCTAAATTGCTCCTCTACAGCTTTAGATACAGCTGTATCAATCAGTGTACGAAGCTCTCCTCTGGTTATATTAACCCTTTCATCATCGTGGTTTTCCAGGGGATGACTGTTTATCTCGTCAGAGTCAGCCATGTAGGTAGTTTTAATTGCTACACAAAGAAAATAAGGGCAAGGTTTATTTAGAAGCCCATATAGTTCTATCGTTTTAAACGATTTATTAACCATGTTTTTAATACACATATTAGTTAATTTGTTAAATATATAATTGTTCAGGATCCTTATCATAATCCTAAATTATAAGTTAATAATAGCACAAAAGGCCTAGTCACGTAGACAAATTTAATTTATATGCCATGATTTCAGAGAATCGAGGCATTAAGGTTTGAATCAAAGTTCATTACCTTTTCTTGACAGAGAGTTAAAGACATCAACTGTTTGTTGTCCCTTAGGACAATAAGTATGGCCCGTAGGCATTTCACCACTTATGGATGCTTATAATATGATCATCTTCATTTGATGATAGTAGTCAGGATCGCATTGATCATACAAACTGTTATGATTGGACGTAGTCCAACATCTTTAGACGGGGTTCAGAGACCACCACGGTCGTTGTCTTATCGGACAACAAGTTTGGCCCGTAGGCACTTCATCACTAAGGGATGATTATTTCAAATAAGGGAATAAAAAAAAAGAGATGGCCTGTGTGACTTTAACGATTCACAGTTTGCCAAAAATGTTAACATACTTACAGATGTTAACAGAGATTGGAATCTTTTGGATAGGTCCTACCATCTTGGCCTCGTCATATTGGCTAGGTTTACTTTTAAGATTCCCTTTTTAATAATAAACGCAGAACAATCCTAACTCGGGATGTTAATAAGGATCTGAACCTAAATTGAGGAACTGCCATCTTGGCCGCGTCTTAAAAATGACACCAGGCTAGGTCTTGTCCCTTTTTAGATTTTGCCATTTTATTATAATGGTAGATCTTATAATATAGGAATGATAATTTAAACATAATTGTTCCTTTAAAATTTAAACATGTATATGGTTGTCCTAAACGGGACTTCTAATAAAAATGACTTGCCCATGCAAGGGTTAATCAGAAAAATAATCAAGGAAGTAATTAAAAGACAAGGAAACAAATTGGAATTTGTCCTATGTTCTTGTCTAGACTCAAGAATGTAGAACTGTGTAACTGAGATTAAACGCAAAAGGCTAGCGTTCAATTCACTCAGTGTTGGCTCTGATACCAACCTGTCACACCCCTATTTTCCACGTGTCACCGGTGGGCCCGGTGGGGAGTATCGTGACGTAGTTGATATCATCATAAGTCAAACAACACAATATATAAATGCACAGCGGAAGCAAAGATAGATATATTACAATCCGAATATAACGTAATATCAAAGTATTACAACGGAAAGTAAAGGATCCACAGGCGGATCTTAAAACATAAACATTGTTCACAGACTTTAGACGCCTAGAACTTGCAAGATTCCTTATTAACGCCCTGAGCTTCCAGCCAATTACGTTCAGTACCTGTCACTTAATCTTTTTGGAAAATACGTCAGTTTACACTGGTAAATACACTCAACCGACTCATTTTGAAAAGGTTTAATAAAAATTGATTTGAATGCACGTAGCACAAACTCTTTATAACTTGGGACAATTATATTTATAATCTTGTATACAGATTTACATGTTCGTTATACGTTCAGGGCCCGATGTAGAAACCGAGTCAGATTAACAGACACGCCACAAGTATAGGCCCACAAGAGAGTGAGATACCGTTTTTCCTTAAACAACTGTCAGGTGTATGCCTACACCCCGTGTATAAGGCGTGGCCATTTTATAACACAATGATGTCAAAGATATCCGGGACATGGTCATTAACCCCTAAAGGTCTTTATTTCAAACAATACAGATTAAACCGGGTTACCTCAATAATTTAACCATAATAAGATTAAACATTCAATACCCGACCAAGCGGTATTATTATAATACCGTATCCCAAGCCCGTATAGGGAAAATAAGTTAAGAGCATTTACCTGAGCTAGCTCCTGTCTTAAATAGTAAGAATTTAATAACTCAGCCGTATTCACATAAGTAAGCGTAGGTACCATTTACCGGAAGGCTCTAGTCTGGAATGATGGTATAAATAACCAATTAGAATGCTAACGGGTCTTTAATTAAGCCTAAGCTTAGACCGGTTAGTCTTACAGAAAGATACGGTTCAAACGCATGATAAGGCGAAGACCGGTATAGAATGTGTTTTAGACCCGACAATTTTGAAGACTTGTATAATATGAGTAATCTAAACACATTCTGTATTTTGAGATAAAAACGATATGGTTTGACCCGTTTCGGCTAATATATGTAAACTAGTTACATAAGCCGATCCGAACGCGAAAAGTGCGTAACGAGTAACCATAAGAGTCATATACAAGTTTCCTAAGTTAACATGCATTAAATATGTTGTGATATCAGTAAGATATCTTCTATTATGCCCAAAATGGATTTAAACTCAAATTACACCCCGTAGGGGTATTTTGGTCATTTTAATGGTTATAAAAGAGTTTAAATATAAATCTGAGTTTCGGGTCTGAAGTAATCAGTAAAAATACTTACTTTACTAAGTTATATCAGTAGGGTAACATATATATGTGAAATCTATCCTTTATAACCAAACTATGCATCTTAAGGGCATTTTGGTAATTTCACATAGGCTTAAAAGGTCAAAACTGGAAACCTGGGTGTAAGACTTTAGCTTACTATAAAAATATGATAATTTACTTAAAATATCAGTAGGTATCAAACCTTATGTGTTTAACATAATCTTAATACATACTATGCGTCAAAAATGCCTAAAAAGGCGATTTGGAGCCATTTCCAGGTTTTCAAAGGAAAGCTGATATTTTTATAATTCCAGAAGGCTCAAAATACTTTATTTATTATATTAGATCAGTAGAAAAAGGTTTGGGGTCAAAAGGATTTGTAAAACTCATTTTATGGCTTAAAAGGGCAAAACTGGCATTAACCGAATTATACTTAGAACTCTAAGTTATGCTCAGCCTAAAAATAAATAAAAATCTCCAAAAATCCCTAAATATTATTTTATATCAGTGGGTATAAAGTTTGGTATCAAAAAGTGGGTTTTGATAGGCTATATGCTAATTACGCCATTTAATTACTAAAAAGCTTTCAAATTACGCTAATGAGCATAACTCTTAATCTAGACCTCAAACTGATGTCAAATTTTAGGTGCAAGTTTATAAATCAGTAACTAAGGTTTCTACTCTTTTACTTTTACAAAAATCACATTTTATAGTCAAAAGGGCATAACAGTCAACATATAAGCAATTAACGGAAACATGCATGTGAATAGGATATCTAATGGACCAAGTTGTATAATCACAGGGGGTTATACTAACATGTATATAGGTACAAAAGAAGCTCTAAGGCAATCCTAAACTTGGCTTAAACGGGTCAGAACTGAAAGTCAAAGTAGAAGTCAAACTATGCGACTTTCGGTTCCAAACCGAGCCTATACTGAAAATTGTCGAGTTGAACATGTTGGGACATGTCTTACATTAATTACCAAGTTATTTTAATGATCAAACAGGTTGCATGTAACCTACATCGCTAATTATGCATTAATTTACAAATAAACATTCTGTTGACTTTTTTATTACAAGTTTGACTCGACAATTCACATAGTTAGAGTGGGAATCTGGAAATACCCTTTTAAGGGTTTATTACCCACATAATTACCAACTCATAGGTACTTTCAATTTGAATTTTGACTGAAGGGATTAAGATTAATGACGAAGTCAAATCTTAATTACAATGGTTTGACTTTACGCTAATTAACTAAGCAAAACTGAATTAAAGGAGGTTAAGCATACTTACAATAGTCCTAAGCACGACTAATGATCACTAGGAATGATCCTTGAGCTCCAGGAACCTCCAAGAAGTGAGTTGTGAACTTCCAAGTGAAAGAGCAAATGAAGAACCCAAGATCATGGCCTTTATATAGGTTTCTTGGATCAATTTGATCATGCCAAACAACTCTATAGATGTTATGGGATCAGTACAAGTGTCCCTAGGCCCCTTAAAACCATCAAACAAGCTCCAGGTATTAAAAACAACTCACATAAGTCGGTTAACAGACCTGAAATGGCAGCTGCCATTTGTTTCTGTCGCTGGGCAGGTCACGCGGGCCGCGTAAGGGGCCTTCGCGGGCCGCCTGGCCTTGTCTGACTTGCAAAACTTTTCATACTTTGATGTTTTGGTCCTTGGTCCTTCTAAACGCGGTTTTAAGTTATTTTCTTGCAATTTCAACCTCCTAAATTGTTTCTTAAGGGCTCCAAGATGTATTTAAACATTGGCAAGTCCATGGTTAACTTTGTGATCACCCGAAAAGCTCTAATTTTCAACGTTGACGCTTTTAACCCTTACACACGAATTTTATCATAACTTTCTCATACGTTAACGAAACTTTGTGAAATTTCTATCACATATTCTCATGAGCATAATTAATCGTTACAAAGCTTCGGGTTCGCTAAAATGTCACTCAGAGGTGTAACTTAAACATGTTGGCATATTTAACCCTTATAGTTTGTAATCTCTCACTTTCTTTCACAATTGGCTTCGTATGATCCATGACTTATTCGTTTAAGAGTGTAAACATCATGTGGGGTTATTTAAGGATATAATTATCCATTGTTGACACTTTCAACCCTTGTGGTTCACCAGATCCTTGTTTTATGTACAAACGACTTTCTATGTTTGTAAATTTACTTGTTAATGAATACGAACGTCGTGTGAGGTCACTCAGAGGCACAAGTTGGGCATGTTGACACTTTGGATCCTTTTATTCGCATACTTTCTTTGTTTGTCAACTTTAGTCCTTCATAAGTAATCTTTCACACATTTAATTCTTATGACACGTGTCGATACCTTATTGGACATAAATTTTCGAGGTGTTACAGGTACCTAAGCAGGGAGAGTTAAGAAATAAGATTTTAGAGGAAGCCCATAAATCTAGGTATACCATGCATCCTGGTAATAATAAAATGTACCAAGATTTAAGAAATAACTTCTGGTGGATAGGAATGAAAAAGGACATAGCTAGATATGTATCTAAGTGTCTAACTTGTTCACAAGTTAAGGCAGAACACCAGAAACCTTCAGGGTTACTCCAACAATTAGAAATGCCTGTTTGGAAATGGGAACTAATAACCATGGATTTTGTTACTAAGTTGCCCAAAACCAGAAAAGGTAATGATGCGATTTGGGTAATTGTGGATCGATTAACCAAATCAGCTCACTTTCTACCCATGAAGGAAACCTTTAGCATGGAAAGGTTAGCCAAGTTATACGTAGACGAAGTAGTATCCTTACATGGAGTTCCACTCTCTATTGTATCAGATAGAGATAGTCGTTTTACTTCCCATTTCTGGACCAGTTTCCAGGAAGCAATGGGAACCCGACTGAATTTAAGCACTGCATACCATCCTCAGACAGACGGACAAAGTGAAAGGATGATTCAAACCCTGGAAGACATTCTTAGGGCATGTGTAATAGATTTTGGTGGAAACTGGGATGACCACCTACCCTTAATTGAGTTCTCCTATAACAATAGTTATCATGCAAGCATTGAAGCTGCCCCATTTGAAGCACTGTATGGACGAAAGTGCAGAACTCCAGTTTGCTGGGCAGAAATTGGAGAAAATCGATTATCCGGTCCTGAAATCGTACAAGAAACTACTGACAAGATCACTCAAATCAAGGAAAGACTAAAGACGGCTTGAGATCGCCAGAAGAGTTATGCAGACAATCGACGCAAGCCGTTAGAGTTTCAAATTGGAGACAGGGTACTCTTGAAAGTTTCTCCTTGGAAAGGAGTAGTTCGGTTCGGTAAGAAAGGAAAGCTAAGTCCAATATACATAGGACCATTCCTAGTAATCCAACGCATAGGACCGGTTGCCTATCGCTTACAACTACCTGAGGAGTTAGCAGGAGTACATGATGTATTTCATGTATCCAACCTCAAGAAATGTCTATCGGACGAATCACTAGTAGTCCCTGTTCAAGACATACAGGTGAATGAAAAGTTGAAGTTCGTGGAGAAACGCTTCCAATAGAAGACAGAAAAATCAAGTTCCTCAAACACAAAAGACTGGTACTCGTCAAAGCCAAGTGGGATTCGAAAAGAGGACCAGAATACACTTGGGAGCTGGAATCAGAAATGAAGCGAAAGCATCCCCACTTATTTCAGTAAATCTCGAGGACGAGATTTTAAATAAGGTGGGGAGGATGTAAGGACTTGCAAAATGTCCCAAAACGACCCGTAAGTGAAAACCCAGACCCCTGAAACCCTAACGTGCATGAAAAATCAAGAAATTAAGAAAAATGGGTTTCACGCGGGCCGCGTAAGACATAAGGGTTGTCTACGCGGGCCGCGACAACTCATAAAATCTCCGGATCAGCAAACAGGCCACGTAGCAACCACATGGCAGACCTACCGATGACACGCTAGCCCTAGTCTACGACTAGGTGGCCCTTGCGGGCCGCGTAAGATTTAGAGAGGGTTTACGCGGGCCGCGTAAACCCCATTTTTCAGCTATAAATTGATCCGATCATGGCCTGTTCATCTGTGTCGAAAACTTTGATTAAAAACGAAGAATACTGCATAAATTCGAAGTTTTAAGGTATCAAGGCGCTGCTACGATACAGGGTATTAAGTCGATCGCTGCTACGATTCAATGTCCGATCGATTGAAACCAATCCGATGGATGTTTAAGTGCTGCTCAAACTCGGTTTATACTTTGTCATTCGTCGTGAATTCGATGTATGTTTAAGTATTGCACTTTGTCATTCGTCGTGAGGGTTTTGATCTCGTGAGTTATCGTAAATGTTGTATTTAGTTACTGACCTAGTTCGTATGCATTGTCATTTAATTTAGGTTCCCAGGCTTATCAGTAGGCTAAACTCTGCCCGTTTAAACTTGCAATGTGAGTCATTCTCTTTTTATTAAAAGTGTTTTACAATACTCCAACTATTTTCAAAGTTATAATTACAGGGATTAAGTCGTGGTTATCTTGAATCACTGGCTAGTGGGGTATTGTGCACATTACTAATTTCTCACGGTTAGGTTCATCAACCTAACAGTGATAATCATCACTACTTGGGTGAAAGGACCCAATAGTGGTATGACCATCGTCACCAGGAGGTGACACGGCGCCAGATAAAAATAAGATAGTAGCCATTGTAATCGCTCTTATGCTGTAATTTATAACTAATGTGTCGTTTTGTTTAACCTGAATGACTCGCCAGTATTTCCCCACTGATAAAATATTTTTCAAAACATGTTTCAGGTGACCTACTGTGAATCAAGGAAAACGTGCTACGGGGCACTATCAAGCTTGAAGTGGTGGCTCAATAAAACAAATAAGCATGTTTTGTAAAACAGGGAATTTCCTCGTGAAATTCCTCTATTGTAAATTACGGGGTTTATCCCAATTTATGAAATAAAATAATTGGGCATTTTCAAGTTTCAAAGATCCTGTTAAAACTTCCGCTGTCAACTCAATTAATAAGTACCACGGGTTTCTGTCCCGAGGCTCCTGGACCGGGTAACACCGGGGCGGGGGCCGTGACACATGCACCAGTCCCAAAGAGCCCCAAGCATGACCTTGTCCCGATATCTTCAGCCTGGCCATTTTAAAATGGACATTGTTGGCCCATTCCTACCAGCCAAAGGTGGAGTGAAGTTCTTACTAGTGGCCATAGACTACTTCACCAAGTGGCCTGAGGTTAAACCACTTGCAAAAATCACGGGCAAACAGGTCATTGACTTCGTTTGGGAAAACATCATTTGTCGTTATGGGTTGCCGGGAGTGCTGGTCACCGATAATGGAAAGCAATTCGCTGAGAAGCCTTTTAGCGTTTGGTGCAAAGAATTCAGAATGGCTCAGGTTTTCAGCTCAGTTGCATACCCACAATCAAACGGCCAGGTTAAAAGGATGAATCGAAGCATAGTTGAAGGAATCATAACACAAGGCATGAAAGCAATTGGCTCGAAGAGTTGCCAAGCGTTCTATGGGCTATAAAAACAACTGAAAAAACAAGCCACAAAAGAACACCCTACAGCTTGGTGTTTGGATCCGAAGCCTTGATTCCAGCTGAAGTAGGAGTTGTAACTCAAAGAACAGTCAACATGGATCCCGAAACAAACAGCAAAGAGACCATGTTGAACTTACAACTCCTAGAGGAAACACGAGACCAAGCTGCAATTCAAGAAGCCAAAAACAAACAAATGATGGAAGCTTACTACAAAAAAAGAGTCAAGCTTGAACGGTTCAAGCCAGGAGACCTGGTGCTCAGAAACAATGAGGCTAGTAAAAAAGAGAACCATGGAAAGCTTGGACCTAAATGGGAAGGGCCATATACAATCCTTGAAGCACATAAGAGCGGATCCTATAAGCTAGCCGACACAGAGGGTAAAAAGCTTCCTAGACATTGGAATGGAAAGATCCTTAGGAGGTTCCATGTCTGATCAAGAAAGATTGGTTTGTATTTCACAAGTTGTATTTTAAGAGTTGTCCTATGCTCACTTTTGTAAAACAATACCTCATGAATTAATGATGATGTTTGATCAAATTTGTCTTTCTATCCTAAAACCAGGTTGAGAACCTAGCAATAAACTCCATGGCAAGGGCCATGTAAGGGGATGAGCTCCCAGGACATATCGCTCAATAGGTTCAAGGGTTGAATGAACCTATATAAGGGGTGAGTTCTTAAATCAATACAACTCCATGAGACTTAGAAAATTACCAAAAATAAAGATGTCTCATAGACGAGTCTGAACAGCCCACATCAAATCGTTCCTTGAGCTTTGAAAAAAGCTTACGAAAGAAAAATACACTAAGTAGTGATATAAGGGATAGACGACATGTGCCCTTTACCTAATGAAGTCTTGAAGCTAAAGTGACTGAAGCACTAAAACTTCTTAAGAAAAATTAGGTAAACAAGCACATCAAACAAACAAAGACAACACGATAAATAATGACTTAAGAGGCAACAAAACAACAAAAACTGAGATAGGATACAACCCAATCTCAAAAATACAAACCAAGGCATCAAGTCACAAAAATAAAGTAGTAACCGGAAGCCTTGAAGGCTTCAAGGTACAAACATTCAACAAACAGCCAGAAGCCTTGAAGGCTTGAAGCCAAGCAAGCTGCCTTACAAAAACAGGCATCAACACAAGAAATCACAACACAAGGAAAGTAGTAGGAACATAGTAACATAAGAAAAGAAGCCTTAAAAGGCTTCCCAAAATCCAAACAAGTTAAAACAAACCTTAACGGTTTGTAAACCTAAGAATTGTTCAAATGGCCACCAAGGCCAAACCACAACCACAAAACAGAAACCTTAAGGGTTTTCTGCAAAACCTAAAATTGTTCAAAGCAACATACAAACCATTAAATTGTTTAGTGGTGCTAAGAAAGCTACGAATTTTGTTCAAGCATCAGAGGCAGGCTTAGAAGCACCAGAAACATTACCTTTAGCCTTCTTGGTCTTCTTCGACTTCTTAGCCTACGAACCACCATCACCACCAACTGCTGAGCCTTCTAAGCTTGCATCCTTGGAAGCATCAGGTTCTCCCGAAAAGGTCTCCTCACTATCTCCTGAATAAGAACGCTTCCTTGAAAGGGAACCAAGCACTTCAGCACAAACTTTTTCATTAAGACAATCCGGCTTCAGCTCCTGCAAGACAGAAAGAGGCTTACCAAAACAAGCTGCAACCTGACTTACATACGGATAGGTCAGCCTCTCCATCCACTGAACGGAACCTTTAAAGATCTCAGAAGCTTCAGGGCGATACAAGGGAAACTTCTCCAAAGGCTGACCAGATTCATGAAGTTTGTAACCAGCAATAAGGCCTTGATATTTCCCCAAATTTAGCAGCTTGGTGTAGACTTCTCCAAGAGCAGAATTAAATTCCTTTGAGTGAAGAAGATAGGTAACAACTTGATGAAAAGCCTGCTCAATGAGCCACTGGTTATCACCAGTAGCTTAAGCAACCAAGGCCTTCAAACCTTCCTTCTCTTCTTTGAAAACCCTTTGCTGAACATCCAAGGCTTCCCTGTCAGCGTTTAGCTTCAATCAATCAGCTTCAAAACTCTTTTTGAGATCGTTCATCTCAATTTCATGTCTCCTTGTCAACTCCCCAACCTTTTTTACCCAAGCTTCCTCTTTCTTGGAGAACCCTTCAACCTCTTTTTTCATGGCAGCAATAGAGGCTTTCATCTTGTCCTTCTTCTTGGAAGCTTCTTCATACTCCTGCATACCTTTTGTGAAACGGGTAACACCTTCAGCCAGCAGGGCTGAAAGGTTGCAGGAGCTCAGCATCAATCTTGAAATAAAGTGATCAGCTTCCATTTCAAAGATGGCACTCCGAACACCACGAGGAGAAAAGTGGGCCAACACCTCAGCACAAACAACAGGATCCTTGAAGCTATCTCCAACTTTCACATCCCAGTTGGGAACATAAACCTCTTCAGCCTCTGGACCCTCCAAGCTCTCAACACTTTTGCCCGATGAACCCTTGATGGTAGGAGTGCTACCTTTCTTGACCAACTTCTTCTTACCAGAAACCACTAGTTCTTTTTCCTTACCTTTTCCCACTTCAACCTCAAGAACCTGTTCCGCAGACACCGCTATGTCATCACCAATATCAACGGCCTCTGACCCAGAAGGTTGATCAGCACCTTTCAAGTGACGGTTTGAACGACGAACAACATTGGGAACAACAGCCTTCTTAAAACCCTTCACATCAGGCACACCAACGTAACCTAAACCCTCGAACCTCTGTTCAGAACTCCTAACCACAGCATTTTCACCAGGCGTAGCCGGGACATCCCCAAATGCAACATTTGATGTATCGTTACTCTTGATGAAATCCAAGGCAGACATGACTGCAAGAAATTATAAAGTAAAAACACATAAGCTATTAAATCAAGTGGCCATTAAAAGGTAAAACAAGGAAAATGCATACCCTGGCCATTCCTCATCAGAACCGGATCCTGATTAGCCTTTTCCCACAATTTACTAATACCCAATAGAACTAACAAATGCTCGGGAAAAGGTCGAACCCTTGAAGGGCATTCCCAAATGGCTCCAAGAAAAACTTCATTCAAATCAGACTCAGAAGGTTCCGGTTCATCGAGAATGGCATCAGGTTGCCTCCAAACCATCTTGAACGGAACGATCTTGTAACACCTGTGCCTCCACGGCTATCAAACAAATACCGAACCAATGAAATATTGTATTTCATACTTTGGATTTGTATAAATATGTGTATCGTTTACACATATCAATTCTTGTTCGATTTCAAGCTCTAAATCGCTTTCTGGAAGGTTATACGCGCACTGATGCGTAAATATAACCAGTTTAATGCAACGAACAATCTAGAATAGTGAAATAGGCTTAACATACCTTAAATAACCTTTACTTAACTTAGAAATAAGTTTTGAAGGCTTTGGTATGGTGAAACCAAAGTTTAATCGCTTACAGGGACTAAAGTTGACAAACTACGAAAGTATGCCAATTTGAACTGTAACAGACATTCCGGAACATGACCATAAGTTAAACATACCATAAATACCCTTCACATAGCTTAGAAATAGGCTTTGAGGTGTTTGGTGTGCTAAAATAAACTTTTGGGTTATTCAGGGACTAAAAGTGTCAAAAAGTGCACAAGTTTGCATTTTTGCGCATAACTTACGTTCTGAATACATCCGGACATCCAAAAATTTATATAAGCATGACTATATTATGCTTTAGTGTTTGGCTTGCCAAAAATCCATTCGTTGCGTCATTTGGATCGTTTTTCGCGCTTATGCGCATTCCGTCGTAATTAAGCGAACATCGCGTTCGTACGACCAAACGAACCAACACCCGGCATATTTTTGAGCATGTTTCATGTCCACAATGTTTAGGCAACATTTTAGGGCCTTAAAGTTGGCTTTACGGGCCTTAGAAGTGCCGGAAATGGGCTTAAACACGTGCAGGGACCAAAACTGTCAATTCTGCAAGAAGTTTGCTGATCAGACAGCTAGGCGGCCCGCCTCAGCCAAGCCTAAATCTTAGGCGGCCCGCGTCAGACTCCCAAAACAGATCAGAACGAACAGTCAGCGTGTACCAGCTGTTTTAACCACAACCACACCTTTCCCACTTGCCTAATCAGCTGATAAGGATGGTTTTTAGCCACCACAACTTTCCGACACTTGTACGGATACGATTAAGGCACGATATTCGACAAACGATCTTAACGGTTACCCGAAAACTATAAATACCCCACCCCCCATTGCTTTAAACTTACAAGAATTCTGATTTGAGAGCTCTAAGTTGAAACCATTGTTTCATACCTGAGTTCTTGGATCGGGATTAGCATTCGGGGACCCTGGGTAAGTATTCTTTCGTTCTTTTCCTTATTTTATTGCTTTTCGAGTCCGAAAGTCAAACTTTGTTTGACTTTCAGCATTGACCAGTAATGGTCAATGCGAAGTTCGTTTGAACTTCGTAACGTGAGTGTAATCACGTTGGTCATAGTCCCTTGGGACTATGCCCACTGATTACCACGTTGTCTAGAGTCGTAGGGTAGGCGATCTAATAAATCGCCTATACCTTCGAACTCGACCCAGTTTGGTCGATCATTAGGATCCGACCAAATACATTAGGTGACCATAGTGTAGGGAATAACCTTCCGAGGTTATACCTTATGGTCACATCGTTTAAGTAGTTGTATGATAGGTAGTTTATATGCCTTAGGTAAATTACCAGAATACCCTTTTCATGTATAATTGGTAATTTAGCATATGTAACCTAAACTTTTGTCACATAACTGATTATGTAACATGTTTAGGCATATAACACTTGTCATAGGACTAGTTAGGCGGTCCGAACGCGTTTCACGCGAACGACGCGTTAAAGTAGCATAAGCTACCTAAACGGCTCATAATGGGTCGAAAGCACTTAGATTAAGGTTTCATTTAGTATGTAGGCTTTGTTAAACCATATGACACGAGTCTCTATACTCGTTTGGTTTACGAACCCTCATTCTATCCGATCTTCCGATTTAGGTCCGGTTAATTAACGTAGTTACCTATTTAGGTGCCGTTTGAATTCCGTGATCTCTAGCATTGCTTGGTGGTTATCGTAGGACTTCTGAGCAATCTCAAGTGAGTACATAGACCCCTCTTTTACTGTTTTCCAAACGTTTTGGGGTGGAACACATGTGCCTACTTGTTACTTTCAAGCTTTCCTGTTTTCACATCATATACCTGCTATGTTCGTTAGTACATTATAGTACATCGTTTTCATTACATTTTATGCTTCGTGTGCCCATTGAGTGCATTACTTAGTACATCGTTTTCATTACATTTCATGCTAGGTATGTCTATTGTTGTATACTTGGTACAGGTCGCATGCTAAGTATGTCTATTGTTGTATACTTAGTACAGGTCGCATACTAAGTATGTCTATTGTTGTATACTTAGTACAGGTCGCATACTACGTATGTCTATTGTTGCATACTTAGTACATTTGTTATTCATCACATGCTTACATTTTGGATACATAATACATGATTTACATTAGACATGAACATTTTACTTTGGTAGTTTGGTTTGATTAAGTGATTAAGTAACGATGCGTGTGTAATATGATACAAGCATGGTGGATACGCCGCTGGTACTTCCTATATATAAGTGTTTGTATGGTATTACATAGTGTAGCGTTATTTGAATCATTTCAGGTTGAGACATAGAACATTTTATACAAATAACATATTTTTCACAAGACATTGATTTACAAACAACTTATCTAATACAAACTCATTTTACATGGTTATTCATTTAACCATACATTATACATTATTTATACATATCATCTGATCTTATCGATTTTCAAATGATTTACAAAACAAAGCAAATAACAAGGTTCATGACTAAACATTTTCTCAAACATAAGTCATGAAACCTATTTTCACAAAACCTATGTATCTCACCGGCATTTTTATGCTGACGTACCTATTTTCACATGTGTTTTTCAGGAGCTGTTGCATAAGATGATCAAGATACACTTAGACAGACTTGGGCTTTAGTGACAATAAAAGATGCAAAACTAGTTAATTATGTTGTATTTCTTTGTTTGTTAAGACATTGTAACACTTTTAATCAATAAAACGAAACTTCAATTGCCATGGATTTGAAACAATTAATTCTGTTACAACACTCCCCGACATTTCCGCCACGTTTTGTATGTTCTACGTGGTCGGGGTGTGACAGAAAAGATGGTATCAGAGCCAATGGTTATAGGGAATTAGGTTATTAGTAATGCTTTGACCTAGTCTATAACCTTCTTAGGACCCTAACGCGAGTTTACTTGCGTTTAGTCATAAAACAATACCGTCACCTATCCTTAGGCGACGATCAAAACAAGAACATAAATTTCAAAACCGCTTTGAAAACTAATCATCTGTTGTAGGATGATTTATTACTAGGTTTTGAACCCTCTATTGTAAGGTTTTGAACCCTCTGTTATATGGTTTTGAACCCCTTTGAATTTTCAAAATCTCGTCAAGGTTTTGGGTTTTAAATAATGTGAACACGTGCAAACTGGAAGGGTGAATGCCTGTATTCTGGGTTTTCTGTCGAGGCAAGCACTTTGTATACATCTCATCAGACGCGAGACCAGTTGTGCTTACCTGGGAATTCTTGGGATGAGTGTTCACTTATAGGCGAGCATGTCTTCGCGATACATTATATTGACCTGCTTATTTTGATTAGTCACTATCTCATTTGTTTGCCTTTGGTAACAAACAAATGGTCGCAATCTTCATGCGTTGTCATTTTCTTTCGACTATCTTTTGCTTGTTTCCTCCTATGTCTTCTATTTTCTTCATGGTGCCTCTACGTTGCAACAACGATGTCCGAACCAGGTACTACAATTTCCCAACAAATAGGCGTCGTACTCCAGAAGACCGTTGATTTAGCTATCACCATGACTCGCCTCAGGGATGAAGCCGTATAAGGGAACTGCTCCTTGGTGCAATCAATGCAACTGTCATCATCCAAACCAAATACCCTGTTTCAAATGTACCCACGGTGGACGATGGAGACATTTGGTTAACATGTGCCGCTTTGCAATCCAAAGCAAAGCTGTTACAAATCATGCTGCTGCTCAACCTTCAAACTCTGCTTCATATGTCGCTTGGCATATCTAGCGCCTCAACCTCATACACTTTCTACCTTGTGTATCGACGTAAGCACGCCTAGTGCAAAGTGTCGGAACACCTCTCGTTACACAAATTCCAAAATCCATATAGGATCTTTCTATCCTCATAATTAGATCCTTGTGGATGGGTATCATCTATCGGAGTCCTTAATTGAATTCTTTGTATGATTCAATACGTACATCACAATTCAATAAGGACAAGGCCGAATTCCTTTTAAGATTATACTATCTTCATAGATAGATTCTTGGAATGATTAAAGTGCCAAATGAAATCCACGAATTGGATTCCTGGTGTGCTTTAAGTATCCGCGTCCAAAGATAACAAATTAATAAACAAGTTAATCAACTATGTGATTATGTGCTTATGTGTTTCCTTTTATGTTTTTGTGTGATCCAAGTTTTGTCATCCAAATCCTCGTAGAATCTTCCATATCTTCGTATAAGGAATTCATAGTAGGATATCCAAAGGTACTATATTAAATCCTCAATGGGCTTCTACGTTGTAGTAAAGACCCTTGGATTATATTGTACCATTCCATAATTAGACCCCTGAGTGGTCTAGGTAATCAGATTGATCCAAAAATCTGGTTAGGAATATCATGTGATGATATAGTTGAAAGGACTCCTTGGTGGCCTAATTTAAAAGGATCCTTTGTCGATCTATTTAAAAGGACCCTATGGTAGTCTAGTCACACTCATCACAGGTTTGATTTTCCTCCCCTTCACATTACAAACAAATTGTGCGGACTATGCAAGGAATTGCGTAATTATGGATGCATACGTAATTATGAAATTCAGTGCACGGAAACCACAGCGAGTTTGGTCATGTGTCTAGAGTCATCCTGTTCATTTTTGGTTTCTGAAGAAATGGTGAAAAATGACTCTTGTCGTTCATTTTTGGTTTCTGAAGAAATGGTGAAAAATGACTCTTGTCGTTCATTTTTGTTTCTGAAGAAATGGTGAAAAATGACTCTTGTCGTTCATTTTTGGTTTCTGAAGAAATGGTGAAAAATGAATCTTGTCGTTCATTTTTGGTTTCTGAAGAAATGGTGAAAAATGACTCTTGTCGTTCATTTTTGGTTTCTGAAGAAATGGTGAAAAATGACTCTTGTCGTTCATTTTTTATTTCTGAAGAAATGGTGAAAAATGACTCTTGTCGTTCATTTTTGTTTCTGAAGAAATGGTGAAAAATGACTCTTGTCGTTCATTTTTGGTTTCTGAAGAAATGGTGAAAAATGACTCTTGTCGTTCATTTTTGGTTTCTGAAGAAATGGTGAAAAATGACTCCTTTCGTTCATTTTTGGTTTCTGAAGAAAAGGTGAAAAATGACTCCTTTCGTTCATTTTTGTTTCTGAAGATGTTAAAATGACTCCTTTCGTTCATTTTCGGTTCTGAAGAAATGGTGGAAAATGGCGCATTTCGTTCATTTTCGTTTCTGAAGAATGCCTGTTGAAAATAACTCCGTTCATTTTTCAATTCTGAAAAATGTCCGTTAAAGAGAAATAACAGGATTATGCCTTTCATATCTCTGGTGGTTATTTGACACAAAGCCACAGTTAGACTCCTACGAATTAAATTTCGGGACGAAATTTCCTAAAGTAGGGGAGACTGTAACACCTGTGCCTCCACGGCTATCAAACAAATACCGAACCAATGAAATATTGTATTTCATACTTTGGATTTGTATAAATATGTGTATCGTTTACACATATCAATTCTTGTTCGATTTCAAGCTCTAAATCGCTTTCTGGAAGGTTATACGCGCACTGATGCGTAAATATAACCAGTTTAATGCAACGAACAATCTAGAATAGTGAAATAGGCTTAACATACCTTAAATAACCTTTACTTAACTTAGAAATAAGTTTTGAAGGCTTTGGTATGGTGAAACCAAAGTTTAATCGCTTACAGGGACTAAAGTTGACAAACTGCGAAAGTATGCCAATTTGAACTGTAACAGACATTCCGGAACATGACCATAAGTTAAACATACCATAAATACCCTTCACATAGCTTAGAAATAGGCTTTGAGGTGTTTGGTGTGCTAAAATAAACTTTTGGGTTATTCAGGGACTAAAAGTGTCAAAAAGTGCACAAGTTTGCATTTTTGCGCATAACTTACGTTCTGAATACATCCGGACATCCAAAAATTTATATAAGCATGACTATATTATGCTTTAGTGTTTGGCTTGCCAAAAATCCATTCGTTGCGTCATTTGGATCGTTTTTCGCGCTTATGCGCATTCCGTCGTAATTAAGCGAACATCGCGTTCGTACGACCAAACGAACCAACACCCGGCATATTTTTGAGCATGTTTCATGTCCACAATGTTTAGGCAACATTTTAGGGCCTTAAAGTTGGCTTTACGGGCCTTAGAAGTGCCGGAAATGGGCTTAAACACGTGCAGGGACCAAAACTGTCAATTCTGCAAGAAGTTTGCTGATCAGACAGCTAGGCGGCCCGCCTCAGCCAAGCCTAAATCTTAGGCGGCCCGCGTCAGACTCCCAAAACAGATCAGAACGAACAGTCAGCGTGTACCAGCTGTTTTAACCACAACCACACCTTTCCCACTTGCCTAATCAGCTGATAAGGATGGTTTTTAGCCACCACAACTTTCCGACACTTGTACGGATACGATTAAGGCACGATATTCGACAAACGATCTTAACGGTTACCCGAAAACTATAAATACCCCACCCCCCATTGCTTTAAACTTACAAGAATTCTGATTTGAGAGCTCTAAGTTGAAACCATTGTTTCATACCTGAGTTCTTGGATCGGGATTAGCATTCGGGGACCCTGGGTAAGTATTCTTTCGTTCTTTTCCTTATTTTATTGCTTTTCGAGTCCGAAAGTCAAACTTTGTTTGACTTTCAGCATTGACCAGTAATGGTCAATGCGAAGTTCGTTTGAACTTCGCAACGTGAGTGTAATCACGTTGGTCATAGTCCCTTGGGACTATGCCCACTGATTACCACGTTGTCTAGAGTCGTAGGGTAGGCGATCTAATAAATCGCCTATACCTTCGAACTCGACCCAGTTTGGTCGATCATTAGGATCCGACCAAATACATTAGGTGACCATAGTGTAGGGAATAACCTTCCGAGGTTATACCTTATGGTCACATCGTTTAAGTAGTTGTATGATAGGTAGTTTATATGCCTTAGGTAAATTACCAGAATACCCTTTTCATGTATAATTGGTAATTTAGCATATGTAACCTAAACTTTTGTCACATAACTGATTATGTAACATGTTTAGGCATATAACACTTGTCATAGGACTAGTTAGGCGGTCCGAACGCGTTTCACGCGAACGACGCGTTAAAGTAGCATAAGCTACCTAAACGGGTCATAATGGGTCGAAAGCACTTAGATTAAGGTTTCATTTAGTATGTAGGCTTTGTTAAACCATATGACACGAGTCTCTATACTCGTTTGGTTTACGAACCCTCATTCTATCCGATCTTCCGATTTAGGTCCGGTTAATTAACGTAGTTACCTATTTAGGTGCCGTTTGAATTCCGTGATCTCTAGCATTGCTTGGTGGTTATCGTAGGACTTCTGAGCAATCTCAAGTGAGTACATAGACCCCTCTTTTACTGTTTTCCAAACGTTTTGGGGTGGAACACATGTGCCTACTTGTTACTTTCAAGCTTTCCTGTTTTCACATCATATACCTGCTATGTTCGTTAGTACATTATAGTACATCGTTTTCATTACATTTTATGCTTCGTGTGCCCATTGAGTGCATTACTTAGTACATCGTTTTCATTACATTTCATGCTAGGTATGTCTATTGTTGTATACTTGGTACAGGTCGCATGCTAAGTATGTCTATTGTTGTATACTTAGTACAGGTCGCATGCTAAGTATGTCTATTGTTGTATACTTAGTACAGGTCGCATACTACGTATGTCTATTGTTGCATACTTAGTACATTTGTTATTCATCACATGCTTACATTTTGGATACATAATACATGATTTACATTAGACATGAACATTTTACTTTGGTAGTTTGGTTTGATTAAGTGATTAAGTAACGATGCGTGTGTAATATGATACAAGCATGGTGGATACGCCGCTGGTACTTCCTATATATAAGTGTTTATATGGTATTACATAGTGTAGCGTTATTTGAATCATTTCAGGTTGAGACATAGAACATTTTATACAAATAACATATTTTTCACAAGACATTGATTTACAAACAACTTATCTAATACAAACTCATTTTACATGGTTATTCATTTAACCATACATTATACATTATTTATACATATCATCTGATCTTATCGATTTTCAAATGATTTACAAAACAAAGCAAATAACAAGGTTCATGACTAAACATTTTCTCAAACATAAGTCATGAAACCTATTTTCACAAAACCTATGTATCTCACCGGCATTTTTATGCTGACGTACCTATTTTCACATGTGTTTTTCAGGAGCTGTTGCATAAGATGATCAAGATACACTTAGACAGACTTGGGCTTTAGTGACAATAAAAGATGCAAAACTAGTTAATTATGTTGTATTTCTTTGTTTGTTAAGACATTGTAACACTTTTAATCAATAAAACGAAACTTCAATTGCCATGGATTTGAAACAATTAATTCTGTTACAACACTCCCCGACATTTCCGCCACGTTTTGTATGTTCTACGTGGTCGGGGTGTGACAGATCTCATCCGAAACCCAAAAGAACCGGTCCTTCCAGGCACCAATCGTGGTGACCATAGACGAAACCAAGCAGACATCGACTTTAGACGTGTCAAACGTAAACCAATCACCGTTCTTCGCCAATCGAAAGAAGTGGCAGAACATCAACAAAGAAGGATCATAACCATACGCTCGACACAAAACCTCAAAATGTAAAACCCTAGACAAACCCTGCGGGTGTATTTAACCGAAGGACACGCTGTAATACTCCAAGACATTCAAAACAAAGTTCAAAAATGGGTGACGAAGGTTCGAAAACTCAAAATGGCGACAATAGAGAGCAATGGAACCAAAGGGACATTTATCGATTGAAACGTCACAAGCCGGTGCAACGGGTTTAAACTTCTTCCCAATCCCCCATTCCATACAAAACAAATCGACTTCCTCTTGAGTTAATCGAGAAAATGACTTCGCTAAATCTTTACGAGCACCCTTGATATAAGAAAATAACCACAAAAAAGAAATCAGAACTAACCTGGGCAAAGTAAAGGAAGATACGGAAGCAAACTTGGGGGGCTGATGACGGGGGTAACCCAAGACCAAATAAAATGACTTAAGCACATAAACGCTTGAAAGGTTAAAGGGTTAAAGGGTTCAAATCCCGCGAACTTGGGTGAGCAGCAAAAAGGATGTGAATAGTAAAACATCACCTCACTGATTGCTTGCCCAACCTCTCACAGCCGTAAAAAAGACATGAGCACAGAGTGTAGGCTTTTATCCGCAGGTCCAAACGCTTAAACCCCTAAAAAGGTAAGTCCCCCACTGCAAGCATGTTTCACTAGTCAATGGTTTCTTCTTTGGGCGATGTCCTTCCCTATAAATTGACACTTCATTTAGTGCTGAGGGACATTCCGATCATCTCTGATTCCATTGGGATCTCTGGTCTTTGCTCTCGAGTACTTGTTCCATGCAAGTCTCTCTTCCTTACATCCAACACACACATTTCCATTGCTCCTACATCCGAAGCTGAACACACTTCAGTAGAGCATCTTGAGCAAACAACAAAATCTAACTAGTGAACCTCTCTCCACGTCTTGCAAACGTGGGGGGACCCCACGACATGCGTTAGGCAAACCGGAACCCTCCAACCCTTTTGCCTAACCAGCCCAGCTACTACCATCGGTCTATTATTTGTTGCATCAACAGCCAGGAAGAGGATATAGGATGCAGGAGCTCTGCTGGTTGATGAAGGATATTGCTATGTCTTTGGCAAGCATCACATTTCTTTGCATATTCTACAGCATCCTTCTTCATTGTGGGCCAATAGTATCCTGTTCTGAGGATCCTTGAGAATAGTGCTCTGCCCCCAGTGTGGTTTCCACAATCTCCTTCATGAAAATCCTTCAGAACTTCTTGAATTTCTGGATCCTCGATGCACCTTAGATATGGTCCTGCAAGAGATCTTTTATATAAGATGTTATTTAGTATTGTAAATTGAGATACCTTGACTTTGAAAGCTCTAGGATTTTCTCTAGTAGGAATCTCTCCATGTTGTATATATCTTAGGATTGGAAGGATCCAGGATCCTGAACTTGACTGTGCACCATCACTAGGTACAATTGCAGAATCCTCCACTATCTCCATAGCTGTTTGATCCTCAATAGCAGGAGCTAAGATGTGGATAATAGGGATCTTAACATCCTATGGAATCTTCAATGATGATCCAAGGTTGGCTAAGGAGACTTGATATTCACAATGGCCTTGATTTGTTCTGGACTTGCCTCTATCCCTCTCTTTGTCACCATGTAACCTAAGAATTTACCAGCTTTCACTCCAAAGTGGCATTTGGAAGGATTCAGTTTCATGTTGTATCTATCAAGGATATCAAATGCTTCCTCAAATCTCTAAGGTGATCCTTAGCTCTCTTGGACTTAACCACCATGTCATCTATATAGACTTCCATTGTGTGTCCAATTTGTTCTTTAAACATCATATTTACTAGCCTTTGCTATGTAGCACCTGCATTTCTTAGTCTAAAGGGCATAGCAATATAACAATAGATACCAATAGGGGTCATAAAGGCTGTATCCGCTTGATCAGATGGTTCCATCTGAATTTGTTGGAATCCAGATGAAGCATCCATAAAAGTTAACAACTCATGACCCGCTGTAGCATCCACCATGGAGTCAATGTGGGGTAAAGGGAAAGGATCCTTGGGACATGCCTTATTTAAATTAGTAAAGTCGACACATACCCTCCACATTCCATTTTTCTTTTGAACAACAACCACATTGGCTAACCATCTTGGATACTTAACTTCCCTAATCATACCTGCTTTGAGCAATTTGTCTACCTCTTCTTGGATAATGGCATTTCTTTCAGGTGCAAACTTCCTTCTTTTTTGATGAATTGGTTTGAAGGACCTGTCAATACCAAGTTTGTGGGTAATTACATCCTTAGAAATACCTGTCATGTCTTCATGTTTCCAAGCAAAGGTTGTTTTCCTTCTCCTCAATAAGGATATTAGATCCTGCTCAATACTATCAAGGATCCCGGATCCTACAAAAATTTTGGATTCAGGATCCTCCGGGTTCAGCAGAATATCCTTGACATCCTGCTCTCTCGCCTCCAGGACATCCCTTGGAGGATACTTTAATTGCTATGCCTCCCTAGGCCTTGAAGCTGGTTTCATTGATGATGTGTAGCAATTCTTGGCTTCTTGCTGATCGCTCTCAATCTTCACCACACCCCATGGAGTAGGGAGCTTCACACATTGATGATATGTAGATAGGACTGCTTTCATATCATGTATCCATGGCCTGCCAAGGATAACATTACAACATGATAAGCAATCAATAACACAATTTTTTTGAATAGAATTAACTCCCTCTATATAAATAGGAAGTTTGATGTCCCCCAATGTGTTCTTGGTTTCTCCATTGAATCCCACAAGAACTGATGATCTTGGGATAATTTCTGATTCAGGAATGTTCATTCTTTTGAGGACATCTAGCTGAATAATGTTCACTGAGCTTCCCCCCATCTATGAGAATCCTACGAACAAAATGGTTAGAAATAAACAACGTAATAACAAGACCATCATGATGAGGATCCAGAATATCCACACGGTCATCCTCATCAAAGGATATGACTTTTTCTTGTGTAAGGATGGAAGTTCGAATAGGTCTATCCACCAGAGATGAAGTTGATAATTTGGGCATCAGCTGGAGGAGCAGGAGCCCTTTCTGGAACTTTTTCAGGATCCTAGATCCTTGACTTTTTTCTTCCAAATAGCTCCTTCAAGTATCCTTTGCTTAAGACGTAACCAATCTCTTTCCTGAGTGCTATACATTCATCGGTGAGATGACCAAAATCTTCATGATAGGCACACCATTTTAATTTGTCTTTGGTGGCAGCTGGTTTGTCATTCTTTCTAGGCCATCTAGCTTTGTCACCTAAATTCTGCATAGCAAGGATTAGTTCATTATTATCAACAGCAAAGCAATACTCAGAAATAAGAGGATAATCTTCATCATCTTCTTCTTACTCCATAACATGCACATTCTGATTGTCAGACTTATTGTATGACTTTGACTTGTTATTTCTGAAAAAGGATCCTTGCTTTTCTTGTTTTGAGGATCCTGAAAGTCTCTCCTGGACCCTTTTATCATCCTCTAATCCGATGAACCTCATGGCCCTGTTTCTTACCTCATCAAGGTTCCTGCATGGTGTCATAACAAGATCATCATAGAATTGTAAATCCTTAAGCAAACCCATTTTAAAAGCTTCAACAGCTGTTACTATGTCTTAGTTGGGAATCTCTAAGGATTCTCTACTGAATTTAGTTATGTAATCCCTTAGTGATTCATTATGACCTTGAGTTACCCTATATAAATCACTAGTTAATCGTTTGAATCTCCTACTACATGAAAATTGGTTATTGAACAAATTAACCAGATTAGAAAATGAAGTAATAGAGTAAGGAGGAAGACTTAGCAGCCATTTACGAGTTGATCCTGTTAATGTGGATCCGAAACCCTTGCATAGACATGCTTCTTTTAACCTTTCCGGAATGGGGATGATCTCCATTCTCTCCCTGTATTGAGCTACATGCTCTTCCGGATCAGTTATGCCATCATAGAGCTTCATATTCGGTGTTTGAAACCTTTTTGGTATCTCTGCATCACATATAGGTGGTGCAAAGTGAGACACTCTGTGACTGCCATTCGGAATCTCAGGAATGGGTTTAACCACTCCCGGAACACTGGATATCATATCCTTAAGTATTTATAACTCCCTCGCCATAGCTTAGTTGATTCCCGGTTCCTGCACCAAACTATGGTTACTATTGTAAGATGTGTTAAAAATGTTACCTCCTGATTGATTCGAGGCTGGGATTCCAGATGTGAATCCAAATTGGTGTGATTCTGGTATAATTGTGGGACTAGATGAAGCTATAGTCTGCATGGGGATGAAGTCTCCCACATGAATCTCTAAACTCATGGGTTGTTGACTTCTTAAGGATCCTTGATCCTGAAAGATGTTGGATCCAGTGTGCATCGGTGCTGAAGGTCTTGGAGGATAATCCAGGGATCATTGAACCTGTGACAAGGATCCTTAAACCTGCGACGAGGATCCTTGAACCTGCGACGAGGATCCCGGGTACTGAGAGTAGGATCCTTGAACTGACTGCATCCCCATATATCCTCCTGAACTAGAGAAGGATCCTTGATGATGGAATGAGGATCCTTGAGGCTGAAGAGAGGATCCTGAAGGCTGGAAGTGGGATCCTTGAGCCTGTGTCATTGCCGATAATCCATAGTGCATACTTGATGATCCTCCATAGTGCTGGACACCTGATGCTTTAGAATGCTGTACAGTTGTTGCTGGAGTAGTGAAATCCAATGATCTAGGCACCAATAGAGAGTGATCCTCCGTTGATCTCTTCAATTTCTTGATTTCATCAATCTCACGAAGGATCCTTTCATTAGTTTTGTCCTGCTGCTGCATGTAGTCCTTCATCTGCAAAATCAAAGAATAAAGATCATTGTTAGTAGGACCAGAAGAAACAGCAGTAGTTGCTTTTCTGAAAACGGAGGTTGTCTTCTTCGCAGCATTCTCAGCATTCTTCTGGGATCCAGAAGGAACAGGAGGCAAGGGTGGAATGCCCTGTGAAGAGGTGATCGCTGGCATGGAGCTTGAAGTGTTCTTCCCATGAGAAGCCATGCGATTGAAGGTAATGAACTGAAATGAACAAGATTTTTCAAGAATAAAGCACTGATTGCCCCACGGTGGGCGCCAAACTGTTTTGGTCAAAAATCACACAAGGATAATGTAACCAAATCTGATTTTTGTGAGGTTTGATGCTTGGTTAATTGAATAAATATGTAAACGACAAATTAATGAAATGAATGTTGAACACAAGGATTTGTACGAGGAAAAAGCCCTTGATCAATGAATTATCTCTGGCATAAAAAATTTCGGGTGATGGAAACTACCGATCACCAACTATATTGAACAAAAAAAAGTTTACAACTTGGGATGATAACAAGCTTGGTACAATGATTGCTAAAGTGTTAGTGTGTAATCGCCAATAGGTTGCAGAGAATGAGAGTTCCAGAGAGAGTTATCTATGTGTGTGTGTCACTAATAATACTAAATAAAGCTTGTTATACCTTTTAAAATTAGAAAATATCTAAGTAACAAACTATCCGAATAAAGTGCTAGCTTCCCCACGATCACCATAATGTTCATGAAGCTATTGCACGTGCACAAATGCAAAGCATATTCCCCTAGAATCTCGGCAGGACCAAGTCTACTTCGAATACACCTGCAAAACAGATCAAAACATGATGGAAACAATTGTTAGCTTAGAATAACAATGAGGATCCTGGATCCTTAGCCTCCCTGTATCATCTCCTAAGGATCCTCGATCCATATTAAACTGAGGATCCATGATCCAGGCTACACATGAGGATCCGTGATCCACATGCTACAAAATTATATCCCTAACAGCAGCGTTCAATACTGTTATTTCACTCTATAGTGTGTAACATGTGTGACATGGCGTTTGTCAGCAAAACATATAACTTGTAAGGTGATACGGTTGTATCTTTAAAATATGTTTACCTATAAGTACTTACATGTTACAGGTTGTATCTTTAAAACATGTTTAAACTAGAAACTGGAAACATTTACAAAATATAAAGCAGAGTTACACAAGATGTAACATGTGTAAACTAGAAACACTTGTGTAACATTTCGGTGTAACACATGTTACATGTTGTATCTTTAAAACATGTTTACCTATAAGTACTTACAAAATATAAAGCAGAGTAGGAACACAACTTTTAAGGATGTTACACACTTTGTAGAGAAGATGTTACGTGCACACACACACTTAACATGTGTAACATGGCGAAAAGTGTCATGTGTGATCTTTTTTGTTACCCAAGGGTGCTAAACGTATTACAACGTTCATAACGCACGTAAACTTATACTAACATACATCCCTGTGTCCATAGATGATCTAGAACATACTCCACGTTACCATCTTTACGAGTCTTCTAATGGCACTAAATGTAGACACCGAATGCCAACGAGCAATATCATCATATTATTGTTAAATCATACATCACACTGGAAGAACTTATTGACATGTATAAGACTTATGACCAATAAGCTGGGTTCAATGTAAAAAATATACGTTAATGCATGTTTTTTATCTACTAATAACATTGTTAATAACAACTCTAGGTACATATGTAACATGAAGTGTATCGTTTGTCCCTTTAATTCGTTACACTAGTCACATATACTTATAGTTACATATATTACTTGTTTGTTCATTGATATGACATTTTGGATGATGTAATGTTGTTACATATGTAATTTTACTAAGTTTAAATTGACACCAAAGGGGCTGACATATGTAACACATGTTTATAACATATGTTACACTATGGGGTAACATATGTAACACGTGTATAACCGTCTTACACATGTTACATATAGGTGTTACATGTGTTACAACGTCACGGTTACACATGTTACATATAGTTGTTGCATCCAAAAAAAATTGCCGTCACAACAACATCTGTATTCATCCAAAAATGGGCATACTAACAATGAAAATAAAAATGAATTTTATATCAATAGTTGTAATGCTTCTAAAAATGGTCTTCACAACAACATCCATCTTCACAACACATAGCAGCCAACCAAAAAACAAACCATCGTCACCACGAAAACCTGATGATGCGTTGTAATCCTTCTGCGGGCTTCGCTTCTTGATAACCATCTTCATCTTGAACACAAAACATCTTTTCACCTATGAACAAAACAAGTACATCAATATTAATCTTCTATAGTTAAAACTTATTAATCTCTTATGTAACATGTGTAACGTGGCTATACATGTGTTACCTCTCTAGTGTAACACATGTTACAAACATGTGTTACATATGTGCAACCCCCCTTTGTGTCTAAAAAAGGGTTGGGGTAACTATAAGTAACTTATGTAACGTTGTTACTACATATGTAGCTAATTATCCGACAAAAAAACATGACTTTTTATTTGTAAAATAAACGAGATATTCTGAATAAATTATGAAGTTTATACATTTTGTATCATTTTTATATATTACCCTTTTAATGATGTTATGGGTAACATTTAATGTTATATTACCCTTTTCTGACATTATGGTTTACGTGCTTCATGGAATGGTTTACAACAACATTTTTATAGTTTACTTTTAATGATGTTATGTGGTACATGTAATGTTATATTACGTTCAACAATACTCCTCTTTACGAGATGTAATACTTCTTCTGATTTTAAGAGAATCTATTTATGTTAACATATGTAACATCTTCGGGGTTTTGGTTCCTGGAAGTTGTAATGTAATACATAAGGTAACAAAAGTGGCAAAAGTGTTTTATGTGAACTTAAATATATAAAAATGATCCAAAAACTATCATAAGTTAACAAAAATCTAGTTATGCTTTGCTTCTTGATAGCCATCTTCATTATGAACACAAAACATCCATTCACCTATGAACAAAACAAGTACATCAGTATTAATCTCCTATATGTTATAATTTGATTAAAATAAGACAGGTTTAATACATGTTACTCTAATATGTTTACCTAATAAGACAGGTTTAACACATGATACCCTAATAAAGACAGGTTTACCTAATATGTTTCTGATAAAATAATGCAGGTTTAATACATGTTACCTAATTAGATAAAAATAAGACAGGTTTAACACATGTTACCTAATCTATTTTTCTGAGTTCAAATTGCACAGTCTCCTACACAGTTTATGGCCATTATTCTCAACATGTTTTGATCTAGCTTTTATTTTTCAAACAAAAAAGCAAACAAACCAACAGTTCATCAAACAACGTTTCGTCCCCAAGAATATTAAGTCAACATCCTTAGCATATAACAAAACTCGAATTCAACATTATCTCAGCCAAGTGAACATCTCAATCCTAACTTTTATAAAACTAACTCCCTAATAAACCACTTAAGCACATAACAGTTGTCATGGGATCCTACTTGAAATCTTATAAAAAATCACAACATCAGATATGAACAAGAAAACACATATTTCTACTCTCATTCAAAACAACTAACAATAAGGCAGGTTTAACACATGTTACCTAATTTGATAAAAATAAGACAGGTTTAACACATGTTACCTAATCTGTTTTTCTAAGTTGAAATTGCACAGTCTCCTACACAGTTTATGGCCATTATTCTCAACATGTTTTCAAACAAAAAAGCAAACAAACCAACAGTTCATCAAACAACCTTTCGTCCCCAAGAATATTAAATCAACATCCTTAGCATATAACAAAACTCGAATTCAGCATTATCTCAGCCAAGTGAACATCTCAGTCCTAACTTTTATAAAACCAACTCTCTAATTAACCAATTAAGCACATAATAGTTGTCATGGGATCCTACTTGAAATCTTATAAAAAAATCACAACATCAGATATGAACAAGAAGACACATATCTCTACTCTCATTCAAAGCAACTAACGATTTTGTATCAGATTAAAAGTCGCAAAAACACGAGACATTCGAAGCTAAACACCTACCGATCGACGAGCTATGAGACAGATGGTTGTCTGTTCCGTCAATCATAGGAAAAAAACCGTAATAACTACATTTCCGGCGACATTTATCGGACAAAACGGAGGAAACTTACTTGGTTCTGCACTTGCTTCTTGATTTCTTCCATTTCCGGTGACATTTACCGGATGATAACAACCGAAATGTGGCTCTCATATCTAGGGTTTTCCTTCAAATGAAAAACACCGTCGTTTTTTCTTGTTTCTCTAATGATCGTCGTACAATTTTGTGCTCAAATGATCGTCGGTAATGTTTGGATCTGTAGTGCTTTCTTCTTCTTCTCCGGTGGGTTTTGGGGTTTTGAGTTGAGAGAGAAACAATTGAGGTAGAAAGAAAATGGGGGGTGTGAAATTTCGGGTTTGATTTTGACTAAAAAGGTGATGGGTTGATGGCTGGGAAAGATACCTTTGATGGGATAGGTGTTTTGGTCAAAAATTACCTAAGTAATTAAGTGATCAAATTAGTTAAGTGAGGTAGTGTGCTAGAAGTATTTGATAAAAAGTATGTTGATTAAGTTGTTAATAAAAACAGTTTTCAGGATACGGCTCAGGATATCGAGCTGTATCAATGATCAAACAATGAGCAAAAAGGTAAAGGGTGACACGAGATGTACGAGGAAAGACCTTGATCAATCTAGATCGCCGAAATAAAACCTCGGGAGCTGACAATCGCAGCTGCCTTGTTCTTCTTATTACTACAAATATCAGGATACAGTGCAGGATATGATACGGATCGACTAGGTGTTACAATGCGATTTGAATACAAGTGTGAGTGTATGTGAGTGATTGCAGCTAGAGAGCAAGAGTGTTCGAAGAATTGTGTGTGTTCTTATCTGATCTGATCAATCCTATTTATAGTAAAACGAAGCTAACTAACTAGCCTATAAATCCGGGATAAAACGAATATTCCCTTTGTGAACATTATAGTCCACGTCTTCCGGCTTCAACGTTCCTATTCCAACAGATTAGCCCGAGTCTTAGGGAGAAGAAGTCCACTTGAACATTATAAACTTGCTTCATTAATCTGCACGTGAATTAATTAGTCACTACCAGGATACTACATCAGGATGTTACCAATATCCTGATCCAGTATCCTGATCACAACAAAAGAAACATAGTCAGAATATTATTCAGGATATGTAAGCAGAAAACTACCCATAGCAATTGTCCCCAAAATATATCTGTTGGTATACCAATTCCAACGGATATATTTTAAAACTTATCCCGTGAATCGAGGACATTATGTTGAAGTGACAGTTGAAATGACAAGCTGCAACTTCCAACGCGTTACTTACTCATCACCCCCTATGTTTAGCTTATATTTATTCAAGCCTTTAACGCCATAATTATTCCATTCCAGGCTCATTCCAGGTAATTCCTTCTTCTTTCCTCTCTATTTTCTTCTGTTTTCATCCATTTCTCAGTTGTAATTCTCCATGGCCTCACAAACAAGATCATACATAAACGAACCAACCCCAACCTTTGAAAGTCAAAATCTTCTTCGAGAACCCGAAAAAGAGATTTGCTCTTTCAATAACGCCGACATTGCCGCCTTAAAAGATTCCGGCGCCTTTCCTGCCGGGGTAATCATCTGTCCCTTCGACCGGGAAGTCCGATCAGACTCGGTATCAAATGAATGGGTGTGCTTCTTAGCCTACCCTTTCTCCTTGGGACTCCGATATCCTTTTCCAGCCTTCATATCTCGCTTTTTCGAACTCACCGGCCTAAGTTATGCCCAAACCATGCCAATGGTTTGGCGAGTTTTAATGGTCTTAGACCAAATTAAATCTCGTCATGTCCCTGATCTTTGTGTCGAAGATCTCCCTATAGCATATCGTCTAAGGTCCCATGGTAATAGCTGTTTTCTTCTCTTCTCTACTTCTAAGAACCCCCTGATCCTCAAGGCCACTAAGAACGAAGATCAATGGCAAAGAAAGTTCTTTTTCGTAAAGAGGGATTCTATTACTAAGGGTTTTGACCTGCCAGTAGAGTGGTTGACTTCGGGTAGGATTTAGGGTTTTAGGATTATCCCCAAATATATCCTGAAACTAAATCCTAAACTGATATTCTTATGTTTTTATGCAGCAAACTTCAAGGAATTGGCTCCGCCTACTGAAAAATCCCAAGACAGAATCAAAAGAATCTATCGACTGCCTGATAGTGATAGATCTTTTTCATCGCATCTTCCAAGTTCAAGCCAATACTCATCATCCGAAATGTCTGGTAAGGATCAAAATTTTCCACACACATATATATTTAGTTAAATAAAATAAAATACGAGTAGAGGTTTAGATTCTCCCTGTTATGCAACATCAGTCAAGGTTCCAGATACCTTTGAGCTTGAGGAGCTGGACAACTATTCCACTCCTGTCAATGTCAAGAAGGAAACTCGTGCCACCACCAGTTCCAAGCCGGTCCCGTACCATGTCATAAATGATAATACAATTATTACAGACAGGTCTAGTCAAATTGTTCTGTTCTGACAACTCAGATTTTATTACAGACAATTGTTTATTGTTGACCTAGGTCTTTCCTAGCCTCGATTTCACAGCACAGAAAGCAAATAAGCATCCTAAGCACCTGTCACATACGTTAAAGTAAAGTTCAATACACATAGTGTAAAGGTGAGCATACAAGTTTGATAATAGCATATAGAGTTCGAAAGCATTACGCATAACCAGCACGTACACAGAGTGAAATGAGGCATGTTAGTTATCGACATGAACCTATCGATACCAATGACTGCGGGTTGACTGCCCAAGGCAGTTCGCAATACATACTCACCACTGTGAGCCATGTAGGTAATTGTCCTTAACAACCCCCGACTGAACGGGTGCTGAGTCCAAACTAATAGTACTACCGTTGCTAAGGCAGGTAGACAGCATTCCATGTGTAAACATAACAAACAAGCATTCATTTAGTCACGTATACATGCGATAACGGATAACGTTGAAAGTATTGCGTAGTGTGTTCGATGTGATTTTGTATAAGTAACGTATGTAACACCCAAAAGTGCATAAAGCAAAAAGGGATCGAGTATACTCACAGCGATTGATGGATTGAAGAGAGCGCTAGAGAGTAGGGTTAGCCTGAACAGATTTATAGTATCACGAAAAGCGACGCATAAAACGATGCAAAGTACAAGTGGTTCGGACAGTAGTTCGATCGGATGGTAGTCCAATCGGATAGCCAGTCGTGCGAGTGGTAGTCCGCTCGGACGGTCGTCCGGTCGGATGACTGTTCGAGTGGATGGTTTCTTCCTTTGAGGAAGATGTGTTTGTGTGTGATGGCTAGGCTTTGAAGTTTTCGTTGTAGCATTTTGAAAACATTGAAGTATCTCTACCTTTCAGGTCGGTCGATCGGACGGTTGTTCGATCGGACGGCAACCCATTCGGTTGGGCACTTCGGTAAGAACAAGTTCACAGCAGGTTGTCACTCGATCGGACGGTTGTTCGATCGGGTGGCATCCTTTGTGCATTGAACACGTTGAAAATTGTTTAAGTGTTGAAGTTTAAATGTCTCATGATTCGATTGGCAGTTCGATCGGATGGTAGTCCGATCGGGCAGCAATTCGTTCAACATTCAGACTTCAAGTGTTAGCAAAAAAATGGCTAAGTGTGGGACAAAGGTGCAAGTCGTATGGGTGGCCAGTCGTACGGTTTGGCTGTCCGTTTGGACAGCAGTCCATTCGGACGGAACTCCGTCCTGGTTAACCTGTTCGTCTTACACTTGGTTGTTTTTGATAGTTTGTCGTTTTATCGAGATATTTTAATAACGTGTTAAGCAACAGAAACCTCGTCAATACTTGGTGCTCCTGATCGGACAGGAATCACCCAAACCCGATCAGTGGACGGTTCGAGACGACGTTCCACGTTTAACCCGGAATCGATAATCTCGTGGATAGAATACGGATCTTGAATCAACACAACCACAATAATGAGTAGTAAGCCGGCACAAGTTCCGATTCTATCGGTTTTGAGTGCATTGAGTGTAAAAGAGTTGAAAGAAAGTTGAAAACCATCTTTCACTCCTTTTAATTGTGAATATCTTTAGGTCTATGAAAGATCTTTGTTTGTTTATGTGGAAATCGGTTAGATCTAAGTTGTTCTTGGTGGATTGAGGCCAAAACATGAAGTTCTTCAAGAACATATGATGACGTCAACCTAGAACACCTTGAATCTTGATGATTTCACGGTTAAAAGTTAAGATTCAAAAGATAGAAAGGTGTAGGAGTGCGTGCAGATTAAGGAAGTATAAGATTTAGGACGAGAACTTACCGGAATCGCGAGAAATCTGAACAAAAGTGAGGAAAACGAGCTGGTCGGACGTCACTTGCCAAAAGTAGTAAGTTTGAAAGTGACAAGGGGTATTTATAGAGTTACCCAAAGTGGAAAGGAGTGGAGAGGGGCTGGTCGCTCGGTTAGGCAGTCCGGTCGGACAGCTGTCCGATCGGACGGCAGTCCGATCGGTCGGCTGGTCGAACGGCTGGTCGCCTGGTCGATCAGTCACCTTGTTCGAGTGTACGGCGCGACGAGTTTTGATATTTCGATTTCGATTGCGAGCGTTGCGATGCGATAGAGTCTCCTAGTCAAATTACTTTTAATCCCAACTACTATATCAACATACAAGCATCCTTATTTCGTATCCGTTTAGCGTTTGCGATTCGATTGCGATTGAGTTTCGATTGCATTTCGATTGATTACCACACCTAACATAAATTAAACATGCACAAGTAACGCATAAGGTACACACACACGTATAACAGTAACCAGAATGCGTAATTCAAGTTGCGAGTGCGATTGCGATAAGGCGATTAAGCGATAAATAGCGATTACTATGCGATTATTAATAGGTACTCCACATAATATAACTAACGCGATAACAAAATAGACTATCTACGAGTCAATGCAGGAATTGAACAAGGAGAGACAGATCGCAATTAGCAATCTTTTCTTCCTTTGACTTCAATCTTGACTTTGACTTTGACTTTCGAAACACAGGGTGTTACAGCCTCCCCTAGTTGAGGGAATTTCGTCCCGAAATTAGGCCAAAGCCGTAATAAACAACTGCGGGTACTTCGCCTTCATGTCGCTTTCGTGTTCCCAAGTGAACTCTGCGCCTCGTTTGCCTTCCCATCGGACTTTCACAATAGGAATGCGCGAGCGTCTGAGCTGCTTGGTTTGGCGATCCATGATTTCGACAGGCTTCTCCATGAAGTGTAGTGTTTCGTTTACTTGGAGGTCATCGAGAGGTAAAGTTAAATCATGCTCAGCCAGGCACTTTCGGAGGTTTGACACATGGAAAGTCGGGTGGACGTTACTAAGTTCCTCCGGTAGTTCGAGTCTGTAGGCGACTTTTCCGATCCTTTCCAGAATCTTAAAAAGTCCAACATATAGAGGCGCTAGCTTCCCTTTCTTTCCGAATCTGACCACACCCTTCCAAGGTGATACCTTTAGGAGTACGTAGTCGCCAACGTCAAATTCAAGGGGCTTGCGTCGTCTATCGGCGTAACTTTTCTGTCGACTTCGAGCTTTCAGCAAGTTGTCTCGAATTTGGCGGACTTTGTCAGTCGTTTCTTGCAATAGCTCAGGACCGGTTAATTGCGAGTGACCGATCTCGTGCCACACAATAGGCGATCGACATCTTCTTCCGTATAAAGCCTCGAATGGTGCCATTTGTATGCTGGAATGATAACTGTTGTTGTACGAGAATTCAACTAACGGCAGGTATGCATCCCAATTACCACCGAAATCTATGACACATGAACGGAGCATGTCTTCAAGAGTACGGATTGTTCTTTCAGTCTGACCGTCGGTTTGAGGGTGGAATGCGGTACTTAGATTTAGCGCAGTACCGAGAGCCGCTTGAAACGTTTCCCACATTCGCGAGGTAAACCGAGCATCACGGTCAGAGATGATGTCGCGAGGCGTCCCATGTCGACAAATGATATCGTTGGTGTAGATTCGGGCTAATCGTTCTACCTTGTAGTCTTCCCGTATTGGCAAAAAGTGAGCAGATTTGGTCAAACGGTCAACAACAACCTAAATGTTGTCATGACCTGATGACGTGTGCGGAAGCTTAGTTATGAAGTCCATAGCTATACTCTCCCACTTCCATATAGGGATCGGTGGTTGCTCGAGCAAGCAAGAGGGTCTTTGGTGTTCAGCCTTGACCTTTGCACAAGTCAGGCATTTCCCAACGTAGAGAGCAATATCCCTTTTCATGCTCGGCCACCAGTACTTGTAGCGAAGATCCTGGTACATTTTGTCGGCACCGGGATGAATAGAATATCGGGATTTGTGGGCTTCTTCCATTAATATCTGTCGCAATTCGGTCCGTTTAGGGATCCAAATTCGGTCCAGATAGTGGAATATCCCATTTGACTTATTCACAAGCTGGGCTCCATCATGATAGATTCTTTCCTTCTTCAAGGTGCGTTCATTAAAACAGGCATGCTAAGCTTCGCGGATGAGGGTTTCGAGGTCGTATTGGGCTTGAGCATTACGAATGCTGAGCAGGTAGCTCCGTCTGCTGAGAGCGTCGGCAACGACATTTGCTTTGCCTGGGTGATAACGGATCTCACAGTCGTAATCGTTGAGAAGCTCTACCCATCGGCGTTGACGCATATTAAGTTCCTTCTGATCAAAGATGTGTTGTAGGCTCCTATGATCGGTGAAGATCGTACACTTGGTACCATACAGGTAGTGTCGCCAAATCTTTAATGCAAAAACAACCGCGCCTAGCTCGAGATCATGGGTTGTATAATTCTTCTCGTGGATTTTGAGCTGACGAGATGCGTAAGCTATAACCTTGTCCCGCTGCATAAGAACACAACCAAGACCAAGATTGGAAGCATCACAATAGACAATGAAGTCGTCGTTCCCATCGGGTAGAGTGAGAACAGGAGCATTGCAAAGCATGTGTTTGAGGGTTTGGAAAGCAGACTCTTGTTCAGTTCCCCAAAAAAAAGGCTTGTCTGTATGCGTGAGAGCGGAAAGCGGCACAGCGATCTTTGAGAATCCTTCAATAAATCGTCGATAATAGCCCGCTAGTCCGAGAAAAGAATGGACTTCAGACGGGTTCTTAGGTGTAATCCAACTCTTAACTGCTTCGATTTTCGCGGGATCGACGTGAATACCCTGTCTATTTACAATGTGACCCAGAAACTGAACCTCCTCCAGCCAGAATTCGCACTTGGAGAATTTGGCATAGAGTTGATTCCCCTGGAGTAGCTCGAGAACCAAACGTAGATGTTGCGCGTGTTCGGCTTTCATTTTGGAAGAGATCAAGACGTCGTCGATGAACACGATGACGAAACGGTCGAGATAAGGTTTACACACGCGATTCATCAGATCCATGAAAACCGCGGGTGCGTTGGTTAAACCAAAAGGCATAACAACCAATTCATAGTGGCCGTATCGAGTGCGGAAAGCGGTTTTGGGTATATCCTCCTCTTGAATGCGTAGTTGGTGATAGCCTGAGCGTAGATCGATCTTCGAGAAACACGTAGCACCTTGTAGCTGGTCAAACAAATCGTCAATGCGAGGCAGGGGATAGCGGTTCTTGATAGTCAACTTATTCAGTTCCCGATAATCGATGCACATCCGGAACGACCCATCCTTCTTTTTGACGAAAAGGACTGGCGCGCCCCAAGGAGAGGTGCTCGGGCGAATGAAGCCTTTCTCAAGTAATTCCTGGAGTTGGTTCGATAGTTCATGCATTTCGGACGGTGCGAGTCAGTAAGGAGCTTTGGCAACAGGGTTGGCTCCAGGAATGAGGTCAATACGAAAGTCGATATCACGACTTGGCGGTAAGCCGGGAAGGTCTTCAGGGAATATATTAGGAAATTCTCGAACCACTGGGACATCGTTCACACCCGGTTTACCTTTCTTTTCCTTCTCCGCTACTACAACGTTAGCCAAGAAAGCCCTGTATTCCTTGCGGAGATACTTGCTAGCTTGGACACACGACATGAGTTTGAGACCCTTTGAAGCAGTTTCGCCGTAGACACACAATAAATCACCGTTCGCGAGCGAGAATCGAATCATCTTATCGAAACACACAACTTCAGCATGGTTTTCAAGAAGAAAGTCCATGCCTACTATGACGTCAAAACTTCCGAGTTGCATCGGAATAAGGTCGATTGGGAAGATGTGATTATTGAGCTCAAGAGTACAATCACGAAGAACAGAATTAACGACGACGGTTCTTCCGGTGGCGACTTCAACATCGAACGTCGAGGGGAGATGGGAGCGCTTACGACTAAGAAGTTTCTCGAATTCGAATGACACAAAGCAGTTATCGGCTCCAGTATCAAACAAACACGAAGCATAAATACCATTCACAAGGGACGTACCATTGACTACGTTGTTGTCAGTCTGGGCTTGGCGCACGTTGATGTTGAAAGTTCGGGCGCGTGCGGCTTGCTGCTGCTGCTGAGGCTGTTGTTGCTGCTGCTGCTGCTGGGGCTCTTGTTTCACAACCCTGTTCGGGCACATGTTCGCAAAGTGGTTGGAGTCACCACATGCGAAGCAGACTCAGGCATTGACTGCGGGTGCCTGAGCCGCTTGTTGGCCTTGCGGGGCTGGGAGCAGAGCTTGATGAGCAGTGGCTTGAGCTGGGGCTTTGACGGGGACCAGTATGGCAGTTAGCAGTGAAATGGCCGTACATATTGCAGTGAGCGCAGAAACGACTGGCGAGACCCACCGGGTGATGATAAGAGCATGTCGGGCAAGCCGGGTGGGGGCCTGTGTATGCGCGCTTTGCAGGCGGTGCATAAGCAACTGGTGCTGGTCGGTGATGGGGCTGCTGCTGAGCCGGTACGACTTGAAGTGGAGCAGCAATGGTAGTGACAGCACAGTTCTTGCTGTTGGAGCTGCTATTGTTGTTCTTCTTCTTTTGGCATGAGGGCTTTGACGATTGGGAGGCGGCGGTTTCGGCAGTAGGTGCGGAGGTGACTTGGTGCAGGCTCTTTGAAGCTTTATCCCAGAAACCAAATTTTACCCGCTTGTCGTTGATTTCAGCGGCAAGCAAGTAAGTTTCTTCAATTGTTGCTAGCTTTGCGGCATGCACAAAATCCGTAACACAGTCGGGTAGAGCTCGAATGTACTTCTTGATCGTTATGTCGGGCGTCTTCACTTGATCGGGACAGATGATGCTGAGCTGCTTAAAGCGAGCAGTGAGGGCAGTGTTGTCACCTTCTTTCTGCTTGATGTGCCAGAACTCGTCCTCTAGCTTCTGGCGCTCATGGGGAGGGCAGAACTCCTCGAGCATAACGTTCTTCAACTCGTCCCATGACAGGCCATAGGCTGCATCATTTCCGTGCTTGTTCCTTTCGGCCGTCCACCAGTCTAGAGCGTGGGACTGGAAGACGCCGGTCGCGTTCAGCGTGTGGAGATTATCAGGACATCCGCCCTGTCACAGAGTGAGTTTGATCTAGTCAAACCATTGAAACAAAGCCATAGGGCCTTCTTCTCCAGTGAACTCTTTCGGTCCACATGCCTTGAACTGTTTGAAGCTGAAAGCAGCTTTTGGAGTCTCAGTCCTGGATTCCTCAGACGATTTACTCATGTTTTCATACAATTCGCTGACGAGTTGGGGTACAACCTTGGCCATTTGCTTAGTAATCATGGCAGCAAGGCGTTTGTCTGCTTGCTTTCGGCGAGCATCACGGGTAGCGCAAGATCCAGATGACGACATTGTCTGCAACAGACATCGCCACGGGACTCAACATGACATATTCGAAAATCACCTCACACGCCTAATACTACTAAAGCTCAGGAACACATACAATCACGTAACACATAGGCACAAAATCACAGATTCACATAGAGGCACATAAGCATGTAGGGCACAGAAGCACATACTCATATAATCACAGAGGCAGTCAGAATACAGAAACCTATCATTTAAAGTCGACACTCGCGGACCTTTTGTTGAGGGCATCGTAGCGTATAGTAGAGTATAAGTGATCATAAATTAACACATCGAGTAGTATAGTATAAGCGTATCAGAGGGTTGTCCACAATTTAGCGATTTGTCAGCGTTTTGAGATAGAAGTGCAGTGCGAGTCGTGCGTGTCGATCGAAGTGAAAGCAAAAATCGAATAAGTCTAGAAAAATTAAAACACATAAGCAGGTAAATACTCATAAACACATAAAATCGACGAATCATCAGAGTCAGCAGTTGCGGGCTCAGAGTCGAAACACATAACAATCGATAAATAGATCGTCTGCGGCTATTAGACATTTACTATCCAAAGTGATTCGACTATTCTCAAGGACTTGTCGTACACATTTTGGCCTTCAGGACTTGTGCTTTTTGCCTCGATTCTTGGGCGTTTGGCACGCATCCTGTTAGTCATACCGTGACTCAGGTCGTTGGAGTGCGTCGAGACTTTGGTAAGAGTTTTGTAAAACCAAGTAAAGATCGGAATCAAGTCGTCAAGGTTAGGGTTTCACCCATGGCTTAACAACTTCGTTCCTGTTTTTGATGAAATAAAAGAGAATTATGCGTCAAAGTGTGGATTTCACTCCTATTCCAACGCAATTTTCTCGAGTTTATAGATAAAAATGTAGGTTGATCAAGCAATTTGGTCGAGAGTTTGCGATTTTCACACATAATCTCGACTTGATCGCTTATTCATAATTGAAAATTCGAGTGCAGTGAGAGTGCAGCATAGGCGAAGATAGCGAGAAATAGCAGTACGCTCACACATAATCCCTACTGGACATGCACGAGTCGGTCTGTTGTTTCCTAACTATAGACTAGGTTTCTAAGACATCGACCCGGACTAGGTCGAGTCTTGCCTAATTCCCTATAGTTATGGCTCTGATACCAATCTGTCACACCCCAACCGATGGCGGAAATATCGGGGCATGGCACTGAGCGAAACAGATTGTCCAGAAGTTTCCATAACAACTATATTTACCAAATATTTTAAAGTAACACGTCCCATACCATGTCATAAATGATAATACAATTATTACAGAAAGATCTAGTCAAATTGTTCTATTCTGACAACTCAGATTTTATTACAGACAATTGTTTATTGTTGACCTAGGTCTTTCCTAGCCTCGATTTCACAACACAGAAAGCAAATAAGCATCCTAAGCACCTGTCACATACGTTAAAGTAAAGGTCAATACACATAGTATAAAGGTGAGCATACAAGTTTGATAATAGCATATATAGTTCGAAAGCGTTACGCATAACCAGCACGTACACAGAGTGAAATGAGGCATGTTAGTTATCGACATGAACCTATCGATACCAATGAATGCGGGTTGACTGCCCAAGGCAGTTCATTATACATACTCACCACTGTGAGCCATGTAGGTAATTGTCCTTAACAACCCCCGACTGAACGGGTGCTGAGTCCAAACTAATAGTACTACCGTTGCTAAGGCAGGTAGACAGCATTCCATGTGTAAACATAACAAACAAGCATTCATTTAGTCACGTATACATGCGATAACGGTTAGCATTGAAAGTATTGCGTAGTGTGTTCGATGTGATTTTGTATAAGTAACGTATGTAACACCCAAAAGTGCGTAAAGCAAAAAGGGATCGAGTATACTCACAGCGATTGATGGATTGAAGGGAGCGCTAGAGAGTAGGGTTAGCCTGAACAGATTTATAGTATCACGATAAGCGACGCGTAAAACGATGCAAAGTACAAGTGGTTCGGACAGTAGTTCGATCGGATAGCCAGTCGTGCGAGTGGTAGTCCGCTCGGACGGTCGTCCGGTCGGATGACTGTTCGAGTGGATGGTTTCTTCCTTTGAGGAAGATATGTTTATGTGTGATGGCTCGGCTTTGAAGTTTTCGTTGTAGCATTTTGAAAACATTGAAGTATCTCTACCTTTCAGGTCGGTCGATCGGACGGTCGTTCGATCGGACGGCAACCCGTTCGGTTGGGCACTTCAGTAAGAATATGTTCACAGCAGGTTGTCACTCGATCGGACGGTTGTTCGATCGGGTGGCATCCTTTGTGCATTGAACACGTTGAAAATTGTTTAAGTGTTGAAGTTTAAATGTCTCATGATTCGATTGGCAGTTCGATCGGATGGTTGTCCGATCGGGCAGCAATTCGTTCAACATTCAGACTTCAAGTGTTGGCAAAAAATGGCTAAGTGTGGGACCAAGGTGCAAGTCGTACGGGTGGCCAGTCGTACGGTTTGGCTGTCTGTTCGGACGGTACTCCGTCCTGGTTAACCTGTTGGTCTTACACTTGGGTGTTTTTGATAGTTTGTCGTTTTATCGAGATATTTTGATAACGTGTTAAGCAACAGAAACCTCGTCAATACTTGGTGCTCCTGATCGGACAGGAATCACCCAAACCAGATCAGTGGATGGTTCGAGACGACGTTCCACGTTTAACCCGGAATCGATAATCTCGTGGATAGAATACGGATCTTGAATCAACACAACCACAATAATGAGTAGTAAGCCGGCACAAGTTCCGATTCTATCGGTTTTGAGTGCATTGAGTGTAAAAGAGTTGAAAGAAAGTTGAAAACCATCTTTCACTCCTTTTCATTGTGAATATGTTTAGGTCTATGAAAGATCTTTGTTTGTTTATGTGGAAATCGGTTAGATCTAAGTTGTTCTTGGTGGATTGAGGCCAAAACATGAAGTTCTTCAAGAACACATGATGACGTCATCCTAGAACACCTTGAATATTGATGATTTCACGGTTAAAAGTTAAAATTCAAAAGATAGAAAGGTGTAGGAGTGCGTGTAGATTAAGGAAGTACAAGATTTAGGACGAGATCTTACCGGAATCACGAGAAATCTAAAGAAAAGTGAGGAAAACGAGCTGGTCGGACGTCACTTGCCAAAAGTAGTAAGTTTGAAAGTGACAAGGGGTATTTATAGAGTTACCCAAATTGGAAAGGAGTGGAGAGGGGCTGGTCGCTCGGTTAGGTAGTCCGGTCGGACAACTGTCCGATCGAACGGCCGTCCGATTGGTCGGCTGGTCGACCAGTCATCTCGTTTGAGTGTTCGGCGCGACGAGTTTTGATATTTCGATTTCGATTACGAGCGTTGCGATGCGATAGAGTCTCCTAGTCAAATTACTTTTAATCCCAACTACTATATCAACATACAAGCATCCTTATTTCGTATCCGTTTAGCGTTTGCGATTCGATTGCGATTGAGTTTCGATTGCGTTTCGATTGATTACCACACATAACATAAATTAAACATGCACAAGTAACACATAAGGTACACACACACATATAACAGTAACCAGAATGCGTAATTCGAGTTGCGAGTGCGATTGCGATAAGGAGATTAAGCGATAAATAGCGATTACTATGCGATTATTAATAAGTACTCCACATAATACAACTAACGCGATAACAAAATAGACTATCTACGAGTCAAAGAAGTCAAAGCAGGAATTGAACAAGGAGAGACAGATCGCAATTAGCAATCTTTTCTTCCTTTGATTTCAATCTTGACTTTGACTTTGACTTTCGAAACACGGGGTGTTACAAGGAAAGGTTCCGAGGTCAGCACTCCAGGCTCTGAAGGGTTCTCTTATGAAGAACTCAGCTTTACCGACTCCTTAGAGCCGATGACATCATTTCTTAACAAGGTAATATCCTGGTACCATATCCTGCGTACACATCCTGACAGAATATCCTGGTTAGCAAGTTTTGATTTATACCTGAATTTTGACTTGCAGGGTCTCCAGCATCTGCTCCACCTTTACACTGATGCCTGTAGTACAGCCAAGTTTCAAGAAGCCAGGATCAAGCAGCTTGAGACTATTGTTGCTGATCAGGGCGCTATTGCTGAAACCATGTCCCGGTATTACGAGGATAAAATGAAGAAGGTTACTCAGGACGCCAAAGTAAAGCTGGCAGCCGTCCAAGTCGAGCATGAACAGGCCATGGTATCCTTCCGGGAAGGAATCAAAAATTCGGTTGTTGTCTCCCTGCTACAAGCTCGCATCAAGATGGCTTATGAGGCCAAGGAGACAGGTCTTGAATGCCCATCCTGGCCGGTTGATTCCTGGGTGGCAAAGCTGAAGGAGCTTGGAGGTAAACCTGTGCCATATCCTGCTAAAGCTGGGGCTGGTGAAACTTCCAAGTCAGCAGAGGTGACGAACAAGGCTGGAGAAAAGGAGGATGCTGGGATGGATGCTGGTGAGGATTCTGCTCCGGATGCTGAAGCGGAGAAGGCTGGCGATGATGCCGCTGTGTGAGGGCATTCAAGTGGGCGATGATGGATATTGATGCCTAGGCCGGAGCCCACTTTTAAATTTGATTGTTGGTCTGTAATCTCAAAACAATTTACTTTTCCTGCACTTTACATTTCCTACACTTGAACAATTTATATTTCCTGCATGCTTTTTGAACAATATTACAGTTGGAGGTGGATGGGTCTCGGTTTGAGATGAAACCTTCAACTGTTATGTAAATATGACTAGGAACTTATTGTGCTTTTGGTGGATGGATCTCGGTTTGAGATGAAACCAAAAGCACAAACTTTTGCTATATTAATAATATAATATTTTTATGACCTTATCTGTTGTTATCCATCTTTATTTTTACAAAGCTTTTTTTGATAACTGATGTTTGATTCAAGCATAGTTTCAATTTTTCAATCTAATTATCATACCTTAAACAATCTAAGCAAATTCCCTGAAATATATCCTGAAAATATATCCTGAGATATATCCTAAGAATATATCCTGATAATATATTCTGAGAATATACCCTAATCAGAATATCTTCAATCTAAGTATTATACTCATAAATGTTTTAATCAGACTTTTGTCAAATACAGTTCCAAAAATTTAGACAATTTAGACAAGGCTTTTGAAGGAATAAAAAGGAAAGACCATACCAGATACAGAGCATAACCCTATCCTCAGACTTCAATCTTTTTGCAACTTTTCCACCGGAGATGTCCCCGGTCTGAGACACTTAGTGAACTAAGTCCAAGCTTGATCCCCTGAATTCTTCACAATGCCTTAGTAGGAATGTCCCTTGTGCATTATATTTTTGAATACTTAGAAATTTTCTGGACTTCAATTGCAACTGTTTGTATAATTTTTATGTTACAGGGGATAAACCCTAACGTATCCTGGAGATAAATCCTTAAAAATCCGGGGATAAACCCATAGGTATTCTGGGGATAAACTCTTGAGTATCTTGGGAAAAATCCCAAATTTTTGTGCGCTTCAGACGGGAGTGTATAAACTCCAAGACTTAGAAAGGTGAAAACCTTTAAACCTTAGAGAGTATGAAAATACCCTTTCACGAGAGAGGGTGATCAATCCTCATATACCTTAAGGATCCAGGATATAGCCAATGATAACGAAATTGTCAGCCACTTTTACATGAACTGGTCCCGCCATCTTGAACTATTCCTGGATAACTTGCGCTCCAGGCGGGGTGTTTAAACCCAATTCGAGAGAAAGGTGAATACCTTTAAACCTATGAAGGGATCAGGATCCCTTAAACGTGAGAGAGGGGGCCAATCCTCTAATCTTCCGAATTATCCTGAGTGTATATCCTAGAGTCATATCCTGAAGCATATTCTGCAAAACAACCTTAAACTAAGGTGGGTGTTAGCCTGGCTAACACCCCTCCGATGCTTAAGTCAGTTTTGGGTTCAAACAAGTTAAAACATAATTATATTTAAAAGAGACAGAATTCATACCATCCTGAGTTAGAAATTCTAAACTCACTTGAAATAGGCTTTGAGATGTATAGCATTCCAGGATCTTGGTAGTATATCCCCTTCCATATTCTTAAGCCGGTATGCTCCTTTCCCGGATTTTGATTCAATCTCATAGGGTCCTTTCCACTTCGGAGCTAATTTTCCATCAGCGGGATTGGTAGTGTTCTGAAAAGCCTTCCTTAATACCCAATCTCCAACTTGAAACCTCCTAGTCCTTATATTCTTGTTATATGCCCTGGATATCCTCTGTTGATATGCTGCCATCCTTAACTTTGCCGCATCTCTTGTCTCATCAATAGTATCCAATTCTTGGCATTGGGCTTCAGGATTCTGCTCAGGATCCCGGAGGTTGGATCTTGCTGTAGGTATTACCATTTCTGTCAGGATTACTGCTTCTGCTCCAAATACTAAGGAAAATGGAGTCTGCCCAGTTTCACTTTTCACTGTTGTTCTATCGGCCCATAAAACAAAGGGTAATTCTTCTGCCGATCTTCCTTGCTTAGCTCCTAGCCTTTTCTTCAAATTGTTGACTATTATCTTTTTCAAGGATTCTGCTTGCCCATTTGCTTGAGGATGTACCGGAGTAGATGTAATCATCTTGATTCCCCAACTTTTGCAAAAATCAGTGGTCCTTTTACTGATAAACTGAGAGCCATTGTCACAAATTATCTCAGCTGGTATCCCAAACCTAGTCAGGATATTCCTTTTTATGAATGATACTACTTCTTGGTCTCTGACTTGAACCAATGCTTCAGCTTCAACCCATTTAGAGAAATAATCAGTCATTGCCAGCATAAAGACTTTTCCTCCTGGAGCCTTCGGTAATTTTCCTACTATATCCATTCCCCACTTCATGAATGGCCAAGGGGAAGCAATAGGATATAGTGGATCAGCAGGTTGATGCAGTATATTACTATGCCTTTGACATGCATCAAATCTTCGAGCATATTCTGCAGCATCTTTCCTCATCGTCGGCCAATAGTATCCTATTCTTAATACCTTTGAGAATAACGATCTGCCCCCTGTATGGTTGCCACAATCCCCTTCGTGTATATCCGGAAGCACTTCTTTAGTTTCGGGATCCTCCAAGCACCTCAGGTATGGTCCTGCAAGAGATTTTTTATACAAAACATCATTTATAATAGTGAATCGTGATACCTTCATCCTAAAGGCCTTAGGATTCTCATCCTTTGGGATGTGTCCTTCCTTGAGATATCTCATGACTGGAGCTGTCCAGGACTTAGGATCCTCCTCGGGATACTCATCATCAGGATCCTGGATACTTACTACTTCCTTATCCTGAGATTTGAGAAGATCCATCGCAGGATAAAGGATATGTAGTATTGGTATCCTGACTGGTGATCCTAGATTTGCCAAGGCATCTGCTTCAGCATTATCCTCTCTTGGTACCTGTTCAAGTGTAAAAACATCAAAATATCCTGCTAATTTTTTGAGAATTTCGAGATATTCGATTAACTTCTCACCTTTAACTGCATAGGATCCATTAAAATGATTAGTAATTAACAAGGAATCAACAAATACTTGTAAGCTTTTAATATTCATACTTTTGGCCAATTCTAATCCTGCTATCAAAGCTTCATATTCTGCTTCATTATTAGTGGCAGGAAATTCACACCTAATAGCCTGGGGTAATATGTCCCCCTGTGGCGATTTTAGTAGTATACCCAATCCTACACCTCTCACATTAGATGCACCATCAGTGTATAATATCCAGGATTCTAAGTTCTCTCCCAGCTGTTGTACTTCTAGGTCTACTTCATTTTGAATATCACTACTGAAATCAGCCACAAAGTCAGCTAGAGCCTGAGACTTTATGGCATTCCTAGGTTCATATACTAGATCAAAGGCACTTAACTTTACTGACCAGTTAGCCATTCTTCCTGACATCTCAGGTTTCCTAAACACATTTTTAACAGGATAATTAGTTTTAACATGAATCCTATGTGTCTCAAAGTAATGTCTAAGCTTCGTTGACGCCATAACTAGAGCCAATATCAATTTTTCTAAATGAGAATATCTAGTTTCAGCATCTAATAAACTTTTGCTAACATAATAAACAGGATACTGCTGACCTTCGTGATCCTTTACCAGGACAGCACTTACTGCATTCCTTGATACTGCAAGATACAGGGATAATGGTTCACCATCATCGGGTTTCATCAACAGGGGTGCAGTTGAGAGATACTGCTTCAATTCCTGCAAGGATGCTTCATGCTTCTCTCCCCATTCGAATTTTTTATTCTTCTTCAGGATATCGTAGAATTCCTTGCATTTTTTCGAGGATCTTGATATAAACCTGTTTAATGCTTCTACTCGCCCTGTTAATCTTTGTACATCTTTCATGTTTGAAGGTGACTTGATATCCAGGATAGCTTTAATCTGTTCCGGGCTTGTTTCGATCCCCATTTTAGTCACCATATATCCCAAAAACTTTCCTGCCCCCACTCCGAAATGGCATTTGGCAGGATTCAGCTTCATATTATATTGTTCCAGGATATCAAATGCCCCTTCAATATCCCGGAGATGATCCTCGGCCTTCTTGGATTTTACCACCATATCATCGATGTATACCTCCATGGTGTCCCCCAGTTTGTCTTTAAACGTCATGTTCACCAATCTTTGATATGTTGCACCTACATTTTTCAAACCGAAAGGCATGGCAGTATAACAATAAATACCTGTTGGTGTCATGAAAGCGGTATCCTCCTGGTCTGAAGGCTCCATTTGGATCTGCTGGAATCCTGAGGATGCATCCATGAAGGTTAACATTTCGTGACCAGCAGTAGCATCTACCATTGAGTCAATATGAGGCAGAGGGAATGGGTCTTTAGGACATGCTTTGTTCAAGTCTGTTTAATCTACACAAACTCTCCATTTCCCATTTTTCTTTTGAACCACAACTACATTTACTAGCAATTTGGGAAATTTAACTTCCCTAATCATCTTGCTCTTCAACAATCTTTCAACCTCTTCCTGAATTATTGCGTTCCGTTCAGGAGCAAACTTCCTTCGTTTCTGTTGGACAAGCTTGAAAGACCTATCTATTCCGAGCTTGTGAGTTATAATATCCTTGGAAATACTTGTCATATCCTCATGTTTCCATGCGAATGTTGACATGCGAATGTTGACATCCTGCATTTCAAAAAGTTAGTCAATTGATTTTCAATATCCTGAGGGATATTGGTTCCTACGAGCACCGAGATATCTGGATTATCCTGATCTAGGACAATTTTCTTAACATCCTGCTCTGAAGCCTCCACGATATCCTGGGCTCGCATCTTTAATTGCTATGCTGCGTTGGGCTTTGTTGAGGATTTCATCGAAGAAGAATAATACTCCTTTGCTTCTTGTTGATCACTTTCCACTTTGACAACCCCCCAAGGGGTAGGTATCTTGATGCACTGGTGATAGGTAGATGGCACAACTTTCATATCATGGATCCATGGCCTACCCAATATAATATTGTAGCAGGATAAGGAGTCCATGACAAAGAAGCGTTGCATTGAGTTGACCCCTTCAACATACACAGGCAACTTTATTTCTCCCACGGTATTCCTGGCTTCTCCACTGAATCCAACGAGCATAGTGGATTTTGAAGTAATATCCATCTAGGATACATTCATCCTCTTTAGTGTTTCCAGCTAAATTATGTTGACGGAGCTGCCGTTATCCACCAGTATCCTGCGCACAAAATGGTTAGCAACATATAAAGTTATTACCAAAGCATCATGGTGAGGATCCTGGACAGTATCCCTGTCATCACTGTCGAACGTGATCACTTTATCAGTTGTGAGGGTTGACATCCTGGTCGGCTTATCTCCTCTTTCTGCCTTAGCCTCCTTTGCATGTCTTTTTGCTGCAGAATAAGAGGTCCCACAGATATCGGATCCTCCTGAAATAAAGTTAATTATCTTGGCATCCGCAGGAGGTGATGCTGCTCTTTCAGGATCCTTCTCAGTATCCTGACCCTTATTCTTCTTTCTTCCCAGGAGATCCTTCAGATATCCTTTGCTCAGCAGATAGCTTATTTCTTTCCTCAGGGCAATGCAATCTTCTGTAACATGTCCAAAATCCTCATGGAAGGCACACCACTTGGATTTATCCTTCCAATCAGCTTTCTATTGGTTCTTCCTAGGCCACCTTGCTTTGTCTCCTAAACCCTGCATAGCATACATCAGTTCAGGTATATTAACAGAAAAACAATATTCTGATAACTCAGGATACTCCTCAGGATCCTCGTCTTCAACAGCATTCACTTTCTTGCTGTCACTTCTGCCATATGGCTTAGAGCGGTATGGCTTGTACGAGGATTCTGACTTCCTGTTGGTTGATTCGTAGGATGAAGATGAATTCATCCTCTATTGCATCTTCTTGTCATCTTCCAGCCGATATATCTTAAAGCCCTATTTCGAGCTTCATCCAGGTTCCTGCAGGGATTCATTACAAGATCCTGGTAAAGTTGGGAATCCTTTTGCAAACCCATTTTGAATGCTTGCACAGCTGTTGCAACATCAGGGTGTGGGATGTCTAGAGATTCCCTGCTAAACTTGTTCACATAATCTCTCAAATATTCCTGAGGTCCTTGAGTTATCCTGTAGAGATCACTGGTTAGCTTTTCGAAACTTCGACTGCAAGAAAATTGACTATTAAATAAATTGACTAAATGAGCAAACGATGTAATCGAATGAGGAGGAACGTTTAAGAGCCATTTTAAGGCTGATCCTGTTAAGGTAGAACCAAAACCCTTGCAGAGGCATGCTTCCTTGAGATCTGGGGGGATAGGATTAATTTCCATCCTTTCCCTATACTAAGCAATATGCTCTTCAGGATCCGTAGTTCTGTTATAGAGCTTCATGTTGGGGGTTTGAAATCTTTTTGGGATTTCAGCATCACAGATAGGATGTGCAAACTGGGATATCCTGTGGCTGTCCTGAGACACTTCTGAAATTGGCTGGACCACCCCAGGTACACTGGATATCATGTCCTTCAATTTCTGAAGCTCCCTAGAAAATGTTGATGTCATACCTGCATCCTGCAAAGATCTAAGACCGTTAGTAACAAGAGTATTAGCATTATTAGACACGTTACCAGTCTGAGGATTCTGACCATATCCTGAAGCATATCCTGAACTTCTCACATTTGACACCCTAACGGAGGAGGGTATCTCAGGAGTATGATTCTGGGAATGACTAGGCACAATATTGCCCCTATTATCCTCGGTGTACACTGCTGAACTGAAGTTCAATGCTCTTGGCTGTAAGGGAGTGACAATATCCTCAGCAGGCCTACTCTGACCGGACTTCAAGAGCTGAATTTCTCTTATTAGAATTTGATTTGTTTCCTGCTGCTGCTTCATCTGATCCTGTATACTGCCAAACAAAGTCAGAATTTCATCATTAGAAGCCAAAATAGGAGTACCCCCTGAGACAGCAGATCCTTGAGCATTCCGAGTGGGGATAACATCCTGAGCCACATGAGTTTCTGTTCTCTTGAAAGATCCTGAGGCTGTGAAGAGGCTTGCATCCTCGGAGGTGGTGGAAGCACCGAACCAATGGTTGCAGAAGTTGTGGCAGACAAGGTAGAAGAGCTCATGTTTGATCTTGAGGCCATTGAAAATAGTGTAGCAAAAAGTTTTGAAAATAGAAAACCAAGTAATGATTTTGCAAAAGCTTTTAGTAGAAATAGCACCACTTGCCCCACGGTGGGCGCCAAATTGTTTTGGTCAAAAATTACCTAAGTAATTAAGTGATCAAATTAGTTAAGTGAGGTAGTGTGCTAGAAGTATTTGATAAAAAGTATGCTGATTAAGTTGTTAATAAAAACAGTTTTCAGGATACGGCTCAGGATATCGAGCTGTATCAATGATCAAACAATGAGCAAAAAGGTAAAGGGTGACACGAGATGTACGAGGAAAGCCCTTGATCAATCTAGATCGCCGGCATAAAACCTCGGGAGCTGACAATCGCAGCTGCCTTGTTCTTCTTATTACTACAAATATCAGGATACAGTGTAGGATATGATACGGATCGACTAGGTGTTACAATGCGATTTGAATACAAGTGTGAGTGTATGTGAGTGATTGCAGCTAGAGAGCAAGAGTGTTCGAAGAATTGTGTGTGTTCTTATCTGATCCGATCAATCCTATTTATAGTAAAACGAAGCTAACTAACTAGCCTATAAATCCGGGACAAAACGAATATTCCGTTTGTGAACGTTGTAGTCCACGTCTTTCGGCTTCAACGTTCCTATTCCAACATATTAGCCCAAGTCTTAGGGAGAAGAAGTCCACTTGAACGTTATAAACTTGCTTCATTAATCTGCACGTGAATTAATTAGTCACTACCAGGATACTACATTAGGATGTTACCAATATCCTGATCCGGTATCCTGATCACAACAAAAGAAACATAGTCAGAATATTATTCAGGATATGTAAGCAGAAAACTACCCATAACAATAGGGAAAGGGTGAAGTGATGTCTTCAACAAAATGACCAAATTGCCCTTTGAATATGTGTTTTAAAGAGATTATATGGATGAATCCTGTCCACACAATCCAGGTTTCCCAAGTTTCTAGATTAAATGGGTTTTCCATAGATACCTACATTATATATATAGTTATAAAGGGTTTTAGCTTTGTGGGGTTGTACTCTTGGTTTAAGGATGTTTTAGGCATTTAGGTGTTGTACTTTGAGGTTTAGGTGTTGTACACAAGACTTTGGTATGCCACATGTCATTGTTGCCAGATATAAGCAATCTACAACGCCACCTCAACATAAAGTTTGAGCATTGTGTTGTTGTACTCTTGCCTATATGGTTGAATCATGCATTTGGTTGTTGTACTTGCATATTATTTTGTTGTACACTTTTTGGTTTTAAAAGGCTTTGGCCTCATTTTTTGCACCTTCTTTTTGTTCCACCCCGCCTCACCTCAGCTTTTCTGTCCCCCCTTGCCGTCGTAGCTCCAACGATCCGTTGCTGACAACTTATTATTTTTGTTTCTTGTAAGATTTCTTCGATTAAACCTTTAGGGTTTTCAACACAAACATGCATCTAATGTTGTACAATTTACTTACTTTGTTGTTCATTTTTGGGTCTGCATGTCGTATTTACTTCGGTTGCCGGATGTTTTTGAGCCTTACTCTCGGATTTCGTTGCGATGTCTAATTTAGTTCCTTTTACATCTTAGGTAGAGTTTTGTGGGTTTGTGTGTTTCAATGACGATGAGACTATTATCATCAAAGAATCGATCTGCATGTAGCGCGGTTTACGTATTTTGTGATGTTTTTGTTTTAAGATTTGTTTTATGATGTTTGTAACCATCAACATGGTTTGGTACCACATTTTTGGTGGCCTCGAATGATTATGTTTTCCAGATATTGTTAAGCATCTTTTAGATGTTTCTCCTTTATGTTTTCTGGGGTTTCATTGCTTCGATGAGGGTGAGGATACTCTCATCCGAATATCGTTTGGCATGCCTTGATGCGTGTTTTTTAAGTTGTATAGTTTATAGAATTTAGTATTTGTGGGTGGCTGATTCATGTTTGGAGTGTCTATGAAGACATGCATGGGTTCATTTGAGATAGATGCATGATTGCTGTTCATTTAGTTTGCATACAACATGTCTTTTGCAACTGTGATGGCGTTTTGTCATAAGGCGGGGAGACTTTTGTTGTAGCCATGGCAGAACTCTGAGTTGTAAACTTTGGAATGGTAGTATTGGATTTTGGTTTGTGAATCAGGCTGTGATTTAAATGTTAATTATTGTGAGCCTATGGTTTACTCTTATAAACGATGACTTAATTTGTAAATGGTGTTAGCATTGTTGTGTTATACTCTTTGCTTTATCGACTTTTTATGCATTAGAGTGTCGTACTTGTTTTTTTGTAGGGTATATAAGGTTAAACCCTCATTTGTGCAAGGCCCTGTCCAAATGCCTCACTCGTTATATTTTCTGCTTTCTTTATGCATGGTTATATTCTATTGTTGACTTGCGTTTTAAGTTGTGTAGGCGATGATGATGTTGTTCTTCGAAAAGGCAACTGAAATGGCCTTCAAGAGGTAATCGGTTGCAGCTAAGGTTTCTGAGCCTCGGTAACGATATTTTATTTGTTGTTTTGTTGATTCTAATTTCAATTCGAATTTGCAAGTTGAAAGGCGATGGTAAATGAGATGTCACAAAGGTTGTTGTGGCTAATACGGTTTAAAATGAGCTTCTAGAGCCTATTTACTACATTTTCATCATAAGCGTCCTTTTCTTTTGGTTATTGATTGGCATAATCTCCTATTTAATTGAATTTTGTGCGTATCAGGATGTCTACTTCGGAGGATAATCATCAGGTTTTCGAGCGTCTAAGGAAGGGTTAGAGAAGGTTGTGGCGTCAAATCAGCGTATGATTGATAAGCTAAATGATATGACCGAATAGATGGCTAACATTAGGAAGAAACAGGAAGAGTTGCAGTTGTCCCTGGTGTACTTAGCGCACGTTATGTAAACCTGCAGGACGTTGAAAAAGTAGAATAGGCTTTTATTTGTAATAATCTTTGGTTGTTAATTGTATTGTGTACTATATTATTATGCAATCAATGCTATCTTTCATATCTTTGGGCTTTTCGTTTTGACTTTTTACAATACCGTGAAACCATTTGATGATCGTCAACTAATGAATATAAAACACACCATCATACAACTTATGAATATAAAACGTTGCATGATAGAATACCATATCATCAACTAAAAGCCATTCAAACACATCCTCATTCAACTTATGATAAAACACCACATCATCAACTAAAGTCATTCAAACACACCATCATACAACTTATGAATATAAAAACCACATAATAATCAACCTAAAACACCATACTAACACATATTACAAAATTGCAAAATAAAAAAAAATCATTTACCTGCTACAAATAAAACATCATTGTATAAATAGAGCCATAAACACCATGGACTAAAAACACCCGGTTGAAATGTAACTTATATATAACAAATTGTTACTCATAGTAAAGATAAAACGCTTGTTAGTATGGTGTAATTTTTTTGTTAAAAAATGATATATAAAAAAGTTATTGACGCTTGAAAAAGACGATGAGAACTGACGTGTAACTTGTATGTAGGTGCGGAAGTTAAGACACACCGAATTTATCTTTATATCCTTAATCTAAGAAATCAATCAATCTAATTAAAACACAAATTAAAAAACTATCACTCTTTCAATCTCATTCCTTAATCATTCTAATCTAAAGGCCCATATCACTTTATTACACTTTTTAGGAGAAACATACTTTGTAGATGAAACTCATCCTACATATTCATATGCTCATAGGCTCATAGCTCATCATTGACTTTTTTTGGGTTATCACATTTAATTTGGGTGAGCTACATATACTCCCTATACATGCTTAATGCACCCCCTCCCTCCCCCTTATGAGAATGAATAGAGAAATGATATAACTGATTGAGGGGGTACCGAAAGTAAAAACCATAGTAGAGGAGGTACATTTAACACAACCCATTATAGGATCAGGAAAAATTGTCTATGCTGCTTTAGTTTGGGGTTTCTGGGTATTTTAATGACTCGTATAAAGTGAATGATAATTTTTCTAGAAAACGATTCATGGAAAATTCTTAGTCATATAATATAGGGATTTGCTATAATGCTGATAAAAGTCACTAAGCGCTCTCTAGTCGGAATTGAGAGTACTCGGGAAGTACTCGGCCTAGGCGGAAAGTACTCAAGGAGTACTTGGCCTAGGTGAAAGTACTCGCATCTCGACAGTCTATCTTGTAGCGAGTACTCGGCCTCCGAGACCTTATTTTACAATCATGTCTGTTATAAACACACAACTATTAAATCTAACCTACACCTTTTCAAACGGTCGTTTAAGGATCACTCGGACCCATAATTTAAAATATCTTTCTTGTCTCACAATTTCACCAATTGGGTGGATTTCAAAAACCGGATAACAGAGATAAATAGCTTTGAAATTATACGTAAGCATGTAGTTTAAGACTAAGTTTGGAAACCTGTACGTTCAGTCGCACACTATTAACATAATATAAAACCTGAAATAAACAATACATGCAATATGAAGTGATATTAAATGAACACGTTAATGAAATTTTGAAATTAATATAAAAAGTCAAAAGAATTGAAATCCAGCTCAAATTAATGGATGTATTGGAATTTGTTTTGGTTTCTAGAGAGTCCACTGTTAAAAGAACATATTCATTTTCCTTTTAGTTTTATCTTGTCAGTGTATTTGTGGAGTTCGTCCAAAGAGAGAAAAACCGGAAAGCTTTTCTTGTGGAAGGAAGCTTCATCTTCAAACCCATCCACTGATGTGAAGACTAGCTCTTAAAACCAGCAAATTAGTTCAGAATTTTAGTGGAGTACTACTATAAAGATGATATTAAAAATTCTGACGTATTTTCTGCCATCCAGCTTATAATTAGTGCATCCTTTGTCACATCTACGTTTACTACAACTTTTAGCAGAATATTAAAATAAAAGGTGTATAAATGTAGCTAGCTAGAAACAGAAATTAATAAAGTCCAAAAACAACAGCTAGATGTTACTAAACTTGCCCTATATATAAACAAGCTTGTTGATTTATTTTTTCATCATCAGTACAAACAAGTACACAAAAAAAACACACACACACATACAGGCATACACACACTCTGAAACTAAAATGATCAGTTTGGATGACATTTACAAGGTGGTAACAACAATGTTTCCGCTCTACGTAGCCCTACTTCTAGGGTACGGATCGGTGAAGTGGTGGCACATGTTCAAGCCGGACCATTGTGACGCGATAAACCGGCTCAATTGCTACTTCATCATCCCTCTCTTCACATTTGACTTCACAACCCAAATAAATCCCTACAAAATGAACTTTAGGTTCCTAGCTGCTGACATCATCTCCAAAGGCATCATCCTCATAGCTATATATCTATGGGCTACGTTTACTACAAAAGGAAACTTACCTTGGTCCATCACAAGCTTTTCTTTGCTTTGCTTGAATAATTCACTTGTTGTAGGGGTTCCACTTATGAAAGCAATGTTTGGTCCTGTTGGAGAGAACCTTGTTATTCAATCCTCTATTTGGCAATTTACAATTTGGAATATAATCTTGCTAACAATGTATGCGTTCGAGAGCGTAAACAAATTGTCACCAGACGAATCAGCAACAGATCTAGAAGGCAATACGCTAGAGGTGGATCACGTGGCGGTTACAAGAAGACCCTCCTTGTTGATTTTAATCAAGACTGTTGGTGTAAAGCTTGCTAAGAATCCTAATGCTTATGCATGCATCCTTGGCAGGGGCGGAGTTAGAAGGTTAGTAGGGGTAGCACGGGCTACCCCTCAACCCCGTCTCCGTAGTGTAAAAATACACCTTAACTCCATTTTCGTATTGTAAAAATACCCATCAACTTCGTCTCTGTTATACAAAGGATACCCCTGGTCTAAAAAATAAAAAAAATGGGATACCCCTAAATTTTTGGGCTAGTTCCGCCACTGATCCTTGGGCTTGCATGGGCACTTGTATCAAACAGGCAAGTCATTTTCCATATTTTTATGTGTGTGTATATTCAATTCATTTGACATTATTGTATGTCATGTACGTACTCTAATTCATTAACTTGAAAAAAAAAATACTCATTTCAGGTGGGATTTAAAAATGCCAAGTATAATAGAAGGATCAATATTGATCATGTCAAGAGCTGGTTCAGGTGTTGCCATGTTTTGTATTGGTGAGGATTTTCACTTCCTTTTAGGCAACATTTTTACATGAATATTACGTACTTGGATTAGGTTAAATATATTCTTGTTTAGTATGTTATCTGGTGATTATATATTCTTATTTAGTATTTTTTTTTAGCTGATTACACGATCGACCCGCTAAAACCTTTTTGGGCGGTTTAAAGCAGATTCTAAAATAAGGTCACTTTTCGAGAAAAAAATAGCGTCGTTCAAGTCATATGATCCTAACACGTGAACATTTGATGACACAAATTTTTTGTATACAATTTGTAAAAGATACACAATCACACATATTAGAGTTGTAGTTAATAAACAAAATAAAAACTCTTCTGGTCAAATTTGAAAAATAACCCATTGGGGGGCTTTACAATATAGGAGCCCAGCTTCAACTTATTTATTTTATAGTCAAGACATCCCTAATTAAAATTAACTTAGACCTCTAAGTTTTTTTCCCATCTTTGATCGATGCAGGATTGTTCATGGCATTACAACCGAAGATAACTAGTACTTTACCCGTCCGGTGGACGGGTGGATTAACGTAATAATTAATGTTGAGCGAACTGACACTAATATTCAGTAATTAAAGCATTTTTTAGCAGCAAAATAAGACTATATAAATCAAGATCTCTATTATCTAGCAAGGGCTAGAAACCAAAAGTACAAAAAAAAAGAGAACCTTCTATCGTTAAAGAAAGTCGACACATGGAGACCTAACATTTGTTATGTGATACACGAATAATGATAAGAAAAAACATGAGAACCCATATTCCTGTATTGTAGCTCACTGCATCTAATCCTTTTGTGATCTTCAATTATCCTTGAGCATATTCCAACCTTAGAAACCTTGTATTCGCTGTAGACTTCGTCCTGGCCTCTTAATATGGAATATGTGAAATCGCTTCAGTTTGGCATTGGGACTAAGAGACTCTTGGATCAACTGGCTCTTTAATTCTCTTTGTATCCCGCTTGTGAATTTCATTTGGATCCAATACGTTGTGTTTCCATCTTTGAATTTGTAGAAAGGTTGTCAAAAGAATGTTGTACGCCCTAATTTGTTTCAAATGACTTCTGCAAATTCACAATCAACAATCATGCCCATTATATGACTTGCTGTAACAAAGCGAGTAATGTATTAGAATAAGATGATCATGATCATTTAGTTTGTGTGTGTTGGGTGGGCATAAAGAAAAGTTACCTGATTCCCTTGACACAACCCGGATTGGATTTATAACCATAATTAATTCTGAAAGGGAAATCGTGATCAGTTTTAGAACTGACTAGTTAAATTCTGAAACTGGAAATCAACTAAATTAACATAAATATGGCAGAATAAATTAGAGCATAATGAGAAAACATGATTAGAGAGACCCAAAATCACGAAAAGAATCCTGTAGAAGGTCATTAACACCTGTTTATGATGATTCAAACAATCCGAATTGACTAATCGGATTGCATCATTAATGTTAAAAAAACCTGTAGAAGGTCATTAAGACTCGAGAACCACAGTGTTCACCCAACAAACCTACAAAGAAAACACAAGTTATAAATGAAGTAATAAAAGAGAATAGAAAGTAACTAAAGTACCAATGAAGCTAAAATAAAATGCATCATAAGAATGATCAAAACATGATCAAATCTATGTACAGTAAATCAATCTCAAAAACCCTAAATTACAAAGCAAAATGTAAGTGCAAAATGAAGATGGAAGCAATCAAGCAAACGTTTTATGATAAATTATGAACCTGTAATTCGAGTAGGGTTAGATTTTGCCACCATTTGTTCCATTAGTTCTTCAAAATCCTCCTGGTCAATCCAAAATTAAAACGTTAAAATGCCAGAAAGGCAGAATTGAAATTTGTTGAATTATCAACCATCAATCTGCTACAAAATAATAACAGTTTTGGAATTTGTAGCTAGATTAAAAGCAAAAGAACTGGAGTAATAAATAACAATGGAAGGAATTAAAAGATGAAAGTGTTACCCTTGAACTGAATTCGCCTGCAGATGATGCCCCTAATTAGAAATCAACGTTGGAGATGATGAGATGATGATGAAGACAACAAAGAAGATAGGCATGATGAAGGAGGAGTGGACGCAGTTTTTTGGTGGAAGTTTTGATGGGAGAGCGATTGACAGTGGTGGGGGTTGAGGAGTATAAAACGGAGTAAGGCCTGAAATCTCGGGGAGTTACGAACCAGACGTGATCAAGCGAAATTCATGGAAACTACCGCAAAAGACGTGATCAAGCGAAATTCATGGAAACTACCGCAAATTAGGAGAGAGAGCCTGAACTGCCCATAACCGCCGCTTTTTCAGTTTTTTTTTTTGAGTTTACACGGCTAGGATTTGATTTTGAAGAGATTCAACGGTTGAGATGAATTCTGAAAGCGGTTGGATTTCACGCTGTCTATAATATATATAATTGATTGCGGATGGACACTAACTACATTTTCAATGCTAATGAGGTTTGTGGTTGCACCAGCAACATTGGCTGTTGGGTCTCTTATCTTAGGTTTGCGTGGTGATATCCTTTCTATAGCCATCATTCAGGTAATTTTTAACCACTTTCTTACAATTATGTCACTTGATTATATTATTAGTATAACTTATAAAACTATTTATCATTAATAATATTGGGATAATTTGTATTTTCTTTGCTCACAGGCTGCGCTACCCCAAGCGATTACTTCTTTCATATTTGCCAAAGAATATGAACTCCATACAAATGTCCTTAGTACTGCGTAAGTTCATAATTTTGATTATATATAATAAGTTTTAACTAATTAAATACAAGATATCATTGAAATAATCTCATGTTGTCCGATTTTGTCTTTCAGGGTCATCTTTGGCACTATTGTGTCCATTCCAGTGCTGATTGCATATTTTGTTGTGCTAGACTTGTTAACGTGATCATCTGATCATCTGTATTGTAATTTTATCCATCGATCAAACTTAAAAATTAAAAAGGTCACACGGATTTGTAATGATCCAATTGTTTTCAATTAGTATTGTAACATATTCAAAGTATCTATTTGAATTATGACAATTGTTTATTCGAAATTCTTGCAAATTTAGTGCACTAGTCTTCCAAATTTCCACCATGTCAAAAAGGAAAACTGCCAAGAACAATAATAAAGTAACTTCATGGGTATCATTAAATTGGGTGAAAATTCAAATTTCTAAAATATAGAAGACTTCTAGGTCTCTTGTTAAAACTTAAAGTGTAAGTCCATCTACAATAAATAAAATTATTGTTTTCCCGCAGCAATCATCATTCAGTAGACTATATACCTAATAAATAAGTAATTGTATGTGTCATATGTTACAATTCTGTAAGCCTATAACTATTTTTCCTCATTCTCTTATTTCATCCATTTGTATTTTATTTCTTAATTTGTAAATGTTCATTCCAGTCACATCGATCTTATCTCAAAATATGGTCTTATAATTTCTAAATTTGTATTACTAACTATTTAATATTTACTTTTTTAACCCGTATAATACACGAGTTTCCAATCTAGCTAGTAGTGAATATGAATATGAATAATGAATAAAAATATATGAGTTCAAAATAGAAATTTTTAAAATTATTATCTATATAAACAGCATTAAAATAAAAGAAGTAAATAATGGATTATAAATTAACTAAATGAATGGAAATTAACAAGTTTAATTCGAGTGAAATATATTTTTTATGAATTCTAAAATGAATCTACTAGATGTAAATGCAGTATTATTTAATGAGAGAAAAGTTATGGTACAAGAGGAATGAAGTGTACTAAGTATAAAATGGGAGTTTGACCGTTAATTTACAAGATCAATAGTTGAGATTAAGTGATCTCTAAATTTAGAATTCAAGTAACTAAAAACAAGGAAAACAAGTGGAGAGAATGGCAAAACAGGAAAATCCAATATTGTTGACTCATAAACTCACTTCCTTCTTGATTTTCAAACGGCTATAACTCTTTCATACGTTAATATTTTTTATAAAAATTACACTGTGTTAACGAACATTTCATTCTATTTAATTCGAGCAGCCTATTGCTATAGTTTTCTTAAAAAAAACTACATGATTTTGAATACCCATTACGTGATTACGTGATCTTGAATACCTAGTAAGTGTCTACGTGATTTTGAATACCCATTACGTGATGCATTATAGTTTTTTATGTGAAACCCCACTAAGTTATTACGTAACGATAGTTGAATATGTATTATTACGTGACTACGTGATTTTAAATACCAAATATTTCACATATAATCACGTATTAAGAATAAATTATATACAAAATTATGTATTAGAGATTTAATCACGTAATAAAGCATAAAACAATCAAGTTCGTATTATTGAATTTGTAATCACGTAATGAATTTATATTGAACGTGTAATGATTTATGTTGAATGTGTAATCACATAATGAGTATTCAAAAATCACGTACTAGGTATTCAAAATAACGTAATCACGTAATGGGTATTCAAAATCACGTAACTGGTATTCAAAATCCTGTAATTTTTTTAAGAAAAGTATGGCAATAGGCTGCTCGATTTAAAGAGAATGAAATGCTCGTTAATACGATATAATTTTAAATATTAACGTATGAGAAAGTTATAGTCGTTTGAAAATCAAGAGGGGAAACTAGTTCACTTGAAAAAAAGACTAAATTACTCTTCCTACCAATGACACTTGTCACTAGGGCTGTAAACGAACCGAACAAACACGAACAAGACCTTGTTCGTGTTCGTTTGTTAAGAAATATATGTGTTCGCGAACCGTTCACGAACACTTATCGAACGAGATTTTATGTTCGTGTTCGTTTGTTAAAGTAATGAATTTGTTCGTGTTCGTTTGTGTTTGTTTGTTAATTTAGGAAACAAACAAAAAGAAGATTGACGAACACAAATGAGCACAAAATAATGTTCATGAACACAAATGGAAACAAATGAACAAAAACAATCGTTCATGAACAGAATATATAATACACTTACACTTATTAAATATTTAATTTGTCAGAATTTTGAAGTATTTAAATAGATATAAAAACTAAAAACACTAATGAACTATCGAACACAAACAAACACGTTACCGAACGTTCACGAACATAAACGAACGAACACGACTTCTGTTCATGTTTGTTCATTTAACTAAACGAACGAAATTTCTTGTTCGTGTTTGTTTGTTTATTAAACGAACGAACACAAACGAACTTCCCGCCGAACGGTTCACGAACTGTTCGCCGAACGTTTGGTTCGTTTACAGCCCTACTTGTCACTCCCTCCTCACCTATATTTCATACGAGAATTCTCTCTTGTACATGATCCAAATACTATTTACTGAATATAACTGCTAAATTGATTGATTTAGTTACGTATACTTAATGTTGCTATGATATTTTGGGATATAAAACCTTGTAAGAGTCACATATCATATTAGTTCTTAAGAAATATGGTGTGGTGGTAAGATGTCTCTCTTATATTCAAGAAGTGGAAGGTTCAATCCTACAAGATGCACATATATTAAAGAGTAGGTTATTTACCGTTAAAAAACATTTTATATTAAATAAACTCTTGATATTACCAATCTTAATAGCGTAGAATGGTAGATTTCTCGACAGTTATTCTACCATCCTCGATAAACATGTATTAAATAAAATCTTAACATTACAAATCTTAAGGTAGACCTCTCGACAATTGTTCTACCATCCTTGATAACTATTAAAATTTGGACATATATGACATTGTGTCTAATTGGATGACAAATACTATTATTACAATTAAAGAGTGCATAACAAAGTAAACGTCAAAGCTAGCTGAAGTTGAAGTCATTGACATGGGATTGGCATGTTGTTTGGGAATACGAACGTTGTACTAGAAAATGGAGAAAATTCAAGCTTTGCAAATTATTTCTGAAAGGATTTAAGACTTTTTATGTTACAAGAACATAATTTATAAACTTTATACATGTTAAATAGTAACTTGATTTGCGTTTTGGTTGAATTGAGAACCTGCTAGAAGTTGAAAAAGTCTTTTAAAAATGTACAATATTGTTATAAACGTTTAAATTTGAGTGCTTGAAAAAACTAGTATTTATTACCCATCTTTTGCGGGATGATTATTCAAATTTAAAAAAAAGAAAAAAAGAAGCACCTCCCTAAGACCATGTGTAGTGGGAGGGTAAGATAAAGCCCCCACCTTTGAACGTTTTGCGTCATGTGACAGTACAGTCAGCAACGGGGCATTATTGAACGTTTTTCTAAAACGGGTGTAGTTGTATAATGGCCCTGCAATTATTACCCATTATTATTTTGTTTTCTTTTTTAATTAAAACTAATGTTTAAAATATGTGTAGGGACATGATTGGCCAAAGAAACAAGGGATGGGCGTGGAATAAAGCACGCGAAGGGGACATTTTTTGAAAAAAAAATGCCTAAGGGGCCGGTAAGGGGCTCTTTTGGACATTTTTTTGGGAAAAAAAGCTAAAAAAACCCTACTACGAGTGGTCTAAGGTCTTATTACAAGGGAGGGGCGTGATAGTTTTATTACAAATAAAAGCACTCTTAAAAAGTTTTTATATATAAGGTCTTAAAAATAAAAGCTTAAATAAAAATCAAAAACAAATTTCACATGCTATTAATTTATGCAATAAATATCTATCTATATCTATTACTACTTTAAAAAGCATATCCGAAGGATAAGATTGGTAATTATCCAATGTACTTAAAACATACTCAATGCACAATGTACAAGACTTAAAGCACCAAGAAACACAAAACTTTTACCCTTCACCCGGATCCATCATCAGCCGTCCATTTTCTTTCAATTCTTCACACGGATCGTGATCTGACGGATGATTTTGTCTTCACACGGATCCACCTTTCCCCTTCCTTCTCTCTCATCTCTCTCACAACTCACATCTCACCGGATCTTTTCATCAACCTTCTCTCTCTCTCTCTCTCTCTCTGGCGACTCAAGCACATGCCAACGATTAGGGTTTTGGTAAGAACTGCCACCATCATGACTCTGGCAGCGGCTGCTTGTGGTGTTTGATGTGTAAATTGTTGATTTGAACTTAACGGCGGAGGAAATGTGAAAAATTAGGGTTCCGCTAGAACCTCAGGCGACGACGACATAAGGTATTCTTCTAATTCTGTGTTGATTTACATTTATCAGTGCTGAACGAATCTGTTTGTTCATACTTTCATAGCAACAACAAGAAATTGACTCCGATGATGAAGAATACCAAGACAATACGTCCACAAACAACCCCTGTCTGGTGAGATTCGGCCTTTTAAAATGTCTTCTCAAGGTCTATTCTTTCACTCTCTGATTGTGTTATGTTTATTTGTAATGTAATTAGGTGTGATTGTTACGAATAACGACTAATTATTGTTGTTGTTTTGATTAATTGTTTGTTGTTAGGTTTTGGAGCAATTGAGTGGCCAGTCCCTGTTTTTTCCAAGGGTAAGATCCATTTTACACTAAATTTTGTTCTTGTTTGTATATTAGAAATCATTCTTTTTGTTTTTTTATCAAGAAGTTAAATGCTGCATTGTTCTTGCTAGATGAGTTGCTATATCATTAAGTTATTGATAAGCTTGTTGTCTAGAAATGGTTGGTACCCTTTTTTTTTATCAAAAAGTTAAATGTTGTACTTTGTTTACTGTTTGGTGTAATCTATTTTGGTTTATTTTTTTCAAATGAAGACATTACTTTCAAGTTGAGGAAATTATGTTATTTATTATTAAAAGGTGGAATTTTCAGTTCATTTACGTATGAGTTGGTCTCTAATAACGCATATAACCTCTTAAATCACTTTATTTAAAACTCAATAACATTACTTTTGTTTTGTGTCACACCATATGACCAGTTTTGATTCAATATTCAAGAACATATTGATCTGGGTATCAAGTAAGTCATCATCTCTTTAAATCCAAGATTATATTTTCACTTTGTCTTTCTTGGTTAGATAAATGAATCGAGGTTTAATTCGAACCTGTTTTGCAGTATCATATTGACTGGTGATTATGCATCTACGGCTCCATGAGTTGGCTTTGTCCATTAGAGGGTGCGTCTTGCTATGCCGATCACTATAGTTATTTGTACTTCCAGTATTGGTGAGTTCAAAAGGTGCCTTCAACATGTTTATGCCTTCCATGGCCACATCAGAAAAAAGAGGGCAATCCAGCAACTTGTGTCGTTATTCAACCATGGTAGTAATTCTGGTCTACTTTTGTGTTATAGGGACTTATTCAATTTGTAGACTTTATTCTGATTGTCAATATTCAAACCATCAGGTAAAGTCATATAGACTTCTTCCTTAAGATTATCATAGAGAAAAGCATTGTTAACATCAAGTTGATATAACGGCCAATTATTTTGAACCGACAGGCTAATAACACACCTAACGGTAACCATCTTAACAACAGGAGAGAAAGTTTCCTCAAAGTCAATTCCCTCATGTTGTTTAAACCCTTTTGCAACAAGCCTAGCCTTAAACCTATCAACTTCACCCATAGACTTGTATTTAACTTTGAAAACCCACTTGCACCCAATGGGTTTTTTTTATTTTTAGGGAGGTCAACAATGTCCCAAGTGTTGTTTTTATAAAGAGCAGACAGTTCATCATTCATAGCATCAATCCACCTTTTATCTTTAATAGCATCTTTATAGGTGGAAGGCTCAAGTATTTTATTAATATTAGCAGAAAGACAGATATTATCACTAGGCAAGTTCGAATAATCAACATACTTATCATAGATATATCTATCATTGCCAACAATAAAGTCATCAAATCTTTTTGGGGCAGTCGAGGATCTTCTAGTAGGTATGGTACCCTCAGGAAGGTTTGACTCGTCATTAACACTACTAGACTCAGCCCTCACAAGACCAGTTTCATTACCTAAAGACTCACTACTCTTAGGCATATCATCAGTCCCTGATGACTTCTGAGCATTACTATCAACAGGTGATTCAACCTCATCACTGTGTTGCTGTGTCAAGGTAGTTGAGTCAGTGGAACCCTTCTCTTCATCATCGGGATTTAAATCACTTGAAAAATCAAAGTTATCAAAAAAGTTTAATTGATTTAAGTTATTTGGACTTTCTAGAGCAGTATGTGATTCATTTTTAAAGGGAAATGTAGTTTCATGAAAGCTAACATCCCTGGAGAAGATGAATTTTTTCTGTTCTAGACTCCACACCTTGTATCCCTTTTTGAAATTAGAGTATCCCATAAAAACACATTTTTCAGCTCTTTCTTCAAATTTATCAGGATTATCCAAAATAGTAAAATAGCAAAGGCAACCAAAGATTTTCAAGTGATCAAGAGAAGGTTTGAAACCAAACAATTTTTCATAAGGAGAACATCCATGTAACACAGAAGAAGGAAGCATGTTAATTAAGTAAAATGTTGTAAGAACACATTCAGACCAGAACCTAAGAGGAACATTAGATTGAAATAGCAAAGCTCTAGCAATATTTAACAGGTGTCTATGTTTCCTCTCCACAATACCATTTTGTTGTGGAGTATAGGTGCAGGATGTTTGATGAATGATACCTTTTAGTTTAACAAAAGCAGTCATTTGAGAATGGGTTATTGGATTTTAATAATCCTAAGTTTCACATGTTGGCCAATAATAATCCCAACTTTAAAAATTCCCTCCAATAATCCCAACTTGTAAAAGTTTGGTCGCCATTGATCCGTTTCAAACATATAAGAATTTGGTCTCCTCAATAGATTCAATTACACCTAGAGACTCCTTAATTGATTTAAGTGCACCTATGTTAGAAAAGGATTAATGGCGGCCAAACTTTTACAAGTTGGGATTATTGGAGGGAATTTTTAAAGTTGGGATTATTATCGGTCAATAGGTGAAACTTAGGATTATTAAAATCTAATATCCCTTTGAGAATTGATGAACTCAGATCCATTATCACTCCTAAAAATTTTGATGTTAACTTCAAATTGAGTTTTAACAAGGTTGTAAAAACTTTGTATATTTTCAAAAACCTCAGATTTAGATTTCATCAGATGAACCCAAACGGATCTGGTGAAATCATCCACAATAGTAAAAAAGTATTTGTATCCTTCCACACTAGTGACCTTGTAGGGACCCCAAACATCTAAGTGAATGAGGTCCCCAACCTTAGTTGATTTATGGTTGCTGAGAAGGAAAGGGGTCCTATGCTGTTTAGCCTTGTGACATATATCACAAGGGTTAGAAGCAGACTCAGATTTAAGTTGAAGAACATTTAACACTTGTTCAGCTGGATGACCCAGCCTGAAATGTCAGAGCTTTACTTTTTCAGCCATACTTAGACAGGGAAAACTAGAACTCAGAGAGTTACCACAGAAATATAAACCCTCAGTTTGTCTACCAGTCACCAGGGTTTTCTTTAAGCATGAATCCTGAATGTAGCAAGAATTTTCATCAAACACAACTTTAAGCTTATTGTCTTTAGCTAGCTTATATACAGAAATAAGATTCACACAGTATTCAGGTACGACAAACACATCTTTTAGAATCACAGAATCTGAAAGTTTAAAACAGCCAATTTGAGTGAC